>CM056053.1:455190590-455790590 GCA_029574335.1 Rana kukunoris
TCTCTCGTTCTCTCGTTCTCATTCTCTCGTTCTCATTCTCGTTCTCTCTCTCGTTCTCTCTCTCGTTCTCTCGTTCTCTCTCTCGTTCTCTCGTTCTCTCTCTCGTTCTCTCTCTCTCTCTCGTTCTCTCGTTCTCTCTCTCGTTCTCTCGTTCTCTCTCTCGTTCTCTCGTTCTCTCTCTCGTTCTCTCTCTCGTTCTCTCTCTCTCGTTCTCTCTCTCTCGTTCTCTCTCTCTCTCGTCTCTCTCTCTCTCTCTCTCGTTCTCTCTCTCTCTCTCGTTCTCTCTCTCTCTCTCTCTCTTGTCTCTCTCTCTCTCTCTCTCTCTTGTTCTCTCTCTCTCTTGTTCTCTCTCTCTCTTGTTCTCTCTCTTGTTCTCTCTCTCTCTTGTTCTCTCTCTCTCTTGTTCTCTCTCTCTCTCTCTCTCGTTCTCTCTCTCTCTTGTCCTCTCTCTCTCTCTCTTTCGTTTTCTCTCTCGCTCTCGTGTTCTCTTGCTCTCTCGTCCTAGTTTTTCTCTTCTTTGCCCAGAGCTTTACTGCTTCTGCAGATGCATAGTTTCCACCCCTTTATATGGAAAGGCCCAGGGCTTTTTTTCAGGGGGAATTTGGTGGAACTCGGTTCCACCACCTCTGGCTCAGACCCTTGTGGGGGACCTGATCACCACAATCACTTTTAAATACAGAAGTCTGGTGTTTGTGTTTACAAGTGACAGCTCTACACTGTGTGTGTGTAACCCCCTGAACGCTTTACTCTGTATGTAATGCAACCCTGGTATTTAATGCCCCTTTAAGACCCTCCTACTGTTTGTAAAATTTTACCCACTATTACACCCACTATTTGATGTGATTTGGAGAGTGTGTGTATGTGGGGGGGGGGGGGGGGGGTGTTGGGTTGTCGTGGATGAGTTCCAGCACCCATTGTTTGAGAAAATGAAGCCCTGGAAAGGCCATCTAGGTTTTGGCCTACTGGTGGGCAGCTCTTCCAAAGGAATGAATGTAGGTTGCAGCAACACTGGCAGTGCTGTAAAAATTGAAGACACACTTCTAATGAAACCAATGTCCAGCTTGTTCACAGTATTTCAACATGTTATTACCCCCCCCCCCCCCTCCCTTTTCAGCTCAAATGTTTTATTACTTGTGTATGGGGAAATAGGGGCAGTAGAATAAAATGCTCTTACGCTCGAAGCATCTCCTTGTTCTTGCTGTTCCCTGACTTTTACTCTTGGCACACCCCTCTGCATACCGCCAGCTGACCGTTTAGTTCCCATAGACGTGTACTGGGCAGACAACTCCAGAGAGGAATGCCAACAAGGTGCCCAAGTTTTACTCCAATAAGCCCCATATCTGGAGACTGGATGTAGGTGTATTGCACGTGATTACATTTGCCTCATTCTCATCTAGAATTCTGTAATTGCTTTTCTTCCATTAAGACTTTATTCCAGTTCCCACGGGCGTAATCTTTCCTTATTCTGGGTGCAGCTTGCTGGTTACAGTTGAGTTTTTCATTGGCCATAGTATGAGATGTATCATTTCAGGAGTATTTCTCTAGTGACTGTGGGATCATTTACAAATTCTCTTGGCTGAAGCGAGACTGGTGGAGGTTGGCCAAGAATGATAGAAACTCGGGCCTGAGATATTACAGCTGCAGTTGAGTGACCACGATGGGAAAGCAATCTTACAGCCAGACTAATGTCCATTCTTCAACATTAAACCTGGTCGGATACAATGTACCGTATATACTTGCGTATAAGTTGAGTTTTTAAGCACATTTTTTTGTGCTGAAAATGCCCCCTCGGCTTATACTCGATTCACCTTTTTGTGCCTGATCTCCCGGACTTTGGGAACCCGGTACCGGCCAGCCATAGGTCCCCTGGACCCCAAACATGACACACATGTAGCCCCACTATTCCTGTATAAGAGTGCAAAGATTGTTGTCCAGGGGGAACCCACGGCCGGGGAGCACCGATTTTTCAAAGCTGGGCACCCCTTCCATAGACTCCCATGTTAAATGGTAATTTCTCTGGTGAATTTGGGGATCCAGTACTGGTCGGTCGTAGGTCCCCTGGACCAAAAACTGTGCACACATGCAGTCCCATTTCTCCTCTACAAGTGTGCAAAGTTTGTTGTCTGGGGGACCTATGGCTGGGAGGAACTGATTTTTTTAAAACTGGGCCCCCCTTCCATAGACTTCCATGTTAAACGTCTAGTCATGGGCACAGTGATGCATGGGCACAGTGAGGCATGCACATGGACACAGTGTGGCAAAGTGAGGCATGCAGATGGACACCCTAGGCTTATACTCGAGTCAATTAGTTTTCCCATTTTTGTGTGGTAAAATTAGGTGCTTCGGCTTATATTTGTGTCGGCTTATACTGGAGTATATACAGTATTTGTTTATACAGCATTGACATTTCCAGATTCTGCTGAATTTTAGATAATTTTAGACAGCAAGGAAATACACTGATAAGCCATAACATTATGACCACCGACACCCAGCATAACCCGTCGAGACATGGACCCCACTAGACCTCTGAAGGTATGCTGTGGTATCTGGCACCAAACTGGCAGTAGCAGATTCTTTAGGTCCTGTAAGTTTCGAGGTGGGGCCTCCATGGATTGGACTTGTTTTTCTAGCACATTGCACAGATGCTTGATTGAATTGAGATCTGGAGAGTTTGGAGGCCAAGTCAACACTTATTGTGTTCCTCAAACCGTTCTTGAATTCATAAGACCAGGCCACCTTCTTTTATTGCTCTGTTTTAGTTCTGATGCTTGTGTGCCCATTGTAGGTGCTTTTGGCTGTGGACACGGGTCAGCATTGGCACCCTGTCCGGTCTGCAGCTAAGCAACCCCATACACCACAAGCTGTGATCCACTGTGTGTTCTGACTCCTTTCCATCTGAATCAGCATTAACTTAAGTAGTTCTTCTATTGGAACAGACTACACAGGCCAGCTTTTGCACCCCATGTGCATCAATGATCTTTAGCTGGCCATGACCCTGTCGCCAGTTTGCTGTTTTTTCTTACTTTTTACCACTTTTGGTAGATCCTGACCACTGCAGACCAGGAACATCCGACAAGAGCTGCAGTTTATGTAGATGCTCTGACCCAGGCATCTAGCCATTACAATTTGGCCCGTGTTCAAGTTGCACAAAGTCTTACGCTTTCGACGCTATTTTGGGGCCATTCACATTTATACAGCATTCCGTGCTATACAAATGCACTGACTACTGTATAAATGTGACTGGCAGGGAAGGGGTTAACCACTAGGGAGCGATGAAGGGGTTAAATGTGTCCTAGGGAGTGATTCTACCTGTTAGGGGGCGTGGCTTACTATGACACAACACTGATCGCTGCTACCGATGAGAGGGAGCAGATGATCAGTGTCCTGTCACTAGGCAGATCGGGGAGAGGCCTTGTTTACACTGACATCTCCCCATTCGGCTGCTCTGTTACCCAATCGCAGGACACCGGCGGACATTGAGTTTGCGGGTCCTGTGGGAACGGTCACGGATCTCGCGGCAGAAATTCAAAGTGACGTTGCTTTTCGCAGCCGTGCCATTGTGCCGACGTAAATGCACATGAGCCGGTCGGCAAGCGGTTAATATTCACTTTATCTTTCAGAGGTATGTTGTGGCTGGTTGGTGTACGTTCCAAGTAGCTGTGCTGCCATTATTTAATCTACTTATTGAGACGTTGGATGTGCTTGCAGTGTGTGCCACCTGCTTTGACTGATGATCTGTTATTGCCTAGGCCCATGGAAAAAGGGAATAGCTGCTCCAGGTGGGAACCCAGATGAATATCCTCCGTTGCAGACAACTCAAGTGCAGGCAATGCACTTGGCAAATCAGGAACAAAGATTGTCTCTGGACAGCCACATTGTGAAAAAAAAGTAGCCTTTTATTAAAAGGACAGCACTGAAACTAGTGCTTAGTCATAGCTTCTGCATTGCCTAGGCCCATGTCAGACCAGTGGTCCTGTCAGTGGTGGCAACTTGATAACAAGATCAATAGATTACTTGCCTGTTTCTATGGTGTTGCTCTCTCAATGCCTGAAACACTGCAGAATCTCTTTCGCTGGCAAGGGAGCAATGGTAGAGTGATTATCTATCGCCCTAATGGGCCTTACTCTCTTTATTTATACCATATTCTGGGCATTGATGCTCAATAGACTGATGGACCTAGTAAGTGGCCTAGGGGGCCAAGACCACTTCTGTTTTGAAGCTTCTTATGTAGGTATCATTCTCTGACAATTTCCCATTTTAGGTTGGGAGAACTCTACAGGTTTGTGTTCTTCTCTTGACTCCCTTCTGGAAATGCTAGTTGTCTGTCTGCCTTGATGGTCCTTGGCTTTTTAGTAATTCGAGTTGTAGGTTTGGCTCACCCCCTTTGTCTGGTTCAGTTGTGAGTGTTCCAAACCAGAAATGGTTAAGTGTGCCATGTCTGGGACCACTTGGAAGAGGTGGTTTCTGCCACAGTTCACCCATGACCCAGTGCTGTTCGATTCAATGTAAGTGCAGTACATGCCAGATGACTGAGAACAGAAGCAGGGATCACTGTGGTCTTGTTGGCAGAGATGGTGCTGAATAGGGATGAGCTTTGCATTCGTCGAAATTCGAACAAAACGGGTCGTTTGCACCAAATTCAAGTGATGCGTCACGGCCCATAATTCACTGCGGCATTGCGTGCTGATGACTGGCCAAGCATGCACTATGACCCGCATGCTTGGCCAATCACAGCGCGCAAAAAACAGAGAGCCATAATTGGCCAAAGCCAGGGTGGCTTTGGCCAATTATGGCTCAGGGGGTTTAGTACACGCCCCACACTATAAAAGGCTGCCTGCAAGGCGGCCTCGTGTAGTGTGTGAGAGAGAGAGAGAGAGAGAATTTACAGTGTGTAGAGGATATATATACATCCCAGGAGTTGTACATATATTTATACACTGTATAGCTTTGCTAGATCAGATCTTCCTAATTTACTGGCAGGCAGGTGATTGTGCTATTTAAAGACGTTATCACTAGTGATGAGCGGAATACGCCATATTCGATTTCGCGATATTTCGCGAATATTTCGAAGAATATTCGCGAATATTCGTTAATATCGAATATTCGTGATATTTTATAAAAAAAAAAAAAATTGCGAATTTTCGCCAATGCGAATTTTCGCTAATGCGAATTTTCGCTAATGCGAAATTTCGCGATTTTTTTTTTTTAAATATCACGAATATTCGATATTTACGAATATTCGGTATATTTTATAAAAAAAAAAAAAAAAAGCGAAATTTCACATATGCGGTCGCGAATATTCGTTAATATCGAATATTCGTGATATTTTATAAAAAAAAAAAAAAATTGCGAATTTTCGCCAATGCGAATTTTTGCTAATGGAAAATTTTGCGATTTTTTATTTTTTATAAAATATCACGAATATTCGATATTTACGAATATTCGCTATATTTTATAAAAAAAATAAAAATAGCGAAATTTCGCATATGCGAAAGCGAAAATTATTGCGAAATTTCGCTATTTTTTTTTGGATAAAATATCACGAATATATCAAAGATAGTAAACATCAAGTCCATTCCAGTCTTGTAAATCACTAAAAGCAGCGCTAAATCATCACTCTCATCCGACTGATGGATCATTTCCTACGAACAATTCATAAGAAGTAAGGAAGACAAGCAAAGCGAATCACCCTGTGATCAATGTAGGTACAGAAGTTTTTTCTTCACTCCAAAATAGCATCCACCATATATCACAAGCCCCCTTTCGGGTATGTACTCACCAGAAAGCTGAGTATAGTAGGCACTGCATGCAGGTGTCTTTAATCAGCTCCAGGCTCACGCTCCGTTTGATCTCCCCAAATGGTGCTGTAAATATCCACACTTGTCCGGGTTCATAAAAAATAAAAAGGCTCACAATAGTGTAATCCCGTCTCTTTTCATTTATTTAAAACTCTCTTGACACAGTGTATAGCATATACAGTCCCAAATGATTGGAATTACTTTAAATAATCATTAAATGGACGCCCCGTCCATCCTATTACACACACTCACAAAGCTGACTTCAATAGAGTTTACTGCGTCCACCGCAGACACTCTCAGCGTTACTTCTCTCTGTGTGTGAGTCAGATGGAGCGCAGATGGAGCGCACAGCGTCAATAGGTTACTTCCTGATGCCGTGAGGTTATCCCTGACGTTTCGTCTTACGACTTCTTCTGAGGGTCTTCCTTACTTCTTATGAATTGTTCGTAGGAAATGATCCATCAGTCGGATGAGAGTGATGATTTAGCGCTGCTTTTAGTGATTTACAAGACTGGAATGGACTTGATGTTTACTATCTTTGATATATATGTTTATAATTTTAAGCGGCTGCTGAATTTTTGAGGTTGATTTATATATTATATTTTTTAACCTATTTTAATTTAATTTAATTGTTTACCATATCATTGTTATTTTTCACTACATACATCATTTTTAGGATAATATTTATGGTGATTAGTGAAATTAAGCTATTTTAATTACCTATCAGCTGTTGAGCGCCGAGATAGTGAAAGAAGGCCAGGGACTTCACTACTTTTCTTCTAAAATATCACGAATATTCGATATTTACGAATATTTATAAAAAAAAAAAATTGCGAAATTCGCGAATGCGAAATTGATTGCGATTTTTTTTTGCGAAATTTATTGCGAAATTTGAAAAATACGAATATTCGAAATAGCGAATATTCGCCGCGATATTCGAGATATTCGCGAATACTCGAATATGCAATATTCGTGAGCAACACTAGTTATCACAGGTACAATATTTAAAGGAATTTTTTATTTTATTTAAGCATCATTAAAATCACTGCTCCTGGAGCAGTGATTTTAATGATGCTTAAATAAAAAGAGAAATTCCTTTAAATATTGTACCTGCTGGGTGTCTATAGTTTGCCTGTGAAAACGTCTTTGAGAACCCGGGTCTTGCCCGAGGGAACATGTATCAATGGAAAAAAAGTTTTAAAAACGGTCGTTTTTTCAAGAGTCCTGCTCCTGAAAAAACAACCGTTTTTAAAACTTTTTTCTATTGATACATGTTCCCTGGGGCAAGACCCGGGTTCTCAAAGACGTTTTACGACAATGACTTGCATATTAGGCTTTAAAATTAGCACTTTTGAATTCCAACGTTCGAGTCCCATAGACTTCAATGGGGTTCTAAATGTTTGCGCGAACGTTCGGTCCGTTCGATGGTTCTGGTGCGAACCGAACGCGGGGGTGTTCGGCTCATCCCTAGTGCTGAATGTGTGCCCAGGAGAATTTACTTATAGCCCACTGTGAGTGCAGACAAGCAGGGGAGGGAGGACAATCAAACTTTGACATGGTTCAGTCCATCCATGCCAAGTATGAGTGGGAAGGGGTTAAATCTTTCTTTGCGCTTTCCCGGGCATTTTCTGGGCTCTGCCCTCTACCCTGTGCTATATATAAGAGGGGGGTGGCTCTGCTCATGGGCTGGCAGCCTGCATGGGAGGTCAAGCCAAAGGATGTAACCACCAGCAATCCTGGAGCACACTGATGGGAACCACCTAACCAGGACTCTACCAAACATGAACCTCCACCTTGGGGAAGGTATGCACCAGGTAGCCTGGACTTAATTGGTTAGGGAGAAACTGATCTTACATTGTTGGACTGTATTGCTCAAAAAGTTCCAGTAATGCTGCGTACACACGGTCGGAAAGAGCAGGTTCTCTATTTTTCCGTCGGAAATTGCGACGGAGTTTTGCCCGGTCAAAAGTCTGACCGTGTGCACGTGGCATAAGGTTTTTCACCTGTTTTCAGCCTGGTCTGAAGTTATTCAAAGGGGTGAATATAGGTATTAGGCGTATTGGAAGAACAGGGCCTGTAAAGCACATATAGGGTGAGGTGTAAGAACGGAAGGCCACCACAAAGGATTATCTCAGCAAAGGAGCTGGCGAGAAGTATATAGTTGCTACGGGTAACCATGAACTGATGGAAATGTAATAGCAGCCAGACAGAGAAGAATGGTATCGGGCATGGCTGACAAGTCCTCCGGTACTAGCAATGGGAATTGGTGTCCTGGCTCCCTTCCTATATGTCCATTCCCCAAAAGCATTTGGGACCGAACCCACCATACAGAGACCCCCATGGGCCTAGCCGTTGGTACGACAGAGCTGAAGAAGTTATCAAGTGCATGCATGAGGCGATACTTGATTCACAGTGGGACCTCCTTCTGTCACTGGTAGAGGTGGGTATTAGTGACTGCGTACATGAGAAGGATACCCCCATGTGCAGGGCGAACATGCCCCGTCCACACACAGATGAACTGTAATAAACTTTTATACTTTTTGTTCTTTTAGTGAGATGTGGGGGTCTAAGTTGTTGCACAGACATAAGATGTTTTATTCAATAGTTTGGCCTTTGCCGGAACCAATGAGGAATGTAACATGCTGCTGTTTGTTATGACAGGGTGATGAACTCGGACAACTCTCTTCTACAAGCCAGAGAAGAGGATGGGGTGAAATACGAGCGCGCCTTTGTGGCTTCGGAGATGGTTACTTGGTTGATCCAAGAACAAGAGTCCAAGAATAGGGGTGATGCGGAGCAGCTGTGTCGCCGTCTTCTTGAACACGCCATAATACAACATGGTAAGTGTTGTGGTTATTTTGCATAGGACCGATCATATCGTTGCTTTGTTTTTGGGCTATTCAATGGTTGCAAAGCTGTGAATGGCTGTCTGTGGTCACACTATTGCCACTGCCGAGAGCTTTGCAAAACTCTTGTTGGTTCAAATTAGAACAGTTTTGTACCTTAGACCAGGGGCATTGCTAGGTGGCAAAATGACCGGGGGCTTCTGCCCGAAGTCCAAGGCTGACAACGGCAAGGGTGGGAGATTTATGTTGGCGCAGACTTTTTTTTTGGCTGGGAGGTGGGATTGTGACATACCTGACATGCATACACTGACCTACCTGACATGCATACACTGACCTACCTGACATGCATACACTGACCTACCTGACATGCATACACTGACCTACCTGACATGCATGCACTGACCTACCTGACATACATACATACTTATCTACCTGACCTACATACACTGACCTACCTGACATACATACATACACTGACCTACCTGACCTACATACACTGACCTACCTGACATACATACATACACTGACCTACCTGACCTACATACACTGACCTACCTGACCTACATACACTGACCTACCTGACCTACATACACTGACCTACCTGACCTACATACACTGACCTTCCTGACATACATACTGACCTTCCTGACATACATACTGACTTTCCTGACATACATACTGACTTTCCTGACATACATACTGACCTTCCTGACATACATACTGACCTACCTGACATACATACACTGACCTACTTGACATACATACATACACTTATCTACCTGACCTACATATACTGACCTACATACACTGACCTACCTGACCAGGATGTCTTTACGTGTCCTGCAGCAGCTCAGCTTATCACAGCAGGCAGGCAGCCAGGAGGACGACAAGGACCGAGGAGGATGAGGTAGGAGGAGGACTGAGGAGGAGGACAAGGACTGAGGAGGATGAGGGAGGAGGAGGACTGAGGAGGACGAGGACTGAGGAGGAGGAGGATGAGGGAGGAGGAAGATGATGACCGAGCAGGGATGTGGCGCGGTGGCCGCATTGTAATTCCCACCTTCTGGAGCCTAAGCGCCTATGATGGACGCCACACCATGTCCATCATAGGTGCTGCAGGCTCCAGAAGGCAGGACCTGTTATGTTACTCAGCCATGCTCTGGATCAGATTGGTCCCCGCCCTCTGCAGCTTGGGGCTAAATAGCATGCTGCGTCTCTTCTGTCCCCCACTTAGACACTCTGGGCTTTTGAGCCCACATTCGGTGCTCCAACCTCAATAGCTCCCTATTAACAACGTCTATGCTTAGACTACAATGGGAAATTATTGAATAAATGGTCTGTGTTGACCAGCTTTTGTTTTGTGTCCGTGGAATCAGTTTGAGACACTTTTCAGATCATTCAAAATGTATTGAGAAGTGCATTTGATCTGCAGTTGACCTTTTTCTTACCTGCATTTGACTTGCTTCAAACAGCTTTTCCACCCCTATAGAAATGTAAAGGGGTGCAGAACCCATTAGAAGCAAACAAAAGTTCATCAAATCCCCAATTTTGCGTGTCTAAAGCCTCGTACAGACGATCGGATTTCATTGGTCAGATATCCGACAAATCCTTGGACTTTTTGTCCAAAGGGCGTTAACTGCGAACTTGTTCTGCATACAGACGGCAGAACTTTTTCGTCCAACATACAAAAAACAAAAACAAAAAAATTAAGCTCTTTAGCACCACCCTTTGCCAAACTTCTGCTAATGTTGTCTGATGGATAGAATTTGTTTCGGAGCATGCGTGTTTGTACTTTGGATTTTAATGCGACTGACTTGTGTACACACACAATCGGATAATCCGACGGAACGCATTTGTTGTCGGACAATTTGAGAAGATCAATTTGTGTACAACCAGGGTGCCCATACATAGATCCAAATTCATCCGGTCCCTGCTGAACTGGCCAAATTTCAATCCATGTATGGGCGGCTCAAGACTTTACACTAGTGTCAAACCCAGGCATTTCATGTGTGTTATTGAAGCCCGACTAACGCTTGTCAATGCTCCGTTGCAATCAGGGCCGCCATCAGGAATTATGGGGCCCCTTACACAGCTTCAGGCTTGGGCCCCCTGGAGCAGAGAAGTGTGGGGAGGGGGATGCCGCCTCAAATTAAGAAGCGGGGGGTGCCGTCGCAAATTGAGAAGCGGGGGGGGGGGGGGGGGGCGTGAATTGAGAAATGAGGGGGTACCACGAATTGGGAGGAGGGGGGTTGCCCTGGAGACCTCTGGGTCCCTTTATAAAAGATAAAATATAAATTAAAAAAGTTAAAAAAGGGGGGTAGACCTCTGGGTCCTTTATAAAAAATTAAATGGATATATAAAAAAGGGGGGTAGCCTGGGGACCTCTGGGCCCTTTAATAAAAATAAAAAAGAAAGGAAAAAAAAAATATATATATATATATATATATATATATATATATATATATATATATATATATATACACAAACAAAAAAAGGGGGGGGGGCCATCCTGGGCCCTTTAAAAACAAAAAAGTTAAATAAAAAAAATACATATAAAAAAATATATATACATTTTTTTATAATAAAAAAAAAAGGGGGTTGCCCCCTGGGCCTTGGGGACCTCTGGGCCCTTTAATAAAAAGAAAAAAGAAAGGGAAAAAAAAGGGAAAGGGAAATATATATATATATATATATATATATAGGGGGGTTGCCATCCTGGGCCCTTTAAAAAAAAGTTAAATAAAAAAATACATATAAAAAATATATATATATTTTTTTAATAAAAAAAAGGGGGGTTGCCACCCGGGGCCCTGGGGACCTCTGGGCCCTTTAATAAAAAGAAAAAAATATATAAAAAAAAGAAAAAGGGGTTGACATCCGAACCCCTGGGGACCTTCAGGCCCCTTACAGGTGTACTGCCTGTACCCCCCTGATGGCGGCCCCGGTTGCAATTCTGTGCATTGCAGTAGACAGTGTTGTTTACATGCAGAGCTGTATCCTGGCCTAGGCCAACAAGGCCCAGGCCTAGGGCAGCACTTTGCAGGGGGGCAGCACGAAAAGAGTCCCCGCCGGCTTGCGCTACACTGTTAGAAAAATTAGTCTAGCGCCCCCATAAAGTGGCCGCGCTTCTTCTAGTATGCGGGTGGCTGGCATTCCGCAACTGGGGGGGGGGGGGGGGCGCTTCCAATTTTGACTGTTTTGTCATCCTGGACCACAAACCTTCCTCACTGTGCTACATGTTTCTGCTGCACCATCTACTTAAAGTAAAACTATAGGCAACACTTTTACCATCCCTGTCCTATTCCGAAGATTTCCCTTCACTTCTTGCTCTATGGGCAACCAGGAAGCAAGAGGAAATTAAGGGAATCCATTGACCCCCCCCAGGCCCTCAGAATTGGTGTCCTCACTCGAAAATTTCAGGGCGGGTCTTAAACAACACAGGGTGTGGCCGTGACAGAAAGGGGTGGGTCATATTTAAATTAGGGGGTGCAGGAGTTTAGTCAGGCCCAGGGCAGCACAAAACCTAAATACACCTCTGTTCACATGTTCCGGTTTGCATTTTGCTTCACAGGGCGCTGTAATTGATCTGACATAGAGCTTTCAACTGGCTGTATGCGCTCTTTCAAACAGGCAGCTGGGGGGTAGTAAAATAGGTGGCTGAGCTGCGATTTTACTGCCTCCTGGCCGCCAATCCCAACTATCGCAATACAACTGGATGGGGCTGTACAGATGCCATGGCTGTGATGCTTTGCATTTTTAATATGGGGGGGCAGAGTTTTACCAGCGGTACCATCTTTAAAACTGGCATGGGGCTGCATTGCAAACTCACTATAGCCCCTATGGCTTTTTACAGCATGTTTGAGATACGGTTAGAAAGATTTATTAACCGAGATGATACTGCAGCACGCAGATGAGGTGCCTGGAAAGTGTAATTTAATGCGAATGCATCAAAAACGCATCAATAGCGTGTCTTACACAATATGGCCCGGATTCAGACATCGGCGCATATTTATGCCGCCGTAGCGTATCTTCTTCGCGCTACGCCGACGCAGCGCAGAGAGGCAAGCACAGAATTCACAAAGCACTTGCTTTCAAATCTACGCTGGGTTTCTAAGGCGTAAGCCGGCGTAGGTGGAAGTGGGCATAAGCCATGCAAATGAGGCGTGACACCATGTAAATGATCACAATCACATCGAAAACAACTGCCTAAGATACGTCGAATCACTGCCTACGGTGTGAACGTAACCTACGCCCAGCCCTATTCACGTACAACGTAAACGACGTAAAATTCGACGGCTTGTGTTTCCTGGTCCATACCTTTGCATGGGTTGCGCCTCCTTTATGGGGAATAACTTTACCCCGGACGTACGACTTGTGCAAATCGCGTATATTATGCGCCGGGCGCAAGTATGTTCGTGAATCGCCGTATTTCCCTCATTTGCATATTTAAATTGAAAATCAATGGGAGCGTCACATGCGCCCAGCGTAAATATGCGCCCACTATACGCCGGCGTAGGAAAGTTACGTCGGTGCGATGAAGCCTATTTTTAGGCGTATCTTAGTTTGTGTGTCGGCGCATAGATACGGCGGCGCACATTTGTACTTACGTCGGCATAAGTGCTTTGTGAATCCGGGCCTATGTGCGTTTAAAGTTTGAGCGCGTCTAAACGAGCCCTAACAGATACATCAAAGCTGTTTATGAAAATATTTGCTGCGTCAAAACCAATTGGCTGGTTATAAGCCAACGTCCCTCCGTATTATGTGTGTCTGGTTTATACCAAGTGCTGGCGTTAACTGACGCGGCTGTAAAAGTGTGACGTGGAAAGACATAATGATCGTCTCCTGGAAGGGATTATTTCCTTCTCATCCTCCATAAACCTGACGTGTCTGCTTTGTAGCAAAACCTGATTTGTTTTCTTTTGTGCTAAGCTTACTTTTTTCATGCAGTCTCTGATGACGTTCCTATTCTTTGCATGAGATTGTTCCCTTCCTTATACATGCATTGCAGGGATTGAGCTTAGCATTATATTCATTTCTGTTGACAGAGGTGGCTCTAGGCTTTGTGAGGCCTTAGGCAAAACTTGACATGAGGCCCCACTCACGCCCATGATGGGAAAAATAATTCAAGGACAAGAGCCTCTTCCCGACAACCCTGACCGCTGGCTGTGAGGGGTCTGTGGGCAGGGGGCTTATCGGAATCTGGAAGCCCCCTTTTAACAAAGTGGCCCCCAGATCCTGCTCTTTAATAACTAAGGGGCGGGGGGGTCACCCGGTGAGGTCACCCGGTGGTGAACCCGCCCCTTGTGACGACCAGAGCCGTTTTGAAGACATTTGGGGGCCCCAGGCAAACCTCTATCCTCCGCCTCACACGCACACGCCGGCAGATGTTGGTGTCCGCACAGGGGCCCCAGCAGGGAGGGCCCTTGCCGCATTGCTGCGTCCTCCTGTTCAGTTTGCTGTTCCCTGGGCCGGACTGAAAGGAAGTGAACACTCGGTGTGTGCGCTTCCTGTCAGTCCGGCCGGGAACAGGAACCTGATTCTCCTGTACCGTGCGGTTATGGTACACGGCCGACTGGACTGCAGGAGGACGCAGCGGTGCGGCAAGGGCCCTCCCTGCTAGGGCCCCTGGCCAGCTCGGGGCCCCAGGCAAATGCTTGCTTTGCCTGTCGGGTTCCGACGGGCCTGGTGACGACATTGACTGAGGGCATGCTGGGTCATTGACGTCACAAGGGAGGTTGTCACCGATCTTCACTGGTTGTTAGGGACGCTGGCGGCTCCGCTCCTGATTCAGGGCTTATAACGCTATCCCCTGTCCCTCAAAATGCAAAATGCATTGGGCAAGTTAGGCTGCCACGAGGCCCCTGTGAGTGCGAGGCCTTAGACGACTGCCTAATTTGCCTAATTAAAGAGCCGCCTCTGTCTGTTGATATACTGTTTCATGACTGTAAACCAGGGCAGCCATCACAAATTTTGGGGCCCCTTAGGCAGGGCCCCCCTGGAGCAAAGAACTGGTGGGGGAGGCCCTCCTCTCTACTGCCAGAGATGCTAAGCGGGGAGGGGGGGGGGGGGGTTTGTGGTAACAAAATTGTCTTCTCTTCTCTCTCCTGCCATGAGAAAAACGGGACGGGGGCAGGGGTGTATTTAGGTTTTGTGCTGCCCTAGGCCTGACTAAACTCGTGCACCACCTAATTTAAATATGACCCATCCTTTTCCAGTCAAGGCCACATCCCTTGCGGTTTAGGACCCACCCTGAAATTTTCAAGTGGGGACACTAGTTCTGATGGCCTGGGGGGGGGGGGGGCAATGGATTCCCTTAATTTGGATAGATTTCCTCTCACTTCCTGTTAGGCTATGGGACAGGAAGTGAAGTGAAATCTCTGCAATGGGACAGGGATGGTAAAAAAAATAGAAGCAATGCCCCCCCCCCGCACAGTTGCAGAATGCCAACAGCCCACATACTGGAAGCAGTGCGGCCGATTTATGGGGGGCACTGTCCGTGCAGCCCCCCTGCAAAGTGCTGCCCTAGGCCTGGCCTTGTTGGCCTAGGCCAGGATACAGCATTGGACCTTTGGTGCTGACGAACAAAACAAAGTCAAGTCAAGTTTTCTCTTCTCTCCCCTGCCGCGAGTTGCTAAAGTCAGACAAAAAAAGGGGGGTTTCGGTCCCCTGCTGCAAGTTGCTAAAGGTGGGGGGTCAGATGAAAAAAAAAATGTAGATTAAAAAAATTTAAACGGGGGGGTTGTGTGTGGGGGCTCTGGGGTTGGGGCCCTGGCCCCCCTCCCCTGCGAGTTTCTAAAGGTGGGGGAGGGGGGTTCAAACTAAAAAAACGTGGGGGGTTGACTGGTGACCATCGGGACCCTTACAGGTGTAATGCCTGTACCCCACTAATGGCAGCCCTGCCTATAATCTGCACAGCTAAGAGCACCTGTCTGTTAGCTTGTAGTATGAATTAGAGGTGCACATTTCTGGCCAAAATGAGAATCAAAATGTTTTTGCTTAGAATAAAGCTCATGATTCTCGAGGCGTAACATCATCTTTCATATTATACAAAAAAAAATGGGCAAACTTTACTGTTTGTTTTTATTTTTTATTAATTAAAGTGTATTTTTTTCCCCCCAAAAATTGCACTTGAAAGATCACTGCGCACTGTGACATAAAATATTGCAACAACCACCATTTTATTCTCTAGGGTCTGCTAAATATATATAATATATATATATATATACACACACACACACACACACACACACACACACACACATACATACATACATACATACATATATATATATATATATATATATATATATATATATATATATATATGTGTGTGTGTGTGTGTGTGTGTGTGTGTGTGTGTGTGTGTGTGTGTGTGTGTATATATATATATATATATATATATATATATATATGATAGATAGATAAAATATATTTATATATGTTTGGGGGTTCTAAGTAATTTTCTAGCAAAAAAATATGATTTTAACTTGAAACCAACAAGTGTCAGAAAAAGGTTTAGGCCCCTTTTTACACAGACGGACCGTTCATGCAGGTCTATGGAGTGACGGATATCAGCGGTGACATGTCCGCTGATATCCGATCTGCTCCGCTAAACCCAGATGGGTGGAAACCCCATTTTCTATCTGTCTGGCAGATCGGATGAAAATAGACAGGTGGTCCGCAGAGGCCGCTCTAGGCTTTGTGAGGCAAAACTTAGACATGAGGCCCCACTCACGCCCATAATGGGAAAAATAATTCAAGCAAGAAAAACAGCTGCAGAAAATGCACAGATCTAGAACACAGGGCACCCTCCTCACCCATCAGACCTATTCAGCGACTGCAAGAGGGGATAGAGAGGGCTAATGGAGAGATCCGATGACGTGGACAACAGTATTGATCACAGGCAAATTAGGCGGCCGTGAGGGCCCTGTGAGTGCAAGGCCTTAGGCGACCGCCTAATTAGAGAGCCACCTCTGGTGGTCCTTTTTTATCCGATCCTCCAAAGAGGAGAGCAGAGCTCTGACCGCTCTGTCCCAGCCCAGTGTGCAGAGACAGACCTGTCACCCGCCTGCTCAGCGGGGATCAACAGAGTTTCGCTTTTCCAAACGATACTTTGGAAAGTAGCTCTTTTTAAATTCCTATAACTCAAGGGTTGAATACTGGCTAAGGCAGTGCAGTCGATTAGATTACACATTCGTTGTTCATTAACTAGAGTAGAGATGAGTGCTGTTTAGGTACACACAGATTAGATTCCAAGAATCCGGAAAATATGTTTTTCCTAGAATCATAATTGTCATGCCTCCTGCAAACAGCTTGTTTTGTTTGATAGAGTCATCAGGGCTTTACTGAACATAAGCTGTGATTTCTCTTCATGGGTAACATATTACGAGAAAACAAGAACCTGAGATGCACACCTCCCAGATCTTACAGATCCAGTGCAAGCTAAGGCAGTTCTGTATTATTGAAAGCAGCTAATGTAGCAACCTGGTCCTAAACAGGGCTGCTAATAAATCTAGTTGTGCTGGGTGGTAACTAGCCTGGCTAATTGGTAGGTTGATCCACTGATTCCCATCCAAAGTCTGAGTTTGGGGTAGTCTCTCTTTTCGGTCAATAGGTGGCACTGTTGCTTTTGGCATTAGAATGATGGATTACCATAAATTCAGGTAATGGGTAACTAGGTTTTCTCAGCCGATCGGCAGGAGTTTCTTTAACCGCTGTGTATGCTGGGATAGGCTATTTATTGGGGAGGAGTCAGGTCATTAGGGTTCTTCCCGCCCGAGGATGCAGCCTGGGTGGGAGTGTGTTGGGAAGCTCCTGGTTGCTAGGCCTGAAGCCTAAGGCCTATCCAGGAGGCAAGCTCCACCCTAAAACAACTCTGTCCCATCCCATCCAGCATACTGGCGTCAGCGCCAGTATGCTGTTTTTTTTTTTTTTTTTTTTTAAATCGCTCTACTTACTGTGCAATAAATAATTTTAATTTCTCCCTACCGCGGTGAATGGCGCGTCACGCCTTCCGAAAATAGCCAAACTAGGACTCGGCTCTTCCCGGCGCTATAGCCGAGTCCTGTTTCGGCTTTTTTTGGAGGGCGTGACGCGCCATAGCCATAGGACTCGGCTATATACGGCGCCTGCGCAGTCAGCTCCTAGGTCTGTGCGCAGGCGCCGTATAGCGCCGGGAAGAGCCGAGTCCTAGTTTGGCTATTTTCGCAAGGCGTGACGCGCCATAGCTGCGCCATTCACCGCGGTAGGGAGAAAATAAAATTATTCATTACACAGTAAGTAGAGCGATTAAAAACAAAAAACAAAAAAAACAGCATACTGGCGCTGACGCCAGTATGCTGGATGGGAATGGACAGAGTTGTTTTAGGGTGAACCTCCACTTTAAGGCCTATCCAGCAGTTCAGGGTTCTGCAAAGGAGGAGCAGCCAAGGTTAAGCCCGAAGCCTCCCTCCTCTTCCCCCGCTCCTCCTCCTCCCTTCATGGCTCAGTATGGCCCTTTTCACACTGGGACGTTTTTCAAGCGTTTTTCGAGCAAAGCCTCATCTGCAATCCCAATATGCTGGTAAAGCACCGATAAGACCCTAAAGTTTTAGGGCGTTTTTGCAGTGCCTCGGTGTGAAAGGGTAAGGCGTTTTTACAGCGCTTTTCAATTAATTTCAATGGAGAGGGGCATTTTTGGAGCGTTTTTTCCAGCGCTTAAAAGCTGCTCCAAAGATGCTGCTTGCAGGACCTTTCTCAATGCTACGCCAGTTCAACGCCTTAGTGTGAAAGGGTAAGGCGTTTTTACAGCTCTTTCAATTCATTTCAATGGAGAGGGGCGTTTTTTGGAGCGTTTTTTTCAGCGGTCAAAAGCTGTTCCAAAGATGCTGCTTGCACTCGGTATGAAAAGGTCCATTGAGATGCATGGAGAGCGTTTTAAGAGCGCTATTTTTAAAGCTAAAACGCTGTAAAAACGCTTCAGTGTGAAAGGGGTCTATAGGTCAGCACAATACAAATCTGAGGTCTGACTGATCTTAATGGATGGTCAGGCAGTGCTCGGTTCTGGAATCCTAGCCAGGCACAGGCATCATCGACCTCCCCGGATTCCTGCTGTGGTGAGGCGCTGTCGAGAAGGAGCGCCAGACATTCAAAAATGGCGACCAGGTGCCGACATTACATCACTGTGCCTGCCCATGGCACCCGGCTGAGCATGTATGAGTTCTCCAGACCCCGGCAGGCATCGGAACGGCGCATGCGCAGTTGCGCTGTCGGCCTGCAGCCATCTTTTTTTTACGAGCACTGCTGCCCATAACGGACATTTACGAGCACCCAGAAAATGGGGTAAAATTAACGGGCGGTTGGCAACACTGTAGGGGAGCCTGATCGTTGTCGGAACCCTCCCCCCCCTTCGGTGTGACATTTGGCACCTTTCAGGGGGGAGGGAGTGCAGATACCTGTCTAAGACTGGTGTTTGCACCCACTTCCAGGAATACGGGACTGCGGCAAACACGCCTCTACCACGCAGCCCTCTGTCTTCTGGGAAACACACTGTTCCCAGGAGAGAGTAGGAACCAGTGACGGTGCGCTACTCACGCATGCGCAGTAGGGAACCGTGCAGTGAAGCCGCAACACTTCACTTCCCGATTCCCTAACCGAGGATGCCATCGATTGCTTGTCCCCGGCTGACGTCAGGGGCAAGCTGGACAGTCAGCAGCTGCAGTATTTGTAGCTGCTGGCTTTAAAAAAAAAAAAATTGGGCGGAACCCTAAACCCTAAACCCTCTCTTCCCAATGTTCCTGTTTAGGGAAAAAAAAATCTTTGTTAATTTTTCCAACTGGTGCCCAATCTTTTCACCTTTCAGCTAGTGCCGGGAGAAGGTCATCCAGGGCAAAGTTGCCAAACTGTGCCCCCCATTTCCCTTAGGGTCAGGCCCCCCCCTAACCCTGCAATAAACCATTGCGCCAGGGGCAGCCGACCCTCCTGCCCACCCCTTGTCCCGCCCCTGCTTGCATCACACCCACTATGCCTAGTAACCTGCACCCAGAGGAGGAATGTCAGTTCTCCCTGGCTCTGGGGGTCACCATCAGGCCCTTGGAAGTCGGGGGGACCGCTACACTAAGTAGTGGAACTTTTAGAGGGGCAAAACTACAGAAACCAAACTTCCAAAATTACACATTTGAAACTCTTCTGCTCATTATGAAAAAAAAAAATGCTTTATAAGTTTTTTGTTTTCACAAACTCATTAAACGAAAAGCTTTATTGCCCAAGAACCGAAGCCCTGAAGACTCGTCACTTCTCGTAAAATAGAAAATGATCCTTTTATTAGTTTCTGTCTGGGCTCCTCCCTAATTTGGCACAGAAGTCATGAAAGGTTTTATTACAAGTGCATTGAAAATAACTTTCTGTATGTTCTGTACAGATTTGGTTATCAGACAAGAACATGACCCAGTGGCGTAGCGTGGGTTGTCAGCGCCTGGGGCGAGGCAAGTGCGGTAATCTGCGCCCCCTCACCCATGGACTTACCTATTTTCAGCTAGCTCCAGTCTGGTCATATGATCCACTGTGTGAGACGGCGGGGGCTGTAGGGAAGAGGAGGGTGTGCTTGATAATGACTGGTAAAGCCTGGAGTGGTGACATCATGCATATGTTACTATGTCCCATCTGTTGTTGGCGCTCCCTCCTCTCCACACTCGTGACAGCGCCCCTCTAAATTTTGCGCTCGGGGCGGTGCCTCCCCTTGCACCCCCCACGATACGCCACTGACACGACCCAAAATTGCTTTGTATATTTGTGCAATATATTCAATACCCCCTAGGCTCTTTTACCTTTTGTATTGGTAATTCAAGTTTGAATATAGGGTCTCTGTGCACCTAGACGCGCTCCTATGTACAAATCCCATATCAAATCAAATAACCTCTTTACACTTCACGCTCTCTAACATGTAGACTCTGCATGGCATGTATAGGCAGCTTTACTCTACTTCTAGCCACAGACCCTATGTTATCTACACAGTGAAATATACACTATGGGCCAGATTCAGGTGAAGTTACTCTGGAGTATCAGTGATACTCCAGCATAACTCTCACTTTGAGCCAGCGTTTCTGTTTTCTGTAAGCAGAAAACAAGAAACGCCGGGTTGGAGTTACTATACGAGCGGCGTAATTGTATTTAGCCGTCGTATCGGAACTGCAATTTTAAAAATGGCGCTCGGGGCGTTCCCGCTGATTAACGCCGAGAATATATTAATCAGCGAGAATCGGCAATTCACGATCGTATTCGGGCCCGACGCACTGACTTTTCGACGTTTCCGTAAGCGATACGCGGCGTAAAGAAAAACCAGCCCCCTAGTGGAGTATCCTATGTTAAGTATGGCCGTCGTCATTGTGTCGAATTTAAAATATTTAGAGTCGTTTGCGTAAAACGTCCGTGAATGGGGATTGACGTCATTGTTGTTCACTGACAGAATTTGGAGCATGCGCACTGACAGTCGACGCATGCGCAGTACGTTCGCCGCGGGATCGCGCCTATTTTAAATACTACATGCTCCCTACCCGCCCAATTTGAATTCCGCCGGCTCATTTTCGCTACGCCGCCGCAACTTTAGGAGCAAGTGCTTTGTGAATACAGTACTTGCTCCTAAAGTTTCGGCGGAGTAACGTAAATGAGAAAAGTTACTCCAAAATAAAGATTCGCCCATCTACCTGAATCTGGCCCTATATTTCCAAAAGTATTGGGACACCTGCCTTTACACGCACAGGAACTTTAATGGCATCCCAGTCTTGTCTGTAGGGTTCAATATGGAGTTGGCCCTTCCTTTGCAGCTATAACAGCTTCAACTCTTCTAGGAAGGCTGTCCACAAGGTTTAGGAGTGTGTCTATGGGAATGTTTGACCATTCTTCCAGAAGGGCATTTGTGAGGTCAGGCACTGATATTGGACGAGAAGGCCTGGCTCGCAGTCTCCGCTCTAATTCATCCCAAAGGGGTTCTATTGAGGTCGGACTCTCTGTGCCAGCCAATGGCTGCACTGCTATTAATCCGCCCAGCCTAGCCAATCAACGGTCAGGCTGGGAACCAAACAGGATGACATGGACGCGCCCGGGAATTTCGAACGGTCAGGTAAGTAAAACGGGGGCTCGGGGGGGGGGGCGGTGCTGTCAGATGTTTTTTTACCTTAATGCATTAAGGTAAAAAAACTTTTACCTTTACAACCCCTTTAAGTGGTTAAATGACCTTTGCTAACTCCTATAATATGTATGCACATCTTTGGTTTTGGATGACATGATGTCGGCTATGTCTGGTGTTGTGTTCCATCTTTTAAGCTGCAAACGACATCTAATCCGGCTACAATACGTGATTCCAGGAAGTACAATTGGCTACAATATCCACTTTAATAGAATGGCTTTATTTTCTTAATTGCACAGAAGATAATTATCCAGCGGCTTTAGGAATACAAAGCATTTCAGCCCTGACTGTCTTCTGCTGCAAGAAAATAGGTCAGATTAAAAGGGAGGTTGTAATACTAAATTGGCACTTTCATCTTTGACTTCAATGGCTTTAAGCGTCGGATTTCGTTTTTTTATTCATTTTAACGCTTTGTGATTCAGGTTTTGTTTTTAATACATTTTTTTATGGTTCAGGAGCCATTATTAAATAAAATCCACCTAAAATAATGATCTAAATGTAGCTTCACTATATTACCAAAAGTATTGGGACGCCTGCCTTTACACTCACATGAACGGTAACCACTTAAGCCCCAGGAGCAGGGCCGATCTGCCCTATAGGCTCACTATGCGAGTGCCCAGAGGCGATTTAGTTTGCATGTGCTGAGCTATATAAGTTCTTCACTCACTATGCAAGCCGCTTAGCTGCGGAGGACCCCCCAAATTACTAGAGGTCCCCGGCTGGTGAGAAGTAATTTTCGGCCCCTCACCCTTCTTCTCATGCTGACTGCATGGGAGAAGAGGTAAGAAGTCGGCACCCCCCGCCTTCTCACTTTAACGTAAGATGTAATTTCCCCCCGCTGTAAAATGTCATTTTCGGCAGCCCCCCCCCTTCTCCCCCTGCTTAGAGCCCCAGGGAGGTCTCCCTTAATAACCAGGCCATTTTTTGCAATTCGGCACTGCGCCGCTTTATCTGACAATTGCGCCGTCATGCAACGCTGTACCCAAACAAAATTTACGTCCCCCCCCCCACAAATACAGCTTTCTCCTGGTGGTATTTGATCACCTCTGTGGTTTTTAACTTTTTGCACTATAAACAAAAAATAGCAACAATTTTGAAAAGAAAAAAACAATATTTTTAACTTTTTTTGCTATATCAAACTAATATATATATATAAAAAATATATTTATATTCATCGGTTTAGGCCAATATATATTCTTCTACATATTTTTAGGAAAAAAAATGCAATAAGCTTATATTTATTGGTTTGCGCAAAAGTTATATTGTCTACAAAATTGGGGATAGATTTATGGCATTTTTTTAATTTATTTTTTTACTAGTAATAGCGGCGATCTGCGATTTTTAGCGGGACTGTGACATTGTGGCGACCGTTGACATTTATACAGTGATCAGTGCTTTAAAAATGCACTGATTACTGTATAAATGTCGCTGGCAGGGAAGGGGTTAACACTAGGGGGCGATCAAGGGGTTAAATGTGTTCCCTCATTGTGTTTCTAACTGAAGGGGGGATGTGACTGACTGGAGGAGGAGACAGATCGCTGTTCCTAAATACTAGGAACAGCAGATCTGTCTTCCCTCCCCTGTCAGAACGGGGATTTGTGTGTTTACGCACACAAATCCCTGTTCTTGCTCTCGCGGGTGGCTGGAAGACATTGCAGCCGCCGGCCTTGCACATTGGGTCCCCCCGCCGTGCAGCGGGTGCATGCGCATCTTCTATGGCTCTTAATGGAGCCGATGTATCAGTATGGCGATTTTGTGGGAATGAGCTGACCTGGCGACGGCGGCTGAACAGCAAGTAGTTAGAACTGTTGGAACAGGAAGGGACCGTCCCCAAACTGTTCCCTGATCATGAAATTGTCCAAAATGTCTTGGTATGCTGACGCCTTAAGAGTTCTCTTCACTGGAAATAAGGGGCCAAGCCCAACCCCTGAAGAACAACCCCACACCATAATCCCCCCCCCTCCAAATGATTTGGACCAGAAAAGGTTGGGTCTTTAAATGGTTAAACTTCCTTCTTTCCTTTGATAAAAGAATCAAAAGATACTTTGTTTCCACTTATTCCTGTTGTATTGAAACTTGTCAGGCTGCCTGGATTTTGGGTGAGAACTCTCTGCACTTGTTGGACCCTTTCATACCTGCGGACCGTATGTCTGTTTTTCATCCATTCGTTTTTTAGATGAAATACGGACATACATGTATCCCTATGGGATAGCAGGTTCATCCGATCTCATCAGTCCCCGCTATGTTCCGATTCTGCAGACAGAGGATAATCCTATTTTTCGATCCGTCTGGGGATCGGATGAACACGGACAGATGGCCCACCCCCCCCATAGAGGAGAGTGGAGATCTGACAGGGTTGGTCCCTGCACAATGTGCGGGGACCGCCCTGTCGTCTGCCGGCTCAGCGAGGATCAACAGAGCAAGCAGGTGTTAAAGAAATGGATCATCACGGGATCCACCCGTGAGAATGGACCCTTAGAAAGATTGTGACATGCTGTTTTTAAGATTGAGAAGGGAAAAAGATCACAAATTTGATTCTTCACGATTAATCGTGCAGCTCTACCTCCCGCTGACACCAGGAATGGGGCACTATTCCTCCCACTCACACCAGGAATGGGGCACTATTCCTCCCACTGACACCAGGGATGGGGCACTGTTCCTCCCACTGACACCAGGGATGGGGCACTATTCCTCCCACTGACACCAGGGATGGGGCACTATTCCTCCCACTGACACCAGGGATGGGGCACTATTCCTCCCACTGACACCAGGGATGGGGCACTATTCCTCCCACTGACACCAGGGATGGGGCACTATTCCTCCCACTGACACCAGGGATGGGGCACTATTCCTCCCACTGACACCAGGGATGGGGCACTATTCCTCCCACTGACACCAGGGATGGGGCACTATTCCTCCCACTGACACCAGGGATGGGGCACTATTCCTCCCACTGACACCAGGGATGGGGCACTATTCCTCCCACTGACACCAGGGATGGGGCACTATTCCTCCCACTGACACCAGGGATGGGGCACTATTCCTCCCACTGACACCAGGGATGGGGCACTATTCCTCCCACTGACACCAGGGATGGGGCACTATTCCTCCCACTGACACCAGGGATGGGGCACTATTCCTCCCACTGACACCAGGGATGGGGTACTATCCCTCCTACTGACACCAGGGATGGAGTACTATCCCTCCTACTGACACCAACAATGGGGCACTATTACTCTGTGACATCAATGATGGAGTGTTTCGTCACATATGGCAACACATCACATTTGGCTACCTGCTGGAGTGCGTATGCGCGCCGCCGCCATATGCCTTCCAACACTTTTACAAATGCTAAATTCTCATCGAAAAGCAATTATTAAAACGTTCACAAATTCCTTTCAGCTAAATTCTCTAGCAATATTCTTCATCACATTCGGCTACCCATCACATTTGTAAAAGTCTTGGAACGCATATGGCGGCGTCGCGTATGCGCACTCCAGCGGGTAGCCAAATGTGATAAGTAGCCATATATGACGAAACAGGGGCACAGAGATTTCAGTACAGGAGAAGGGCCTGCGGAACTGTGCAAGACTGAATGTTATGCCGCGTACACACGGTCATTTTTTGTCTTGTAAAAAACTTAGTTTTTCTCATAAAAACATAAAATAAAACTTCATTTTAACCACTTAAGACCCGGACCAAAATGCTGCTAAAGGACCTTGCCCCTTTTTGCGATTCGGCACTGCGTTGTTTTAACTGACAATTGCGCGGTCGTGCAACGTGGCTCCCAAACAAAATTGGCGTCCTTTTTTTCCCCACAAATAGAGCTTTCTTTTGGTGGTATTTGATCACCTCTGCGGTTTTTATTTTTTGCGCTATAAACAAAAATAGAGCCACAATTTTGAAAAAAAATGCAATATTTTTTACTTTTTGCTATAATAAATATCCCCAAAAATATATATAAATTTTTTTTTTCCTCAGTTTAGGCCGATATGTATTCTTCTACCTATTTTTGGTAAAAAAAATCGCAATAAGCGTTTATCGGTTGGTTTTCGCAAAATTTATAGCGTTTACAAAATAAGGGATAGTTTTATTACATTTTTATTAATTATTTATTTTTTACTAATAGCGGCGACCATCGATTTTTTTCGTGACTGCGACATTATGGCGGACACTATGGACAATTTTGACACATTTTTGGGACAATTGTCATTTTCACAGCAAAAAATGCATTTAAATGGCATTGTTTACTGTGAAAATGACAGTTGCAGTTTGGGAGTTAACCACAGGGGGCGCTGTAGGATTTGAGTGTTCCCTGTGTGTGTTTACAACTGTAGGGGGGTGTTGCTGTAGGTGTGATGTCATCGATCACATCCCCCTATAACAGGGATGACGCGATCAATGCTGCGGCCACAGTGAAGCACGGGGAAGCCTTGTTTACACACGGCTCTCTCCATTCTTTAGCTCCGGGGACCCGTTCCCGGAGCTTCGGACCGGGTCACGGGTGCGAGCCGCGGGCGTGCGCCCATGACCCACGGCTGAGTACTAGAAACCAACGTATATATACGTTGATGTGCCCAGCCGTGCCATTCTGCTGACGTAAATGTTCAGTAGGCGGTCCTTAACCACTTGACCACTGGGCACTTAAACCCCCTTAATAACCAGACCAATTTTCAGCTTTCGGTGCTCTCACAGTTTGAATGGCAATAACTCAGTCATACAACACTCTAACCAAATGAAATTTTTGTCCTTTTTTTCCCACAAATAGAGCTTTCTTTTGGTGGTATTTGATCACCTCTGCGGTTTTTATTTTTTTCGCTATAAATGAAAAAAGAACGTAAATTTTGTAAAAAAATGAATTTTTCTTCATTTCTATTATAAAATTTTGCAAAAAAGTAATTTTTCTTCATAAATTTGGCCTAAAATGTATACTGCTACATATCTTTGGTAACAAAAAAAAAAAAAATTGGATAATATTTAGTCTGGGTGAAAGTTATGGGGTCTACAAGCTATGGTACCAATTACTGAAAATTGATCAATTTGATCACATCTGATGTACTGACAGCCTCTCTCATTTCTTGAGACCCTAACATGCCAGAAAAGTACAAATACCCCCCAAATGACCCCTTTTTGGAAAGAAGACATTCCAAGGTATTCAGAAAGAGGCATCGTGAGTTTTTTGAAGTTGTCATTTTTTCCCCACAATTCTTTGCAAAATCAAGATTTTTTTATTTTATTTTTTTTTCCACAAAATGTTCATATTATTAGGTTATTTCTCACACACAGCATATGCATACCACAAATTACACCCCAAAACACATTCTGCTATTCCTCCCGAGTATGGCGATACCCCATGTGTGAGACTTTTACACAGCGTGGCCACATACACAGGCCCAACATGCAGGGAACGCCATCAGGCGTTCTGGAACACCCAGACCAATTCTGACATTTCTCTCCTACATGGAAAAATCATCATTTATTTGCTAGAAAATTACATAGAACCCCAAAACATTATATATGCTTTTTTAGCAAAGACCCTAGAGAATACAATGGCGGCCGTTACAACTTTTTATCTCGCATTGTATTTGCACAGCAATTTTTCGAACGCGTTTTTTTTTGGAAACAAAACAGTTTTGTGCTTAAAAAAAAAAAAAACAGTAAAGTTAGCCCAATGTTTTTGCATAATATGAAAGATGAAGTTACGCCGAGTAAATAGATACCCAACATGTCACCCTTCAATATTGCACACGCTTGTGGAATGGCGCCAAACTACGCGACTTAAAAATCCCCATAGGCGACGCTTTAAATGTTTTTCCTGGTTACATCTTTTTAGTTGGAGAGGAGGTCTAGGGCCAAAATTATTGCTCTCGCTCTAACGTTCGCAGCGATACCTCACATGTGTGGTTTGAACACCGTTTTCATATGTGGGCGGGACTTACGTGTGCGGTCGCGTCTGTATACGAGCACACGGGTACAGGGGCGCTGTAATTTATTTTTTATTTTTTTATTGTTCATTTTACTTTATTTATTTTAGTTTGACACCTTTTTCCCCAAAAATAAATGTTTTGGTTACTTTTATTCCTATTACAAGGAATGTAAACATCCCTTGTAATAGGAATATAGCATGACAGGTCCTCTTTACAGTGAGATATGGGGTCAATAAGACCCCACATCTCCCCTCTAGGCTGGGAAGCCTAAAAAAAAAAACGATTGCAGAGTATTGCGCGGGGGAGTATTGCGCGGGGGAGTATTGCGCGGGGGAGTATTGCGCGGGGGAGTATTGCGCGGGGGGAGTATTGCGCGGGGGAGTATTGCGCGGGGGAGTATTGCGCGGGGGAGTATTGCGCGGGGGAGTATTGCGCGGGGGAGTATTGCGCGGGGGAGTATTGGGCGGGGGAGTATTGGGCGGGGGAGTATTGGGCGGGGGAGTATTGGGCGGGGGAGTATTGGGCGGGGGAGTATTGGGCGGGGGAGTATTGGGCGGGGGAGTATTGGGCGGGGGAGTATTGGGCGGGGGAGTATTGCGCGGGGGAGTATTGCGCGGGGGTACTGCAGAGTATTGTGCGGGAGTATTGTGCGGGAGTATTGTGCGGGGTACTGCGGAGTATTGCGGGGTACTGCGGAGTATTGCGGGGTACTGCGGAGTATTGCGGAGTATTGCGGGGTACTGCGGGGTATTGCAGAGTATTGCGGGGTACTGCAGAGTATTGCGGGGTACTGCGGAGTATTGCGGGGTATTGCAGAGTATTGCGGGGTATTGCGGAGTATTGCGGGGTATTGCGGAGTATTGCGGGGTACTGCGGAGTATTGCGGGGTACTGCGGAGTATTGCGGGGTACTGCGGAGTATTGCGGGGTACTGCGGAGTATTGCGGGGTATTGCAGAGTATTGAGGAGTATTGGGGGTATGCAGAGTATTGAGGAGTATTGGGGGTATGCAGAGTATTGGGGGGGGTATGCAGAGTATTGGGGGGGGTATGCAGAGTATTGGGGGGGGTTATGCAGAGTATTGGGGGGGGTTATGCAGAGTATTGGGGGGGGTTATGCAGAGTATTGGGGGGGGTTATGCAGAGTATTGGGGGGGGTTATGCAGAGTATTGGGGGGGGGTATGCAGAGTATTGGGGGGGGTATGCAGAGTTTTGCGCAGGGAAGGAAGGAGTTAATGCAGGGATGGCTGAGCAGGGATGGATGGATCTGTGACTGCAATAGTCACAGACCCATCCCACACTGCTGCAGCCATCCGCGCTCTCCTCTCACGCTGTACCGATCGGTACAGCGAGAGGAGGGAAGAACCGGCGTCAGCAAGTGACGCGGTTTGTTTACATGTGATCACGCCGTCATTGGACGGCGCGATCACGTGGTAAGGAGCCGTCACCATTGGCTCCTTACCGAGATCACTGACCGCGTGTGCGCGCCCGCTCGGGCGCGCGGATCTGACGCACGTCAGATTTGTTTACACACGTGGTCGCGCCGTCATTGGACGGCGCGATCACGTGGTAAGGAGCCGCCGCCATTGGCTCCTTACCGCGATCATCGGTGCTGCGGGTCCCGTGGACCCGGTGAGCACCGGTGATCGCGTGTGCGCGCCCGGTTGGGCGCTCACACCTGACTCTAACGGAGGACGTCCATGGACGTCCTGTTAGAGTACAGGAACCGCCCTATAGCCGTATTTCGGCTATAGGGCGGTGATTAAGTGGTTAAGTGGTTAAAAAACGACATTGCCTACACACCATCGTTTTCTGAAAATGCTCTTGCAAAGTGCGGTTACATAAGACACTTTCGACGGTTCCATTCAAGCTCTGTCTCATAACTTGCTTCTGAGCATTCGCAGGTTTAAAAACTTTGTTTTAAACGTCGTTTTGCCCACACACCATCATTTTTTATGACACAAAAAACGACATTCAGGAAAACGACATAAAAAATTCAAGCATTTTTAAGACATAAAACAATGTTTTGCCCACACACGATCATTTTAAATTACGTTTTTTAAAACGTCGTTTTTTTTCATCACAAGAAACGACCGTGTGTACGCAGCATAAGGTTGGGCTTCAACCCACATTTTATTTGGACAACTCTAATGCCGCGTACACACGGTCGTTTTTTGTGATGAAACAAAACGACGTTTTAAAAAACTTCATTTAAAATGATGGTGTGTGGGCCAAACGTCGTTTTATGTCTTCAAAAAAACGACCAAAAAAATATTTGAACATGCTTGAATTTTTTATGTCGTTTTTCAGAATGTCGTCTTTTGTTTCACAAAAAATTATCGTGTGTGGGCAAAACGACGTTTAAAACGACGTTTTTAAACCCGCGCATGCTTAGAAGCAAGTTATGAGATGGGAGCTTCGATGGAACAGAGTGCCGTCGAAAGTGTCTTACGTAACCGCGCATTGCAAGAGCATTTTCAGAAAACGATGGTGTGTAGGCAACATCGGTTTTTAAAATGAAGTTTGAAAAACGTCGCTTTGTTTCATGAGATAAAACGACATTATTTACATCACAAAAAGTGATTGTGTGTACGCGGCATTATGCCGCGTACACACAATCACTTTTCGTCGTGAAAAAAAAAACGTTGTTTTTCCAACTTCATCATTAAAAACGACGTTGCCCACACAACATCGTTTTAAAAAAATGATGAGCAAAGCGCGGTGACGTACAACACGTACGACGGCACTCTAAAGGGGAAGTTTTATTCAAGCTCCCGTCTCATAACTTTCTTCTGAGCATGCGCGGGTTTTAACGTCGTTTTAGCCCACACACGATCATTTTTTACAACCCAAAAAACGACGTTAAAAAATGCAGCATGCCCACACACGATCATTTTAAATGACGTTTTTAAAAACGTTGTCTTTTTTTCATGCCGAAAAATGATCGTGTGTACGCAGCATTGTTTGCCTTTAGTATAGAACAGTCCATGACGGGGATAATGTGGAATGCAGAATTTCCCAAGTGGAGATATTTGTGATGTGGAGTGGATGATGACATTGTTGTCACAAGCCTCACTCGGTGGTTTGCGGTTGAATAAAATTCAGTTTTGCTTCCTTTTCTTGTTTACGCTTCCTTAACTCTCTCATTGCTGACTTGTGTAGAAATAGTCCTCAGTGTTACGTAAAAAGCTCCCCATTCCAAACAGAAGGAAGTACATTGGTTTTTACTAGAGATTCACTGATACCAGTTTGTGTAACAAAACTTAATTTTTTTTATACACACCAGTGGCGGCTGGTGCTCAAATTTTGAAAACCACCCATTAATTGCAGCTTCACTGTGCCCATCAAATGCTGCCCCTGTGCCCATCAAATGCTGCCCCTGTGCCCCAAATAATGCCACTTTGCCCATTAAAGTGGTTGTAAACCCACTTTTTGACTTTTAGCCTTATTATAGGCTTACCTGTAGGTATAAAGAATATCTCCTAAACCTGTACGGCTCTGTCCAGCTCTCCTAGAGTAACTGCCTGTCTCCTGGAATCTCCTCCATGCTTGTGAGGCTGTACTGGCAAACTGTCTGGCAATGACACGTATTGATGTGCCATCCTGGAGGAGTTGGACTGCCTGTGCAACCTTTATAGGGTCCAGGTATCACCTTATGCTATCAGAAGTGACACTGGCCCGAGCAGGGATGGACTGGCCATTGGGACTACAGGGAGTTTCCCAGTGGGCCGATGGCTCAGTGGGCTGGCTTCAGTGACAGCGTTCCGCCGCCCCCTCAGCTCCTCTGTCTCTCCCTTCCCGCATCGCTCACCTGGGGGGACAAAGAAGCAGGGGGAGGACCAGAAGAGCAGGGGGGACGAGAGAGGAGCATGGGGGAGGGGACAGACAGCTGACTCAACAGCTATGGCCTGGGAGTTTCTTACTTCTGCCTAATGTTGTCCCATAAGGGGGGGCACCAAACTGATTTTTTGCCCCGGGTGAAATAATATCTAGCTTTCCCACTGGTACTGCCTATGAGGCCGCGTACACACGATCAGACATGTCCGATGAAACATGTCCGACGGACCGTTTTCATCGGACCAGGCTGAAGTGGTCTGTTGGTCTGATGTGCGTACACACCATCGGACCAAAATCCCCTCGGACCAGAACGCGGTGACGTAGAACACAACGACGTGATGAAAAAACGAAGTTCAATGCTTCCAAGCATGCGTCGAATTGATTCTGAGCATGCGTGGGTTTTTGGTCCGATGATTTCGTGTACTAACCATCGAACCTGTCCGACGGACATGTTTCCAGCGGACAGGTTTCTAAGCATGTTTTGAAACTTTTGTCCACTGGAAAACGGTCCGATAGGCCGTACACACGATCGAACATGTCCGCTGAAACTGGTCTGCGGACCAGTTTCAGCGGACATGTTCGATTGTGTGTACGCGGCCTAAGAGTACTAGTGCCAGCCATATTACTCTAATAAAGAGGGGGCTTGGGTGGCCAGGGGGTGTGGGAGTTGTCCGGCCGCCATGGGAGAGACCTGCCAAAGTGGGCCAGTCTGGATGAAGTCCAGGGCCAAATTTTTGTCCCAGTCCAGCCCTGGGCCCGAGTAGTGACACTGGCCCGAGTAGTGACACTGGCCCGAGTAGTGACACTGGCCCGAGTAGTGACACTGGCCCGAGTAGTGACACTGGCCCGAGTAGTGACACTGGCCCGAGTAGTGACACTGGCCCGAGTAGTGACACTGACCCTAGCCAAATGCAAAACTAGTGACAAACAGTCAGAAAAGATGAGTAGGGGAAAAAAAATTCAGTGGCCTCCAACTGTAAAACCATTCCTGTTTTGGAGGTCTTCTCATTGTTACCCATCTAGTGCACCTGTTGTTAATTTCATTAATACCAAAGCAACAACCCCCTCTACCAGATCAATATCCCAGGAGTTTAATTGACTTGATGCTATACTCTGATTAAAAAGTGTTCCTTACATTTTTTTGAGCAGTGTACTTGCCAATACCAATTATCAATACTTATTTTGTTTTTGTGCGGTGCAATTTGAGCCCATACAAAATGAATGGGCTTAAATTGCACTGCAGAGAATTTCATGTGATTTAAACAGGAATGTAGTGCAATTCCTGTCTGAATCGCATGCAGTTTCCCGCACAACTCCTGTGTGAATTCCTGAAGTCACTATGACAAGCATGGGTTCACAATGAAGCGGTGGGGGAAAACCGCATGTGATTCGTACAGGAATTGCAACGCATTCCTGTTCAAATCACATGCGATTGTTTGCAGTGTGATTTTGAGCTCATTCATTTTGTATGGGCTCAAATCACATCGCATTGCACAAAAAAGTATCGGTTATAGTATCGGATCATTTGCAGGAGTAAAAGTGCTCGTGCAAATGCGATACCGGTATCGGTGCAACCCTAGTTTTTACTACAGAAAGGTGGAGTACATTGGGTGCCATGATTGTTCGGTGGCTCTCCCTGTCAGAGGGGGAGTCTGTGCTGATAATCAGCACATCAATTATCGGCACAGCCCCATCATATGTACTAATCCGCTGCCAATCGGTGCCCAGTCAGGGCTCCATTATAACCTCCTGTCAGTGCCCACCATAGTGCCAATCAGTGCCCACCATAATGCCAATCAGTGCCTCGCATTAACGCCTGTCAGTACCTGCCCAATCAGTGCTGCCCATCAATTCTACATATCAGTGCCCATCAATTCTACATATCAGTGCCACTTTATCAGTGACGCCTCATTTAGTGCCCACTAGTGCTGCCTCTCAGTGCCAACTCATCAGTGCTTGTCAGTGAAGGAGAAAACAACATTTTATAAGAGAAACAAAGAAAAACGTTTTTTTCCCCAAAAATGTTGGTCTTTTTTTGTTTAGCAAAAAAAATAAAAAATGCAGAGGTTATCAAATACCACCAAAAGAAAGATCTATTTGTGGAAAGAAAATTATAAAATTGTCATTTGTATGACCTCACAATTGTCATTCAAAGTGCAACAGCACTGAAAGCTCAAAATTGTCCTGGGCAGGAGGGGGCGAAAGTGCCCGGTATTGAAGTGATTAAACTTTTATACCTTAAAATGGATGTAAACCCCAAAAAAAAATTTTTTTTGATGTCACAATGTAGAGTATAAGATTTCCTATCATCTGTGCCCAGTCTTGCCACACAGAGTTAATCCAGATCTGAGAAATCCTCTTTTAATGTTCAGTGAAAATTAACAGAATTCCAGATAAAAACATGCCTAAATAAAAAGTTTGTTTCTGTCTTCTTGCTTTGAGTGACAGGTTATTTACATATCTAGCTTGGACATGTTTATCATATGTTATGTTATGTTTATCATAACATGAGGTGATCCACAGTATAAGGCCTCATTCACACATGGATCCGTTCAGGTCCGTCTGTCAGTTTTTCAGGCGGACCTGAACGGGCGCTCCATGCATGTCTATGGAGCGTCGGATGTCAGCGGAGACATGTCCGCTGACATCCGACCTGATCCGATCCGCTAAAAACAGACGTATGGGGCATACGTTCCCATCCGTCCATGCGGAGCGGATCGGGTAAGATCTGATGAAAACGGACATGCTGTCCGTTTTCATCAGATCGCTCCATAGAGGACAGCGGGGCTCGACAAGCTCCTCCCCGCTCAGTGAGCAGAGAGGAGCTTGTCATCCGTCGGCTCAGCGGAGATCTGCGGACTGATCTCCCGCTAAGCTGGCGGACACAGGCGGACTCCGTCGGAACGGACTGCGACGGAGTCTGCCATGTGTGAATGAGGCCTAAAAAGTGAGAAATCCACCCCTCCCCCACATAACACATCCTGGTAATATACAATGAACTTTGGATCACCTCATATTACGATAAACATAACATAACATATGATAAACATGTCCAAGCTAGATATGTAAATAACCTCTCACTCAAAGCAAGAAGACAGAAACTGACTTTATAATTAGACAGGTTTTTAACTTGGATTCTGTTAATTTTCACTGAACATTAAGAGGATTACTCAGAGCTGGATTGACTCTGTGTGGCAAGACTGGGCACAGATTATAGGAAATATTATACTCTACATTGTGACATCAAAAGAAAAATTATTTTTTTGGGGGGGTTTACATCCACTTTAACCTCTTTTTAATAATATTAGAGAAGTATCGGGTGCTGATTATTCTTACTGGTGTGACTCGGCTTCATGTACGTGAGTAAGGCTCACAAGCTGAAATGTTTTGGGAATATTTGTATTAGTAAAAACCAAATTCCACAGAAGGTGTGTATGTAGAAAACAGGATTTTATTAAAGCAGTATTGAACCCAAAAGCAAACTTTTATTAAAATGAAGCTTACCAATTCTTAGATGTGATGGCTGCATTCGTTTTCTTTATTCGGCTTTCTTTCTTCTATTTTCATCTGGTAATTCAGCCAGTAAGTCTGTTGTTTAAAAGGGGTTAGGGTTAGGGTTTTTGGGGGTTAGGGTTAAAGGGTTAGGGGTAAGGTTTAGGGCTAGGGTTAGAGGGTTAGGGCTTAGGGGTCAGGGTTAGAGAGTTAGGGTTAGGGGGTTAGGGTTTCCCATTGAAGAATATGGCTAGGACTCAGGAATGAGAACAGGGACCTCCCCCAAAGCTCAGGAGGCGGGTTCCCAGCGGTCAAAGGTCACAGGGCGTGGTTGACCCACCCCCACCAAAAGTCAGAGGAATTATCTGTAGACCTCCGAGACAGGTTTGTACGGAGGCACAGATCTGATGAAGGGTGCATAACATTTTAATTTAATTAATTATTTATTTTGTTGTTCTTTTATTGCTTTTTCTGCAGTGTCAAGCAAGCACCACTTTGTGGACGGTCCTCTTCTGTACCAGTTCCGGCTGAACTTCAGGCGCAGGCGAAAGATTATGGAACTTCTCATCAAGAGGCCACAGACCGTTGTGGAGAGTCAGGACAGTCCGTTCTGCGTCCGGAAGCAGAGCCATGACAAGTCAGCCAGCTTCAACTCTGGTAGATCCATAATTCCTATTGGTTATGTTTAGGATTCATGAGAGTCGAGGCAATATTGTACCTAAATTAAATTTTTGTTTTTCAGTTATAACAAAAGATATAAACAATATAGACAGTATCAAATAGAAGCAATATATTTATGTTACGATATAAAAAAAACAATACAGAACAAATCTAGCCTCCCGACCACAATAAATAAAAACAGTAATTAGAGCCTGCAACATATCAAAATAAAACTTCATAGGATTAAAGGGTCACTAAAGGAAAAACATTTTTTTGCTAAAATTACTGTTTACAGGGTATAGAGACATAAAAGTTAACTGATTCATTTTCAAAATGATTAAAAATAGATAAAAATCAATCATATAATGTGCCTGCAGGTTAGTTTCACTTTTGAACTGGCTTCATGTTTCTGCAAAGAAATAGACACACAGAACAAAAACAAACAAATCCAGGGCAGTGTTTTGTTTTTAAAATGAATCTGATTGGTGGTTCTGGGAAGTTTTAGACACACAGTAATGACAGCTTAAACCATCGTGAGAAAGCTCCCAGCACTGTGGTTATAAAGAAACAGACAAGCAGGAAGTGTGGAGATCAGAGCAGGATTACAGCAACTTCAAAGCAAAAACGAACAATAAGGACATGAAACCAGTACTGCAGTAAGGTAAAGGAAGCTATTTAGCTAAAAAAAATATTTCCTTTAGTGATCCTTTAAGGATATATACCCGAAAAACAAAGGAAATAAGAAATGTGCCTAGTAGAAAATATTACCACTATTGTTAGCCTAAGGTACATTCCCTACCTATTTCTGCCTAAATTCTTCCTAAATTTTACCTTCCAGGCTCTTGGTTTAAACATAACGAAAAACAAAAAAAACAAAAACAAAAAAACACTATCATAAAAATTTACACCCCCCCCCCCCTTTCTCTCCCCACCAAACACCCCCCCCCCTCCCACCAACCAACCAAGCCCCACCACACTCAAGATTATTGAATGCTAAGCAAAAAGGCAATCATATTGAAGTGTACAAGTATAGGTCGTCCATGGCCACGCCAGAATAAAGAACTCTGTTAAAAAAAAAAAATATTGAACCCAAAAGCAAAAATGTATTTCAGCTTACTAATTCTAAGGCCGCGTACACACGATCAGACCTGTCTGATGAAACTGGTCTGCAGACCAGTTTCATCGGACCAATTCGATGGTGTGTACGGCCCATCGGATCGTTGTCCGGACAAATGTTTTAAAATCTGTCCGACAGACACCTGTCCGTTGGACAGATTCGATGGTTAGTACGCCAAAGCATCGGACCAAAAACCCGCGCATGCTCAGAGTCAAGTCAACGCATGCTTGGAAGCATTGAACTTCCTTTTTTCAGCACGTCGCCGCGTTCTGGTCTGATCGGATTTTTGGTCCGATGGTGTGTACGCACATCAGACCACTTCAGCCTGGTCAGATGAAAACGGTCCGTCGGACCAGTCTGATCGGACCAGTCTGATTGTGTGTACATGGCCTAAGATGTGATGGCTGCATTTGTTTTCTTTTAGTTTTTTTTTTTCTAGTTTTCATTTGGTGATCCAGCCAGCAAGTCTATAGTTTTCAAAAGTACAAGCTCTCCAGCAGAATGTTCTAGTTTTACATGGAACAAAAGAGAGAGAGAGAGCGCACAGGCTCATAGTGCAGTTACCTTTATTACCTAAACAATGTAAAAAGTTCTTTAGTGTCTTGTATTAGGCATGACATCCCAAATGATTACTTTGTAGCCTATATGTCGATCTCATCCATTGGAAGAATGTCTGGATTGACAGCTCAGATGATTTTCTTTAATGGGAAATCATTACGGTTGCCACCTCGTCCCTTTAAAACGAACACATATGAATTGCACAGGTCCCGAGGCTAATTAAATTCAGATAAGGCACCAAGTGAGATTAACCACTTGCCGAACGCCCACCGTCATTATACGGCAGCTCTTCTTCAGCGGGTGGACAGCTTCTCTGGGCTCTCCTAATTTAGAGATGGTGGGTTTGACAGGGTAGATCCTTGTCTTGGGTTATATAGAAGCCCTGTACACACGTTCGGTTTTCTTGGTGGTAAAAAGTCCGGTGGGAAAACCGAGAACCCGGCAGGAAAACTGCCATGGAGCTTTGGCTGGGAATCCCGGCCATGTGTCTGCTCCATCGGCACTACCTCGCAGTCTTTTCCATAGGTAAGTAGTAGATCTGGCAGGAAAAAAAAACACCGGGAATCCCGACGGGAAAATAGAGAGCAGGTTCTCCATTTTCCCGACTGATTCCCGACTGTTTTCTTGTTGGGAAAACTGCGATGGAGCATACACAAGTCCTGTTTTCCCAGGCCTTGGGCTCTCCTGGCAGTTTTCCTGCCGGGAAAACCGGTCGTGTGTACGAGGCTTAACAGTGTGAAGGGAAGAGGATTAGGGAGAATTAAAGGAACACTAAAGCTTCGTGTTTAAAAAAACAAAAAAAACAAACCTGTTATTCTTACCTCCACTGTGCAGCTCGTTTTTGCTCAGAGTGGCCCCGAACCTGGTCTTCTGGGGTCCCTCAGCAGCTGTCTCGGCTCCCCCCCCTGCAAGAACTTTCCACCTTAATGCAAGCTCTCACCTGTGCCACCTCATCAGTGCCCACCTCATTAGTGCCCACCTGTGCTGCAGTCAATCAGTGCACATCAGTACCCATCTCATCAGTACCCATCTCGGTGCCATCTGTGCCGCCTCATTAGTGCCATCTGTGCCGCCTCATTAGTGCCATCTGTGCCGCCTCATTAGTGCCATCTGTGCCGCCTCATTAGTGCCCACCTGTGTCCACCAGTACACAGGCCTCATCGGAGCACATCAGTACCCATCTCGGTGCCATCTGTGCCGCCTCAGTGCCATCTGTGCCGCCTCAGTGCCACCTGTGCCGCCTCAGTGCCATCTGTGCCGCCTCAGTGCCACCTGTGCCGCCTCATCAGTGCCATCTGTGGGCATTTGTACTTTCCTGGCTTGTTGGGGTCTCAAGAAATGAGAGAGGCCTTCAGTATATCAGGTGTGATCAGATGTGATAATTTTTTATGATTTGCACTATAGCTTGTAGACTTTCACACAGACCAAAAAAAATCCAAAAACTTTGGGTTATTTTTATCAGACATGTAGCAGTATAAATTATGGCCAAAATTTATGAAGAAACATTAATAATTTGCAAAATTTTATCACAGAAACTAAGAAAAAAATAGTTTTTCCCCCAAATTTTCGGTCTTTTTTCATTAATAGCGCAAAAAATAAAAACCGCAGAGGTGATCAAATACCACCAAAAGAAAGCTCTATTTGTGGGAAAAAAGGACAAAAATATCATTTGGGTACAGTGTTGCATGACTGAGTAATTTTCATTCAAAGTGTAAGAGCGCTGAAAGCTGAAAATTTGTCTGGTCAGGAGGGTGTTTAGGTGCCCAGTATTGAAGTGATTAAGGATAGGGCCCTTCCTCCCTTTTTTATTTTATTTTTTATTTGTTTTGTTTTGTTATCCTATGAATAGTTTAGACAATGAGTTGAGGTGTTTATGGATGTTACATTTTGTGTATGCCAATACTGCTTATATGTTTGGGGATAATTATTGTACCTTGATTCAAAGATTTGTTAAAGGAATCATAGAGCTGGTCGGGGACAGGAAGATCGTCTCTATGGTCTAGGACTGGGGTCCCCAAACTTCTTAAAGTGGTAGTATACTCTATACTACTACTTTCCCTTACAGGTATGCCTATATTAAGGCTTACCTGTAAGTATTAAAGAATATCTCCTAAACCTGTATGGTTTAGGAGATATTCCCCTCGCAATGCGCCACTGATTGCAGCGACGCATGTGCAGGGGAGGATCCACGGCGAAAGGACCGGCAACCGCCGGACCTTGCCGAATTGAAATCTCCCGCGCGCATGCACTGGAGTGATGTCATCGCCGCTCCAGCCAATCGCAGCGATACCCGGAAGACACACCGGAGCAAGATGACATCTCGCTCGGCGTGGACCAGGTAAGTTCTACTTTCCTCGTAAAAAAAAAAAAAATGTTCTGCGGGTATACAACCGACAGGGCCAGTTATGACGTCATTCCATCACCTTTTTTTTTTATCTCATACTTTCCAGGGTAGAGAAGAGATTTGGGGCATTATCAGTCCATTTAAACTTGAATTTTTGTTTTAGATAATTTATCGCTGTATGGGGGACGTTTACCCCCATCGCTTCCGATTTATTAAAATTGATACGTAGGTTCGATAAAGATCTGTATCTTACAAATTCCTTCAATAATTCTGGAATTATGATCAACGGATTTGTAAGAGTGAACAACATATCGTCTGCATAAGCTGTGATTTTACAGTGGTTCTTTCCTATTTGTATGCATGAAATATTAGAATTTACACATGGCGTGCACAGAAAAGGCTCTAGTGACAGGACAAATAGAAGTGGAGACAGAGGGCAGCCCTGTCTTGTCCCATTTGTTATCGTGAGGGGCTCAGACAGAATTCCGTTGGCCCGTACCTGGGCTGTTAAGCCTGAATACATGGAGAATATCCACTGTATTATTTTGTTCCCAAAGCCGCCGTATTTTAGGACTGCCCTCATGTAACTCCACCTCACCCTGTCAAAGGCCTTCTCTGCGTCCGTATTGAGAAATACGCATTGCGTCTGTGTTGTGTTCACCAACTGCACCAGGTTAATAGCCTTGATTGTGTTGTCTCGTGCTTCCCTGGTAGGGACAAATCCCACCTGGTCCAGGTTTATTAAGTCTGGGATATGTTGTTGTATCCTATTTGCTAAGACCTTAGCAAAAATCTTCACATCCGTATTTAATAATATGAAATTGGTCGGTAGCTTCCGCAGAGAGCTGGGTCTTTCCCCTCTTTTGGTATCACCGAGATATACGCTAGCAGGGTATCTTTGGCTAAACTGGCCGATGTCCCTAAGGCATTAAATAATTAAACTATAATATATCCTGAGATCGAGGGAAACAGAATTTTATAATATTGACCTGTAAAACCATCGGGTCCCGAGGCTTTCCCCCTTTTCATTGTGCTTACTGCTACTTTAATTTCCTCCTCGGTTATAACGTCATCTAATTTCTGTCTATCCTCTTCTGAAAGTCTTGGTATTGCAGATTCTGTTAGATACAAATCAATTTGTTCTCTAGTCGGGGCTTGCTCTGTATATTATAAAGAGAGTGATAGTATTCCTGGAACTCCTTTGCTATATCATTTGGTTTTGTAACCCTCTGTTTCTTGGGTGAGTTAATATGTGGAATATAGTTACTCAGCTTCTGTTCTCATAGTAATCTCGCCAGTCTTTTCCCACACTTATTCCCTGACTCGTTTATCAGCCTTTTTACATCCTTGCATTGCCGCTTTTACTTTATAGTACAGGAGGTCTGTGATTTCGGTTCTTTTACTAGCTAGTTCTTTCTCTACATTTGTTGACCATGTTTGCTTATGTTTACCTTCCAAGATGGCTTGCTCCTTTAATAGCCTATTTAACTTTTCAGTACGTTTCCTTTTGATCCTAGATCCATGTTTAATTAACACACCTCTAATAACCACCTTGTGTGCTTCCCATATAATTCCGGAGTCGCACTCTGGTGTGTCATTAGAATTGAAATAAAACCTCAGTTCTTTAATTACATCTTCTAGGACCTCCTTATCTTCCAACAGGCTTTCATTTAATCTCCACTGGTTTGGTCTGGACTGTCTTAAATATTTTAACTCATGGTGCTTTATCTTTACGCCGGGAAACCCCTTACGGAAACGGCGTAAAGTCACAGCGTCGGGCGGGCGTACGTTCGGGAATTGGCGTATCTCGCTGATTTACATATTCTCGGCGTAAATCAGCGGGAACACCCCTGGCGGCCATTTTAAAATTGCATATAAGATCTGACGGCGTAATACAATTACGCCTGTCGGATCTTTCCTGCAAAGTGGCGTATCTTGTTTTCTGAATACAGAAAACAGATACGCCGGCGCAAAGTCAGTTATGCCGGCGTATCACTGATACTCCGGCATAACTCTACCTGAATCTGGCCCAATATATAGATAAAAAAATTGCAACGGCCGCCATTTTATTCTCTAGGGCCTCTGCAATAAATAATAAAATATATATATATATATATATATGGGTAAACTTGGCCCCCACTGACAATGATACAACTTGTTATGCAATCTTACAGGTCCAAGTGGCGCCCTATAGTCGGCAATGGAACTGTTCAAATCGAATCAACTCTGATTTCAAAAAAGGTTCCTGCACCTTTTTTGCATTTACAGGTGCGACTTGCATAGACAATTGCTGGAGTCTCACTGTATATTTAACTTACAGTAACCTTTCCTATTGGCTGTCACCCTCTAATGCACAAAGCAAAGAATAATATTGGTCAAGAACAAACTCAACCTACGTTATTTATCTCCCTTGAAATGGCTGGGTCTTCATAGAAAGAAAGGTAATGATGGAATAAATGGTAGAACAGGTTCTGCCCTCTGCACATAATGACGGGGAGCGATACAAATAACGCCAAAGATATTGGGATGCGGCTTGTTGTATGGCGTGGGACATAATGGCGCTTTTTGTTTCTTTAAGCCTTTTAAGCTAGCAAAGCTCATGTTAAGTAAGACAATTAAAGCAAATTTGACGTATGTGAGACAAGATCGTGTTCTATAGGGCAGACTGAGTCACTGCACAAAATTTCATTTTTTAACTTTTCTAGCCACTGACAAGTAGTCGGCAATGGAAAACCAACGTTTTGTTAAAGTTATATAGTCCAAATGAAAACAAAGCCTGGGGTTGAGGGCTGGATTCATATCACAACAGGCATATATATGCCTATAAGTGGCTGAGGTTGAGAAGTGACTTTTCCCTACCGTGTTTCTCCGAAAATAAGACCGAGTCTTATATTAATTCTGGCTACAAAAAACACACTAGGGCTTATTTTCAGGGGATGGCTTATTTATTTATGGTATGTACAAAAAAAATCTCCCCCTGTCAGCATTGTGAAATTCTGTAATCCCAAAAATAAACCTTTGTTTAAAGACCTGATAAAATTATGTAATCTGTTCTGTAAAAAGATGATATCATGTGCAGTGTGTCTCCTTGTGTATTGTGGAAAATACCTTATTAACAGTGCTGCTTGCCGCTCACGTGACCCGCTGGAGCTCTTCTTCCCTACTCTAAATACTGCAGAGGGAGGGGCCGAGATCCCCAATGACGTCAGCCCCACTCGGAGTACTGCAGTGGGAAGGGGCTTAATAAAGTTTTATTGAAAAAAAACAGCTGACATCAGCCAGGAGGAGAGGAGAGGAGAAGAGAAGAGCTCGGGCGGGTCACGTGAGCGCCCAGCAGTGCTGTAAATAAGGTATTTTCCACAATAAAGTTACACAAGGAGACACACATTATATAATCTTTTTACAGGACGGATTACATGTTTTTACAAGGACTTTAACTAGGGCTTATTTTTTGGGTAGGGCTTATATTGCAGCCACCCCAGAAACTCACGCTAGGTCTTATTTTCGGGGTAGGGCTTATTTTCAGAGAAACATGGTATATACATTTTTTCAACATAACTAGAAATGTTTTTCTCATATATGGTATAACTGTTTTAACAAAGTTAAAATCAGGAATACAAGCAAATGTTTAACCACTTCAGCCCCGGAAGAATTTACCCCCTTCCTTACCAGAGCACTTTTTGCGATTCGGCACTATGTAGTTTTAACTGACGATTGCGCAGTGGCTCCCAAACAAATTTGACGTCCTTTTTTCCCCACAAATAGAGCTTTCTTTTGGTGGTATTTGATCACCTCTGCGGTTTTTATTTTTTGCGCTATAAACAAAAATAGTGTCAATTTTGAAAAAAAATGCAATATTTTTTATTTTTTGCTATAATAAATATCCCCCAGTTTAGGAAATTGCAATAAGCGTTTATCGATTGGTTTGCGCAAAATGTATAGCTTTTACAAAATAGGGGATAGTTTTATGCCATTTTTATAAATTTTTTTTTTTACTACTAATTGCGGCAATCAGCGTTTTTTTTTTCCATGCCTGCGACATTATGGCGGACACATGGGACAATTTTGACAGATTTTTGGGACAATTGTAATTTTCGCAGCAAAAAGTGCTATAAAAATACACTGATTACTGTGAAAATGACAATTGCAGTTAAGGAGTTAACCAATAGTGGGCGCTGTAGGGGTTAAGTGTGACCTCATATGTGCTTATAACTGGACATGTGACGTCAGTGATAGTCTTTCCCTATATCGGGGGAACAGACGATCACTGACATTGCCACAATGAAGGGGGCGGCTGTTCGTTTCTGTTTGCCCCCTCGCGATCGCTCCCAGCGAATCGGCTTCCCCCCCCGCTTTGCCCACCCTCTGCCTGTATAATGTAAACACAGGCAGAGGAAGTGATGTCGCCTCTCCTCTTGGCGGTATTTTCAATACGGCGAGAGGAGAAAAGACATGACATAGTAAGTCGCACCAACACTACACTGACACCACACACATAGGCACACTTAACCCCTTCCGATCACCCCCCCCCCCCCCAGCCCCAGCCCCCTATCACAGTGTCACTAATAGCAGTGATCATATATTTACTGATCGCTGCATTTAGTGTCAGTGTGACAGTTAGTGTGACAGGCAGTTAGTGTTAGGTTCAGGGTAGCCCCCGTACTCCCCCAATAAAGTTTTAACCCCTTGATCACCGCCCTAGTTAACCCTTTCACCCCCTATTGCAAGTGTCACTAAGCGATCATTTTTCTGATCGCTGTATTAGTGTCACTGTTGCTGCTAGGTAGCTAGTTTTTTTTTTTTTTTTACTAAAGACATGTGACTGAATACATTTTGGCCTAAATGTTTGACTAAAATTTAGTTTATTCGATTTTTCTTATAACAAAAAGTAGAAATCATTTTTTTTCTAAATTTTCGGTATTTTTCCTTTTATATCGCAAAAAAATTAAAATCACAGAGACAATCAAATACCATCAAAAGAAAGCTCTATTTGTGGGAAGAAAAGGACGCAAATTTTGTTTGGGAGCCACGTCGCATGACGGCGCAATTGTTTGTTAAAGCGACGCAGTGCCGAATTGTAAAAACACCTTTGGGCATTTAGCAGCATATTGGTCCGGGGCTTAAGTGGTTAAGCACAGTAAAACAGTAAAATTTACTGATACTAATTACAAAATATATGAAAAATCCTGCCCAAAATATACTGACCTTGAACATTGACCCTTACTTGACCCAAACACTAACCCTGGCACTGACCTAAAGCAAACCTTGATCTAGGTATTTTTTCATTTTTTTATTATTATTTTTATATTTTTTACAAACAGTTTTTTTCTTTCTGCAAGGAAAGAGAAAGATACATAGTATCTTTCCTTTCCATTTACAGAAAGAAAAACACAGGGGCGGGCTTCACAGTGACTGGACACTGTGGTAGCCAACCTGAGGCTACCACAGCGATCAGGTGACCCAGGATCTGGAGATCCGAGTCCCGATCGTTGGTATAGGGCCTGGGGGTCTCGTGAAAGTCTCTGTGCTGGAAGTGTGCCATGCGGAGATGCATATACAGTACCAACCAAAAGTTTGGACACACCTTCTCATTTAAAGAGTTTTCTTTATTTTCATGACTATGAAAATTGCAGAGTCACACTGAAGGCATCAAAACTATGAATTAACACATGTGGAATTATATACATAACAAAAAAGTGTGAAAGAACTGAAAATATGTCATATTCTAGGTTCTTCAAAGTAGCCACCTTTTGCAGCAGACACATTTCTAGAACAACTGATAACAGGAGACTGTGTGAATCCGGCCTTCATGGTAGAATATCTGCTAGGAAACCACTGCTAAAGAAAGGCAACAAGCAGAAGAGACTTGTTTGGGCTAAAGAACACAAGGAATGGACATTAGACCAGTGGAAATCTGTGCTTTGGTCTGATGAGTCCAAACTTGAGATCTTTGGTTCCAACCACCGTGTCTTTGTGCGACGCAGAAAAGGTGAACGGATGGACTCTACATGCCTGGTTCCCACTGTGAAGCATGGAGGAGGAGGTGTGATGGTGTGGGGGTGCTTTGCTGGTGACACTGTTGGGGATTTATTCAAAATAGCATGGCTACCACAGCATCTTGCAGCGGCATGCTATTCCATCCGGTTTGCGTTTAGTTGGACCATCATTTATTTTTCAACAGGATAATGACCCCAAACACACCTCCAGGCTGTGTAAGGGCTATTTGACCAAGAAGGATAGTGATGGGGTGCTGCGCCAGATGACCTGGCCTCCACAGTCACCGGACCTGAACCCAATCGAGATGGTTTGGGGTGAGCTGGACCGCAGAGTGAAGGCAAAAGGGCCAACAAGTGCTAAGCATCTCTGGGAACTCCTTCAAGACTGTTGGAAGACCATTTCAGGTGACGACCTCTTGAAGCTCATCAAGAGAATGCCAAGAGTGTGCAAAGCAGTAATCCAAGCAAAAGGTGGCTACTTTGAAGAACCTAGAATATGACATATTTTCAGTTGTTTCACACTTTTTTGTTATGTATATAATTCCACATGTGTTAATTCATAGTTTTGATGCCTTCAGTGTGAATCTACAATTTTCATAGTCCTAAAAATAAAGAAAACTCTTTGAATGAGAAGGTGTCCAAACTTTTAGTCTGTACTGTATATACGGCCCCCACGGAAAAAAAAGACTACTTCCATGAGGCCACATATATGCTTTATGTTTGGGTGAAGGGGTTAATCTTGAATGCTACTGACCAAGCAACTACAGAGGGATGACTTACACTGGTACACCCATTGGGGAAGTCCTGCCATATGAGAAGCTATGTTGACTTCTGGGCCCCTTCACACCCTTAAATATATAAAAATATAAATATATATCATTTTGTTATTTATTTAATGGAATAGCTAGAACAGAGGATGAAACTGACTTGTGATGTCTGTTGTTATGCAGTGAGCCCCAACAGCGAGGTAAAAGTTGCTTCGGCGGTCCGGCGGAGCAGTATGACCAGCAGCAGCAGTAGCGGATACTTCAGCAACAGCCCCGCCCTCGGCAACAGCCCACCTGTAGTACTCTGCAATCCGAGGTCTGGTAAGTGCATTGAGCAATGTATCACTTCTGCTCCACAGGTTTGCACTCCTAGTTAATAATGTACAAATATTTTGGGTCCATTTTATTGTTTTGATTTTACATTTTTGACCATTTCTTTATTTACAGGTTTGCTACAGCATACAGATATTTTAGATAACTTGTGCACTTCCATCCTTGGCGCAGCAGTTTTCTGGTCCAGCATAACTTTATCCCTGACCTATCTGGTGTGTTCCTTGGCTGTTATGATGCTGTTTGTTCACTAAGGTTCTCTAACAAACCTCTGAGGGCTTCACAGAATGGCTGTATTTATACTGAGATTAGATTACACACAGGTGGACTCTATTTACTAATTAGGTGACTTATGAAGGTAATTGGTTCCACTAGACTTTTAGTTAGGGGTATCAGAGTAAAGGGGGCTGAATACAAATGCACACATAATTTTTTGCATATTTATTCGTTAACATTTTTATAAACCGTTTATCATTTTCCTTTCACTTTGTGTTGGTCTATCACATTAAATCCCAATAAAATACATTTAAGTTTTTGGTTGTAACATGACAAAATTTGGAACACTTCAAGGGATATGAATACTTTTTCAAGGCACTATATAAGTCAGTACTTAAACTAATAGCCTGAGATACATCAGGAAGGACAGCCTACCTGTCCAGTTCTTTATTCAAGCATTGCTACAATGCACCTTTCCACCATGCTTCTTTTCTTTGATAATCTGGTGATCCTGGAACACACCTGCCTGGGGTAATGGAACACACTGCTGTCTCCTTACTACTTCCCACATACAGAAATTATGGTGACCAAATAAATAATGTACGTTATGATGGTCAGGTGTCCACAATTCTGTCATTTCAGTTGTCTTTTACTGAAACCCCTAACAGAGTTCTTGGGATGGAGTGAGAGCACTGACTGTTCACTTGTGTGTGTACAATACATTAAAGGGGTTGTAAACCCTCAAGGTAATTCTATGCATTAAGGTGAAAAAACCTCCTGTGATGCAGCAGCCCCTCAGAACCCCCATTTTAATTAACTGAACCTGGTCTTTCCAGCAACGAGGATGTGCACAGCGGCTCCAGTCGCTGCCTCGGGTTCTGATTGGATAGATTGATAGCAGCGCAGCCATTGGGTCCCGCTGCGGTCAATCAAATCCAATGATGTGGGGGATGGTGCTAAGTCCTGCTGTCTGTGCCCGCAAGCGTTCCCCCCGAGGGAGAGCGGCACTCCAATGGGGCACTCAAGAAGATGAGGCGTCAGGAGCACCGCCAAGGGACCCCAGATGAGGAAGATCAGGGCCACCCTGTGCGAAACCAACTTCACAGAGAAGGCAACATTTAAAATTTACCCATCAACGTGCCCCTTAACATAAAAGGTGCCCATCACCGTGAACCTTATTTTATGTTAAGGGGCACTCTGATGGCCACATTTTATGTTAATGGGAACATTTTGTTGTGCCCATCAGAGTGCCCCTTAATATAAAATGTGCCCATCAGAGTGACCCTTTTTTTTTATGTTAATGGACACATTTTATGTTATGACTCTGATGGGGACACCTGATGTAAAAAAGTGACCGGACCTCCTTGAATTTTAATTCAAGACCCCTGTCTAAGGGTTCATATACTTTTTCTACCTGCACTGTGAATATTAACATGGTGTGTTCAATAAAAACATGGTAACATTTAATTTTTTTGTGTGTTATTAGTTTAAACAGACTGTGATTGTCTATTGTTGTGACTATCCCATTTTATGACCAATTTGTGCAGAAATCCATATCATTCCAAAAGGGTTCACATACTTTTTATTGCAACTGTAATTACTTTTTTTTTTTTTTAACATGAACAGAATGTTCTTTTATTGAAAGAAAAAATTAGACATACAGGACAAAAGTAAATAAAATACAGTACAGAATAGTGACCCAAACATGGAAGATATGGCAACCACACACAGGGAGTCTGGCAGCAGCATCACAGTCATTTACAGTACCACAGGGGTGTAGTAGTAAGGGCACAGTAAGGTTTTCTAAGCAGTCCAGGGCTGCCAGACCCTGTCATATTTCTCAGGACAATTCCGATTTATATAGGTAAGTTTGTACAAAGGAAGACCTGAAGTAATGGATCTTTCCCACGAGCACACAGAGGGGGGGGGTTCGGGAGTTCCATTTCAAAACAATTTCCCTCCTGGCATAAAAGAAGAGGAAGCATACTGAGGAGCAAAAGGGCAGGGGAGACTGGCAGGTCCAAATATAGTCGGTAGTTTATAAGCTAAACCACTCCAGTCCAGAACAGAGCCGCCTTAGGGCAACTCCAGAACATGTGCAGGTATGTGCCCACCGCCCCACCGCACCTGGTGCAAAGCGGTGACCTATCAGGGTAAATAGCATGTAGCCCTTGCGGTGTAAAATCGGTTCTGTGCAGATACTTGACCTGAATCAGCCTATCCCTGGAAGATATCAGTGCCTGCGCACTATCTCCAAGACAGTCGTCCCAGTCTTCCCTATCCAAGTCGGGCAGATCCTCCCTCCATTTCACCCAGAGGCGCTCCATCCGGGGGGAATGGCAGGACTGCAAGTCAAAATATAATGTTTGAAGAAAAGGAACAGTACCCCTGGGGGGCTTTGTGTTGCAGCTAATAATTAGTAGATCAAGATATGAAAAAATATTGTAATTTATTAAGAACAAATAAATAACAAGGTAGGAACACCCATCTGATACATATAAGAAACATGGACACAAAAAGTGTCATTCAAACATTGGAATACAATAGGTAAATATAAGTACAGCAAAATATTAATTTAACTTATGTGCAGAGACCCCGACACGTTTCGACCCTTTTGCTGGTATGGGTCTTCTTCAGGGGGAAGAAAGTTTGCAGGCATAAGTTCTATAAAAGAGATATATATATGTACATAATGAAATTTGTTGGAAAAAACAAAAAACAAACAAACACATGGGTATAATGCTATTAAAAATACAGTCAAATTTAGACATTGAAAAAGTATATAGTTACCAAGGTGAATGTCCAGAGCCAGAACCGGTAGCCAGACACAGACCCAGCTGCCATGACGGGGTTCCCAGGGGACTCACAGGGTAAAGGGAGAGGTCAGGATTGCAGAATAGACCAAGTGGCGGGATGGGTGGAATACCCCCAAGCCCACGAGGGGTCGCAACCAAGGACCCCGCATTGGGCCGCAAAGAGGGGAGGGGGGGGGGGGAAGGGGGCGAGAGGGGACCGGGCAGGGAAGGGAAGGACGGGAGGGTGGGCGGGCCCGACGGAGCGAGAAACAAACCACCAAAGCAGGATGTGATGGAACCTGAGGGGAAAAAGAGAACCCCCAATGATAAAAATATTAACGTTTTAAGTGGTATTACAAACAGGGGGCCAGATTCACAGAGCAATTACGCCGGCGTTACAGGAGATGCGCGGCGTAAGTCTAAATTTGCGCATGCGTTTCGATGCGCCGCATCCCCAAAACGAGATACACAAGAAATCTACTTTTTTTTCACCCGCGTAATTTCGATAGGCGCATCCGTCCGCGCAAAACTGCGCTAGACACACCATTGATTTGCTATTCAAATATGCAAATGAGGGAGTTACGGGGATCCACAAAAGAACGTTGGTGCAGCACAGGCTACGCGCTGTGCGCAACAGCTGCACGTTCTGTCTAAAATTAGACCATATAAAAGGTGGTATAAAATTAGACAAACCGTCTACATGTCAGCTAAAGCAACACTGTTAGTGAGGAGCTGAGCAGTCACACTTGCTGCCCAACAAACTGTATGCCAACATGCCAGTGGCATCCATGCTCATAGCTATACTACTGACTTTAGATGAGCAAAGAAGGAGGAGGGCATGGAGGAGGGCACGGGAGAGGTTTTTTTTTTTCCAAAAAAAATTTCTTTGCTTTTATAGACATTTTTACAAAAAAAAATACATACATATATACATCAATACATAACATACATACAAATTACAAACACAGTCTCACTATCTTTCAATAGCCCTTTAAAACCTTGATGGATATAATAATCTAATCTGATACAAGCCAATAATCTAATCTGATACTCTTCACTTGATATATCACACACGCATAGACATCTTTGGCATGAGTGATTCTGAGGTGTCTCGCATCTTCAGATTCACCCCTCATGCCATCCTGGAATTAACCACAACCCTGCAGGAGGACTTCACCAGCCCAACACATGACACCACCCATGACACCCATGACAGCTACATATACAATCCTAGCCCCATCCCCACAGATTTCGAACAGAACATGTATGGGGACAGCTGGCTGGTTGGTGAGTGACATGGGTGGCAGGCATGACTGTCCCCCCCATGATGCACACATCACAAGGGGCACATGCACTACTAACATCCTCCTGTCTTATCCCTTCAGGGTGACTCTGCATATGCCCTGGGACCCCATCTAATGACTCCTATCTGGAACCCCCAATGGTACCCTGTTGTATTCCCCAAACTTTGTATGCCAGATCATCGGTGCATGTTGCATGCTGCATAACTTCGCAGTGAGAAAGGGCCTGGAGATTGAATTACGTGATGACCTGACCCCCGAACCAGACAATCCCCCCCTAACCGAAGCTACCCCGTCTTCTGAGGGAAGAGCAGCCAGGAGCCAGCTCACATTAGGCATCTTTGCACGTAAAACACACACATTAATCATGGCACAATGAGAATGCATGCATGCACACCACTGTGGTCCCTAGCACAGACACATCACTTCCTCATCATATTGGATTGGCACAAGCCCACCATGCAGGACTTGTGAGCAGCAACGCCATGCCACGGCTCCAATTATGTCACTGTACATTCATACACCATTCACACGCACCTGGGGATCACTTCTCCACCACAAATGAGGGTGACACCCCTTTTCCGGCAGAAATGTCACCCCCACATTCCAAAATCATTCACAAACCGAACCCAAAAAAAAAATAAAAAAATTGACCAGCAAAAATAAAAAATGCCCAGCAAAAATCGAATTTAAAAAAAATAACAACGAAGAAAACACATAAAAGACAAAAATCACTCTGCAAAACAGTCCCCAAATATCTCAAAGACACGTCACAAATAAACAAACAAACGCTAATAAACAACAGAACAAAAGCACCTTGCTGTATAGGGAGGGATACAAAGGGATGTACTTTTGCAAAGGAAGTGCGTTTGTGTCTGTCTATTCATGCTGTCTGCGTAGTTCACTTATGCCTCGTTTCCACTGCATGGATCGGGTCGGGTCAGTTATTTTGGAGCGGTTCGGATGGGGCCGGTCTAATCGCGTGAGCGTTTCCACTGCAAATCAGAACGTGAGGGACCATTCAGGGTTTAGTAAAAAATCCTAGCGCATCCACCAATCAGTGAGATGCATTTGTAGGTCCGCCCTAACCGAACCTTTCCACTCTCTCTGGTCCCTCTTCTGAATCAGGACCCTTGCTGGTGTGGTACGGTTCGGTTTTTCGGTACGCTTTCATAATGGAAACACCCAAAATAGCGTACCGTACCGAACCGTACCGAACCGATCCGCTCAGTGGAAACGAGGCATAAGTTGCCTGGGTCCACTTCCAATTTCACTGATTGCGCCGTTCCCGAGTTGTGAGCATGCGCACAGAGGTGCCGACCATGGTCTGCTTCATGCGCGCATGCGCGATCCGGCCGGCCCTTCATTTGCATGGGGTCACGGCTCATTTCAATGTAACACGCCCACGTCCTTCCCAATTTGTATTACTCCGCCTTACGCCTCTGAAATTACATTGCACAGGCACTAATTTCTGCGCGAATCAAACGAGAATACGGTGATTGCGCCGCTACATTGCGCCGGTCTAACGTAAAGAGGTGCGCTACGCCAGTCAAAAAATGCGCCGATGTACGTGAATCTGGCCCAGAGTGTCTACAGGGAGGAAAGGTGAATGATGATGTGTGTGAAAGGCGGGTGATGAGGAAAGCTAATGTGTGTGAGAAAGAGCAGATAGGTGAGAAGAGAAAAGGATGTGAGTGCAAATGAGTGCGTGAGAGACAAATGAAAAATCAGTGTAAATGTGCAATGGACCTGAGGAAGGACAGTGCTAGTAGGCATGTGCAAAAGTGAGAAATTTGTTTAGTTTCGTTTCAATTCGTCATTTAATTAATTTAGTTAAGTTAGGTTCGTTACATGTGTTGAATTCGTTCGTTTTCGACCGAATTTCGAAAAATCCGGACGAAATCGAAAATATTTAGACCGTTTTCGGAATTCGTTCGTTTTCGACTGAATTTCGAAAAAATCTGGTCGAAATCGAAAATATTTCAACCGGATTAGAAAACAAATAGTATAGAATTTTTTTCAAATTAAATTTGAATAGAATTTTTTTTTTTTTTTTATTCTGATCAAATTTAGTCCACGGGTTTTCGATTCGGAATCGAAAACGTTCGTTCTGATTCGGTAAATTCGCTAATATTGCAATTCGGGAATTCGTATGCATCCGAATGTCGGAACAAAACGAAATGCACATGCCTAAGTGCTAGGTGAATGAAGTGTGTGTGAGGCGCCGTACACACGGCAGAGAACCTCGACGGGCAGAACACATCGTTCCGCCCGTCGAGGTTCTCTCCCGGCCGTCGAAATCGGCGACCCGGCCGTCGGGAATGGCAACCAGCCATTCTTCCAGGCGGGCCGTCGAGGAAATAGAGAGCGTGCTCTCTATTTCTGCTCGACGGGCTTCCCGACGGGAAGCTCGCCGAGACCGTACACACGGCCGAGGTCCTCGATGGAATGTGCATTCCAGCGAGGTTCTCGCTGGTTTTCAGCGAGAACCTCGGCCGTGTGTACGGCGCCTAAGAGGTGTGCATGGATGTGAAGTGAACATTTTTGTTTTGTTTTTAAATGTTACTTTTAGTTCCTTAGCCTAATGACAAGCATATATATAAAATAACCTATACATTCCCTTTAGAGATTACAGTTCCTGTTAAGGCTGCATTCACACCTAGGCGACACGATACGCCGCGTACGCGGCTTATCTTGCCGCCTGTAGAAAAAAAAAGAAAGTTTTATCATTCTTTAACATTGCGGTCTATGAGGAAACGCCAATGTCGCCTGAAAAAAAGGGTCCGGGACTTTTTTTCAGGCAACAGGCGTTGAGATGTGAACCATCTCCATAGACCGCAATGTTATTTCACATCTCGAGCGACAAGAGCGTCGGGCGACCGGCGTTTTGTCGCTCAGATGTGAATGGAGCCTTAAGATTTATCGTCCCTTTAAATGTCACTGTGGTTAGCTGATAGCTTACATCTGGCTAAACCAGTATAAAGACTTTCACACTCCCTGACCCTGCAATGTATAGAGGAAAACTGCCAACCTTCACAACATTCCTCTGCTAAGTGTTTGTCAATCATCTGTCACTGGTGGATGTGCTGGGTGAACACAATCATTGTGCAACCCTCTGTATTTTTATCCTGTGTCTTTTTACAATCTGCTGTCAAAGATAAAAAACCACAAACACACACAGGCCACAGAATGAGCGGAAAGGGCGCTTTATAAAACACGGCTAAACATGACACAAGAAACAAAACATTTACTGTATACAGCCCCATTCATACAAGTGCATTGCAGTAAAAAAAATGCATTTTACTGCACGTGAAGTGTTTGGGCAAAATAAGGAAAAACAAAATATTTTAGTATTTGTAGCTGCTGACTTTAAAAATATTTCACCCAAGTTGGACCTCCTCTTTAACCACTTAAGGACCGCCTCCTGCACATTTACTTCGGCTGAATGGCACGGCTGGGCACAGGCACGTACCTGTACATCCTCTTTAAGTGCCCACTAGGGTGACCACATATACAAACTGCCATTCAGGGACACCCCCCTCCTTCACATAAATTTGCCAATTTTAAAGGCTTATATGCAAGCAATTGGCCATAATAGGGGTATGGGGGTACGTGTACTTCCTTGGGGGGGGGGGAATGTATCAATGCATTTTTTTTACAATTTGTCAGGAGCAGTGATTCTAATTTATGCTTAAATTGCAACAATAAAAATGAACAATTCCTCCAAATATAGCGTCTGGGAGGTCCCCTTAGTCTGCCTATAAAGTGGTGCATGTGTACCATGTATAGAACATGCTGCAGCAAAAATTACTTTTCTAAAGAAACAAAACAACAGTCAAATCACAGTTAAATAGACTCACGGTTGCTATTGAAAAAACAAAAGCACAAAATCCATAGTGCCCCCCACCCCAAAGCACATTGTCCCCATCCTACCCTGGCTGGTGCTTGTGGTGGCATGCAGGTAGGGGGATTATCAGAATCTGGAAGCCCCAAAGGGTCTGGAATGGACTAGGGGAGGGGGAACCTATTGGCAGCTTTTTTTTTATTCAGCCGTCAGCGGGAAAGGCCATTGGCTGATGACTCATCAGTTGTTTAGGATGCTGGCTTACCAGCCCCGCTTCTTACCAACCAGCTTTTACTGCGCCCTAGGTGGGCGCAGTGTATTGCAGGGCATTTGGCGGGGCGATCATCCTGGGCTGGGAAACAGACAGTTTCCATTATCGGCTCATCGGTTGGCCGTGTCAGTTTTATTCCGGGACACTGTATTGTCCTGGAATGAAGGTGCCCGGGACCCGGGACACAACTGCAAAATGCGGGACTGTCCCGGGCAATCCAGGACACGTGGTCACCCTAGTGCCCACCCGCGACCCGGTCCGAAGCTGCGGGACCCACGGACCTGATCGCCGCCGGAGTCCCGCGATCGGTCTCCGGAGCTGAAGAACGGGGAGAGGTGTGTGTAAACACACCTTCCCCGTTCTTCACAGTGGCAATCTCACTGATCGTCTGTTCTCTGATATAGGGAAAGGCGATCAGTGACAACACACGTCCATCCCTGCCCCCTAGTTAGAAGTCTGATGTGTCCGCCATAATGTCGCAGTCACAAAAAATCGCTGATCGCCGCCATTAGTAGTAAAAAAAAAAATATTAATAAAAATGCCATAAAACTATATCCTAATTTGTATAAATGTTGCACAAACCAATCGTTAAACGCTTATTGCAATTTTTTTTTTTTTAACCTAAAATATGTTGAATACGTATCGGCCTAAACTGAGAAAACAAATTATATATTTTTTGGGGATATTTATTATAGCAAAAAGTAAAAAATATTGACTTTATTTTCAAAATAGTCGCTCTATTTTTGTTTATAGCTCAAAAAATTAAAACCGCAGAGGTGATCAAATACCACCAAAAGAAAGCTCTATTTGTGGGAAAAAAGGACGCCAATTTTGTTTGGGAGCCACGTCGCACGACTGCGCAATTGTCCGTTAAAGTGACGCAGTGCTGAATCGCAAAAACTGGCCAGGTCCTTTACCTGCATATTGGTCCGGGTCTTAAGTGGTTAAAGGGACTGTAAAGATACAATTTTTTTCCTAAATAGCGTCCTATACCTTAGTGCAGTACTCCTTCACTTAGTGCAGTACTCCTTCACCCAGAACTACATTTCCCAAGAGCCCTTTTCCTGCATCTAGTGAGTGAGCAGGCTCTTGGGAGATGTAGTTCTGGGAGCATGCCAGTGTCCGTAGGAACTGAGCTCCCAGGTACTGCCCCTGCAAAAAAGACTTTTGATGATGTCACAGGAAGTAATAAAAACTTTCTATTTATAAGAATAAGTTAAAAGAAAAATGTATGCTGGGATGTCGTCTAGAAGCAGGATGCACTTTGATGTATGAATACCACACGTCAGACAGACATGTGTTACCGCAAAGCACTATTGTAAGTCGACCTTAAAGGCTTCCTGATAAATAGAAAGTTGACAGTTGTTTCTTTTTATTTATTTTGTTTTTAGTATTTTATACTTAATTTTTTTTTATTTTTTTAGTTAAGCCAACGTTTGTCATCCTTTTTTCATTGGAAAAACCTTTTGAAATCATTTTCAGTAGGGAACCTCTACTAACAGTGGATTCTACAGCTGGTGGTACAATAGTGGGATAAGTAAGTTGTAGAAATGTAGACATCGAAAATCGTAGTGACCCGGTTGTACGATGCTACATAATATATTGTTGCTTTACAGAATAAATACAGAAATTCTAATAGTTTTATTAGAAAGTACATGTCCAGGAAAGGCCTTTATTGTCAGCAACCAGCCTAACTACCGGTATATACAAGTATTTGTTGGTTATCGTTTTTGACTGTATATATCTTTTCTACATCCTTTAATCTGTAATATTAATATTGTTTTTTTTATTTTTTATCATGCAGTTTTAAAGAGGCCAGTCACACTGGATGAGCTCCTGGCCCCTGGGGCACCGTACATAAGGAAAACTCTGACTGTGAGTAGGACGCACTTAAGTGAACTACCTTAACTGGGTACATAAGTGTGCGCACAGGGTATGCCGGCTGTGTCTGGGCACACCCTAATCTCCCCATGCGCATTAGCATTATCGCTCTGTGTGCCAGCAGGAAGATAGGAAAGAACTCTTTTACTGTTTTCAATATGCCGGGGTCATATACAGTGAAACCTCAGATTGCGAGTAACACGGTTAGCGAGCGTTTCGCAATACGAGCATCGTATTTAACCACTTCCATACCATGTTTTTATTTTTTTCTGTTAATTTTGTAAATAAGTATGTCTTCTCTTTCAATTTCGGGCACTGATATGGCGGCACTGATGGGCACCGATGAGGTGGCACTGAAGGACACCGGTGAGGTGGCACTGAAGGACACCGGTGAGGTAGTACTGATGGACACCGGTGAGGTAGTACTGATGGGCACCGGTGAGGTGGCACTCATGGGCGGCACTCATGGGCGGCACTGGGCACTCATGGGCGACACTTATGGGTGGCACTGATGGGTACTTATGGTAGTCACAGATGGGCACTGATAGGTGGGCACTGGGCACGGATGGGCACTGATGGACACTGTGGGTGGCACTGGACACTGAGGGGTGGCACTGATGGATCCATTTTGCCAGTCAGTGCCCATTTGTGGGCACTGATTGGCATCTTTTTTTTTTTTTTACTGCTCTTTTTTTTTTTTCTACTGCCTTTTTTTTTATTATTATTGCCCCCTTCTTTTTTTTGTCCTTCCCTGGTGGTCCAGTGTGGGCATCCGAGGGGGGCTGCGCTTATAAGCAACCAGCACGAACCCCCCCCCCATCAGGAGACCCGCCGATCGGCTCTCCTGTACTCGTGTCTGTCAGACGCGAGTGAGGAAGATCCATCAATGGCTCTTCCTTTTTACATCGTGATTGGACACGGCTGATCACGTGGTAAAGAGCCTGCGCCGGAGGCTCTTTACCAAGATCGGAGATGCGGGGTGTCGGACTAACACCCCGCATCACCGATCGCCATGCGCGCGCCGGCATGAAATCCTGGAGGACGTCAATAGACGTCCAGTCAGGATTTCAGAACCACTTCCCATATGTCAATCTGCCATTGACCGGGCAGGAAGTGGTTAAAAAAATCCTAACTCGGTTTGCAAGTGTTGTCTCACAAAGCGAGCAGGATTCAGGCCAAAGCGGTGTGCAGTACCGCGTTTGGCCTGAGGTGGGGGGCGCCGGAGCCGATCGGCGCGTTCAGAAATGCACAGAAAGGCCCGAGGACAGCTTGGCTTAACCTAACCTTTCCGAGGTTAGCCGAGGTATCCTCGGGCCTTTACGGCCATTTCCAAAGCTCTCCAGCGCCCCCCCCCCCACCTCTAGCCGCATGCGGTATTGCACCCCATTGAAGTAAATGCGGAACAAATTATTTTTGTTTCTATTGACTTCAATGGGAAAACTCGTTTTGATATGCGAGTACTTTGAATTATGAGCATTCTCCTGGCCTGGAACGGATTATGCTCGTAATCCAAGGTTCCACTGTTCCATGTAGACACACGTGTGTTTTGAGCTTTAGGCTGGGCACACTAATGCAATAGGCTACTTACTCTTCTAGAATAACTGTAACAGAATGTCCCACACTCTGATGGAGTGCTTCCATCATATACCGGTTCCTATCAGTCTGGATAAAGATATCAGATATTCTTGCTGCTCACAAGCACACAACGAGACGAGACTTGTTTGTCTGCTGAACATGGAGTGTTTATTAGAACCAAGAATACCACCTTTATATACAGTTAAAGTGGAGGTAACCAGAACATAAATTAACATGAGCTAATAAACTAATCATTTACCCAGACTATGTGGCTCATAGGTATGACCTTTCAGGGTAGATGTCATGTCTCCTCGCTCACCTGCTATACAATACACATTATCATAAGTGTAAACACATGGCATCTTCACACAATAGCAGGGTCAATTAGCACAGAGAACAGACAGATGGCTGGAGTTAGTGACATTAACATCTAAGGCCTCGTACACACGATCGGACATATCCGATGAAAACGGTCCGCGGACCATTTCCATCGGATATGTCCGATCGGGAGTTTGATCCGATGGCGTGTACACACCATCGGATCAAATTCCCCTGCCGCCGGACGGCGCGGTGACGTGGCGGTGACGTTGACGCCGCCACGTCACCGCACCAGGAAGTTAAACACTTCCGCGCATGCGCCGAATCCATTCGGGGGCGGCGCGGCGGCGGTGGGGGACGACATGTCTGCTGGTAAGTGTACTAACCAGCAGACATGTCAGGCGGACAGATTCCCACCGGATGGATTTCAAAGCTTGCTTTGAAATCTGTCGGGTGGAGAAATCTGTCCTCTAGCCCATACACACGAGCGGAGATGTCTGCTGAAACGGTCCATCGGACCGTTTTCAGCGGACATATCCCCTCGTGTGTACGAGGCCTAAGAGTGTCCCAACATTATGAATGAGCCACTCTTACAATTAACCCGTTGAGTTCAGAATCAACAAACATTAAATAGTTCTTTACAGATATTCTGGAATATATTGGATAATAATTACATAATAATCCCATCTCAGATAGTCCAAGATATCATTTCTCAGTCATCCTATGCCCCTAGTGGACATAGGATGATTTTAGACATAAGAGGGGTCGGGGATGTCCCGGATAAGTCTGTCCCGGATAAGTCTGTCCCGGATAAGTCTGTCCCGGATAAGTCTGTCCCGGATAAGTCTGTCACAATAACTATGCACAGTTTAGTAATAACCTGCTTTTTCTTGTTCCTTTTTGTTTATGCAGGTTGTCAGTGATGCGGTGGGATGGGGATTTGTGGTACGGGGAGAAAAACCATGTCATATACAAGCTGTAGACCCCACTGGACCGGCTGCTGCTGCAGGAGTAAAGGTACGTTCATCCCACTATTGTCTATATAATTGTTAGTATTATTACTATGTTCTATTATTATTATTAACCACAAAAATGCAGCTAAAGGACCTTGCCCCTTTTTGCGATTCGGCACTGCATCGCTTTAACTGACAATTGCGCGGTCGTGCGACGTGCCTCCCAAACAAAATTGGTGTTCTTTTTTTTCCCCACAAATAGAGCTTTCTTTTGGTGGTATTTGATCACCTCTGCGGTTTTAATTTTTTGCGCTATAAACAAAAATAGAGCGACAATTTTGAAAAAAATGCAATATTTTTTACTTTTTGCTAATATAAATATCCCCCAAAATATATAAAACATTTTTTTTTCCTCAGTTTAGGCAGATACGTATTCTTCTACCTATTTTTAGTAAAAAAAATCGCAATAAGCGTTTATCGGTTGGTTTGCGCAAAATTTATAGCGTTTATAATAGGGGATAGTTTTTTATTGCATTTTTATAAAAAAATAAAACATTTTTTTACTACTAATGGCGGCGATCAGCTTTTTTTTTTTTTTTTGTGACTGCGACATTATGGCGGACACTTTTTGACACTTTTTTGGGACAATTGTCATTTTCACAGCAAAAAATGCATTTAAATTGCATTGTTTACTGTGGAAATGACAGTTGCAGTTTGGGAGTTAACCACAGGGGGCACTGTAGGGGTTATGTGTTCCCTAATGTGTGTTTACAACTGTAGGGGGGTGTGGCTGTAGGTGTGACGTCATCGATCGCGCCCCCCCCCCCCTATAAAAGGGATGACGCGATCGATGCTGCCGACACAGTGAAGGACGGGGAAGCCGTGTTTACACACGGCTCTCCCCGTTCTTCAGCTCCGGGGACCGATCGCGGCATGCTCCCGTGACCCACGGCTGGGTACTAGCACAGCACGTACCTGTACGTGCATGTGCCCAGCCATGCCATTCTGCCGACGTAAATGTGCAGGAGGCGGTCCTTAAGTGGTTAAAGACCAGCTCCAACCAAAACCTTTTTTTTCTTCCTCTTGACTAGAGAAGGGTTAGATTCTCTGTCCAGTTTTTACGGTTGTCTTTGTTTTGCTGGGGAGATTTACTATAATTATCTGATATGATAAAAGGCTATAAGAAAGACAAGACATGATTAGATATCTTTATGACAACAAAAGCACATGTGTTTAGTAAGTAGAGTGGGAAGTAGTCGGCATACCTCACAGGATTTTATTGCTCTCTGTATTATCAAGAACTCTCTCATGTCATGTCCTGGGGTGTCACCAGGGGAAATATCTCCAGCAAGGACAAAGATGGCAATAACAACTTGACAGAGGTTCTGACCCTTACCCGCTTTATTAGAAAAAAAATGGGTTAATGGGGACAAAGACTAGAAGTAAGATGACAGAGGATCTACATTAAGGGAAAAACGTATTTGATCCCCTGCTGATTGTGTATGTTTTCCCACTGACAAAGAAATGATCAGTCTATAGAGGTCAGACGTTTCTTGTAGTTGGCTACCAGGTTTGCACATCTCAGGAGGGATTTTGTCCTCTTTGCAGATCCTCTCTGGGTCATTAAGGTTTCAAAGCTGACGTTTAGTAATGCGAACCTTCAGCTACCTCCACATATTTTCTATGGGATTAAGGTCTGGAGAATGGCTAGGCCACTCCTGGACCTTAATGTGCTTCTTCTTGAGCCACTCCGTTGTTGCCTTGGCCGTGTGTTTTGGGTCTTTGTCATGCTGGAATACCCATCCACGACCAATTTTTAGTGCCCTGGCTGAGGGAAGGAGGGTCTCGCCAAGATTTGATGGTAGATGGCCCGTCCATCATCCCTTTGATGCAGTAAAGTTGTCCCGTCCCCCTTCAAAATTTTAAAAAAGCAGTTTCAGGGGCATTTGCCATTTCTTTCCACCTGCATTTTAGTTAATGTGCCCAGGCACATGCAGACAATTGAATGTGTTTTTATACACAGTGTTCAGAGGCAGAAAGAAAAATGGCCCAGGTGTAAGTTCTGAGAGAATAGTTTTTCCAATGCAAACGTGTATAAATGCCCCTACATGTATATAAATGCATGCTTATACAGGTACATTTATTCTAATATCTAGAAATTTACATGACTATTCTAGCCAATAGAACGAGTTTACATGCAAATGCTTCTAAACGCATGGAAATACACATAAAGACGCTTAAAAAAAAAATCAAGATTTTTGGCATGAGGCCTAAGGCATTCTGTATTAGAGGACCCAGCCCATACACCACCAACAACCTTTTATAGAAACACTATAAAGTTTATTAAAAATACATTTCATTCTTCACACTAAATATCTAAGTATATAAAAGAAAAATTTAAAGCGGAGGTTCCGCCAATTTTTTTTTTTTTTAAAAAGCCAGCAGCTACAAATACTGCAGCTGCAGACATTTAAAAAAATGAACACTTACCTGTCCAGCACGCCCACGATGTTGTCAGCTAAGGACAAGAAAATCGCTCGTCCCTTGGCTGCACCCGCTGCCATCCTTGGTTAGGGAATCGAGAAGTGAAGCGTCTCGGCTTCACTGCCCGGTTCCCTACTGTGCATGCGCGAGTAGCGTGCCGTGACTGGTCCCTGCTCTCTCCTGGGAACAGTGTATTTCCCAGGAGACAGCGGGGGGGGGGGGGGGGCAGGTAGAGGCGCGTCTGCCACACTAGTTGTTACTGGAAGTGGGTGCAAATACCTGTCGGGTATCTGCACCCCCCTGAAAGGTGCCAAATGTGACACCGGAGGGGGGGAGGGTTCCAAAAAGCGGAAGCTTTATTTTTGGGTGGACCCCCGCTTTAAGAGCGCAAATTCCAACCATATTCCCAATATCAATGCATAAGAGATGACTAGGGCTGATTTAATTGTAGGGAATTATTCTTGGCTCTGCTGTCTTTAGTGCAGTTTAGCTTGTTATCTGATCTGATTAGCTGGTATTTTTGAAGGATTCTTATTACAGATAAATGCTGTGTTCACAATCCTGATCTTTAAAATGAACTCCAGACGGACATAAAAGATGCAGATTACTGCAGTCCTGTATTCATTGGTACATCATTAAATGTGTTTTACTCTCACATGGGTTATACTGCCACCTGCAGGAGAATTGTATTCTGGCAAACAAAAACACTTGTGGCCAGCTGTGCATAAATCCTCCTACTCCCTAAATGCCGCTATTTTTTAAATTATTTTTCCTAGTGTCAAGGAAGATAAATGACTTTTCTGTTTTATTTTTCCTTTAATCAAAATGACTTGCCTCCGTTGCTTAAACTAATCTCTACATATCAGCTATCACTGAGGGGAGGAATACCCCAGCAGAAGAAATCAAGTACTCAGGCTCCCTCAGTGGTCAGATCTTCCTTCCATTGCTCTCAGATAGGGATGAGCTTCGTATTCGAGTCAAACTCATGTTCGACACGAACATCGTATGGGCCGTTCGCACCACATTCGAGTTACGTTTCACAGCCCATAATTCACTGCGGCATCACAGTGCATTGCTGGCTGATGATTGGCCAAGCATGCACTATGACCCGCATGCTTGGCCAATCACAGCTTGCAAAAAACGGAGAGCCATAATTGGCCAAAGCCAGGGTGGCTTTGGCCAATTATGGCTCAGGGGGTTTAGTACATGCCCACACAATATAAAAGGCCGCCTGCAGGTTGGCCTTGTGTAGTGTGTTGCAGTGGTTAAGAGAGAACAGAGAGAGACCGAGAGAGTTTCATTTTTTGCAGGTTGATAGAGCAGGCAGGCAGGCTAGTCAGTTAAAGTTACAGTGTGTAGAGGATATATATGCATCCCAGGTGTTGTATATGTATTTATACACTGTATAGTTTAGCTAGATCAGCGCTTCCTAATTTACTATAGAATAAATGGTGAAAAGTAGCGCGACCCATAACACTATAAAAACACACACATATATATATATATATATATGATCATAACAATCAGTAGGAGAAAAAAATAATAATAATAAATTAAGTCCCGTGATAAGTGCCTATAGCAAAGTGGTTTGTATCTAAAAAAGTCCAAAAAACAAATTCACTGGATTTTATAGCAGTTGTGTTTTCTTCTTATCCCCAGAGTGGAAATAGATGAACATCCATAAGTAAAAAATAAACTCGGGCAAGTTGGCCCCTTACCAGAAAAGATGGACCTCTAATGAAAGAGGTCATACAGGCATGTAGTAAGGGATCAATAGCTGTGGCTCCTGTTATTGGATAAACCGGGCGTCCGTCCTCTATTATCCAGGTATAACACCGGTATAAACCCCTTTCTTTATTTTTATAAAGGAAAACCCCTTTCTTGCTACACTTTTTGGGGAAGCGCAAATTCACCTTGCTTTACACTTCCTAATTTACTGGCAGGCAGGTGATTGTGCTAGCTGCCGTATTCTCACGTGGTGTATTTGCAGTGTGCACCATAAAGCTACTTGGTGTGTACTGCCTTTGTCCTCTGTAGTTTGCACCTAAAGCTACATGGTGTGTGTACTCTCTGTGTCTGTGCTATTTTTCTCAGTGGTTTTCATCCATATTGCAGGGACCAAGCATTACATTAACCACTTTAGCCCCGGACCATATTGCTGTCCAATGACCAGAGCACTTTTTGTGATTCGGCACTGCGTCGCTTTAACTGACAATTGCGCGGTCGTGCGACGTGGCTCCCAAATGAAATTGGCGTCCTTTTCTTCCCACAAATAGAGCTTTTTTTTGGTGGTATTTGATCATCTCTGCGCTTTTTATTTTTTGCGCTATAAACAAGAATAGAGCGACAATTTTGAAAAAAATGCAATATTTTTTTACTTTTTGCTATAATAAATATCCCCCAAAAATATAAAAAAAAAACATTTTTTCCTTAGTTTAGGCCGATACGTATTCTTCTACATAAGCGTTTATTGATTGGTTTGCGCAACAGTTATAGCATTTACAAAATAGGGGGTCGTTTTATGGCATTTTTATTAATATTTTTTTTTTTACTAGTAATGGCGGCGATCAGCTTTTTTTTCAGTACTGCGACATTATGGCAGGAACTTCGGACACTTTTGACACATTTTTGGGGCCATTGGCATTTTTATAGCGATCAATGCTATAAAAATGCATTGTATTACTATAAAAATGCCATTGGCAGTGAAGGGGTTAACACTAGGGGGCAGGGAAGGGGTTAAGTGTGTTCCTGGGTGTGTTCTAACTGTATGGGGGGGGGGTGGCCTCACTAGGGGAAATCACTGATCTTCTGTTCATAAATTGTATGATCAGAAGATCAGCGTTTCCCCCGCTGACAGGACCGGGAGCTATGTGTTTACACACATAGCTCCCGGTCCCCGATCGCGTGTGCCCGGTGGCGATCGTACCCAAGCCCTCTGTGATTTTTTTTTCTTTTTGGCATGAGTGGGTGCTCCTGTTTCAAAACTTAGGGGACATTTGTTGGCCTCTGAGCACATTTGGGTTGTCAACATGTGAGATGCTTGGGCGCAAGAGATGAATTCCAGGAGCTGGTTACATCCAAGATGCATTCTTGCATGTCCCCATTTTTCTAATGCATCAAGTGTTCCTTTGTTTTTCTGTGGGATGCTAGCACTTTGTGGCTCTTCCATTTGGCCCTTGTACTAGCCTTTCTACACACTCAGGGCATGCCTATTGCAAAGGTTTGGCTGGGTCCTGAATGATTCAGAAATCAGCTTTGGAACCAACTCCCAGCTTTAATATATTGGTCAAGCCCTGGATACAGCCCAAGTCCGAGTTATTTTCTTGCCTAGGAGAAACTTCAAACTCTCCACTAATGCCCCGTACACACAATCGGAATTTCCACCAGACTTTTTCCATTGGAAATTCCGACCGTGTGTGTATGCCCCATCGGATCATTTAGGTAGACATGTTCTCTTTTACTCCGATGGAATTCCGATGTGATTTTTGTCGGACAAAGGTCCGACCGGGTATACAGGGCTTTAGACTAGAATTCTTAGGTCTAGGAGTCAAACACTTCTGCATGAGTTGTGTGGCTGATTGCAGCCTCCCTCAAGGTCTTCCCTAATGCCCAGTTCCACTCCAGACCCCTGCAATGCAACATTCTGTTGTCATGGACATCTGGATGGACTAATTCTTCTGACACCAAGAACCAGACTGCTCTTGGCTTGGTGGCTTAGAAGTCCTGCCCGTAAGAACTCGTCACATTCATGCAAGAGAGCTTGCATGGTGATGAGCCCTTGCGGGCGCGCTCTCGTGATACAGCGAGCGGCCATAGCCGCTCACTGTATCACTCGGCCCTGCCCCTCGGCGCGCCACGTCACTGGATGTGACTGACAGCAGCGCCAGCCAATGGCTGCGCTGCTCTCAATCCATCCGCTCTAGCCAATCGGTGGCCAGGCTGAGCGGCAAAGAGGATCTTAGGACCGAGCACGGGAATTTCGAGGAGTCAGGTAAGTAAAACGGGGGCTTGGGGGGGCTGGCATCGGATGTTTTTTCACCTTAATGCATAGATTGCATTAAGGTGAAAAAAAAAATTCCTTTACAACTCCTTTAAGGAGTTATGCATATTTTTTGTGTACAGCTTAAATTTTTCTTTAAATTCCTGAAATTTGTATTTTTTTTTTTGTTTCAATGTTTTTATTAATGTTTTTAGATTCACAGGTAAAAACAGCGACGTACGACATTTCTACTTTGTGCAATTGTAATGTTTATTTTTTACAATCTGTTAATATTAGGTTACTCCTACTCTATAATCCCATGATTATGAGATCAGTGGATCAGTTATATCTTATGTGCAAAAACAGCAGAAACCAGAAATGAGCCGATTCAGACTGGTGATTACTGGCAGAGCCGAGCCTGTTACTTGTACCCTGCAAACCTCCTCCATCCTTTGCCAGCCTTTCATTGCCTGTGGCGTCCTGCCAGCAGTGTGAGGCTTGTCGTGGCTGAATAGGACTTTGTGTTGAACGAAATACTGAAATGAAATAAACTGTGTTCCTTCTGGCTTCTTTCAGGCTGATAACCACCCAGTTGTTCTGGAAATCACTCCTGAAACACTCGCTGCTGCCAACTGTGTAACTGACTTCATCCGGATTGCTGGAGCTCAGACAAGCTGGCAGTTCTGGGCAGTTGTTGCACCTAGAGCAATGGCTAATAGTACTAATAATTGCTTGAATATTCGAATGCCTTGTACAAACGATCGGAATTTCCGATGAAAAAAGTCAGACGGAATTTTTTCATCGGATATTCCGACCGTGTGTGTGTGCGCCCCATGGATGAGGGTCAAGATGGGCATCAATACTGCTGCTTTGGAAAGAAGTAGGGTTGTCCCGATACCACTTTTTTAGGACCGAGTACAAGTACCGATACTTTTTTTCATGTACTCGCTGATGCCGAATACCAATACTTTTTTTTAAATGTGTCCCCAAATGCAGCCATGTCCCCCCACAAATGCAGCCGTGTCCCCCACAGATGCAGCCGTGTCCCCCCACAGATGCAGCCGTGTCCCCCCACAGATGCAGCCGTGTCCCCCCACAGATGCAGCCGTGTCCCCCCACAGATGCAGCCGTGTCCCCCCACAGATGCAGCCCTGTCCCCCCACAGATGCAGCCCTGTCCCCCCACAGATGCAGCCCTGTCCCCCCATACCGTAGATGCAGATGCCGCCGCCACCTAGTTAATCAGCGCGGGGAACATTACAGCTTTCATTTGAATAGCTGTATGTTCCCCGCTGCGCCGCGTATAGACACTCCCCCTTGCTCGGGCACTTTGATAGACAGATCACCCGTCCAATTCTGGGGACAGAAGGGGAAGTCTCTATACGCGGCGGGGAACACACAGCTATTCAAATGAAAGCTGTAATGTTCCCCACGCTGATTAACTAGGCGGCGGCGTTGCGGTATGCGGCGGCGGGGGCGGGGGGGTCAAGTATCGGATCTGGCATCGGGGGCAAATGCTCAGTATCGGTCCCGATACCGATACTGGTGTCGGTATTGGGACAACCCTAGAAAGAAGCGCATATGACACTGCTCCTAGTGCAGCTGAAGAGAGTCAGTAGCGACACTGCTAATGGGGAAGAGAGTTAAGTTGGCCATAGATGGTTCAAAATGTTTCCGGTTCAGCAGGGATCAGCTGAATTTTGAATCGTGTGGATGTCCCTGTCAAACAGGAATGTTGGGAATATTTTCTCGATCAGTGGAATCAGCCAGAATACAATGCCCTTGCAGGAGGGAATCTCCCATCCACACAAAGAAAGGAGCATTACAATAAAGTTTAAATGTACTAAAATTGCAGTTGCACTTTAACTTTGGATATCGGTGTTGCAAGCAACAGTGTAAGTCACTATGCCGCCATGTTGTCATTATTTCCACTCGGTTGCTATGAGTTCCTGCACTTTGCACACAATTCCTGCACATTTTTGCATCTTTATTCGACTATTTTGATTATATTCCTGTTTTGTTCTACTTTCAGATCCGCCAGTTTGTGGTATCCGTGAATGGCCTCAACGTCCTACATTGTCATTTCAGAGCTGTCAGCAACCTCGTCCTTACCGGCCCACGGACCATTGTCATGGAAGTGATGGAGGAGGTAGAACCGTGAATTACGGAAAGTGCAGGAAGGGGAATGTGGCAGTTCCGGCTGTTCTTAACCAAAGCAAAACCAATTCTCTGTTATTCTGTGTTGGGAAAGTTACCAGTTCCGTCCAGACCAGCCCTCCCCTCCTGCCACCGTTCTTCAATTTTGGTTTCTGAGCCTCAATAAACCTCCGCTGCTCCAAGGTGAAACTTGAAAAGAAACATAAAAAAACTGGACTATGTTGTTGTTTCTGATGTTCTCACAAAGAATAAGCTGTGCTAATATTTCTCTATGTACTGTATGTGTGCTATGTGTGGAAATGGAATATATTGTGTCAGAGCCGAATGCCTAACATTCAAGAAGTGCCATTTCACAATCACAGTGATGTCTGTAAATCTAGCAATGGGCCTTGTGTGCGACCAGCCTTTATCAGCCAATCACATATGTCCATTTATTATCAAAAAGAAAACTTGGAGGCGAATGTCTCATAGGGTTTGGCAAAAGATGAGAGATTTTCTTTTCCCATAATGATTACCGAGCACACAAAACCACTGTGACTTTTCCTCTCCGAATGCTGGATATTATTTTTAAAGCCTGCACAGTCAAAGGAACATTTCCTTTTTATTTCTCCAAACAAAAAGCAAACTGTACTGAAAGGGTGTCGAATATGTTTGCAAGAAGCCTCTGATGGAAGCTGCCATCTACTGGCCCGTAAAAGACTTCCAAGGCAATAAAGCTGCACCTATTCAGATTTAGGCTGGCCAACAGCTAAAAACCAAACCGATTCCCCTATCTACACAAGCAAGGTGGATGGAGGAGTTCCCACTCTCCCTTCCCCGCTCTTCCTTCCCTACTTTGCCATTATATTTTAACAGCAGGACTCAGAATACACTGATCCAGAGGCAGCTCTAGGCTTTGTGAGGCCTTAGGCAAAACTTGACATGGGGCCCCACTCACACCCATGATAGGAAAAAAAAATCAAGGACAATGGCCTCTTCCCCACAACCCTGGCCAGTGGTTGTGAGGGTCTGCCGGCAGGGGGCTTATCGGAATCTGTAAGCCCCCTTTAACAATCGTAGCCCTCAGATCCTGCTCTTTAATAACTAAGGGGCAGGGCCACTCAGTGATGTCACCTAGGGAACCCGCCCCTTGTGACATCATTGACTGTGGGAATGCTGGGTCATTGACGTCACAAGGGGTGGTGTCACCGATATTCACTGGTTGTTAGGGACGCTGGCGGCCCCCTCCTGAGTCAGGGCTCTTAACACTGCCTGAGCACAAAAGGTGTTAAGGTCCCCTGTCCCTCAAAACTGGGGTAATGCGAGGCCCCTGTGAGTGTGAGGCCTTAGGCGACCGCCTAATTTGCCTAATTAAAGAGCCGCCTCTGCACTGATCAGCAGCTGAAACCACCAAGCAAGAAAGATTTCCCAACAAGCCTGTTCTAAGTTGATCATTAGACTTTTCTCAACTTCTATTGTGCAGGATTGGCCACACATGGATCAACATTTGTCCAATCACTGCTGAACTGCCTGAATTTTGATCCATCTTTGGCCAGTTTTACTCAATGTGATGCCATTGCTCCGGAACAAATCGACAACCCAGACTTCAGGCAATGACGGTATCCATCTGGAGAGTCTCACATGGACATTTTTCACAGATAAAGCACAAGCCTGATTTAGCCCCTTTTCACACAAAGCATCCAATCAGGTCAACCTGTCAATTCTTCAGGTGGACCTGACTGGATGGTCCATGTATCCCTAAGGACTTGTGTCCATTTACCCCCTCTTATCTCCAGTCTGATCTGGTTCACTTAAAAAAAACAAAAAAAAAAACAGAAGGGGAGCTGTCCTCCTCTGTCTAGGCCAGGGGTCTACAAACTTTCTAAGCAAAAGGCCAGTTTACTGTCCTTCAGGCTTTAGGGAGCTGGGCTGTGGCCATTGGGAATAGAAAATGCCCTGGAATCAGTGCCCAATCATTGGTTTTAATGAGGGGAAATTGTGCCCCGTTGTTGATATCAATGAGAAGGATAGTAGCACATTGATGGTGCCAGTAGGAGTTATGGTGCTCCATCATTGGTGTCAGTTGGTGGAATAGTGCCTCAAGGGCCAGATAAAGGCAATTAAAGGGCCACATCTGGCCAACGGGCTGCTGTTTAAAGACCCCTGATCTAGGTGGATTGGATCAGAGAGCAGTCGGGTGTAAATAGACAATGGAGTCTGTTTACTCTTGAGTCCCGGACATCCATAGAGAGCTGGCTGTGTCCATGTCCACCCGCTGATCAAAATGGAGTCCACCTCATGTGAATAATGCCTCATCTGCAGTCCCAGTGTAAAAGCCTGAGTGCTTTCACACTGGGGCGCTGCGCTGGCAGGAACATTTTTTCAAAAGTCCATCTTTCGTGCGCTTTAGGCGCAAAGTATACACTGCTCTTAAAGCGCCCCTGCCTATTGAAATCAATGGGCAGCTTTGCTGAAGCACCCGCAAAAGTGTCTCGGCAGCTGCGCTTTTAACCCTTTATTCGGCCGCTAGCGGGGGTCAAAAGCACCCTGCTAGTGGCCGAAAAGCACCTCTAAAACTAGCTGCACTGTCAGTGTGAAAGGGCTCTTAGGCTATGTTCGTATGGACAGCCGTAGTTATGTAAGAAACAGGCAGTTTATCTACATTTTTACTTTACGCCCCCCCCCCCCCCCTACTGCCCACCCAAACTGTGCAATGGTGGTTGGATGGGAAAGTAGAGAGAGGAAGGAACCACAGCAAAAGGTGACCCTTTTAAGTAAGTAAAACTGCCTTGCAACCACATGTAATGCACATAGTCATGGCATGGAGCTGCGGGCTTTCAGTAGTTAAATCAGAGGTTCAGGAGGTGTCATAACTTCTGAGCTGCCTGTCCAATGATTTTGAAAAGCCATCCACTGCAGGTTGCTTTTCAAATGGGTGGCAAAAACCAATGCACATGTAAACAAGCCCTTACATACTTGTGTGTGTGTATACATTTCAGCTTGAGCTATTGAGCTCTGCAAACAAGATTTTTACTACAAAAGTTAAGTGCAACAGAGACCAAAACTCACACACTGTTACACATATGCAATTCACAAATTATAGACATGGAAATGGCCTTTTTCACTGTGCAAGTTCCAGTTTGTTCGAAATGTATACCAACCTTTTTGTTCTAGAACAATTTTATTAAACCTGATCATTAATATTGGAAAGTTGGTGTAACCTGGTTTTGGAAAAATGACACCTGGAATGTGATTGGCTGCTATAGAGACACTTCCTGGCTGCCGCATTTCATTAAGGCTCATTGTTAATCAGCACCACCTAGTACAGTTAGATTCAGTAGATATTGGTGTCTCTATATGTTCTTTCCTTCATTACAGCCACAGAGATAATGGAGAAATTAAATACTTGAATCACATTTGTACACAACTGATTGTATGATGTTAAGCTAAGAGATTAAAGGGGCATTCTGTTTTTGGTGGAGTGGGATAAGGATCGATTATTCTCTAGGTCTTTGCAGGTCTCTCTGGGAATCTAGTAGAGAGAGACCACCCCCCCCCCCCCGGAACTCCTACCGGTATGCCACACTGGGCTTTTCAACTGAGCTACGGTACTTGTGTCACCAGTTTGTATGTTTTATATACTTCTCGGGAGAGTCCACCAGGGGGCGCATGCTACAGCATTTCTGCATCCCTCATTTTGAGCAAAGTACCTCTGGCCCTCATTCGTCCTCATTTTGGAATAATCTTTATAGTTGTATGTAAAATGCCAGAGCGTGTGCCCAATGCACTGTGTGGATGCCAAAGCTCGTAACCGGCGTTCGCGATGACCACGAGCTATCGTGGGCACAAGAGGCAGAACAGGGACGTGTGTGTGTAAACACACACACGTCCCTGTTCTGTTCTGAGAGGAGATGGGGATCGTGAGTTCCTACAAGCTGGGAACCTCGATCTGTCATCTCCTATAGTGAGTTTTCTCCCCCCACAGTTAAAACACACACTAGGGAACACAGTTAACCCCTTGATCGCCTCCTAGTGTTAACCCCTTCCCTACCAGTGACATTTAGGCCTCTTACACACACATCAGTTTTTCTTCAGGTTTTTCTTTTCAGTTTACCAAAACTATGTAGTACAAGGGCCTGCCTGATTGCATACAAATTGAGACTCTTGAGGTTTGACCTCATATTAGATGGATTTGGTAAACTGAAAAGAAAAACCTGAAGAAAAACTGATGTGTGTGTAAGAGGCCTTACACAGCACTTTTTTATAGCACGTATAAATGCCAATGGTTCCAAAAATGTGTCAAAAGTGTCAGATGTGTCCGCCATAATGTCGCAGTACCAATAAAAATCGCAAATCGCTGCAATTACTAGTAAAAATAATAATAATAACAATGCCATAAATATATCCCCTATTTTGTAGACGCTATAACTTTTGCGCAAAACCATTCAATAAACGCTTATTGCGATATTTTTTTTTTTGTATTACCAAAAATATGTAGAAGAATATGTTACGGCCTGAACTGAGAAAAAAATATATTTTTTGAAAAAAATTGGGATATTTATTATAGCAAAAAGTACAAAATATTGTCGCTCTTTTTTTGTTTATAGCGCAAAAAATTAAAACACAGAGATGATCAAATACCACCAAAAGAAAACTCTATTTGTGGGAGGAAAAAAAATAGTTTTGGGCACAATGTCGCACGACCGTGCAATTGTCAGTTAAAGACCCAGTGACGTATCGCAAAAAAATGTCCCGGTGATTGAGCAGCCAAATCCTCCAGGGCTGAAGTGGTTAAAGGGGTGTGTTCTATCCCTACATACTTTTTCTCATAGGTGTCCCTCCTTACTATCTCAGAAAGTTGGGAGGTGTGTTTCTGTAGTGGATTGACCAATAAGAATACATGTTGGTGAAAACAGTAGCTCAACTGAAAAGGCCAAGATTGGTTAGTTGCGGCCGTACGCGGTGTGTGGTAAGTCTACTTGTGAGGTTCCCAGATATCGGTAAAGCAGGAAATGAGACCCAATCCCACTCCTGAAAAATAGGGTCCCGTTTTGGATGGAGCTGCTCATTATTGTACCGTCTGTTTGTACACAAAGGGAAACCTTTCGCCATGAGTGCTTTTTTTTGCATACATTTATATTGGTACATTTTGTTACCCCCGTCTAATCAGATTTAAGTATGTGTTACAAATTTAGATATTTTAAAGGGATATATAGGGGAGGTTTTATATTGTGTGTGGATTTAAAAATGTGACTTTACAAAGTTGATTATTAGATTATTATTATTATTTTTTTTGTTTTCTCATTACATTGCTGCAAAAAAAAAAAAAATTATATAGAGGCGCACAGAGTTTGTGTTTGCAATATATATGTATATGCCATTTATGTAGCATTTATTTACCTATATAAGATAAACTTTATATTTAAAGTGGAAGAAGCAGATTTTCCATGTGGGTAGGTATGTCTTATAGTTCTTGGCTGATGCAGGAGCTATGCTAAGGATAAAGCCCTATTCTGAAAATATCCGTGCTAGGATGGCCAGTTGGGAGGTAGGCAGGTAACACCATAAATGCGTGTATTGTGCATACGGGTTTAGCTTGTATAAGAGCGGTATATACAACAGGTGTCGACAGGACCGCCATCAGAGGGGTACAGGCATTACACCTGGTCCACAGGGGCTCGGCTGGCCCCCGCCCATTTTTTTTGCATTACACCTGTAAGGGGCCCAATGGTCCCCAGGGCCCCTTACAGACCCGGCTGGCCCCCCTCCCGTTTTTTTTTTGCATCACACCTGTAAGGTGTCCAATGGTCCCCATGGCCCCTTACATTCCCGGCCTTTTTTTGCATTACACCTGTAAGGGACCCAATGGTCCCCAAGGCCCCCCCCCCCCCCCCCGCTAAAGCTGTGTAAGGTGCCCCAAAATGTGTGATGGCTGCCCTGGGCGTTTACAAAGCACTTTCAGTTTTTCAGCAAGCCGTAAACAGTTTTCTTGAAGACTTTAAATTAAAGAGACCCTATAACCAGATTATTTATTTCAACTCCTCTTCCTGTAAGATGATATGTGCATTTACAGTATTCCATGTATTTTATTCAACTGTAAAAGCCTGCAACAAACTGAAAATTAATAGAAAATTAAACCCCCCCCCCCCCCCCAAACAATTAAATATTACCTTAAACTAGAGGTCCTCTAGAATAAAATAGTGGGAGTTGCAATTTTTGATGTCTTAACGCAGTGGTTCTCAACCTTCTAGTGCTGTGACCCCTTGATAAAATTTCCCAAGTTGTGGAGACCCCTAACAGTAAAATTATTTTTATAGAGTGGGTTGTCAGAACCCAAGGCAAGACAGTAATTTGCACCCCTAAGACCCCTTTCACACTGAAGCATTTTTAGAGTGAAAAATGGCGCTTATAAAACGCTCTCCATGCATCTCAATGGACCTTTTCACACTGAGTCCTGCAAGCAGCATCTTTGGAGCAGCTTTTGGGCGCTGAAAAAAATGCTCCATAAACGCCTCTCTCCATTGAAATGAATTGAAAGCGCTGTAAAAACGCCTTGCCCTTTCACACTGAGGCACTGCAAAAAACGCCCTAAAATGTTGGGGTCTTAGCCGTGCTTTACCAGCACATTGGGATTGCAGACAAGGCTTCGCTCGAAAAACGCTCTTATAACGCACGAATAACGCTCGGAAAATGCCCCAGTGAGAAAGGGGCCTAACCCACAGACATTTAGCGCTACCTGAGTCCTTTAAATGGCAACTATAATTACAGGTAGTGTTACTTACTGTGTCTCTGGCTTCTCTGTGTCTCCGACTTTGTGGTGTCTCGTGGCAGTGACACCTATACCAAAATCAGGAGATAGGTCTCCTCCAGCCCCTCCCACTTTACATTCCTCATCAGTCAGCTGACATCTGAACTTTTCCCCCCAACCATGCCGTAAACTGAATGGGCGCTTGCGAAGAGGCTGAGTGGGCCGCTACGGTCTCCAGGAACAGCCCAGCTGGGCAGCCACAGGCTCCAGAGATAGCTCTGCTGGGTGGCCGCAAAAAGACTGGGGGAGTGGCGTGGGCTTCAGGAACAGCCCAGGATTTGGCGACCCCCTGGCAAATCATATTTTGACCCCCGAGAGGGTCCTGACCCCCAGGTTGAGAACCACTGTCTTAATGGTTTACGGAATATATTATTTCTAGAAAAAAAAATACACTAATTTGAATTTTAGCACATACAAACATAATACCCATTTTTTTAGTAAAACAAAAAAGATGGGCATCGAGTAAATAGATACCAAACATGTTTAGCCTAAAAATGCCGAAAAACTACGGTACCCCAAATTTGTCCACGGGTGTATTTTTAAGAGCTGTTATAGCATTTCCTTTTTATTTCTCCAAACAATACAGTAAACATGATCTGGCTGCTTTACAGCCACCCAGATCACCTTTACTGGATAAATGGGAGCTGGCTAAGAAAAACAAACATGATCCTTGAATTCCAGGGCATTTATAAACAGCCTGCGGAAGGCATGTGGTTAAAACAAGCTGTCAGCTGGCTTTTAGCACATTTGCAACTTGTTCAAAGCCTGAGATCTGTTTGACCATTTCAAATTCATAGCTGAAGCCTACTTTGAAGTCATCAAGAAAGCTGCTCGAAACTTGCTAAAAATTTCGTCATCTATGTGCTCAAGCCTATGGGCCAGATTCAGGAAAGAGATAAGACGGCTTACCTCTGCGTCTGAGCCCTCCTATCTATGCGACTGATTCATAGAATCGGTAACGCATAGATTTCCATTGGATCCAACTGGTGTAAGTCTCTTAAGCCGTTGTATCTTATTTTCATATTTTAGGCTGGACGCTAGGTGGCGTTCCCGTCTAAAATATGGAAATTAGCCTATACGCCGATTCCCGAACGTACGCAAGGCCGGCGCTATTTTTTTACGTCGTTTGCGTTAGCGTAGGTCTGTCGTAATGTTAACCCTGCTGTATGAGGCGCAGCTAATGTTAAAGCGGATCTCCACCCTAAAGTGAAGATCCGCTGATCGGAACCCTCCCCCCCTCCGGTGTCACATTTGACACCTTGCAGGGGGGAGGGGGGTGCAGATACCTGTCTAAAGACAGGTATCCGCACCCACTTCCGGCCCGCAGTCTCGGGCAAAAGACGGGCTTTTCCCGTTGCGTGCTGGGAACTCTCAGCTCCCAGCACACAGCGGGAGCCAATCGCGGGCGCAGCGCGACTCGCGCATGCGCCGTAGGGAACCGGGCAGTGAAGCCGGAGCGCTTCACTTCCTGGTTCCCTCGCCGTGGATGGAGGGGGGAGCAGCAGGGTGACGAGCGATCGCTCATCCTCTGCTGCGGACGCCGCTGGACTCCAGGACAGGTAAGTGTCCTAATATTAAAAGTCAGCAGCTGCAGTATTTGTTGCTGCTGGCTTTTAATATTTGCTTTTTGGTGAACCATCCGCTTTAAGTATGGACGGCGTGCCGGCGTTTTTTTTTCACGTCGTTTACGTATAACGTTCGCGAATAGGGCTTTGCGTAAGTGTCGTTCACGTCGTTTACACGTCGTAGTGACGTCGTGGGATCAATTCACGGCTGGCACATGCGCAGTACGTTTGGCGCGGGATCGCGCGTTATTTAAATAATACACTCCCCCTACCCGCCCAATTTGACTTAAGACGGGCCATTTACACTACGCCGCCTCAACTTTACAGGCAAGTGCTTTGAGAATAAAGCACTTGCCTGAAAAAGTTGCGGTGGTGTAGTGTAAATACCATACGCTAGGCAGGGTTAGAATTAAGCCGCTCCTACCTGAATCTAGCCCAATGTGTATAAAGTCTAAGGCCTCGTACACACGATCGAATTTGTCCGCTGAAAACGGTCCGATGGACCGTTTCAGCAGACATCTCCGATCGTGTGTATGGGCTAGCGGACAGATTTGTCCACCCGACAGATTTCAAAGCATGCTTTGAAATCTATCCGGTGGGAATCTGTCCGCCCGACATGTCTGCTGGTTAGTACACTTACCAGCAGACATGTCGTCCCGCTCCGCCGCCGCACCGCCGCCGAATGGATTTGGCGCATGCGCGGAAGTGTGTTACTTCCTGGTGCGGTGACGTGGCGGCGTCAACGTCACCGCCACGTCACCGACACGTCAGCGCGCTCTCTGCTGGCGGGGATTTTGGTTTGCTCGTGTGTATGGGGCCTAACAGTGCCTCCAATAGTACCGATCGATTTATCTCAGTATGATTGAATTGAGGTAGACAGAGTTCACACAACCTTAGGAATCATTTACACTAATAGCAAGGGCTGTGTTTGACAGGCAGCGAGGAGGTGTGCATTGTACATGATTGTGGGGTGGTTGACTCTGAACCCCTATTCTTATAAATGCATTTGGTGGGCGGTATTGCCTGCCGAACGCAACAAAGGGTATAACTCCTGCAGGACCATGTGTACACCCCAGCAGCTGAGGTGGGATCGCCTCAACTGCATGGTTTTACCGCACCCTAACTGCTAGTGTAGAGCCCTTACCTTGCCTGACTAAGTTAGAGACTGTAGATCAATGAACACCCCCACCTTTATAAGTGGAAAGAGAATAATGGCACGTACACACGATCAGAAATTCCGACAAGAAAACCGTGGATTTTTTTTCCAACGGAATGTTGGCTCAAACTTGTGATGCATACACACTGTCACACAAAATCTTGACCGTCAAGAACGCAGTGACGTACAACGCTACGAAGAGTCGAGAAAAATGAAGTTCAATGCTTCCGAGCCTGCGTCGACTTGATTCCGAGCATGCATGTTTTTTTGTGCAATGGAATTGCATACAGGCGGTCAGAATTTTCTACAAGAAATTTTCTTGTCGGAAAAATTGAGGAATCGCTCTCAAATTTTTGTTGTCGGAAATTCCAACAGAAAAAGTCAAATGGAGCCTACACACAGCCGGGATTTCCGACCAAAAGCTCACATCAAACTTTTCTTGTCTTAAATTTCGACCGTGTGTACACGGCATTACTCTTGCCCAGGGGCAGACTGGCTACTCATGAGGCCCCCGGGCACTAGGAGATTATGGGGCCCCCAGGCAATGGATTATGGGGCCATACAATATACACCCACACACATACAGTATACACACAGAATACATACACACGCGCTGAAAAGGTACTGGAGAGGCGGGGCAGCAATAATCTTGGGATATAAACAAAAAAAAAAGATTTTTACATACTGTCCCTGGTTTTACTGAGGCTGGTAACCCTGATGGAGCCCCCTAGTGGCATGGGGCCCTCGGGCAGTGCCTGAATGGTCAGTCCGTCCCTGCTCTTGCCTGAGGAACTCATATAGTTGTGATTTCATCATATACATAACACTGTAAAGTTTGACCCTACACTGTTAGATTTCTCCAACTACACTATCTAGCGTGGATGAAGATTTCCCCACTGCCGCCATTGCATTTTTCCAGCCGGCTCTGATTAGATGCCGCCGCTGTTCCAGCCAACAGGGTCACTCACTGGGCAAATGTTTTCCATACTTTGGGGAACTGATACATTCTTGTGTAGATGTGCAAACGGCCCACCAAACTCCTTTATCTGTGTTGCTCCGGCCAGTGATTGCACTTTGATGCCATTATGTACTATGAAGAACCTTTAGTCCTTCACTGAACATAAAGAAGGCCTGTGCACAATCCAGAGAGAGATGAGTGAGTGAGAAACTTTTATATAGCGCAACACATGCAAACTGAATCACCTCTGGGCGCTTGGTATCCATTCCCTGGGCCCTCAGAAGAGATGGGTCCTAATCTTTCTCCTGAAGGCCATGTGGTTTACCTCCAACCGGATGCTGGTTGGTAGAGTGTTCCATAGTCTGGGTCCTTGGACCGCAAATCTTCGTTCTCCTTTGGACTTGTATCTGGTTTTGGGTATCTGGAGTAGGTGGAGAGAAGAAGATGGCACCGATGCCTAATGGAGGAACAAGGTAAGTATTACAGCTCGTTCTTCTACCCCTAGACTTAAAGTGGATGTAAAGCCATTCTGTAGGCTTGTGCCTACAGGTAAGCCTATAATAAGGCTTACACATGGCTGATCCGCCCTATAGGCTCACTATGCAAGCTGCTTAGGGCCCCGCAAAGCTGTGGAGGGCCCCCAAATTACTAGAGGCCTCGCCTGGTGAGAAGTCATTTCATTTTCGGCCCCTCACCCCACTTTTCAACCGGCTGGCTGCATTAGAGAAGAGGTAAGAAGTCAGCACCCCCCACTTCTCAACTTTAATCTTTAATGTGACATGTCACTGTCGGCAGCACCCCCGCCCCCCCTCCCGCTTCTCTCAACTTTAACGTAACAAGTCATTTTGCTTAGGACCCCAGGGAGGTCAGGAGCGGCACTGGGCTTACCTGTAGGTACTATGAATATCTCCTAAACCTTCATGGTTTAGGAGATGTTCACACTTCATGCATCGGGTGATGCCACTGGCCCATGTGCTCTGAAGGGACCGGTATACCCGTGCCATCCCTTCAGAGCTCTGTGTCATGGTCTGACTCCTGCGTGCATGCGTGGGAGTGGTGTCATTGCGGAGCGGCAAATCAAAAGGCCCGAGGACACGAACCCAGAAGGAAGACCGGGTTAATAGAAGTGTCTGTTAGAGCTCACACCACGGTGTTGCAGGGCTTCGTTCTAAGGTAAGTATTTAATCATGTGCTAGCATGCGATGCATATTATGCCTTTTAGGAAAAAAATTTTTTTACTTCCACTTTAACAAGAAGTTACCCTTGCCGTGTGGGAAGGAGGGCTGTTCAGTTTTAAAGCGGAACTAAACCCTCCTATCGTTTTCAGCCAAGGAAGCTGCCATCTTAGCCTCTGTTTGATCTTCAACTGCCATGGTGCTGAAAATGTGGTCAGTTATGACACCAGCCATTGGATGGTTTGAGAGTTTGGTTGAGAGTGCAATCTCTGTACGTACCAGAATGTAACTGTTTCTTTAAACTGTTAACTTGATGGGTTTAAGTCTGTCTAAAAGAATTTCAGTCTTGGGTGAATGCCAATAGGATGAGTCCCCCCCCCCCCCCCAACAGATTTCTGTACCTCCTTAGAAACTCCTGCAGTGTGATTTGTGTTCTCAGCCTTGAACATTGGTCATACTCTTATTAAAAATAATATCCTTCACTCACCCACCTCCATATAAGTTTATACAGTGGAACCTTGGTTAACGAGTAACGCGGCTAACAAGCTTTTTGAAAGACGAGCAACTTCTTGTTTTTTTTTAATCCTGACTCGGTTTGCGAGTGTTGCCTCGCAAAACAAGCAGAATCCAAGCTAATGGGATGTGCAGTACCGCATTTGGCCAGAGGTGCGGGGGCACCGGTGACACTCAGAATGGTTCAGACCGATTCAGAAATACTCGGAATCACTTGTTTGCGAGCCTTTCCGAGGGTTTCAGCCGAGCTGTCCCTGAGTTTTACCGAGGCTCTCCGGTGCCCCCTCCACCACCTCTGACCACAAATGCGGTATCGCACACAATTGAAGTCAATGCGTATGAAATTGTGTTAGTTTCTATTGACTTCTATGGGAAAACTTGCTTTGATATGCGAGTGCTTTGGATTACAAGCATTCTCCTGGAAAGGATTATGCTCATAATCCGAGGTTCCACTGTATATAAATTGCTAGCCAAGTAAGGTTTGTTCTGCCTTGTTAAAGGGGCCTTGAATGGCCTCCAAACATTGGCTGGTTTATGATGACAAAAATGGAATTCCTAATATAGGAGCTGTGCTGGTGAAAGGATATTAATACCAAAAGCTTTCATGGTGCCATCTATAGTATTACCAGGGCTAATCCTAGGGTCACAGACGCCTGGGTGCAGAAATATTTCTGGCGCCCCCACATGGTCAGAGACTGCAGACATAGTACAGGAGATGGTCAGAGACTGCAGATATAGTACAGGAGATGGTCAGAGACTGCTGCTATGGTCTCCAGCTGCTTCGCTCTCCTCCTCTGACAGGCAGAGGGAGAGAGGGAGGATGGACTTGGGCAGGAAACAAAGTGGCGGCGGTGGTACAGTCTCTCCTCCTCTGATCCACTCCTGTCAGTTGCCGGCGGAGAGAGCTACCTCTGGACACAGACAAGAAGAAGAGGAGGAGGAGGCGGCGGAAGAGAAGAACTCTAGCGCATCCACGCCCCTTCTCTGTGGCGCCTGGGTGTGCTGCACCCCGTGCACCTGCCCAGGATCGGCCCTGAGTATCACTTTAGCACCCTATGAATGATCATGGGCATTAACTTGTATGCTGTGCTACTGACACAATCCGACGCTGACAATGTATGTCTTTATAAAAAAATTATAAAATGCAGTATTTTTCTCTAGTACATGAATGTTTCTCAATGTTTTATACCTTTCATTTTGTTATCTCTTTAAAAAGTACAGATAAATATCTGCTGATCTTCCAAAAATCCAACATTCTTCTGTCACCATGTGTAAGTTGACAGTTCAGTGTGCCAAGTAGCGTTGGAAGCCTGCTGGACTACAGAACACCCCTCTCCCTTCTAATATGAACAGGGCAGGTGTTTTGTATTCTGGGCAGGGCTGACAACTGCTTGAGATTTCAATGCAGCAGAGGGCAGTGTTGTCACCTAAAACGTGATTAGGAGCTCAATAGATTTCTGGCTGATCCGTTATTTTTCTGTGCACATGGAAAAGCAAAGCAAGCTGGTTATGGTTAAAGAGGAACTGCAGTCTCACATAATTTGTAATAAAAACATCTTTGCCATTCTGAAGCTTCCCTCCAATCACTTTGCATATTATTTTATATATACTGTGATTCTGTACTTGCCAAATATGCTGCAGAAATTTCCCTCCACTGAGTCTGGCTGCATCCATTTTAACTGTGGGCAGCTGAAGCTGCTGCCTGTTCACTTCCTGGATTTACACAGAGGCACGCCTCCAGCTCTGCAGCTCTCATTGGCCCTCTTATGACTCCCCCCCCCCCCCTTCTGGCAAAATCTAATGAGAGTGAGAAAGAGAGCTGTGCAAGGTATCGTAAGCCTAGGCTTTTTTCCAGACATGAAACAGGAAGTTGGCTGTATAAGGTACCGTATTTATCGGCGTATAACACGCACCCTAAGGCTGCATTCACACCTAAGCGTAGGCGATTTGCTGCGTTTTTTACCACGACAAATTGCAGCGTTTTTTACCATGATTTTGTACAGGTCATTGTTACCAATGTAAAATGCCCAAGCCGCCCAATTTGCGCGTCAAAAAAGGGTCCGGGACTTGTTTGAGCTTCAGGCGTTCGGCGTTTTGGAGTGGAGATGTGAACCATCTCCATAGAGAATGTTTGTTTGTTTTTTCCCCCTCTAGCGTTTTTGAGTGTCGCGCTTCAGGCGACAAAACGCTCAGGTGTGAATGCAGCCTAACTTTAAGAGGGAAGTTTCAGGAAAAAAACTTTCCACAGCCCCCCTGTGTATAACACGCAGGCACAGTTTACCATCTATTTTCAGGGTAAAAAAGTGAGTGTTATACGCTAATAAATACAGTATTTAATAGCAGAAAAAAAAATGTTTTACTATCCAAATTTAAAATAACAAGGGCAGAAGATTTAAAACGAGCGTTTCGCAATGCAAGCATTTTTTTTTTTTTAAATCCTGACTCGGTTTGCGAGTGTTGTCTTGTAAAACGAGCAGGATTCAAGCCACAGTGGTGTGCAGTACCGCATTTGGCCAGAGGTGCCGGAGCCGTTTGCAGCCATTCGGGAAAGCTCAGAAATCCTCATTTCCTGAGCCTTTCCAAGGTTTTCCGAGTTCAGCCGAGCTGTCCCTGAGCCTTTTAGAGTATTTCCTAGGCTCTTCGGCGCTCCCCCCACCTCTGGCCACCTGCGGTATTGCATGCCATAGAAGTCAATGCGGAAACGAATTATTTTCGTTTCCATTGACTATTATAGGAAAACTTGCTTTGAAATGTGAGTGCTTTGGATTACGAGAATTCTCCTGGAACGGATTATACTTGTTATCCAAGGTTCCACTGTAATAACAGAAGGTGGATTTTTAAAGGATGCAGCCGTTCAGATCTGGGACCTGTAGCAGCGCTACATTCTATGGGCCAGATTCACCAACAGTTAAGCCAGTGTATCAGTGATATGCCGGCATAACTCAGAATCTGCGCCGGCGTATCTTGTTTTCTGTATGCAGAAAACAAGATACGCCGGGTTGCAGCTAAGATACGAGCGTCGTAATTGTATTACGCCGTCGTATCTTAACTGCAATTTTAAAATGGCCGCCAGGGGCGTTCCCGCTAATTTACACCGAGAATATGTAAATCAGCGAGATACGCCAATTCCCGAACGTACGCCCGCCCGACGCAGTGACTTTACGCCGTTTATGTAAGGGTTTTCCCGGCGTAAAGATAAAGCACCAAAAAGCAGGCGCATCCTATGTTAAATATGGACGTCGTGACCGCGTCGAATTTGAAAGTTTTTACGTCGTTTGCGTAACTCGTCCTTGAATGGGGATTGACGTCATTGATGTTCACGTCGAAAACACCGTCATAATTCGGAGCATGCGCACTGGGATACATTGACGGCCGGCACATGCGCAGTACGTTCGGCGCGGGATCGCGCCTATTTTAAATAGTGCACGCCCCCTACCCGGCGAATTTGAATTACGCCAGCCCATTTACGCTACGCCGCCGCAACTTTAGGAGCAAGTACTTTGTGAATACAGCACTTGCGCGTAAAGTTGCGGCGGCGTAATGTAAATGAGAAACGTTACGCCGCCCAAAAGAACCGCTCGCCATCCTGAATCTGGCCCTATGTAGTTATTTTTCTGTACTTTGGAAAACATGGGGAAATGTGCCGGTATGACTGAGATGTAATTTGTGTGGAATTGACTTGATAACTAAGTAAATGCCGGGGGATTGAATCATTTTAGGAATCCAGTAGTGAAATCCCTCTGATAGTTTTCCTTGTTTGCCCCTCACCACTATAGTTTTTAGTTACCTTTTTTATTTAGATTTTATAAATGAAACCTAATCTTTTATGTGCGTATTATACCTCAGGCAAAAATGTCATTTAAAGTTAGTTTTTAAATTCTATCTTATCTGTTTTATGTTTGAATTTTATATGCGAGTTTAAGTTTTTGTGATAACTTGGCCCACTTTTGCCGGGAAGTGGGAATATATATAAAGGAAGATTTGATAAATGTTGATGCGTCATGTTCTGCAATCCGCCAACTCTGCAAGAAAAGTGAAAAACCCTACAACAATCGGATTGGTAGAATCGCGCGCTTCTTGCGAAGCGTCAGTGGGACGCAAAACTGTTTAACCTCCTTGGAATTGTTTATGCCATACTAATCCTTGTGCGGAAAAAGCCAAATCTTTTAAATTGTTTTTGAATTTTATGTGACTTGTTTTTTGTTCTTAAAAATAAAGTTTATATATCAATGTCAGAAAATGTTTTCTTGTTGAAGATTCACATGTAAAGGGAATCAAGAGATTTTTTTTATTTTTTTAACCACTTGCTTACTGGGCACATAAACCCCCTTCCTGCCCAGGCAAAATTTCAGCTTTCGGCACTGCGTCGCTTTAACTGACAATTGCGCGGTCATGCGACGTGGCTCCCAAACAAAATTGACGTCCTTTTTTTCCCACAAATAGAGCTTTCTTTTGGTGGTATTTGATCGCCTGTGCGGTTTTTATTTTTTGTGCTATAAACAAAAAAAAACGAAAATTTTGAAAAAAAAACAATATTTTTTACTTTTTGCTATAATAAATATCCAATTTAAAAAAAAAAAAAAAGTTTTCTCAGTTTAGGCCTATACGTATTCTTCTACCTATTTTTGGTAAAAAAAAAAAAGGCAATACGCGTATAGTGACTGGTTTGCGCAAAAGTTATAGCGCCTACAAAATAGGGGACATAATTATGATTTTTTTTTACTAGTAATGGCGGCGATCTGCGATTTTTATTGGGACTGCGATATTATGGCGGACACATCGGACACATTTTTGGGACCATTTACATTTATACAGTGAACAGTGCTATAAATATTCACTAATTACTGTATAAATGTGACTGGCAGGGAAGGGGTTAACACTAGGGGGGGGGAGGGGTTAAATGTGTACCCTGCATAGTGTTTCTAACTGTGGGGGGAGGTGACCGATCTGTGTTCCTATGTACAGGGGACACAGCAGCGGTCTCCTCTCCCTGACAGGACGTGGATCTCTGTGTTTACACACAGAGATTCACGGTCCTGCTCAGTTACTGGGCAATCGCGGGTGATGGCCGCTGGGCACGCGCATCGTGGCTCTAAAAGGCAGGACATCATATGACGTCCTGTCGGAACAATGGAGCTATCATGCTGCCGTCAATTGACGGCAGCCGGTAGTATAGTGGTTAAATCCTTTTTATTTTGTTTCGAAGTGTTAAGGTACAAAACAGAGCCTATTGGGCATACCCAGGCTTGGCACATATACAACGAAAACAACATACAACTGGCACTAAAACCAAAAAGTGTGCTCCTTTAGCAATCAAGGATTTGTATACAATATTAGCATGGGCGTAGCATAAAGGGTTGCAAGGGTCACAATTCCAACCTCGCCCCTAGCTACATGGGGCCTCTGCATCCTCCCTGTCTATCATATTCTCCACAAAGTCCAACTCTGATCTGCCCTAGGGCTCCACAGCTACGCACCAGTACTGGGCTTCCACTTTGCCTTCCACAGTCCACACCCCTCCGTTCTCATTGGCTTAGAGGAAGCTGTGAGCCATTTCCTGAATGGAGAGAAGCATGGGGTGAGAACCGCCTAGGATGGGGAAGTGTCTGTGCTGTGTGCTGCCAACATGGAATGGTGACCGAGCTCAGCGAGTTAAGAGGAGAGGAGGAGAGTGGCGTCATCTAGCCACGATGGGGCCGCTGTCACTGGTGAGGCAAGACACTGCTCATTGTCTCCTAGTCACCAGCTGGGATTCTCTGTACCTCCTGCCCCACCCGGGGACGTCCGCTTACCCCACTTCCCTGACAACTGGAGAGAAGACACACTCCTCCGGGAGGTGACCTTCCCCCAACACCTGCCAACACTGACCGAGAAACCTTCAGATATTGCTAAAACGAATCCCCTAACCCCTCCTGAGGGGCTTCAGTCTCCAGATTTTGTGTCACATGGCTTTGTCCTCCCAGATCTAAGTTGCCCCCCCCCCCCAAAGCCCCCTGACCACCCCCTCTGCCCTGGATGCTATGCCCGGCAGCTGAGCTCCTTTCCTATTACAGTACTCTATACTGCTCCTCCTCCGCAGGGCTGAAATCACATTCCTTTACAACACAGCCAGTTAGCCATGATCCTGCACAGGGTGTATCTGCCTACTGCAACTACACTGCCGTTCTGAGAAAGAAAAAACGCTCAGGTGTGGAAACTGCCGTTCTAGATGGAAAATTAGCTCTGCCAAGTCACCTGCCAGGGGTCCCTGTCCTTTGATTCTCCAGCGGTGATCCCTGTCCTCTATTTCTCCAGCAGTGATCCCTATCCTCTGATTATCCAGTGGTGATCCCTGTCCTCTGATTCTCCGGACAGTGATCCATGTCCTCCGATACTCCAGCGGTGATCCCTGTCCTGTGATTATCCAGCGGTGATCCCTGTCCTGTGATTCTCCAGCGGTGATCCCTGTCCTGTGATTCTCCAGTGGTGATCCCTGTCCTGTGATTCTCCAGCGGTGATCCCTGTCCTGTGATTCTCCAGTGGTGATCCCTGTCCTGTGATTCTCCAGTGGTGATCCCTGTCCTCTGATTATCCAGCGGTGATCCCTGTCCTGTGATTCTCCAGCGGTGATCCCTGTTCTGTGATTCTCCAGCAGTGATCCCTGTCCTGTGACTCCAGCGGTGATCCCTGTAAGTGCTATGTGAATCCTGGCCGAATTGAATAATAAATAGGTCCCATTTTTTCATACAAAAGACTGAAAGAGAAATTAAGGCTAAAATACTGTAAAAGTGAAGCAGGAGAGATGTTTTGTACCGTATGTGTTTTTTTCATTACTAAAATCGCCACTAGATGTCCTAGCAGCACTGTGGTTTATGATGTCAGTTAATAAAGGATAGAAAAATAACACTAATGCCGCGTACACACGATCGGACATTCTGACACTAAAGCCGTGGATTTTTTTCCGAGGAATCATTCGTTCAAACTTGTCTTGCATACACACGGTCACACAAATGTTGTTGGAAATTCCGAACGTCAAGAACACGGTCACGTACAACACGCACCACGAGCCGAGAAAAATTAAGTTCAATGATTCCGAGCATGCGTCAAATTGATTCTGAGCATGCCTAGGATTTTTGTGCGTTGGAATTGGCTACAGACGATAAGAATTTCCGACAAGAACTTTTGTTGTCCGAAAAAATTGAAAACCAGTTCTCAAACGTTTGTTGTCAGAAATTCCAACATCAAATGTCCGATGGAGCCTACACACGGTCGGATTTTCCAACAACAAGCTCACATCGAACATTTGTTGTCAGAAATTCCGACTGTGTGTACGCGGGATTAATTTGTTGGTTTTCTAACAATGATTGTATCTCTTTAAAATAATGATGGACTTCCCTGATTGAAAATTCTATGTAGGAATAAACTTATTTGGTTTATAATGTAAACATAGGCTGATTTGGAAATAAATCAATTATCTTTTCTTTCTATAGCCCACTCTCTCAAACCAAACTACGATACAGTAAAGGTAATTATAAACCTGTTGCAGTGTATACAGCACTGGTGGTCAGCCGGATATCTAAACACATCAGTTGGCTGTGACATGCTAAATTAAAGTGGTTCTGAAGGTGCACATTTTTTTTTTTTTTTTTTTTTTACTTTAATGCATAATCTTCTGCATGCAACTCGATTCCCCCCAGCCCCCCTTATACTTACCTGAGCCCGATCACGATCCAGCAAAGTGCAAAAGTGCAGAAGCTCTCTTGGATCTCTCTCCTTATTGGACAGAGAGGCAGCAGAGGGAACTGTCAATCACAGCCAGTGAGGAGAAATCGGGGGGCGGTGTGCTGAGCTGTGCTCTTGGTATCAATGGACACACACAGCCAGCTCACGATTCAGTAGGCACAAGTGCCCCCATAGCAAGTTACTTGCCGTGGCAAAGCTTGGTGGGAGAGGGAAGTCCAAAGCGCCGTCGGAGGACCCCAAAAGAGGAGGATCGGGGCTGCTGTGTTCAAAACTTTTGCACAGAGCAGGTAAGTATAACATGGTTGTTATTTGAATTCAAAAATCTTTTTGCATTTAGAATCACTTTAACCACTTAAGCCCCGGACCAATATGCTGCTAAATGCCCAAAGGCGTTTTTTTACAATTCGGCACTGCATCGCTTTAACAGACAATTGCGCGGTCGTGCGACATGGCTCCCAAACAAAATTGGCGTCATTTTTTCCCCCACGAATAGAGCTTTCTTTTGGTGGTATTTGATCACCTCTGCGGTTTTTATTTGTTGCGCTATAAACAAAAATAGAGCGACAATTTTGAAAAAAATTCTATATTTTTTACTTTTTGCTATAATAAATACCCCCTAAAAACATATATAAAAATTATTTTTTCCTCAGTTTAGGCCGATACGTATTCTTCTATCTATGTTTGGTAAAAAAAAATCGCAATAAGCGTTTATCGATTGGTTTGCGCAAAATTTATAGCGTTTACGAAATAGGGGATAGTTTTATTGCATTTTTATTATTTGTTTTTTTACTACTAATGGCGCCGATCAGCGATTTTTTTCGTGACTGCGACATTATGGCGGACACTTCGGACAATTTTGACACATTTTTGGGACCATTGTCATATTCACAGCAAAAAAAATGCATTTAAATTGCATTGTTTATTGTGAAAATGACAGTTGCAGTTTGGGAGTTAACCACAGGGGGCGCTGTAGGATTTAGGGTTCACCTAGTTTGTGTTTACAACTGTAGGGGGGTGTGGCTGTAGGTCCGACGTCATCGATTGCGTCCCCCCTATAAAAGGGATTACTCGATCGATGCAGCGCCACAGTGAAGCACAGGGAAGCCGTGTTTAAATACGGCTCTCCCTGTTCTTCAGCTCCGCCCTCGTCCCGGATCGCTCCCCGCGGGTTTCCGACCGCCGCATGTAGCGCGGGGGGGGTCCCGATCGGACCCCCGACCCGCGCAAAAGCAGCCACGTATATATACGTGGATCTGCCTTAACGTTCCCTTCTGCCGACGTATATCTACATGCAGTGGTCGGGAAGTGGTTAAAGAAGAAGTAAACTCAAAGGCATAATTTGTACCTATAGTTAAACCTATAATGAGGGTTATGTATAGGTATTGTAAATATCTCCTAAATGTGTACCATTTAGGAGATTTTTACATTTAATGCAGCCGATGATGTCATCGGCACATGCGCTCTGAAGAAACGACACACCAGGAAGACTGAATGAAGATGGACGCTGCCTCCAGCTATTACATCGCATCACTGGAGGCCTTCGTTTTCAGGTAAGTTTCACACCCAAAGCACCTTGTCCCCATGTTTCCGGGCAGGGGGCTTATCGGAATCTGGAAGCCCACTTTAACAAGAGGGCCCCTAGATCCCACCCCCCCATGTGTATGATTATGGGGTGCATAGTACCCCTACCCAGTCACCAAAAAGTGTCAAAAAATAATAAAAACAGACAATTATTGGACAATTTTTTTTTATTAAAAAATAAAACATGGACGCTACTAGCTACTGCAGGCTCCGCCGCCTGACTGGTGGCACTGCCCTTTCCTTATGACATCACGGCCCAGTGCGTGCTTGGTCTGTGACGTCACCGGGAGGGTGGCACTACCAGGTGAGGTCACCAGGTGGCCCCGCCCTTACCTATATAAGAGCTGTCAAATGGCAGAAGCTGCAGTAGGCAGTCAGCCTTCATGGATGGCAGGAAAGTTTTTGTTTTTTCATGTCCAGCTGTGGCGTTGTGAATGACGATGGATTTACATCAGGGGACACTTTTTTTTACTGTCTCTGTGTTTTTATTACTTTTTGACACTTTTTTGGTGAATGGGGAGGGGTACCATGTACCCCATACTCATTCACATAGGCAGGGGCTGGGATCTGGGGCTTCCAGATTCAGATAAGCCCCCCTGCCCGCATACCCACACAACCACAGTCCAAGGTTGTGGGGAAGAGACCCTTGTCCCAATCAACATCCAGTTGCATGCTCATTAAAGGGTCTAGTATGGATTTTGGGGGGACTCTGTGCCGTTTTTTTTTTTTGCTATTTTTGTACCTGCTAATGTTCTTCCTTTTTTTAGCCGTCAGCCGGGAAGCCCATTAACAGCTGATGACTCATTGCTTGTTAGGGACACCGCGACCGGCTTCCCGGCCCCACTTCTTAACAGCCAGCTTCTACTGCGCGCTAATTGGGCAAAGTTTTTCCCAATCACGGTGCAGAATGCAGTGCATTGCAGAGCGTTTAGCGAGCAAACACTCTGCAAATTCGTTGGTGTTTTCTATGCAGTATTTAGGGATTTACTTATTTTTAGGCCCAATTTTAAATCTAACTATAGGTCCACTTAATCTGTTGATATTTCATTTGCTTCTACCATGAGAAGATGGAACAAATGGCATGACAAGGCTGGTCAAAATGGGGCAAATCGGGTAAAGCTCGATGTTTCTGCTTTACATTTTTAAAGCTAGGTAGGTATGCATTCATATCTGAAATATGCTGACAGCTTTGAATGACTTGGTACACCAAGAAGCAATGAGACCTTCCTTAGGGTAAGGTCATATCTAGCACTAAAAGAATGTCTCATCATGTCTGCTCAGGTACCTGGAATGAAACTCTGAAGTGTCAGTTCTCTAGATATCCCCAGAACCTGCATATCTGAGCATATCCTCACCTCCGCCACTGCCAGAGGGGCCGACGTTGTATTGTGGTACAGTGACAGGCTGGACCCTCCGGCTCACAAGGGAAGAGCTGTGCCTAAGCAGTTATAATGAACACGTCTGGTGATAATTCTGCTACATAGAGCAAAGAGCTCATCAGACAGAACCATGGAATTAATTAGCACACCAATGGCCAGAGGTTAATCCAATAATGTTTCCAAAGTGCCTCTGACACTTAAGAGAACGTTATGTTGGATGGGATGCCATTCACATCCCAACAGCACTGAGGGATAACTAAAAAAAACAGGCTGTAAGCATTAGTACCACACCCTAGTGTGGTCGGTGTCTCCTCTCTCTGTATGTCATGATGAGGGGCAGTCGTAGCAGACCACCTTGCACCCCCCCTTTCCTTATCATACTTGCACAGCACAGGGTCAGGGTGCCAGACACTGAGAGTCCTCCCCCACCAGCTCTTAGGTGGTGTGTTGGTGCCATGGCAACCCCCCCACCTATCACACACCTCACCTTGTCACCTTGGGCTGGGTTGGCGGTGGACACCAGGGTAACCCCCTTGTAAGCTCAATGTCACCCTTCCCCCCTGCCTGTACTGTCTGTACCCACACCTGTCGGCTGTTCCGAATCTGGGCGCGGGTGGTAGCTGGAGACTGGAGAGGAGGGCAGCGTCCCACACACAGTGCAGCCGCGCCGCCCGGGAAGAGATAGAAGTGTGTGGAGTGTAGTGAGTGACGTCACATCATCATGTCTGCAGTGTCAGCGGAAGATGTGACAGGCTGAGGCTCGCTGGCTTAATAGGGTAGGGAGGAGAAAGGAGAAAAAGGACACACACCAGGTGCGACCGCGGCGCTGGAGGTGTTGTTTCAGCAGGCTGCGGAGTGTAGTTTTTTTTTACCAGGGCTTTGACTTTCCTCACCCTCAGGAGAGTAGGGAGGGTGTCACCCCTCTAGTGGGTGTCACCCGGGTGCGGACCGCACACCCCCAGCTACACCTCTGGGAGCTCGGCCACGCTTCAGGCTGCAACATTTATAGGAAGCTGCGACGGCGGCGGCTGGGGCCCCAGGCCAGTGCGGGGCCCCAAGCAGTTGCTTGCTTTGCCTGTCTTGTTCCCGACGGGCCTGCCTATTATCATATAGCAGAACAGAAAAAAAAAAAGATTTTACTGCTATCAGGGAAACCAGAACCAATATAAAAATTACAAAAAGCTTTATTACGTTGTTAAAATGGTACACACAGAATAAAATAGGATGGGATAACATATGCCTTGTATAAGGTCACATTTCTCATGATAGTAGCATATAGTATAGATACTGTATGTCAGATGATAATAAATAACTCCAATTCAAAAATGTCAATGCTTTTCGCATGAATCCTTCCTCTATACCTTTTCCACATATTCAAGAGCGAGTGTCCTATCTGTAAAAATACATATTAGATATTCGTTTTTCTACTTACACTTTTATTATATACAACTTACATATGTAACATACTGCATTGCTACTGATTGCAGTTTGATAAATGGCCACAAGATGGCAGTGCTCTGAAGTTTAGTTGGCACAGGAACGAGTATAGCAATGCTTTAGTTCTTTTACTTACACTTCTTTTACTTTCATATACTGTAGTTTAAATAGCACAGGACCTAGTAAAGAGCCTTGCGGTACACGACTAGTGACTGGTCTGTGTTCCTAATGATTCCCATTTATAACTCTTTGGTATCTTTCCTTTCGTCCAGTGTTTCTCAACCTTTTTTCAGTCAAGACACCCTTTAAAATTATGGACAATCTCAAGGCACCCTCCAAAATTATGGACAGTCTTAAGGGCGCCCCATTCTAAAATGTTAAAACTATTCTAATAGGTTTACAGTGTCTTGCAAAAGTATTCGTACCCCTTGAATTTTTCCACATTTTGTCATGTTACAAGCAAAAACATAAATTAATTTTATTGGGATTTTATGTGAACACAAAATGGCACATAATTGTGAAGTGGAAGGAAAATGATAAATTGTTTTCAAAAATGTTTACAACTATGTGAAAAGTGCGGTGTTGTATTCAGCCCCCCTGAGTCAATACTTTGTAGAACCTCCTTTCACTGCAATTACAGCTGCAAGTCTTTTTGAGGATGTCTCTACCAGCTTTAAACATCTAGAGAGTGAAATTTCTTCTTTTCGAAATAGCTCAAGCTCTGTCAGATTGGATGGAAAGCATCTGTGAAAAGCAATTTTCAAGTCTAGCCACAGATTCTCAATTGGTTTTAGGTCTGGACTTTCACTGGGCCATTCTAACACATGAATATGTTTTGATCTAAACCATTACATTGTAGCTCTGGCTGTATGTTTAGGGTCATTGTCCTGCTGGGAGTTGAACCTCCACCCCAGTCTCAAGTCTTTTGCAGACTCTAAGGCCGCGTATACACGATCAGACCGGTCCGATGAGAATGGTCCGACGGACCGTTTTCATCAGGTCACCGCTAAAGTGGCCTGATGGTCTGATGTGCGTACACACCATCAGTCCAAAATCCGATCGGGTCAGAACGTGGTGACGTAGAACACAACGACGTGCTGAAAAAATGAAGTTCAATGCTTCCAAGCATGCCTCGACTTGATTCTGAGCATGCGCAGGTTTTTGGTCCGATGCTTTTGCGTACTAACCATCGTTTTGGTCCGATGGTCAGGCGTCCATCGGACCGATTTTAAAGCAAGTTTTAAAACTTTGGTCCGATGGACAACGGTCCGATGTGCCGTACACATGATCGATTTGGTCCGATGAAACTGGCCTTAAGGCCAGTTTCATCGGACCGGTCTGATCGTGTGTACACGGCCTAACTGGTTTTCTTCTAAGATTGCCCTGTATTTGGCTCCACCAATTTTCCCCATCAACTATGACTAGCTTCTCTGTCCCTGCTGAGGAAAAGCATCCTCACAACATGATGCTGGGAGGTGGTGTCTTCACTAAGGGGAGTGGGTGTCTGCACTGAGGGGAGGGGGGTCTGCACTGAGGGGAGGGGGGTCTGCACTGCCAATCCTACTGTAGGTGGGAAATGATAGTGGTTCCCAGATATACTTCATGTCACTCTCACCCTCTACCCTGTCTCTTTTTCAGAATTCTCTAGAAACAAAAGGAGGTGCCAGAGAGATGAAATGCATGTCAGTCACCTCCGGCCACACTAAACCACTCCCTAGCGCCCAGATCAAAAACAAACAGGCCTACCTTACTGCTAGGCCTGCCTAAATTTACCTGCACTGGCTGTAAAAACACAAACAACTACCTACCTAGAGGGTGCTACATGTACATAAACCCTCAGAACTTGTAAATGACGGCTGTAGGAAGGTGTGATGTGAACATTTGTTTTCTAAGGCTCCAGTAATGTGCGTTGTGGTCACCTGACAGCTGTAAACTTGCTTAAGAACATGTAATGAAATCTGATTGGTGTAAAACAAAGAATTTACAACGTGCATTCAATACTCTAAATACGACTGCATACTTAACTATCCACTAAATGACTACACTAATCATATTGTCAGCGGGGACATAAATCATGGTAATTGCCCAGCCCTTCGATGAAAGGTGAATGTCAAGTACAACTTTGTTTATTTACGATAGTCCCAGGCTACACTTGGAAGGCCCAACCAGTGTTAGGCACAGTTAAATCTGAACTTCAGGGAAACAGCTGGATACACAACCGGTGAAATACATGAAAAAAATACCTGCCAAATAGTTTTTCCATCCAGTCCTGAGATATACTCTGCTCTGCCACACAGCAAAGCTCTGTCTGGTAGATCGGGAGACCTGATTTTTCTCTGCTGCAGTTTAATAAAGCTGGCGAATCCTCCACGGTATGCCATTGTTCTCAGGCAATGCGGCTCCTCCACTGCCAAAATACACTGGTCAGCACTGTAGTGGATTATAGTACAAATGTATTGCCCTGCTATCAAAAAATATCAATACAAAATGAAAAAATCATGTATTGAATGTATGTGCCAATGGGGTTTATTTACTAAAGATGGAGAGTGCAAAATCGGCCTCACTTCTGCAGATTAACCAATCAGCTTCTAACCTCAGCTTGTTCAATTAAGCTTTGACAATAAAACCTGGAAGCTGATTGGTTGCTATGCAGAAGTGAGACTCATTTTGCTCTCTCCAACTTTAGTAAATAAACCCCAATGTGATAGATTTGTGAATAAACAGTCCAAAATCATGAACTGATAAAACTCCACAATCAGATAATGAAAGTGGAAACATGGAAAAGGGGGGACCCAAAGGGTAACCCCAAGTCGGACTTTGACGGCACAGTAAACAATGGGAATATCAAAACAATATCATCTTTATTAAAACATGGTATACAAAAGACATAAAGAAAAAGTTAAAAACCATACACATGAAAATATGATGTATGATATGAGCACAGGTGTATCAACGCGTTTCATCGTTGAGCTTCGTCAGGATGCATTGGGGATTCATTGGTTGCAAGAACAAGGAAAACGGCTCTCACTATCTTGCAGACGAATTTAATCTTGATCAATGTGCAGTTACAGACGTTTATTGGTCCATTAGAGGAAAAAGGTTGGCTCATAAAGACAGAGCGATTCTCATAACACAGAGTCAAAGGGAACCAGTGACTCTTAAAAATACTTGTGTGATAGCCTCAATCAGGGGGCAGAACATGGAGACTGCCACAAAAGGCAAAGAGAGACTCCAAAAAACGATTATCCAATCTAGAACATCAAGCAACAAACCAATTCAGCCATATCCAGGCATAAAGGTAAGCCTAAGGCCGCGTACACACGGGAAGACATGTCCGCTCAAACATGTCCGACGGACCGTTTCCAGCGGAGATGTCTCCTCGGATTTTGGTCCGATGGCGTGTACACACCATTGGACGAAAATCCCCTCGGACTGAGGACGCGGTGACGTAGCAGTGACGTTGACGCCACCACATCACCACTCCAGGAAGTAAAATACTTCCACGCATGCGTCAAATCCATTCGGCGCATGCGGGGGATTTCTGTCCGCTGGTTAGGCGTACTAACCAGCGGACATGTCCTATGGACAGGTTTGCAGCAGACAAATTTCAAAGCATGCTTTGAAATTTGTCCGCTGGAAAAACCTGTCCACTAGGTCGTACACACGATCAGATATGTCCGCTAAAACTGGTTGGCGGACCAGTTTCAGCAGATAAATTCGATCTTAAAGGGGTTGTAAAGGTAAAAAATGTTTCCCCTAAATAGCTTCCTTTACCTTAGTGCAGTCCTCCTTCACTTACCTCATTCTTTCATTTTGCTTTTCAAGGTCCTTATTTCTTCTGAGAAATCCTCACTTTCTGTTCTTCTGTCTGTAACTCACCACCGTAATGCAAGGCTTTCTCCCTGGTGTGGAGAAAGCCTCTTGAGGGGGGAGGGGGCGAGCAGGAGGGTCAGGACGCTCTTTACTTTGCAGATAGAGAAAGGAGCTGTGTGTTAGTGGGCGTCCTGACACTTCTGCTCGTCCCCTCCCCCATCAAGAGGCTTTCTTCACACCAGGGAGAAAGCCTCGCATTACTGTGTGGAGTTACAGACAGAAGAACTGGAAGTGAGGATTTCTCAGAAGAAATAAGGACATTTAAAAGCAAAATAGAAGGATGAGGTAAGTGAAGGAGGACTGCACTAAGGTAAAGGAAGCTATTTAGGGAAAACATTTTTTACCTTTACAACCCCTTTAAGCCTCTTTCACATTTGTACGACTTCGCCGCAATTTTGCACAATTTTGCCGCGATTTTGGATCAGTACTAATTTGCCACAACTTTGGCATTAACCAATGAAAACATACATGGTGTGAGGTAATTTTTTTTCCTGCCATAGTTGTTTCCAGTTCCTGTTTGCTTCCTGGTTGTTGTGGTGTGGTGTGTTGTGACAGAAAATGTTTGCTACTCAATATATTGCCACAGCTGTTGTCATTGCTGCTGCAGCAGTAGCAGTGCATGAGGAAGAAGAGGTAAAGAAGCAGACACGGACAAGGACATCTCTTTTTTCGGGCTGTTAGGAGCGCATTGTTCCTGAGGGAATAACCAGGAAGTGAATGTGTGCTAGAAAAATGTGCTTGGGCTTACAGCTTGTGCTTATAAAGTTGTACTGAAATTGTGTCTATTATTCAGGTACGATTTGCATGCTACTTGAGGGTTTAACATTGAGGTCTATGGAAATCAACTTGCATGGAAGTTGGATCAAAGTAGTGCAGGGACTACTTTGAGGTCAGCGCTACTTAAAGTCGTGCCAATATGAATGGAAGTCATTGAAAATCATGGAGAATGACTTGTCATGCGATTTTGCAGTCCAAAATCGTGGGACAAGTCGTATAAGTGTGAAAGGAGACTTATTTAGAGCCACATTGTGGTCCTTGTATGGATTTAGTGGTGATTAAATCTTGAGAAAGCCCCCTGGGAAAGAGCAAATTTGCTCTTTTCTGCAAGATAGTGAGACCCGTTTTCCTTGTTCTTGCAACTAATAAATCCCTAATGCATCCTGACGAAGCTTAACGGCGAAACAAGTTGATACACCTGGGCTCATATCATATATCATATTTTTATGTATATGGTTTTTAACTTTTTCTTTATGTCTTTTGTATACCATGTTTTAATAAAGATTATATTGTTTTGATATTCCCATTGTTTACTGTGCAGACAAAGTCTGACTTGGGGTTACCCTTTGGGTCCCCCTTTTTCCAGATTTCCAATATTATATACGGATGAGGCCATGTAAAGTGTTTTCTCTTTTGTTATTGTCAGATGATGAAAGTGTCCTGATGGAAAGGTATGAAATCCACCACCCCGTAGTTATCAGGAAGGCTTACCAAACAACCATGACCTCCTTGTCATAAGAAGGTCAGAAAATGCCTTAGTCCCTACAGGCTGATGGACTTCCCTCCAGTGGGTAACCTCCTATTGCTGGGATAATGCCGCTCCACATCTCAGGTACCTCAATATGCTCCTGATCAGAGGATTATATGGTCATGCCCAAGAGGAAAGAAATCCACATAATGTATACTGATAAAACCAGACGTTTATTAAGAGAGTATAAAACTCACATTTCACATGAATCGGAAAGACATTAAACAGAAAACACTCCGGCCGGTCAAACACTATCAGGACATCTGGTGGGGTGATGACCGCACAACAGGCTATTCCGTACGCGTTTCGTCACAACTGACGTCTTCACGGTGCCGTTGGATGCAAGCGCTGATCAATTAAAAATGTACAGATGATTTCTGTATGGGAGGAGTTGGGAGGAGTCAATTGCTAGGTCAAGTCCTCTCGGATGGGAACAGCCATACATGTATCGAAATTTGTCTGGTTCCTGCTGAACTGTCCATATTTCAATCCACGTATGGCCAGCTTTATACTTTTAGGTCTTGTCCTTCCCCCATCATGTGACTGGATAGTAAAAGAAGTAACAACAGATTGATGATCTAATTTCTGTGTCACTCTGCTCTCTCTTCCTATCAGCATGCTCCTTGCACTGCAGCACAACTGATTAGCATCTTTTGCTGCTTCTATCTCATGCAGTCTGAACTTTTCTGTACAAGATCTGCAAAAGACAGGTACCAGGTCAGATCTGGGGACTGATTATGCCTCGTTTCCACTGAGCGGATCGGTTCGGTACGGTTCGGTACGGTACGCTATTTTGGGTGTTTCCATTATGAAAGTGTACCGTAAAACCGAACCGTACCGCGCCAGCAAGGGTCCTGCTTCAGATGAGGGACCAGAGAGAGTGGAACGGTTCGGTTAGGGCGGACCTACAAATGCATCTCACTGATTGGTTGATGCGCTAAGATTTTTTTCTAAACCCCGAATGGTCCCTCATGGTCCGATTTGCAGTGGAAACGCTCACGCGATTAGACCGGCCCCATCCGAACCGCTCCAAAATTACTGACCCGACCCGATCCGTGCAGTGGAAACGAGGCATTAGAGAGCTGTATTACAATTTCTGTTATTCATTTGTAAATACATGAATCTGCTGGTCTGTGTTTGATGTTAGTTATTAGTTTGAATTTTCTGATTTTCTTCCTTTAAATTTTACGTTTTTTCTTTCTTATTTTTGGATTTACACATTTTCATATTTTGGAATGTTCGGATTTTTCGAATTCCGAATTTCCAAAAATCTGGAATTCAAGAATTCAGAAATTCGGAAATTCAAAAATTCGGAAATTAGAGAATTAAGAAATTTTGATCTTTTTTGGAGGCCAGAATGGATGCGACTGGTGGGGACTGGTGTTGTTCCTCTCTCTAAGAAACAGGAAGCGATGGATATGTCACCCCTTCCGGTTCCATCTCTTTGTTTACCTGGCCGTGAGTGGCCAGGAAAGCAGCCGATCTGACCGATCTGTGCCAGGAAAGCAGCCGATCTTACCGATCTGTGCCAGCAAAGCAGCCGATCTGACCGATCTGTGCCAGGAAAGAAGCCGATCTGACCGATCTGTGCCAGGAAAGAAGCCGATCTGACCGATCTGTGCCAGGAAAGCAGCTGATCTGACCGATCTGTGCCAGCAAAGCAGCCGATCTGACCGATCTGTGCCAGGAAAGAAGCCGATCTGACCGATCTGTGCCAGGAAAGCAGCCGATCTGACTGATCTGTGCCAGGAAAGCAGCCTATCTGACCAATCTGTGCCAGGAAAGCAGCCGATCTGACCGATCTGTGCCCAGAAAGCAGCTGATCTGACCATTCTGTGCCAGGAAAGCAGCCGATTTGACCGATCTGTGCCAGGAAAGCAGTCAATCAGATGGATCTGTGTCTGATTCAGGGGAGGGCTGGGCCAGGGGGCAGGGTGGAAATTGCCCTGACTTATGGTCGGCAGCCGCTGCCCGCTACCATTTTCTTTTTTATTCTGGTCTAGGAAGTTGGGCCAGGGGCCGACCACTAGCTGTTGCATTCCGGGAGTTATAGTCCATGCTCAAGCTCCCGGTGGGTGGAAAACAGAGCAGAAACTACAACTAGCGGGGAACCAGATTTTTGGAAGCAGGGTGTGCCAGGGAGTCGGGACGCAGGGCTGGGTGCTGGCTGCAACTTGACCCCAGGACCATTACCCCCCAGGAGGACCTGCTGAGATCACTGTGGTGAGAGAGAGAGAGATCCTGACACCTAGCTAACATAGCTAACCCATACACCCAATGTAACTTGTCCCAGTGATCAGGCTGCATTGATGGGCACTGGAGTTGGCTGCACTGGTGAGGCTGCATTGAAAAACCAGATGGGCCATGGATGGTGAGCTGATTCGGCGGTTCAATGGGCCAATTGACTAAACTTGCCCCCCAGGCCTAAGGCTGCCAGCCCTCCCCTGGTCTGATTATCTGCATTGGATGCCAGAAGAGAGATTTGGGGTCTAATAGACCTCAGATCTCTACATAAAGAGGATCTGTCATGGTCCATGCTGTCACAAGGGATGTTGTTAATCCCTTGTAATAGCAATAAAGTTAATAAAAAAATTAACAAAGTGTAAAAAAAAAACATTTATATGAAATAAATAATAATAATAAAAATGTATAAAGCGCCCCCGTCCCCTGTGCTTATATGCAAATGAAAACACGTATGTTACTTACTCCCGCTTGCGTATGCAAATGGTGATCGAACCACACATGTGAGGGATTGTCACGATACAGATGTAGCATTCTGTACTTTTTTGGCGTAATGTAGGCTTTTTGAAATATGTTAATTTTTCTTACATATGCCTTCATACTGTGTTTAAAAATGCATTTGACTGCATATGGTGTAGTCAAGCCCTAAATGTTAAAAACTCCAAACCAAAATCTGGTAGATTTATTATCAATATGAACATCAATACAAACTGATTTGTCTGCATTCTACTTGATCACCACTTGAGGGCAGAATTGGTTTATATATATATGGATGATAGTTTTCACTCCACAAATGTATGCAATTCTGCAGAGCTGACAATTGCTTATTTGGGTTGGTGTGGGCTTTCTGACATCTCACATTATTTGACCTCACATATTTTGGAGAGTCATAAGACCATGCTTTAGGACAGGGGTGCCCAACCAGTGGCCCGGGGGACCTCCTGCTCTGGGATGGAATAGAATAGAATACTGTTATTAAAGGTCAGTTTATTACTAAAATCACAGGGTATATATGGGGATATCTGTTCTGCAGTGGTTACTGGGCTGCTTTCAAACTGACCTGCAGAGCAGAGCAACGCACCTGCGGGTTACCTGCACTGAGCCATAGACTTCTATTACCACCTGCGAGTTTGCTGAGCTTTCTGAAAGTGCACCAAACCTGCAGAATATAATACAAGTCTATTGTAAAGTGCAGGAAAGCCAAAGGTACCAGCTGTGCAGGTAAACCGCAGCACATCAGTGTGGAAGTCAGCCTTGGGCCCCTTTCACACGGTCAGTTCGACCCAATTGGATCCTCCATTAACCTCTAAGTGGCTAATGTAAACCGACTTGTGTCCTTCCTCCAATACTCAAAGGAGTATAGTGGGTTGTGTCTGTATCCACTCTGCATGTGCATTGGCTGTAAGGACTCATCTGTACATCTGGCTCTGTGCGCTCATCAGTGTGTAACTGTCAAAGTCCATACAGCCGATGCATGCAGCTCAATGGTAGTAAAACAAAGGTTCTGTGCTGCACAAAGCTAAACACCCGTGCAAACGAGCCCTAAGATGTGAGTTAGGGACCTTAGATTGTTAGTTTCTTGAGGCTTGGGATATGAATGTACAATATGCTGCGTCAATTAATAACGCTATATACAAAGCTGTAATAAAAATAATGCCCTCTTAGGCCCCTTTCACACTGGGGCGGGAGGTGCGTTGGCGGTAAAGAGCCGCTATTTTAAGCCGCGCTTTACCGTCGGATTTGCGCGATATTCAGCAACTAGAGGGGTGTTTTTACCCCTGCTAGCTGCCAAGAAAGGGTTAAAAACCACTAAAATGGTGGGTTTTGTCATTTTTGATTTTTTTTTTATTATTAATTGTCTCCTCTACCCCAAAAACACGTGATCACACCAAGATTTCTAAAAAATGGTGCTGTTTACATCCGGTTTTCTGTACCATAGAGCACATTGGAGACCTTCTGGCCCTCCATGGGCTCTATGATAAAGCCAAGTACACACTACTAGTTTTTTTTTTTTCTTTTAACCCAGCAAGCACAACCAAAAAAGACCAACTGAGCTCAGGTTGGAGCCGCTGTACTAACTATTATAACTATGCGATGTTAGTACAACGATCTTCCCTGCGGTTCTATTGCGTTTGGACAGCGGGCTGATTGCATACCTCCAAACCAGGGAGCTGATTGCATACCTCCAAACTTTCTGAGATAGGTAGGCTTCTACTAAAAAAAAATTAGGAATGAGAGACACTTATTAGCAAAACTATGTAGGCATAGGACACACCCCCTGCCACACCTCTCCCTTAAATGAGAATAGTACAAAATTAAGAAGTACATAGGGGGTGAATGTCGTCTGCTTTCTATTGAACCGGCTGGTGTTGCCCGATATTCGGCCTGGGTGTCCTAGGCTTAGTCAGCAGACACGCAGTCTTGAGTTTCGGGTTCTCTGGTAAGACAGGGATCCCAAAGAGGCACCAGCAGGCAAGGGGGTGACAACTACCTGTAAAAGCAATCCAGTGGCTAATTAGCCACTTGAATGGCCTTTAGAAAAAATATCACCTCCTTAAAAAAACACTAGCAGTATAATGGTTGTAGCTGCAGGCATCATCCTAATGATATACCACTTGAAAGCCTTAACGTACATATATGTTCCAACTGCGGATCACCATTGGTTATCTCACTGCTCCTGTTTTAGGTGAATGCAGCTCACAGTTGCTGATATATTTTATAGCTTACTTTCACGCTGTTGCTTTCTGTTGTATTGTGTGGAGCAGGTGTCTGTTATTTATAGTCCCTGTCTGCTGTTTCAGTGCAAACTGTAGACAAGCTGAATGTACATGTGATACTTATACAGATCAAGGTTTCTAATGATAGTTTTTATTTTGCAGCACAGTCACGGGTAAGAGGTTACATTTCCAAAAATCTGACACTCTGACTGTATGTTTAGGGTCATTGTCCTGCTGGAAGGTGAATCTCCACCCCAGTCTCAAGTCTTTTGCAGACTCTAGCAGGTTTTCTTCTAAGATTGTCCTGTATTTGGCTCCATCCATCTTCCCATCAACTCTGATCAGCTTCCCTGTCCCTGCTAAAGAAAAACATCCCCACAACATAATGCTGCTACCACCATGTTTCACAGTGGGCATGGTGTGTTCAGGATGATGTGCAGTGTTAGTTTTCCACCACACATAGAGCCAGATTCAGCAAGACTTGCGCTGGAGTATTTCGATATGCGCCACGTAACTGTGAAGATGCGCCGTCGTATCTATGTGGCCGTACCCACCAAACTAGATGTGACAGAAAACGGGCCATTTCCAATCGGCTTAACTTTCCGACGCCAGAGTCTCGTCAGCGCATAATTTCGCTTGGCGCATCAGTCGCGCCTATTGATTTCCCCTGCAAATATGCAGATGAGGGAGATTTCCCGATTCGCGAACGGATTAGCACCATACGCTGGCTACATGTGCCGCGCGTATCTCGTCCGTCCGGCGCAAAGTTATTTCTACAAATAGCTGCTTTTTCTTTACTCCAGACGGCCACAGGTCAGCAGGAGAGCAGCTACAGCAGCAGCGTTACCGACGAAACTAGCAAGCTGAACAACCACACTTGCAAGGACAACACCTCTGTGTGCCAACATGCCAGGGGCAGTCGCGGTCCTAGCACTACTGATGGGTACGGAGGAGGCGGGCAAGTGAGAGGATATACCGCACGCGCATGAGCCTCTTTGGCATGGGGGATGAGGAGGTGTATCGCCTCTTCAGATTCAGCCCTGATGCAATACTTGAACTAACCACAACCCTGCAGGGTGACATCACCAGCAAGACACACCGCTCACAAGCAGTGCAGCCACTGGTGAAGGTACTGGCAACACTTCATTTCCTTGTAAGTGGATCATTCCAGCGTACAAGTGGAGTGGTGGCTGGGATGTCACAGTCCTCTGTGAGCAGATGTGTGCACCAGGTTGTCCCCGCAATCCTCAGACGCATGTCCAACCACTTCATCAGACCAACCACTGAGGAGCTGCGGCTGAAGGCAATGACAGATTTCTACAGCATTGCCAGATTTCCACGCACTGTGGGGGCCATTGATTGCACACATGTGGCACTCCAGCCCCCCAGTACCACAGAGCACATATACGGCAATCGGAAGCATTGGCATTCCATCAAAGTACAGGTGATAGCCGATGCCCAGCGCCTCATATGGCACGTCCGTGCCAAACCCCCCGGGTCCAGCCATGACAGCTTCATATACCGTTAGAGTCCCATCCCAGCAGAATTCGAGCAGAACATGTATGGGGACAGCTGGCTGGTTGGTGAGTGACATGGGTGGCAGGCATGACTATCCCCTCCCATGATGCACATTACAAGGGGCACATGCATGACTAACATCCTCCTGTCTTTTCCCTTCCAGGTGACTCTGCATATGCACTGGGACCCCATCTAATGACTCCTTTCCGAAACCCCCAAACCAGAGGAGAGAGAAGATACAATGCGGCACATATCAAAACCCGTGCAGTGGTGGAGCAAACATTTGGGCTCCTGAAGTCCAGTTTCCGCTGCCTGGATAAGTCCGGGGGGACTCTATTGTATTCCCCTACCTTCGTGTGTCAGATCATCGGTGCATGTTGCATTCTGCACAACTTTGCTATGAGAAAAGGCCTGTAGATTGACATACGTGATGACCTGACCCCCGACCCACACAGTCCCCACGTGCCAGAGAAGAACCAGTCTGCTGATGGAAGAGCAGTCAGGAGGGTCCTCACCGTAGGCATCTTTGGACAATAAACAAAAACATTAATCACACAGACAATGCATGCATGCACACCACTGATGTCCCTAGATCACACACACCACATGCACATCGCATTGGATTAGCCCAAGTCCAGCATGTAGGACTTGGGAGCAGCAACGCCAGCGTCAAGGCCCCAATGATGTCGCTGTCCATTCATACACCTTTCACACGTCATTCATACAGCCGTGGGGATAACTTCTCTACCACGGCCGAGGGTGACACCCCTTACTGGCAGGAGTGCCACCCCCTCACATTCACACACCATTCACACTGTCCCCTGCACCGTGTGCAGTTAAAAATAAAATATAAACTCATAACCTGAGTGATATAAAATAAAAAATAAACTCATAACCTGAGTAATAAAAAAAAAAAAAAAACCCTCATCTGGGATGACGGGGGCTCCTCCTTGTGGGCACTCTCGGGCTCCTCAGCTGCCTGGAGGGAGTGGGTGGGGGTGGGGGGGCATCTGGAGGAGGCTGATCCCCGGGTGGGCCACTCCTGGCAGCTGTTGGCTGCATGCCCTCCAAGGCCACGGCAATCCGGCTCAGAAAATGATTGGTCTGGGCCTGCATTCTCATCTGGCGGGTGATATTATGCCGCTGGGCACGCTGCCGCTGCCTCCCCTCTTCCCGGATGGCAGCTGTGTTGGCGTGGACGGCTGCTGTGAGGTGCCGTACATCAGCCTGCACCTCCCCCAGGCTGGTGACAACGTCCTGCACACCACTGGGCAGCTGCGATACGGAGCACAGACTGTCAGCGAGCCGGTCCAAGTGCCCAGCAATCTCCCCCATCTGTTGTGTTTGCCGGGCATGGTCCATCGCCACCTGGTCCTGGACCAGATCAGACACCCCCCTGGTCTTACGGGTCGCCTTCCTGGGGCCAGGAGAAGGTTGTCCCCGTGGGGATGGAGTCACCCTTGAGGGGCTACCGAGGATGGGTGAGGGGATGACAGAGGGGCCTGCAGAAGGGGAGGACTCAGATAACACCAAAAAAAACTCCTGCTGAGGAACAGGCTCCTCCTCAACCATCTCCACAGAAGTGGTGTGGGTACTCTCTCCTCCAGGATCCCGTTGGGGGGTTGGGGTGGAATGGCCGGCAACAGATGATGGCCAGCTCCGTCATCTGTGGATGACACAAACCAGACACATGTTGGTGGTCCCACACACTTGGCACATGTACCCTCCCCCCTCCACATGCAACACACCAAATAGGGGATAAAAATCACTTACCTGTCCTGGAGCCTTCCTCCACAGAATCATAGCCTGGTACCCCCTCCAATTGCTCCCTCTCCAGGCAGCGGGCGACCACCTCCTCCTCTGTGGTCAGGCTGACCGGACATGGGGGTCCACCACCTGTGCCCCGCTCATGGCTCCGAATGGTGGCCACCTTGCCACGGACCTTGCGCCGCAGGTCATTTATCTTTTTCTGGATATCACCAGCAGTCCGGGTGGAGTACCCTAACACATTCACCCTGCCAGCAATGGTGTCCAGGATGGCCTGCTTCCTCTCCCGGCTGGTCTTCCTACTTTTCTTCCCATGCAGAAAATCATTATAAGTCTCCATAGCAGAGATGACCACAGAGACCTCCTGGGCATTGAAATTGAGGTTCCTCCTCTCTTTGGGGGTAGCGGGAGCAGCCATAACAGAGCAAAAGTAGCTTCCCTGGGGTGGGGGGAAACGGAAACACTTTTGCGCCGGAATGGCGCTTCCGCTGGCGCTTTTATACGCGCAACGGAACACATTGCGCTGGCGTTTCCCGTGAAGTGGTGCCGACGGAAGTTGTGAGCATGCGCACAGGGGGCCGAGTGAAGCCTCACTCACTGCGCATGCTCCGTGGATGATGCGCTGAACGTAAGCCTCTGCGCTGGGCTCCGTCCATCATTTACATATGATCACACCCACTTCCACTTGCGTCGGGTTGCGCCAACGCATCTTCGTTACTCCGTCGCAAAAGTAACGCCCATGTGCTTGGTGAATGCTGTACTTCACTCGCTAGTTTGCGTCAGCGCAGCGTATATGCGTTGCGCTACGCTGGCGAAAAGATGCGCGCATCTACCTGAATCTGGCCCATAGCGTTTTGCTTTTAGGCAAAAAAGTTCAAGTTTGGTCTCCTCTGACCAGAGCACCTACTTCCACATGTTTGCTGTGTCCGCCACACGGCTTCTCACAAACTGCAAATGGGACTTCTTATGACTTTCTTTCAATAATGGCTTTCTTCTTGCCACTCTTCCATAAAGGTCAGATTTGACTAATAGTTGTCCTGTTGACAGATTCTCCCACCTTAGCTGTGGATCTCTTCAGCTCCTCCAGAGTTACCATGGGCCTCTTGGCTGCTTCTCTGATTAATACTCTCCTTGCCTGGCCTATCAGTTTAGGTGGACGGCCATATCTTGGTAGGTTTACAGTTGTGCCATACTCTTTCCATTTTTGCACTATGGATAAAACAGTGTTCCGTGAGATTTTCAATGCTTATTTTTTTTTAGAACCTAACCCTGCTTTAAACTTCCCCACAAATGTATTCCTGACCTGTCTGGTGTGTTCCTTGGCCTTAATGATTCTGTTTGTTCACTAAGGTTCTCTAACAAACCTCTGAGGTCTAAACAGAACAGCTGTATATATTATACTGAGATTAAATTACACACAGGTGGACTCTATTTACTAATTAGGTGACTTTTGAAGGCAATTGGTTCCACTAGATTTTAGTTATGGGTTTCAGAGTAAAGGGGGCTGAATACAAATGCACACCACACTGGAGCCTGGACAGAGAAGCTAGTAGTAACCCCTATAGTCAGTAGTGTATTTAGGTTTTGTGCTGCCCTAGGCCTGACTAAACTCATGCACCCCCAAATTTTAATTTGACCCACCCCTTCCTGTCAAGGCCACACCCCTTCCTGTTTAAGGCCCGCCCTAAACATTTTGAGTGGGGACACTAGTTCTTAGGGCCCTAGGGGGGGGGGGGCAATGGATTCCCTTAACTTGCATAGATTTGATCTCACTTTCTGTGTGTTTATGGGGCAGGAAGTGAAGGGAAATCTCTGCAATGGGACAGGGATGGTAAAGAATAAACTGACAGGGGCTATAACCCTCCCGTACTCCATCCAAGTGTTGTGTATAGTTCTAATTTAAGAACAAATTTCTGATAATATGATGGAGAGGACTAAGACGATAAATAACCATGCCAATGGTGCAGCAGAAAACATATAGCGCAGTGAGGAAGGTTTGTGGTCCAGCATGATAGGACAGTCAAAATTAGGACCCCCCCCCCCCACACTTACGGAATGCCGGCTGCCCGCATACTGGAAGCAGTGCTGCCGCTTTATGGGGGCGCTAGATTGATTTGCCTCTCAGCCCAGTTCGCCCCATAAGACTGGCGTTACACTAACAGTGTAGTGCAAGCCAGCGGAGACTCTTCCCATGCTGCCGTAGGCCTGGGCCTTGTTGGACTAGGCCAGGATACAGCATTGCCTATAGTAGTGGTGCCACAGGAATTCCACAGAAATTCCACAGGCACATACTTACTGTACATAAATTGGTCCAAGCCGGACCAACATAATTATGTAAAAATTGCCATAGCTGGAATTCAGCTTTAAAGGCTAACACATATTCTTGCAAGAACCACAAGGTACTAGGTCATTTAGACAAGGACAGGTTAACAATAAAATAGCTAATGTATAGTAAAAGTAGGTTGACCCTTTCATATGGCTAACCTTTGCTTCCTATACAAGTTCGAAGAATGTGAAATCTTTGATAAACTGTGACCACATACAAGATCCATGCAAGTCAAACAACTCACATAATTGATTGGATTCCAGTTCTTTCACAGAGATTTCTCCATAAGACGTCTTGTCTATAGCTATGAATGAGCTAGTCTCCTCTGATGGAGCAGAACCATCTGATGTGTTACCTCCCGGCCATGGCATTGTAGTAAATGAGAGTGGAAGGTGTGTTTTTATGGTTTATGAAACCTTTGAACCCCTTCGCCCAGGAGACCACATCTGTGCTGTTTGTTTTATGGTCTTTGATGGCAGAAAGAAAAAAATGTTCCCATAAGAAGTCTCTAATCACAGAGCTAATTGGAACATAAATGATCACCTTCTGGTCCTCTCTGCTGACAGACGGGGCCACATACAGGACATCTGTACATGTGAGCCGCTGAGATTTATTGTGTAAATACAGGTTCATGGAGACCAGTGCCTGGGGTCTAGTGGGTACAAGACTGCACTGTGGGAATAATGGGACAATTACACTGGTGGAGCACAAATAAATAGAACCAGACAGGCATTTCCCATGTACAAGGTTACAATTTGTTTTAGGTAAATACATCGTTTTCATTTATTATTGTCATATATTGGCGCTGGCCTGCTGGGCATCTGCATAATAGATTTCAAATGCCTTCTGCCTTTGTTCTCTCTATTCTACCCTTTCTTCTATTCTTTACCTATTTATTGTACTACTTGCTTTTAAAAAGAGATTGAGTACAAAAAAAACTAATCCCCCCATTTTTGTTTTTCCTTTATTGCATCTCAGTGCTGCAGATCTCCCACAGACTCTTTACACTAGGGTGACGAGACATCCCCGGTTTCTGGGGACAGTACCTGGATTGAGGACACTGTCACCGTACCAAGTCTGTCCCCGGTTTTGTCCCCGGATCGGATTTGAACAGTGGCTGGGGCAATTTCAATTACACCCCCCGCTCTGCAGATCCTACAAGCTAAGAGTGTTTTTTTTTTCTATTATCTGTGCCCTTTCTGATGATCATGTGCTGGTCGGAGCGGAGTGAATATTTCTTCAAGCGGAGGTTCACCCTTTTAAAACAACTTGCGTCAGCTACAGTATGCTGTTTTTTTTTTTGCTGTACTTACCGTTTAATCGTTCAGTTTCTTTTCTTCCTCCTGCGGGGAATAGGCGTTCCTATGAAGAGGACTACATGATTGACATGCGGCTATGGCAGTCACACGTTCCGAAAATAGCCGGACTAGGACTCGGCTCTTCACGGCACTATACGGCGCCTGCGCACAGACTAAGAGCTGACTGCGCAGGTGCTGTATATAGCCGAGTCCTATTTCGGCTATTGTCGGAACACGTGACGCGCCATAGCCGCACGTCAATCATGTAGCCCTCTTCATAGGAACGCCTATTCCCCGCGGGAGTCTAAAAAGAAACTGAACGATTAAACGGTAAGTGCAGCGAAAAAAAAAAAAACAGAATACTGTAACCGACGCAAGTATGCTGGATGGAATGATATATAATTGTGAACCTCCGCTTTCAGTTTCGGGTGCATGCGCATTCAGCTCCACTCGCATGTTCTTCTGCCTTGGCTCAAGTCCCAGATAGCCGCCTGCCTGCATATCTCTTTTCCTTCCCTGGCAGAGTGATCTTCCTCCGCTCTCCACCCAGGAGTAGCCGGGGGCCGGAAAGTAAGACGACAGGCTGTGAGGCAGCCTGCAGTTCAGTGATAACTGACAGCTTGCTCAGGTGGGTTCGGACTGGGATCCAACATGCCTGAGCTAATCACCATTGATGATAATGACCAGGGCCGTCACCAGGGGGGTACAGCCGATACCACTGTAAGGGGCCCCCAGGGCCTGAGGGGCCTGCCTGGGCCAGAAAAGGGTGAAGGGGGGCTGTGTTGTGCACCATAGAAATTATTTTGCAGCTTCTGCTGCTCTCTGTGCACCCCTCGTGTGAGCCGCCTGTACTGTGCACCTCTGTGTCAGCAACAAGTCAGCTTTGTGAAAATGAGCTGGGACTAGGTAGATTTCCTTTACAAGTAGGGGCTGTGAAGGGAAAGAAGGGGGCTGTTTGTGTACAGGGAGGGGCCAGAGGCTTGTGTGTTTACAGATTTGTGTATGTGTGAGGCTGACATATATATACAGGTGGGGGGCTCACATATATACAGGTGTGAGGGGGCTGACATATCTACAGGTATGGGGAGGCTGACATATATACAGGTGTGAGGTGGGCTACCATATATAAAGGTGTTAGGGGGGCTGACATATATACCAGCTGTGAGGGGAGACTGACATATATACAGGTTTTGGGGGCTGGCATATATACAGGTATAAGGGGGCTGGCATATACAGGTTATGGGGGGCTGACATATATACAGGTGTGAGGGGAGCTGACATATATACAGGTGTGAGGTGGGCTACCATATATAAAGGTGTTAGGGGGGGCTGGCATATACAGGTTATGGGGGGCTGACATATATACAGGTGTGAGGGGGGCTACCATATATAAAGGTGTTAGGGGGGGCTGACATATCTCCTGACATATATACAGGTTTTGGGGGCTGGCATATACAGGTTATGGGGGGAGCTGACATATACTGTATACAGGAGTGAGGGGGGCTGGTATTGGCATGTATACAGGTGTAGGGAGGCTGACATATACTACTTACTGCGATTGCCAGCTATAGATGGGGGCGGTGGACACGTTTATGTTTCACCTGTGGTGCTTGTATTGGTCCAGCAGCGCACCAACACCTTTGCAGCCATTGTGCTACATGCTGGGTTTTTGGTGTGCTCCTGCACCTTTAAGGAGGGGTGGCTCCCCTTCAGTCCACCTGCCCCTATCTATCCATTAGAATGCATGTGCCTCCATTGTGGGGACACTCATTGTTTAGTGTTAGGACCACAGATTACATGGTGCCTTGGCGCGGCTCTGTGGCTCACACATGCGTTTGCAAATGCGTGCGGACAAAACCCCTGTTTTTAACGCATACTGTTAGACAGGTTAATTGGTAGACCGGCATGTGGATTTGGTGAGATGGCCTGTGGGTAAGTCTTAGGAAATGTTGGTGGTCAGGCTCGGTGGGGCCCAGGCCTAAAACTGTGTAAGGGGCCCAAAAATTTCCGATGGCTGCCCTGATAATGACAACAGTGGGACATGTCTATGCAGCCTGTGAGAGAGTGACACTGCAAGAAAGCAATTGAGAGACATGCACAGTGTGTTGTCACAGGAAGTGGCGAAACTAGAACCCTCATGTAGGGATCACCAGGTGTTATTTTGATGAAAGCTGTGGATTTAAAAATATAGTAAAATTCTTAAATATTGTTATAGATTATACTCGTTTAAAGTGATTGGGTTTACATCTAAAAAAAGCTTGGAGGAGGACAGGTCACTAAGGCAGCCCTTCCTGAAGTGTAAGATATAAGCAAAGGTGTGGCTCCCCTTCAGTCCACCTGCCCCTATCTATCCATTAGAATGCATGTGCCTTCATTGTGGATCCCAGCGTGGTGGAGAATTTATAGGCAGCATATCTTGTGAAGAGTATTACCGTGTACACGCGGTTGGAATTTCCGACAAGAAAATTTCGATGTGAGCTTTTGGTCGGAAATTCCGACTGTGTGTATGCTCCATCTGACTCTCAAATTCTCAGACGGAAAAGTTCTTGTCGGAAATTCCAACGTGCAAAAAAACACACATGCTCGGAATCAAATTGACGCATACTCAGAATCATTGAATTTAATTTTTCTCGGCTCGTTGTAGTGTTGTATGTCATCGCGTTCTTGACGGTCAGAATTCTTTGTGACCGTGTGTATGCAACACAAGTTTGAGCCAAAGTTCTGTATGAAAAAAATTCATGGTTTGCTTGTTGGAAATTTCTGATCATGTGTACACGGCATAAGGATACAAGCTAGTTGTATGCATCAATATTAATCTAAAAGTGTCCACCATTGCTACCTGCTACAGATGGCCCTTCAAATTTATCCACATCGTCCTCCAGAAATGTGTTCTTTTCTGTAAACACTGCTGGGAGAAGTCGTGGTTGATATACGTGGCCTCTTTGGCTAGATGTCTTGGAGAAGTCTGGAAATTCTCAGGAAAGTTCATTGGTTGTCCAGTGTCCATTTCTTCTTCAGTGAGCTTTCCCTGATGGAAAGTATTGGGCAAGGCACCCAACTAGCTCTTTTTTAGTGGGATGGTCCTGCTTATAGTCTAGATCTGAATCCCCTTTCCCTCACAAGTGGCTCTTTTTGAGGTGTGCTACAGTGTATAAATATACTATCTAAAAGCAATTTTTTTCAGAGGGGGGGGGGGGGGTGATTCGGCAGCGGTGATACACAGTCGCATTTAACCCTTTCTTAAAGCGCTAACAGGGGTTAAAAACACCCCACTGGTGGCCGAATAGCGCAGCTAAAACAATGGTAAAGCGCCACATTTTTTTAGTGCCGCTTTACCAATAATGCGGTCAGCTGGCAGTGTGAAATAGCTCTTGAGATAATTGAGCTTCACTCTATGTCCATATAAATATAGCCTAGAGAATGTACAGACCCCCCTTCAGCACAGACCCCTCCATTCAGCACAGATAGACCCCCTCTTCAGCACAGACCCCCCCATTCTGCACAGACCCCTCCATTCAGCACAGATGGACCCCCCTTCAGCACAGACCCCCCCATTCCGCACAGACCCCTCTATTCATCACAGACCCCCCTTCAGCACAGATGGACCCCCCTCCCCCATCCTATTCAGTACCTCAGATCAGCCATCAGCGCGGCACAGGCACAGCAGGTTCCCTCCCCCTGTGTACACATAAACACCGGAGGGGGAGGCGGCTTCACTCTGCCTACCGTGCCTGTGTGACATCCGTGTCGAGGCCGCTAGACTTTTCAACACCTTCTCGATTTTTTAGGGGGGGTCAATTGCCCCCCCCCCCCTGCCCCATGGAGTGGATGCCAATGCTCACATGTCAACATAGAAAACAGTGTAACACTGGTGATGTATAGAAGAAACTCAACAGTTGCATGCTTAACCTTCATAGTGGTTACCTGCTCCACATTGCTTGCCGGTTAAATGCTTGCCTGCTTTTCCAGTGCTTGCTTTCAGTCCTTCCCTGCTTCCCCAATGCTTGCCTAGCTCACTTCTTGCCTGCTTCCTCCATTGCTTGCCTGGCTCAGTTCTTGCCTGTCTCCCCAATGTTTGCCTGGCTGACTTCTTTCTTGCTTCTTCATTGCTTACCTGGCCCAGTTCTTGCCTGCTTCTCCATTGCTTGCCTATGTAATTTCTGGTTGGCACCGGCCCAAATAGGGCTAGGTGCCACGGACTAGTTGAGGAGATGGGACAGTCAGGAAAGGGGTTAAATGAGTCTCTCCCCTCTTGAGTTCCCCCCTCCTTCCCCCTCCCTCTGGGAGGGTGGTGCTCTGACAGATAGAGCCAATTAAAGATGCCCAGGGGGGAGGTATTTGGGGTGGGCATGTGACCAAGGCTTCAAGGTGGGTTTCCCTCCCACCTTCTTCCTCTTACCCGCAGCAGCCTCCCAGCAAGTGAGCTCCTTACCTTCCTTGGCTGTGTCATGGCTGAAGACCTGCTGGGTTTGATCCGGGAGCGGATGCGGTCCGATGGAGGCTTCCTGGCTCGCATCGCCGCCGACCTGGGGGTGCCTGGACCGTTCCCCTCGCCGTGCCCAACTGTGGATGACCAGGTAAGGGGTCGGCGGGCCCCTTGTAGGGCCACCCGACCGCCTGTAAGGCTGAGTCCCAGTCCCCCTAAGGCTTCACAGCGGCGCAGAGGCACCGCTGTATCTGTTGCTGGAAGGGGGGGGAAAGGGGCGGGGCCAAATCGCGGGCTGCCGCGGTAGCCCCGCCCCCTTTCTCTTCTGCTCCTCGTGTGTCTGCACAGAGTGTGTGCCCCTCCCCCTCCCTGTACTCCATCATGGGTAATGCTAATGTGCATGTTTCCAGCTCCTCAAATAGCGAGGAGGCTGGCTTAGCTGCAGACATCCCCTCCGCCCCTGCCCCCACTGTAGATGTCCCTGCTACTGACTTAGCAGTGAATGTGCAAGCCCATCCTGCCCATGCCGCTTGCAACCCCCCCCAGGCACCTGTGGATGCGGATGCTGAGGAAGATATAGTGTGTCCTTCTCCTCACCTGAACACCTCCGCTGTCCCCCCCCATCGCCCACCCCCCCCCCTCCTGCGAGTTTCAGGAGCGATCGGTCCCGTAGACGGGACATGCGGTCGGACTCCAGGTCCTCTTCGCGTAGTTCTGGGCGTCATGGGCGGTACAGCAGAAGCCGTCGCCGCAGATCCCCTAGGCGTCACAGCAGACACTGGCGTAGATCCAGATCCTCCCGCTGGGGGTCACCATCCTCCTCTGGCGGCTCCTCCAGGAGCCGATCCAGGGGCCGCGAGGGTCGGCTTAGGTCTAGACAGGGTTCATCGAGGCGCTCCAGGCGGCCTTCTCACGCGGACCAGCCGTCCGGCGTGCCTGCTTCCTCTGTGGCTCCCGTGGCCACGACGGTTTCGGTGGCTCCATCGTCAGTGCCGGTTTTCCTTCCGCCTGTTCCCACATCCGCTCCTTCGGGATTGTCAGCTGCGATACCTCCAGTGATCCCTCCTCCTCCTCCATCTTCGGCAGTAACTGGTGAGTTTGACTTCGCAGGGGCCTGGGGGCCGGGGGTGGGACGCATGCTTTGGTACCGGCTTTAAAAGCATTATTGTCGCAGCTGGAGCCCGGCTCCCAGGGGGCGGTTACGCCTCCTGCGGCAGGCGTCCTCCGTCTCCGCCAAGGGCCGGTGTACACAAGGAGTCCTTTTTCTGTGGGATTAGCCCGTTAGGATCACACGTTACTGAAGACATCAAACAAAAAATTTGGGAAAATAAGTACATAGATATATGGTCTTTGGTTTCAGCTGATCAGCATACCATTGATAAGGAGCGCAAGCCCTATACTGACAGGTCATTTGAGCGTAGGCCCCGGGTTGCCAGGACGATAGGTAACTGGTTGCAGGCTTTTGCCGTGCTGGGTGGTATTATGGGGAAAAACACCCCGAGCGCTGTTCGGAGCTCTTCGTCTATTTGGACTCAGTATACAACGCCTATAAGTCCCATGGCGGCAGCGCTTGGTGGAAATATGACGAAGAGTTCAAAGACGCTTGGCGTTGCAACCCGAGGTGGGTTGGGGCTGCAAGGCGACGGATGTCTGGCTGCGGCTTATGATGGCGCAGAGACAGACTCCCTTTCTTGGCGGGGGCCGCTGCCTCCTCAGCAAGTCAGCAGGGCGCAGCAGCCACAAAGAGACCCGGAACATGCTGGCTCTTTAACGAGGGTCATTGCAAGTTCTTCGGGTTGTGCAAGTTCAAGCACGAGTGCTCCTCTTGTGGTGGCGCCCACGGGGCAGTTCGCTGCCCCCGCGGCGCAAAAACCGGTGCATAGGGGTACAGGGCCTGTTGAAGGGATAGACGCCGGTGAGCGTGGAAGAGATGCTCCCCTGGCTAGAGCGTTACCCCAATAGGTCGGAGGCTGAGCAGTTGCGCATAGTTTTTTTGTACGGTTTTCTTATCCCCTTCATTCCCTCAGATTCGCACCAACTGGCTGGCAATTTGCAATCGGCTGCGCTTTACCCGGATGCCCTGCGGGACAAGGTTAGTAAAGAGTTTAATTTGGGTCGCATTGAGGGTCCGTTTTCATCCCCACCATTTCCTAACTTGAGGGTTTCTCCTTTGGGAGTGGTCCCCAAGAAGGAGAGCGGTAAGTTTCGGTTAATTCACCATTTATCTTATCCCAGGGGCTCATCGGTTAACGACGGCATCTCAAAGGATGAGGCGTCTGTTTCCTATGTCTCCTTCGATAAGGCTGTGTTGTTGGTCCGTCGGGCCGGCAGAGGTGCCATGATGGCTAAAACTGACATTGAATCGGCTTTTAGGCTGCTGCCGGTGCACCCGGATTGCTACCACCTTCTGGGTTGCTGTGTGGATGGCCTCTTCTATTATAACACTTGTTTGCCTATGGGCTGTTCCATATCGTGCCACTATTTCGAAATGTTCAGTTCCTTTTGGAATGGGTGGTACGATGTGCAACTGGTTGTAGATCCATCATTCATTATTTGGATGATTTTCTGATAGTAGCCCCGGCCGAATCTTCTCAGTGTCAATTTTTGCTGGATTTTTTCTGTGCTGTGATGAGCAGGTTGGGTTCCGCTTTGCGCAGAAAAAAACGGAGGGCCCAACCACCAGGCTGTCCTTTCTGGGCATTGAAATCGATTCCCTTGAGATGGTCTTTCGGTTGCCAGCAGATAAGCTCGGAAAGCTATTAGGCTTTATCGAGGGGTTTTGTGAAGTTCAAAAAGTTACTCTGCGGCAATCGCATCCGACTGACTTGTTCCCTAAAAGCGGACCTGTCAGTGTGGCGGCGTTTTTTGGGCACATACAACGGGCGCACGTGTTTCCTGTCGGTCGAAATAGGCAATCAGGAATTGTCTCTTTTCACTGATGCGGCTGGTTCGGGAGGGTACGGCGCGATTCTCGGGGGCGAGCTGGAGCGCGGAATCATGGCCACTAGAGTGGCAGGTGCAGGGGTTATGTCGCAACCTGACTCTCCTTGAGCTTTTTCCCATCGTCGGGGCGGTTGAACTTTGGGGGAGCAGCTCAGGGACAAGAAGGTATGCTTCTGGACGACGATAGCAGTGTGGTGCATTGCATCAACGGTCTGTCTTCTCTTCCTCTTCGCTGCCGGTGCTGGCCCTACTCCGTCATCTGGTGCTCAGATGCCTGGAGAATAATATCTGGTTCAGATCTCGTCATGTCCCAGGTGTTGATAACGTTATCGCTGACTTATTGTCTCGTTCTCGTTTCCAGGAGTTCCGTTCTCTTTGCCCGGGTGCGGATCAGGAAGGCCTGCCTTGCCCGAAGTCCCTATGGACCCTGGTGTCAGGACTTTGATGCCCTCATTGCTGCTTCGGTGACTCCGGCTACCTGGTCCAATCATGGTAAGGCGTGGAATGCCTGGTTGGGGGTGGCGGGGGCAGCAGGGACGTGGCTTCCTGTGGGAATTTACGTTTTCAGGTTACGGTGGACTATTTGTTGAATTTGGAGCTTTCTGGTTGTTCCGCCGCGGTGGCTCAACGCCGCATGGGGGGGGGTTGGTTTTCACTTAAAGCTGCACGGGTGGCAGGACTGCACGAAGCATTTCGGTATCCTGCAGGCATTAAAGGGTTGGCGGAAAAGGCACGGGAAAAAGGACGCTAGGCGTCCGGTTTCCTTTGCCTTGCTGAACTCCCTTGTCGGGGCTACGGTTACGGTGTGTTCCTCTCCTTACGAAGGGCTTCTTTTCTACTGCGTTTTGCCTGGCTTTTTTCGGAGCGTTACGGATAAGCGAGCTAGTGGCGTCCGCGACTACGGGTCCTGGGGCCTTTTCAGGGATGACGTCCTACTGACTAACGGTGTGTTGCAGGTTCGGGTGAGAAGGTCTAAAACGGACCAGCTGGGAAAAGGTTCTTGGTTGCGCCTTGGGGCAGTGGGGGGCACACTTTGTCCAGTTGCAATGGTAACAGAGTTCCTAAAGGTGAGTCCTGGTGGGGAAAAGTTTTTGGTGCATGCTTCGGGGGCCCCCCCTTACACGGTACCAGTTCAGTTCGGTTTTCAAACGCTGCCTTGTGGCTGCCGGGTTTTCAGCGAACGATTTTGGCACACATTCATTCAGAATTGGTGCTGCTACGGAAGCGGCTAGGGCCGGGCTAGCAATGGGTGACATTCAAAGAATTGGTCGGTGGAAGTCGGGGTGCTATGCAGGTTATGTTCGCCCGGAATTGCTGCTATAATGAATTTTCCCCCTTTTCAGGTCCTCGTGCGCCGGTGGTGCACATTCTGGGCCATTCATATATCCATCGGGCCGCGCAAAGGGCCATCTGTCGGCCGGGCGGCAGGTCCCTGGGATTTCCAGTAGAGGTTCATTGGAGAGGTATTGGGGGTCTCTCCTGGTCTCGGATATTGATGGAAGCCTTTCAGATTGGCGGAGTATCTCGGTCGCGGTGGTGTGTTGGTAATCCATGCAGGGGGGAACGATATTCGCTCCCTGCGGGTTCCGGAGATCATTACCCTAATGAGAATGGATTTGGAGAGAATGGTGTTTCTTTTTTCGGAAATCATGTTGGTTTGGTCCGAAATTGTCCCTCGGGTCACCTGGCAGGAGGAGGATAGGGATGCGGCTGCAATTGAGAGAGCTCGCAGAACAATTAACGCCCGCATGTCCCGGTACGTCAGGGCCAGGTCAGGGGTAGTGGTGAGGCACAGGCAGCTGGAAGGGGACAATAGGCGGCTCATGGGTCAGGATGGGGTCCATCTTAATGATATCGGGCTCGATATCTTTTTGTCTGGCCTTCAGGATGGCATTGAACAGGCCCTTTACATCATGGGTGGGGGTCGGAGCCCAGTTTGAGGGGCTGTGCTCCTCCTGTGGCGGTAATATTAATGAAGGAACGGGGGAAGGCTATTATGCCCGTCGGTTTAGGCCGGCGGCTGGCTGGTTGCTTCCCCCTTGTAATCTTACCATGAGATGGTACTAAAGGTTTACAGATGTTTTATGGTTAAAGGAGAACAAATAAAGCTGTGGCCGACCCCTACGTCCATTCAAGGATAACATGTTGTCCGAGTCTTTATTTTATGGTTAAGGGGTGAGACGAACACATGGGTACGGGTTAATGGTTGTTCAGGTAGTCTGGTTGGCACCGGCCCAAATAGGGCTAGGTGCCACGGACTAGTTGAGGAGATGGGACAGTCAGGAAAGGGGTTAAATGAGTCTCTCCCCTCTTGAGTTCCCCCCTCCTTCCCCCTCCCTCTGGGAGGGTGGTGCTCTGACAGATAGAGCCAATTAAAGATGCCCAGGGGGGAGGTATTTGGGGTGGGCATGTGACCAAGGCTTCAAGGTGGGTTTCCCTCCCACCTTCTTCCTCTTACCCGCAGCAGCCTCCCAGCAAGTGAGCTCCCACCCTCCCGCCCTTGTTTCCCGTTTTATTACACAGTTTCAGGTGTTATATAAAAAAAAAAAAAAAAAAAAAAGAGGATCGAATGTAATAAAGTTATAAAAAAAAAAAAAAAAAAAAAATTGGTCAAGCGAGTTTTGTACTGAGGAGTTATGACGGTGGTTATTGCTGTATTTTATTACAATTTTAAGGTTTTGGTTTTACAGGCATTGTTTGTTCACGTATATGATGTGAGATATTTATTGTTAAGTCACAGCTGGCGGTAATATTAATGAAGGAACGGGGGAAGGCTATTATGCCCGTCGGTTTAGGCCGGCGGCTGGCTGGTTGCTTCCCCTTGTAATCTTACCATGAGATGGTACTAAAGGTTTACAGATGTTTTTATGGTTAAAGGAGAACAAATAAAGCTGTGGCCGACCCCTACGTCCATTCAAGGATAACATGTTGTCCGAGTCTTTATTTTTTGGTTATTTTATGGTTAGGGGAGACGAACACATGGGTACGGGTTAATGGGTTGTTCAGGTAGTCTGGTTGGCACCGGCCCAAATAGGGCTAGGGTGCCACGGACTAGTTGAGGAGATGGGACAGTCAGGAAAGGGGTTAATTGAGTCTCTCCCTCTTGAGTTCCCCCTCCTTCCCCTCCCTCTGGGAGGGTGGTGCTCTGACAGATAGAGCCAATTAATGATGCCCAGGGGGGAGGTATTTGGGGTGGGCATGTGACCAAGGCTTCAAGGTGGGTTTCCCTCCCACCTCTTCCTCTTACCCGCAGCAGCCTCCCAGCAAGTGAGCTCCCACCCTCCGCCCTTGTTTCCGTTTTATTACACAGTTTCAGGTGTTTATATTAAAAATAAAAAAAAAAAAAAGAGGATCGAATGTAATAAAGTTACAAAAAAAAAAAAATTGGTCAAGCGAGTTTTGTACTGAGGAGTTATGACGGTGGTTATTGCTGTATTTTATTACAATTTTAAGGTTTTGTTTTTACAGGCATTGTTTGTTCACGTTATGATGTGAGATATTTATTGTTAAGTCACAGCTGGCGGTAATATTAATGAAGGAACGGGGGAAGGCTATTATGCCCGTCGGTTTAGGCCGGCGGCTGGCTGGTTGCTTCCCCCTTGTAATCTTACCATGAGATGGTACTAAAGGTTTACAGATGTTTTATGGTTAAAGGAGAACAAATAAAGCTGTGGCCGACCCCTACGTCCATTCAAGGATAACATGTTGTCCGAGTCTTTATTTTATGGTTAAGGGGTGAGACGAACACATGGGTACGGGTTAATGGGTTGTTCAGGTAGTCTTTCCTGCTTTTCCACTGCTTGACTAGCTGGGTTCTTGCCTGCTTCCCCATTGCTTGCCTGGCTTATGTCTTCCCTGCTTCCCCAATGCTTGCCTGGCCCAGTGCTTGCTTGGCTCAGTTCTTGCCCGCTTCTCCATTGCTTGCCCAGTTCAGTTCTTGCCTGCTTCGCCAGTGCTTGCTTGGCTCAGGTTTTGCCTGCTTCTCCATACTCATAACTTTGGTTTATCCTGTAAATCGCCATGCTGCCTCTTTTCAGATGAATACGATATAACAACAACTGATCAATTGTATGTTTTGTTTTTTAAGTTCAGAGAAAAATGTCATTCTATTGACAGCATTGCTGCTTTTTAAATGAACAACCGTGCATTTAATAATTTTGTGACTTTTCTTTATGACTTGTTAATGCTGAACTCTAGGCAGATATAAAAGCTACAAATGAATGCAGCCATGTAATCATTATTACATATGCAAGCGATGTACTGTAAGTATCTGAATGTGACCTAATATCAACCATTTGCAATCCCTGTGGGAGTGTGAGAGGAAGAAGTAGAGAGAGAGAGAGAGAGAGAGAGAGAGAGAGAGAGAGAGAGAGAGATGAGCTCATCACTGTACTGCTTTTACTTTCATTGTCCATTCACAGACGGATGACCTGGGCTCAGAGGAAATGGGTTGAATAATGCTGGCCAAGTTAGGGCAGCTAGTGAGCACCAGCACATGCTTTGTTGTTGGTAAAGAAGAGAACATCCAATGCTAGGGTCACCTTGAAGGGTTCAGTCATGTCCTCCTGAACTATCAGAACCCTCCATCTGTGGCTGGTTTAAAGTGGTAGTAAAAGTGTTTTTGTTGATTTATTCCTACAGTGGTGGTGGTGGCTGGTGTTTTTTTGTTTGGGGGCGGCGGCAAACAACCCCCCACGGCACCTCAATCCCCCCCCCCCCGCTCGACGGGCTCATCGGGGAGATTGGCTGGCACATCGGTCAGGGCATCTGGTAGCGTCTTCTGTGTCCTCCTTCTCTTCTGAGATCACAGTGGCTTTCTCCCCTCCTCCTAGTTGTTCAAAAGGATCGCCTGACCTTTCAGCCAATCGGTGAAAAGGGTAACAGACCCGCGCTTCCTGAATTGGCGGAGAGGCGATTTAGTGTTGGAAAAGCAAATATTCTTTTGCTTTTCTAAAACACCTGGGTGGGCTCCGAGCGCAATGCCCTGCGCTCTGAGTCCACCCTATTTTGAAGCCTATTAGAGCTTATGGCTCTAATCAGGTGCTTAAAAAAAACACCCCACGCCACTGTAATTCAGGCTCCCGGCATCCTACGAGAGGCCAGAAGCCTGAATAGGGGGTGGCTGCCGTGGATAGGTTTATGCTATGCATCAATCTATCCATTACCCATATAGGGGGGTGATGTGGATAAAGGGGGCGGCCCCATGCACCCTTAATAGACCGCCCCTGCCTACAAGTAAGCCTATATTAGGCTTGCCCGTAGCTACAGTAAATATCTCCTAAACGTGTACAGTGATGTCACTGGCGCATGCACGCTGCGCTCTTATTGGACAGCATGTGCTATAGTGACAACATCGCGGCCCGGCCAATGAGATGACCACAGCCTGCGAACCCGGAAGGGAGACCTGGTGAAGATAGAAGCCCTGTCAGGTCAGTGGTGATAGCGCGCCACTGGAGGGCTTCATTTTCAGGTACGTTTTTCATAATGTGCTTGTATGCAATGCATACTAGCACATCATGACATCAAATTGCAGGGATACGTTTTTTTTGTTTTCAAGTTTACTAATGCTTTAAATCTACAACAAAGTGCCTATCAGAGAAGCTTCTGGTGGAATCAGCCAGTTTCTGACGCCTAAACTACACACCATTTCCAATAGAAGTAGAAGCTGTTTAGGTACAGATTCACTGTGCTAGAGTAAAGTTGCCTAACACCAGTAGAATTTCATTGATATGTAGGTATGAAAAGTCAAAAAAGTTGTTAATAAGAGTTAATCATCTCATCTTGCCATCATTGAGTCAAATATTTTCATTGGAAAGCCCTTAAAATGTCATCCAGATCTGCAATCCCAGAAGTATTTAACAGGATTCTTTTGTGACTAGAACATGCGCATTATAATATTTAATTTCCCGAAAGAAAAATCACATTTACAATTACAGACCGACTCTGCCATAGCTCCCAACTGTCCCTGATTTCGAGGGACTGCCTCTGATTTGGAGTATTGTCCCTCTTTCCTCCTCATTTGTCCTTCATTTTGGTCTGGTCCATATAGATGTATATAAAATGCACTGCTTATCTATCAAAAAGTGTTTTCCAGCGCTAAACCTTTCATCTGATTTCTAAATTGCTGCATTTGTAAATTTTAAGAGCCAATATAAAGGAATAGTAGTGGTAAAAAAGCACTTGTGGGTTTAACCAATCTTGTTTTTTTGTACAATTTTTGTACAATTCTCCTTTAAGGGGGCGTGTCAGGGGGAGTGTCCTATGCCTGCATACTTTTGCTGATAGGTGTCCCTCATTCCCTCATTCTGTATTTGGCAAGTACAGAATCATAGTATACATAAAGTAATATGCAAAGTGGTTGGAGGGAAGCTTCAGAATGGCAAAGATGTTTTTATTACAAATTATTTGAGCAGACTGCAGTTCCTCTTTAACCACTTAAGGACCCCCGCACGCACATATACGGCCACAGAATGGCACGTACAGGCACAAGGGCATAAATTTACGTCCCCGCCTAAGTGCGGTTCGGGGGTCCCATCGGGACCCCCTCCGCGGCGTGCGGGGATCCCCCTGGCTCCGGGAGCGATCCGGGACGAGCGGGCGGATGTCGGCGTTTACCCGCCCCCCCGCGATCGCTCCCAGCCAATGCGCGCTCTCCCAGTCTCCTGTCACTTCCTCCTCCTGTGTAAACACAGGAAGGGGGAAGTGATGTAATCTTCCATCGCAGCGGTATTTCCAACCGCTGCGATGGGAGAAACACCTAACAGTAAGTGTGCACCAACATTACACTGACACACACTCACATAGGCATACTTAACCCCTTGCGATCTGCCCCCCCCCCCACCCCTGTCACAGTGTCACTGAATGCAGTGATCTAATCACTGCATTTAGTGTCAGTGTGACAGGCAGTGTAAAATCAGTTAGTGTTAGGTTCAGGATAGCCCCCCCACCCCCCTAATAAAGTTTTAACCCCCTGATCACCGCCCTAGTTAACCCTTTCACTCCCTATTGCCAGCGTCACTAAGCGATCATTTTTCTGATCGCTGTATTAGTGTCGCTGTTCCCGCTAGGTAGCTATTTTTTTTTTATCACGATTTTTTTTTTTTACTAAAGACACGTGGCTAAATAAATTTTGGCCTAAATGTTTGACTAAAATTTAGTTTATTTGATTTTTTTTTTAACAAAAAGTAAAAAATAGTGTTTTTTTTTCAAAAATGTCGCTCTATTTTTGTATATAGCGCAAAAAATTAAAAATCGCAGAGGTGATCAAATACCACCAAAAGAAAGCTCTATTTGTGGGAAGAAAAGGACGCAAATTTTGTTTGGGAGCCACGTCGCACGACCGCACAATTGTCAGTTAAAGCGACGCAGTGCCGAATCGCAAAAACACCTTGGGTCATTTACCAGCGTATTGGTCCGGGTCTTAAGTGGTTAAAGCGGAGTTCCACCCAAAAATGGAGCTTCCGCTTTTCGGAACCCTCACCTTTCAGGGGGGTGCAGATACCCGTCTAAGACAGGTATTTGCACCCACTTCTGGGAATGCTCTTGTGTGGCAGCCCCGCCCCTACCCGCTGACTTCTGGGAAACACACTGTTCCCAGGAGAGAGCGGGGACCAGTGAAGGTGTGCATGCGCAGTAGGGAACCGGGCAGTGAAGCCGCAATGCTTCACTTCCCGGTTCCTTCACGGATTGTTCGTCCTCGGCTGGGGACATCGCGGGCGCGCTGGACAGGCAAGTGTCCATATTTTAAAAGTCAGCAGCTGAAGTATTTGTAGCTGCTGGCTTTTTTTGAAAAAAAATGACGGCAGAACCTCCGCTTTAAAGACATAACCCCTTTAAGTTTTGTCGCAAAACTGTCTCAAATATCCACAATAATCACACACACGACACAATCAACAATTTGCTCCAACATGGAAGGTGTCTTATTCCCCTCCACTTCTCTTACCACCGACATGGCGGTATTTCTTTACGAATTTGTCGCAATGATAGCGCCATACTGTAAAAGTGTCGCTGATAAGAACTACTTGAATTTGTTGCTTGCGACAGTACTAACAATGAAAATGTTGCAAGGTTTTTATGAATTTGTTGCAGAGCTTCAGACTGCATCCACACCGGCAGAATAAATGCCCTATTGAATCGCCCCCAGGATTATTTTTTCCACGTACGACCAGGTTCGGACTGTACCGGCGTTAAGGTGACCACGTTTCCAAACCGCCATTCAGGGCCCCCCCTCCTAAAAAAAGATAACTTTTTATAAAAAAAAATTGTGACACCCCCCCCCATAGTTTTCACTGGTTCATCCTGGGACCTGTAGTCCTTCACTAGTTGGGGGGGTCACATCTTTAGCTCTGAGGGGTTCATGGTGGGACCTGTAGTCCTTCACTTTTGGGGGTCACATTCCCCCCAAAAGTGAAGGACTACAATTCCCACCATGAACTCCTAATATCTAAAGATGTGATCTTCCCCCCAATTTAAAGAATTCTCCTTTAAGGGGGCATGCCAGGGGGAGTGTCCTATGCCTGCATACTTTTGCTGATAGGTGTCCCTCATTCTGTATTTGGCAAGTACAGAATCATAGTATACATAAAGTAATATGCAAAGTGGTTGGAAAGCTTCATCAAAGATGTTATTTAATTAAAATTATTTGACAAAAGTTATTCTCTTAACCACAAAACACCTTAAATGACCCTTACAAAATGCAGGTAAAGGACATTCCCTTTAAATTCTTGCCTTCACTTGTGTAAAGAACACAACCAAATTGCACGGGTCCACAATGCACCTTTTTTTGTCCCAATTTACAAAAAAATTCGTCCTTTTTTTTCCCCACAAATTTTTAAAATTAAAGTGGTATTTAAAAAAAAAAATTTTAATTTTTTTTTTATTAAACAAAAATAGAGCGACAATTTTTTAAAAAAATGCAATATTTTTTACTTTTTGCTATAATAAATATCCCTCAAAAATATATAAAAAAAACATTTTTTTTCCTCAGTTTAGGCCGATACGTATTCTTCTACATATTTTTGGTAAAAAAAATCGCAATAAGTGTTTACCGGTTGGTTTTCGCAAAATTTATAGCGTTTACAAAATAAGGGATAGTTTTATTGCATTTTTATTCATTATTTTTTTTTACTACTAATAGCGGCAATCAGCGATTTTTTTTTTGTGACTGCGACATTATGGCGGACACTTCGGACAATTTTGACACATTTTTGGGACAATTGTCATTTTCACAGCAAAAAATGCATTTAAATTGCATTGTTTACTGTGGAAATGACAGTTGCAGTTTGGGAGTTAACCACAGGTGGCGCTGTGACTTTCAGAGTTCCCTGTGTGTGTGTTTACAACTGTAGGGGGGTGTGGCTGTAGGTGTGACGGCATTGATCACGTCCCCCTATAACAGGGATGACGTGATCGATGCTGCGGCCACAGAGAAGCACGGGGAAGCCATGTTTACACACGGCTCTCCCCGTTCTTCAGCTCCAGGGATGGATCGCCGCACTGCAGTGGCGATCGGGTCCGCGAATCCCGCGGTCCCGGTCCTGGAGCTTCGGACCGGGTCACGGGAGCGCGCCGCGGGCGCGCGCCCGTGACCCACAGCTGGGTACTAAAATCAACGTATATATACGTTGATGTGCCCAGCCGTGCCATTCTGCCGACGTATATGTGCAGTAGGCGGTCCTTAAGTGGTTAAAGCGGAGTTCCACCCAAAAATTGAGCTTCTGCTTTTCGGAACTCTCACCTTTCAGGGGGGTGCAGATACCCGTCTAAGACAGGTATTTGCACCCACTTCTGGGAATGCTCTTGTGTGGCAGCCCCGCCCCTACCCGCTGACTTCTGGGAAACACACTGTTCCCAGGAGAGAGCGGGGACCAGTGAAGGTGTGCCGCGCTACTCACGCATGCGCAGTAGGGAACCGGGCAGTGAAGCCGCAATGCTTCACTTCTCGGTTCCTTCACGGATTGTTCGTCCTCGGCTGGGGACATCGCGGGCGCGCTGGACAGGCAAGTGTCCATATTTTAAAAGTCAGCAGCTGAAGTATTTGTAGCTGCTGGCTTTTTTTTTTAAAAAATGACGGCGGAACCTCCGCTTTAAAGACATAACCCCTTTAAGTTTTGTCGCAAAACTGTCTCAAAGATCCACAATAATCACACACACGACACAATCAACAATTTGCTCCAACATGGAAGGTGTCTTATTCCCCTCCACTTCTCTTACCACCGACATGGCGGTATTTCTTTACGAATTTGTCGCAATGATAGCGCCATACTGTAAAAGTGTCGCTGATAAGAACTACTTGAATTTGTTGCTTGTGACAGTACTAACAGTGAAAATGTTGCAAGGTTTTTATGAATTTGTTGCAGAGCTTCCGACTGCATCCACACCGGCAGAATAAATGCCCTATTGAATCGCCCCCAGGATTATTTTTTCCATGTACGACCAGGCTTGGACTGTACCGGCGTTAAGGTGACCACGTTTCCAAACCGCCATTCAGGGCGCCCCCTCCTAAAAAAAGATAACATTTTATAAAAAAAAAAATTGTGACCCCCCCCCCCCATAGTTTTCACTGGTTCATCCTGGGACCTGTAGTCCTTCACTAGTTGGGGAGTCACATCTTTATCTCTGAGGGGTTCATGGTGGGACCTGTAGTTCTTCACTTTTGGGGGTCACATTCCCCCCAAAAGTGAAGGGCTACAAGTCCCACCATGAACTCCTAATATCTAAAGATGTGATCCCCCCCCCAATTTGAAGGACTACAACACTCAGCATGAAACCCCTGAGATCTAAGGGTGAGATCCCATAGATTGCACAGGTTTATGCTGGGACCTGTAGTTCTTCACTATTTGGGGGGCAGGGGGGTCTCAGATCTTCAGCTCTGGGGGGGGGGGTCATGCTGGGACCTGTAGTCCTTAACTTTGGGGAGGTCACCCCCCCCCCCCAAAGTAAAGGACTACCAATAACAGCATGAACCAATGATATCTAAAGATGTGACCCCCTCATCTAAGGGTGTGACCCCATAGATTTCACAGATCTATGCTGGGACCTGTAGTTCTTCACTAGTTTGGGGGGGGGGTCACATCTTAAGCTCTGAGGGGTTCATGCTGGGACCTGTGTCAGTTTCATTCCGGGACACTGTATTGTCCCAGAGTGAAGGTGCCCGGGACAGACCTGCAGAATGCGGGACTGTCCCGGGCAATCCGGGACACGTGGTCACCCTAACCGGCGTGTGTATTTGTCTATGTGGATGTAGTAGAGGTTTTTACATTCCGATTGTGCAAAAAATTCTGCATGTTCTGTAGACATAAGGTAGCATGCAAATGCATGTGCAGCGTCTTCTGAGGCTTCTCACACAGGTATATTGATGATTTGCTTGTATGATTTCCAGCCTTCGATGAAATGATCTTTTTTTCAGCTATTAGTAGAGAAGTGAACACGCTATTCACACAGGTAGAGGAGCACAGAGTAGTGCAGGAGGGGGCCACACACTGCTCCAGCCATCCCTGGGAAGGTAGTTGAGAAAGGAGGGGCGTTTATGGAGATTTGAATGTCAGCGATTAGCTGCGGGGGCTTTTCTCTATCCACCTTCTCTTTCATAATTGGCTGCCTGGCCCCTTTCTTCTCTCTTTTCCACTTGCTATCAGATCAAGTGCTGAGGAGGAGGAAGGAGCAGCAGCTGGGAGTCTGGCTGGGAAGGACCCACATCAGCCTGGAGGAGGCAAATGAGAACAGCAGGGAAGAACTTTCCTTAAACTTTGCAGAGGACCTAACACTTCACAACCCAACTCACTAATGATTGTGCAGGTAAGTCTACCCTTTACTTTAGAGACAGGATCCTTGGTCTACAGATGATGCACATTCCCACTCTTCCATCCTGGAAATCCCTGGGAATTTATGTTTTTTTTTTTGTTTAAAACAAACTTTTTTTTTTGAACGCTTTTTTAAAATTTTTTTACTTGCATTCTATTTAGTTTTTATTATGAGATTAAAAAACTAAAATGATCTTAAGTTCTACAAAGTGACGTTGTTTTCTATATAAGGGTGTGCGGGTGATGCACACATTCCCACTCTTCCATCCTGGAAATCCCTGGGAATTCATGTTTTTTTTTTTTGTTTAAAAAAACTTTTTATTTTTTTAAAATTTTTATTTTTTTACTTGCATTCTATTTTTTTTTTTTATGGGATTAAAAAACCAAAATGTTCTTAAGTTCTACAAAGTGACGTTGTTTTCTATATAAGGGTGTGCGGGTGATGCACACATTCCCACTCTTCCATCCTGGAAATCCCTGGGAATTTATGTTTTTGTTTTTGTTTAAAACTATATTTTTTTTTAACTGATTTTTTTTTACTTGCATTCTACTTTGTTTTTATTATGGGATTAAAAAACTTAAATGTTCTTAAGTTCTACAAAGTGACGTTGTTTTCTAAATAAGGGTCTTTGGTCCTCTGGGACCGCATTGTGGGTCAGGAGATAAGCAGTTAAGGGTCCCTGTTTAATATTTGTTTAATATTTAATTGTTTTAACTAGGTAGGTTTAATAGTGCCCATACACACTTCGATGTTATTATCCAATCAATGTGCGATTCAATCAAAATCAAATTGGCAAACAATAAAACAGGCATAATTCCCCTTTCCGATTGATTCAGGCTCAGTTTCGATCAGATTCTATCAAACTGAGTCGAATTATTGACTGTTTTGAATTGATCAGCAGCAACCAAGATGCTTTGGCCATGAATTTGTTTGAATGTGAATTTATCAGATTATGAGATTGCATAGTGGAAACAATGATGTGATCAATAATTATCATTTCGATTTTATTATCAAAATGATCAAGACGGCAAACACATGAATAGGCATGACTTTTTTCTTCTGATCGATTTGAGTTCAGTTCAGATCAGATTCAATCAAATTGAGTTGATCACCCAGGACCAGAAAAATATCAATCATTTTGCATTGATCATCAACACCACTATGCTTTGGTCATGAATTTGATTGGATTTCAAGCGATCAGATTATGAGATTGCATGGTGGAAACAGAAGTGTGATCAATAACTTGCAATGGTATCTTATAATTCTCTGTGTGTGTCATATTGACAATTGGCTGTACATTCTGTTTCGATTATTCCTATCGGGAGTGATCGATTGGAAAATACATTTTTCATATATTAAAGTATTTGTTTACACACATTTGCAAATATATGCGTAAACTGCAGTGTCTATATGTGTATATATAGATCGATAGATCGATAGATCGATAGATCGATAGATAGATAGATAGATAGATAGATACACAGTGAAACCTTGGTTTGAGAGTAACTTGGTTTAAGAGCGTTTTGCAAGACAAGCAAAATGTTTTAATACATTTTGCCTTGATATACAAGCGATGTCTTAATATAAGAGTAGCGACATGAGTATAAAAAAGAAGAGAGGAGCCTCTAAGTGTAGCAATATGGTTACATTAAATAAAGGTGCAACTTATTGCTACACTAGCCCTGTACACACGATCGGTTTGTCCACTGAAAACGGACCGATGGACTGTTTTCATCGGACAAACCGATCGTGTGTGGGCCCCATCGTTTTTTTTTTCCATCAGTGAAAAAAGATAGAACATGTTTTACATTTTTCCTATGGATAAAAAAACGATCGAAAAATCCGATTGTCTGTGTGGAACTCCATTGGACAAAAATCCACGCATGCTCAGAATCAAGTCGACGCATGCTCGGAAGCATTGAACATCATTTTTTCCGGCTCGTCGTAGTGTTGTATGTCACCGCGTTTTGGCACGGTCAGATTTTTGACTGATGGACTGTAGGCAAGTCAGCTTCATCGGATATCCGATGAAAAATCCATCGGATCAGTTTCCATCAGAAATCCGATCGTGTGTACAGGGCTTTAGAGGTGCCTCTCTTCTCTTTTATACCCTGTAAAACAATGCTTTGGAATACAAGTGCTTTGGATTACAAGCATGTTTCTGGAACGAATTATGCTTGCAAACCAAGGTTTTACTATATATATATATATATATATATATATATATATATATATATATATATATATATATATATGATTGGAATACAGAATGGGCATCCAGAAGGACCATTAAAAAGTACAGAATGTGAACGTAGATGACTCAAAAATATATATATCAATATATATATATTGTGTGTACATATAAGTGTGTATGACCACCTTAGGAGTTTCAGGGTCTTTTCACACAATCGGTCTGATCAGATCTGCCTGTCAGTTTTTCATGCAGATCTTGGAAGCTCAATGTTATGGTTGCATCACATGCTTCGATAAATGATCAATTTCTTTTGTGATCGATCTCTCACAATTATAACAAAAATAAAATAATCATCCAACTCATTAGATCTACATTCCACATTTTGATCAATAGTTATTGAATGGCATCTCTGTTTCCACATGTAATCTCATAATCAGATTGAATCAGTGTGACTTGAATCTGATTGAAAACAAGTCCAATTCGATAGTTATGACTATTTGTTAAAAAAAAAAATATATATATATACACAGCCCTCAAAATTTCCACTCGCCTGCTAGCATTTGGCGAGTGGATTTAAGCTGGGGGCGAGTGATGACAGGGCTGCATGACCAATCTCCCTCCAAGCTGTGCCTACATTTATTATTATTATTATTATTATACAGGATTTATATAGCGCCAACAGTTTACGCAGCGCTTTACATCAGGGAAGACAGAACATTCACAATACAAATCAAAACAGGAGGGATCAGAGGGCCCTGCTCGTAAGAGCTTACAATCTAGAAGGGAGGGTCAAGTGGAACAAAGGGTAGTTAGCTGTGGGGGATGGTCAGATGGACTCAAATGAAAAGTGCAGTTGCTAGGTGTGGGAAGGGTAGGCTTCTCTGAAGAGGAGGGTTTTCAGGGATCCTCTAAAAGCTAATAGGAGGGAGATAGACGGATAGATTGGGGTAAAGAGTTCCATAGGCTTGGAGAGGCTCTGGAAAAGTCCTGGAGACGAGCATGGGAGCAGGTGATGAGAGAGCTAGAGAGTAGGAGGTCTTGAGAAGAACGAAGAGAGCGATTAGGTTGGTATTTAGAGACTAGGTCAGTGATGTAGCTGGGGGCAGAGTTGTGGATGGCTTTGTAGGTAATTGTTAGTAGTTTGAATTTAATTCGTTGGGTGAGCGGAAGCCAGTGGAGGGATTGGCAGAGAGGAGCAGCAGAGACAGAGCGGTTGGTAAGGTGGATGAGTCTGGCAGCAGCGTTCATGATGGACTGAAGAGGGGATAGAGTGTGCAGCGGTAAGCCAGTGAGAAGGGAGTTGCAGTAATCAAGGCGAGAGATGACCAGGGAGTGAATTAATAGTTTTGTGGTGTCATTGGTTAGAAAGGGGCGTATTTTGGAGATGTTGTGAAGGTTGAGGCGCAATTTTTGGACAGAGATTGAACGTGAGGTTTAAAGGACAGTTGAGAGTCCAGGACTACACCTAGAACCTTGACATGTGGGGATGGGCTAATAGTTGTGCCATCAATTTTGACAGAGAGATCAGGGGAAGAGACACGTGGGGGAGGGAAAATGAAAATGATTTAGAGCCCTGATGCGATTGGTGGCCGAAGAGGAAAGGTGCATGCTTGGGAAAAGTAGTCTGGTGAGCCGCGCACAGGCAGAGCAGTATTCCATGAGATAATCTACGAGGGCGTGTTTAGAAGCGCAATTAGGCACGGGCAGTGTATGAATTAGGTGGGGCAACTGGTGGCGAGTAACTCTTGAGACCTGGCTAGTAGCTCAGGGGTTGAAATTTTGAGCCCTGATATATATATATATATATATATATATATATATATATATATATATATATATATATATATATACATATATATATATATATAGAAGCGTGTATAGCCACCATTTGCCTGTAGGCATTTGATTACCACGAGTCTGTCCAGGTCCAAGAATTGAAAAGGTTTCCAACCTTTTTCATTGAATTTTTTCATACCAAACAGGATGGATTAAAGTTAAAGGATGTAAAGGGAACCATAGACCTGGCATGGGTCCATTCAGTCACAAGATGGAGGACAAAAAACAACAGACATAGTTACATAGTAGGTGAGGTTGAAAAAAGACACAAGTCCATCAAGTCCAACGTATGTGTGATTATATGTCAGTATCACATTGTATATCCCTGTATGTTGTCGTCATTCAGGTGCTTATCTAATAGTTTCTTGAAACCATCCTTCCACATCCTTGCCGCTCTTACAGTAAGGCCGCGTACACACGATCAAACCCAAATTGATCGTGTGTACGGCCCATCGGACCGTTGTCCGTCGGACCAAAGTTATAAAACTTGCTTTAAAATCTGTCCGACGGACACCTGTCCATCGGACCAAAACGATGGTTAGTACACAAAAGCATCGGACCAAAAACCCGCTCAGAATCAAGTCGACGCATGCTTGGAAGCATTGAACTTCTTTTTTTCAGCACGTCGTTGTGTTCTACGTCACCGCGTTCTGGCCTGATGGGATTTTGGACTGATGGTGTGTACGCACATCAGACCATCAAACCACTTCAGTGGTGACCCGATGAAAACGGTCCGTCGGACCAGTCTCATCGGACCGGTCTGATCGTGTGTACGTGGCCTAAAGAACCCTCTAGGTAGTTTAAGGTTAAACCTCTTTTCTTTTCATTTTAACCACTTCCGGTCCGCGCTATTGACATAATACGTCAGCAGCGCGGACCTGAGGCGCCGGGGTCACGTCTTTGGACGTGATTTGCTTGTAATTCCCCGGCGGGGAAAAACAGTCCCAACGCATCACCGAGGATTCGATGCGTGTTCCCGGCGGCCGCGATGTCCATCAGGTACACGTGATCGTCGGTGACAGAGCAGGGACGTGGAGCTCTGTGTGTAAACACAGAGCTCCACGTCCTGTCAGGGAGAGGTGACAGATGCTGTTTCCCTTGTACATAGGGAGACAGCATCGATCACCTCCCCCAGTCACCCCCCTCCCCCCACACAGTTAGAACACACCCAGGCAATACATTTAACCCCTTCCTCACCCCCTAGTGTTAACCCCTTCAATGCCAGTCACATTTATACAGTAATTGGTGCATATTTATAGCACTGGTCGCTGTATAAATGTGAATGGCGCCAAAATTGTGTCAAAAGTGTCCGATGTGTCCGCCGCAGTATAGCAGTCAAAATAAAAATCGCAGATCGCCGCCATTACTAGTAAAAAAAAAATATTAAAAAAAAATCATAATTCTGTCCCCTATTTTGTAGGTGCCATAACTTTTGCGCAAAGCAGTCACTTATTGTGATTTTTTTTTTACAAAAATACATAGAAGAATACGTATCGGCCTTAACTGAGAAAAAAAATATTTAAAAAAAAAAAAAAATTGGGATATTTATTATAGCAACAAGTAAAAAATATATATATGTTTTTAAATTGTCGCTCTTTTTTTGTTTATAACGCAAAAAATAAAAACCGCACAGGCGATCAAATACCACCAAAAGAAAGCTCTATTTGTGGGGAAAAAAAGGACGCCAATTTTGTTTGGGTGCCACGTCGCACGACCGCGCAATTGTCAGTTAAAGCGACGCAGTGCCGCAAGCTGAAATTTCGCCTGGGCACGAAGGGGGTTTATGTGCCCAGTAAGTAAGTGGTTAATGAGTGGCCACGTGTCTTATTAAACTTCCTTCCGCAAAAAAAGTTTTACCCCTATTGTGGGGTCACCAGTACGGTATTTGTAAATTGAAATCATATCGCCTCTCAAGTGTCTCTTCTTTTGGATTCCGCAAAAGTTCTGTTGGGCTCCAATTCAGCAGGGGATTTGTTCACGGATTCACTACTGATTAGAATACAGAATGGGCATCTAGAAGGACCATTAAAAAGTACAGAATGTGAACATAGATGACTCAAAGTATCTATTGGATGGAAGCAATACAGGTGTTACAGCGCAGTACTATAATGTTATGTGATACATTGAAAGCTATATTATTAAGTGTTCTTGCATAGCAAGATCACTTATTGTTCTCTCACATATATATTATTCTTATTCTTATTATAGCCAAATTTGCCACCCCAACTCCTCCCACAGTTTTTACACTACATAGACGAGTAATATATCAAAACGTGCGGATTATTCCCGAATAGTGGGCTATTACTTTGTGGAACGTTTCGCCGACAAGTTCGTGAAATATCGTCATTTTTGCGGCAAAATTTCCCCTTACGAATGAATGGTGAAGCTGATGCCTCGTACACACGATCACTTTTTGTGATAAAAAAAAATGTCATTTTTCAAACTTCATTTTCAAAAATGACGTTGCGTACACACCATCATTTTTGGAAAATGATGAACAAAGTGATGGCCCTCTAAAGGGGAAGTTCTATTTGCCTTGAGGCTGCTTTTAGCTGGTTACTTAGTTAGTAAAAGACGATTCCTGCTTTTTTGTCTGTTACAGCGTGATGGTAGTTTTACCTCCCGTCTCCTAACTTGCTTCTGGGCATGTGCGGGTTTAAAACTTCATTTTTTACGTCGTTTTGCCCACACACCATCATTTTTTATGACACAAAAAATGACATTTTGAAAAATGACATAAAAAATTTGAGCATGTTCGAATTTTTTTTTGGTCGTTTTTCAGAAGACATAAAATTAAATTTTGCCCACACACGATCATTTTAAATGACATTTTTAAAAATGTCATTTTTTTTCATCACAAAAAGTGATCGTGTGTACGCGGCATTAGAGTGAGGACATGACAAAAACTGAAAAATCATTACGTGATTTCTAAACCACTCCCTCATTTTCAAGCCGACCTACACAAATCTTATATCAAAACGTTCAGACATCTCTGCTACCACTACACGTGTCCACGGCTAAGCGATCGTCCAAATTGTTTTCACAATAGGACAATTTGTTTGCAACCTACGCCATCAATTGACCTCCATTGACTTCCATTGAAATTACGTCGAAACAACTGCCTAAGATACGTCGGATCACTGCCTACGGTGTGAACGTAACCTACGCCCAGCCATATTCACGTACAACGTTAACTACGTAAAATTTGACGGCTTGTGTTCGCTGGTCCATACCTTTGCATGGGTTGCGCCTCATATATGGGGAATAACTTTACGCTGGACGTACGACTTACGCAAACCGCGTATATTATGCTCCGGGCGCAAGTACATTCGTGAATCGCTGTATTTCCCTTATTTGCATATTTGAATCGAAAATCAATGGGAGCGCCACATGCGTCCAGCGTAAATATGCGCCCACTATACGCCGGCCTAGGAAAGTTACGTCGGTGGGATGAAGCCTATTTTTAGGCGTATCTTAGTTTGTGGGTCGGCGCATAGATACGACGGCGCACATTTGTACTTACGTCGGCGTATCTGGAGATACGTTGGCGTAAGTGCTTTGTGAATCCGGGCCTCAGTGTGTGTGTGTGTGTATATATATATATATATATATATATATATATATATATATATATATATATATATACAGCACTACTCCCGAAGGAGCTGCTGGTTTGTTTTGGGCGGCATATTACTTCTATTCCTTCGCCGTCTAGGGTATACGATGAGAATTGAGAAACTTCAATGTCCACACTTTAAGCTTCTTTTTCTATGCTTTATTTACCAAACGTGGTAAAAGGATAAACTTGGTAGTTGAAGAGGTGGAAGGGTAAGGTAGTAGGTTCAGGTGTAAAACTTTGTTCAGAAACACTCCTCCTTCCAGCAACGTAGCTTTTGTCGCCACTCTAGCCAGAGTGGGTATTGTGCACCTGGATAGGCCTCTCTCACTAGCCTAGCAGCCAGGGTGTCACACGGAACTTTAGCAAAGTCTCTGTCACAGACCTTCCCAAAGGGTGGAGATATATTCGGTCCAGAATCCTTCTCAACACAGGACCAAGCACCCAGATCTCTCCTGAATAAACTCCTGTGAACTCAAAACTGACAGGCGACCATCACTCAGCCTCTCAGTAATTGTGCGTCCTTCAATGAAGTTCAAGGCCTCTCCTGAGATACCAGCCTCTTGCTGGGTGCTCTCCATCGAGTGGCTTCCTCCCTCAGGACGGAAAACACAGGACCACACTGTAAACGTAGACCCAGTCTGATTAACTGCGGTTAATCATGTTGCTGTCAAATTAAACAAATCAGTGCTGCAGCTGGAAGGCATACCTGCAAAGCAAAGAAAGGTTAACAATAAATCTCAGTAACAGTACATTAAAACAGTAGACATACACACCTGGCCCTGTGGATATGCTAGTGGATTTAACGATCACTAGTGGCTTTCTTCTTTTCCTATTGTGTGGGGCTGCTATAATTGCTATTGCAACCCACACTCTTAATGTCTCACTGACCAACTATTAATGTCCCAGGGCTCATTTATTTTCAATACTTCTACACAGCCAACAACAGGTTCATTCTGCAGTGTGGCGTTTATTCACCATCAGTGACCGCCGTGAGAGTTGCTCTCTCCGTGCTGTGTCTCCCTGCCCCAAGAGAGTGACCTTCTCTGTGCAGAACAATTCTCCTGATGAAGCAACTATCGTTGCAAAACTAGTAGAGAACTGACGTGTATGACCCCCTTCATTTCACCGCTCCCCTCTTCGTCAAGGCTTTCAACATCTCAGTGATTGGGACGGTCGGTCGTACATTGTGTCCATTTTTTTAATTGTCGTTTTTTGTTATTTTATAATGATGTGTGTCCTGTCTTTTGACATTTTGTATAATAAATTGATGTCATTTTTTATCCTATCAATATCTTCTCATTTACAATCTTGTATCTAGTACCGCTATAGTCCCTTTGCCCACTTTTTTTTTCCAAGGTTGTTTTTGGGTCATTTTGGGGTCCCATTAACCCTTACTCTATCTTAAATTGATTTCTATGATGATGGTACTATAATTTTATGTTTATTTTATGTATACAAAGAGACTCCAATTTAAATTCTACCAGCAAAACACAGTAATAATAAAACATTGCAGTATAGCATAAAATACAGTAAAACAGATCACTTTTTATTATAACTTTGAACTTTCCAGGTTGGGGTCTCTCAAAATGGGATGGCCATCTAACATCTTTTGAGACCCTGTGTAAAAAGTGTGCCCTAGGACTGTGCCGTGTTGTACCGTAAGCTAATACTCCACTAGTGTGTGGTAGCGACGGAAATAGTCCCTGATGCAGAGATCAGGTTTGCCAGGACAGGAGGGACAATAATAGTGGGTGTCACACATTTTCCACAGACATGACATCTTCTTTGGGGTGCCCTTTGGCAGGGAGGACATATAGAAAATGCCTCTCATGCAGCTGACTCACTGCATTTGGATTGGGCAATTGGGCCACAGCACCTTCTGGATACAGAAGGGCTGTGATGATCTCTTCATTGAATTTTAGGAAGGATCCAGTTCTTCAAGATGCTTAGTATAGTACATAAGCATTGAACAGAGCCAATTGGAATAGGTATACAGACACTTTTTTGTATCAGAGTCTGGTCTTACGAACAATAAGTACAGCTTCATCATCTGGTCGTTGAAGTCCACCCTTCCCATTTTAAGGTTGTATTTGTGGACACAGAGGGGCTTCTCAACACCAGTCGTTGTAGTAATTTTGACTGCCGTATCTGCGTGAATGGAAGACAAAACAAAATTGTTCCATTTGTCCTTCCATCTCACTGCAAGCAATTCATTGGACCATAAGCAGGCTCTCTCCCCCATCTAAGTCGGGTATCTACAAGCTGTTGAGGAAGCCCCTGGTGTGCCAATTTCTAATTGAAAGAGGTGTCTAAAGAGTGCCACGGTTGAATAAAAAATGTCCATATATAAATGGTACCCCTTTTGAAATAATGGTGACACCAAGTCCCAAACAACCTTGCCACTGTTCCCTATGTAGTCTAAACAGTCACAGGGCTCCACGCTGCTATCTTTTCCCTCTTATACCAGGAAACTATATGTATAGCCTGTTGCCCTTTCACAGAGCTAATACAGCTTGACCCCATATCTCGCATGCTTGCTGGGGAGAAACTGTTCGAACACAAGGCAGCCAGAAAATGTAAACAGGGACTCATCGACGCAGACATCTTGATCAAGGATAAACAAGGCTGAAAATTGTTGGTTGATATGGTTTAAGAGGGGTCAAATTTTGTGGATCGTATTCAGGGTCCCCCCGATGATGAGAGAGTTTATTGTCGTTGACGTGCATGAACTGCAAGATTTGCTTGTATCTAGTCCTGGACATGGCAGCAGAAAACATGGGCATATGGTGAATTGGGTCACTGGACCAATGTGACTGCAACTCACTCTTTTTAGTAATGCCCATGAGGAGGGATAGGCCCAGAAAGGTCTTAAATTTGGGAATTGTGATAGGTTTCCAGCCAAATTCTCTGGCAAGGGTTTAATCAGCATATAAATAATTGTAATCCACAATAGATCTGTGAAGATCTTCTGTGAAAAAACAGCTCATGAAAGTCAAGGGAAGTAAAATCTTCTGTTGTCATCCCAAATCCGGGTAGGCCAGTGAATGGGGGAAGTACAGGCATGGCAGAAGTGGTGGGATCCCCATTAGGACTTGCAAGCTTAGCAGGAACAGCCCTATGGGCTCAACGTGCCTCTGTTCAAATTTTTGGTGGCTGCGGTACACTACTTGTGCTAGTCATGGCACCAGCTTGAACTAGACTGCACTTATGGCACTCGCTACGTCACCAAGTGTTATTGCAGTGCTGGTTTGTCTACAACCAGGATGTACTAGGCCACTGCTGCTTGCCAATTCACCAGAAGGTTGAGCGGCACTAGTACTGGCACTCTGCTGCATACGATAACCATGCAATTGTCGTACCTCAGTAACAGAAGAATGGGATCAGTTGTGCCTGACCTTAGCAGGGAACTCTACCCTGTCATCAGAGCTATCTGTCAGGGTGATACTGCTCTCCACAGGCTTGTATACTAAGCCTGAATCTGATTCCAACAGTGAGGCTATCCCTGCGCTCTCATCTGTCATGCTCAGCATCCTGTAGGTCTCTTCGCTAGTGTACCTTTCTTTTGACATTTTGGCTACTAAATTTAAAGATACCTAGTGTGATTCACAGGCAAAAAAAAGCATCTGGTTGTTGAGGACTGTTTGAACCGCAACAAAAGAAACTGCTAGTGCTAGCAGAGAACAGGCGTGACGTAACTGCTAACGTTGCAGGTTTGTGTGCTGTGTATTGGAAGGGACAGTGATCTACTGATCCTGAACTTTGGGTGGGCTGGGCAGAGGGGCTAAACGCAGGTGCTGGCAGGTGTGGGGGCTGATCCTGCTAACGCTGCAATTTTGGGAACACTATACTATTGGGGACGCTAGTATAGTTCTGATCGGATCAATGATATTGATTCATTCAGACACTATACTAGTAAAGAAGGTGTGTGTGTGTGTTATGCCCCATGCACATGATCGGATTTTCCGTCGGAAAAAACATTCTGCTCAAGCTTGGCTTGTATACACACGGTCACACAAACGTTCTCTGAACTTTCGGCCATCAAGACCGCGGTGACGTACAACACACGAACAGCCGAGAAAATGAAGTTCAATGTTTCCGAGTAAAATTGTTGCATGCATCAGAATTTTGCGCGTCGGAATTGCTAAAGAGGATTGGATTTTCCGATCAAAAATGTTTCCGTTGGAAAAATTTGTATTTCTGGCAATCAAATGGTTAAATTTGCTGCTGTCTGGAATTGACGCTAACACTAACTGACTCTGAGGCCCCGTACACACGACCGAGAAACTCGACGAGCAAAACACATTGTTTTTCTCGTCGAGTTTCTCGTTCGGCTGTCAAAAAACTCGTCGAGACAAATTTTCCCATTGCCCGTCGAGAAAATAGACAACATGCTCTCTTTTTGGCTCGACGAGTTCCTCGACGGTTTTCTCGGCGAAAAGTGAACACACAACCGGTTTTCTCGGCAGAATACGTCTCCCGTCGAGTTTCTTGCTGAATTCTGCCGAGAAAACCGGTCGTGTGTACGGGGCCTCACACTAACTGATGTCACCTGTGACACTAATACAGTGATCAGAAAAAAGATCTGTACACTATACTAATGACACTGTGACAAAGGGTTAACTAGGGGGTGATCAGGGAAGTAAAACTTTATTAGGGAATATGTGACAGGACCCCGAACTTTTATAAGACTGGTGCTGTCGCTAACTGACACTAACTAGCGTCACTCGTGACACTAATACAGTGATCCAAAAAAACCTATACACATACAAATGACACTATGACAGGGAGTAAAAGGATTAACTGGGGGCAATCAAGAGGTTAAACCTTTATTAGGGAATATATGGAGGTACCCTAAACCTACCTGGGACTAATGCTAACTGCCCTAACGCTGTTTAGTGTCCCAAATGACACCAATACGATTATCAGTAAAAAATCTAAACACTGTACCTTTGTGATGCTGTGACAGCGAGTGAAGGGTTTAACTGGAGGGGTGATCAGGGGTTGAAATATGTGCCTACGTGTCCTGGTGTCAGTGTAGTGTTGGTGTATTCACAGCTGGATGCTCTCTCTTCGCATATTGGAATCCAAAGGGCTCCAGGAGGGGAGATTGCATCTTTTCATGTGCCTGTATTTACATTACACAGGCACAGGAGGATCTATTGTTTCTCCAGAACCGGTCAGCTGGTGCAGGCCAGAAATCATTGGCCTGGACCTGAAGACTGATCAGTTCTGTAATGAATCTGATCGCCGCTGGGACAGGTACGGCCAGGCCACTCTGCCACAGTATGTGTATGGTGGGCGGCCTCGAACTGGTTAACAAGTCACATTAAAAGATCAAAGGTCATTAATGATTACAGAAAATTCATATATAGACGCATGACTTAATTAAAACTGCATACAAAGATCTTGACGTGTTTCATGGAGTTATCTCCACTTCTTCAGGAGCATAGGCAGGGTGCATATCTGTAAAAAAAATGATAAAAATGATCCAAGTGTGGTACAAAATATCCCAAAAGGAGAGCGAACAGGGAAAGGTATCCAGTCCAACTAAGAGTTAGAGCTAGACTAAAATACTGACCGCAGGTACTCTCCAACGTGATGCAAGCGTAGGCAATGAGGGGAGACACCATAACCTAATAGGTTAGTTGTGAGTCAAGGGGACTCTCATGATGCGAGCGCCAATGGATATTTTATTGTTTTGGGGGTTCCCTTTTTCCCCTTCTGCCCCTCCCCTCTTTTTAGTAAACTACTAGACTACATTGGTATATATATATATATTTATATATAGCTTGCAACTGCTTCTGAAGGGGAGTCGCATGAAACGCATCAGTCTTTAGATGCAGTTATACTATAATCATGTGTCTATATCATATATATGAATTATCTGTAATCAGGAATGACCTTTTTATCTTTTAATGTGACTTAAATAAAATCTGGATCAAATCTCTCTCCCCCTTCTCCACCTCTCTCTCCTTCCCATTTTTTTTTGTGTGTTTATGAAAGTATAATTATAGACCTATACACATTTTTTCTTTTTAAAACTATATATACTCTGATTAAACCAAGAGTCCTTTGGTAAAATCATTTGGCCAAAAGTGAAAATCTAGTGATCCTCTCTCCCATTCGCTGACACACTTTTGACCAAGAGATTCCAAGCCTGCCCACCACGGCAAGGTAGACTCTTCTAGGGCAGGACCTACACTAACTACACTAACTAACTACACATTATCAAAGTTATATTATCAATTTTTAACTTATCTAATAATATCTAAACAATTTTGATTGTCAAAGATTTCCTGCCTCCCAAAATCCCATAGAGGAAACTTCTATTTTGCATCTAAGTTAGGGATGCGTGCAGCAACTCCTTTTCCATAGATCTACAGCACAACCACAATCTCCCCTTGTCTAAGTTGGGTATTTAAAAGCCCTATAGGGGAAGCCCCAGCGATTAGGTCGCACAGTACCACCAGTTGTGTGTATACCCCATAGCATGTTTCTCGACAAGAAAACTGGCCGCAAAAAAATTAGAACCCGCTCTCCTTTTTTCTCGTTGTCCAAAAGAGTGGCGCCATTCCAATGGAACTTCCCCTTTATAGTGCTGTCGTACAGGTTGTACGTTTGTTTTGGTAGTATTTAATCTTTTTTTTTTTCTTGCTAAACAAATGAAAAAAAGACTGACATTTTTGAAAATAAAATGTTTTTATTCATTTCTGTTACAAATATTTGCAAACAGGTAATTTTTCTCTATCACTGATACGCGCTGATAAGGGTTTCACTGATGGGCATCACTGATGGGCACTATTGCGGCTGCACTGATAGTCAGGACACTGTCAGTGGTGATGTCTCCTTTCACACTAGCCAGTTACTAGCTCACTTCTCTCCTTACACTGTGACATGGTTGTAGATGGTTTGGCAAGAGTGCTAGGTCTGCCCTCCTAGCATCCCCCAAATCCCCCTCCTAGCACATGATTGTAGATGGTTTGGAAGGAGAGATAGGCCCCCCCTCTTAGCACAAACCTTCCCAAATCGCCCCCCATCACACACCCTACTAAATCCCTCTTCCTAGCACAACCTCCCCCCCTCACCTGCTCTTAAATCCCCCTTCCTATAACAACCCACCCATATCCCACTTCTAGCACATGGTTATAGATGGTTTGGGAGGAGCACTAGGTCTCCCTCCTAGCATAAACCTTCCAAAATCACCTCCCTAGCAAAAAAACCCTCCTAAATACCTCCCCCAATCACCCTCCTAGCACAACCCCCCAATCCTCTTTCCTAGCACCCCCCTCCTAGCACGACCCCCCTCACCTGCTCTCAAATCCCTCTCTTAGAACAACCTACCTACCTCTACCCATGTCCCCCTTCTAGCACATGGTTGTAGATGGTTTGGAAAGCGTGCTAAGTCCCCCTAGCACCAACCTTCCCAAGTTGCCTCCCTACCACAAACCCTCCCAAATCCCTCTTCCACCCCCCCAAAAAAATCCCCCTCTTAACACAACCCCCAAATCCCCCTCCTAGCACAACCCACAACCTCAACCCAAATTCCCCCTTCTAGCCCATGGTTATAGATGGTTTGGGAAGAGAGCTAGGTCCCCCTCATGGCACAAACCTTCCAAAAATCACCTCCCTAACACAAACCCTCCTAAACTCCTCCTAGCACAACCCCCCATACCCTTTTCTAGCACCCCCCCTCACCTGCTCTCAAATCCCCCTTCTAGAACAACCCACCCACCTCTACCCATATTCCCCCTTCCAGCACATGGTTGTAGATGGTTTGGGAAGAGCGCTAGGTCCCCCCTCCTAGCGCAAACCTTCCCAAATCACCTCCCAAGCACAAACCCTCCCAAATCCCTCTTCCAACCCCCCCCCAAAAAATCCCCCTTCTAACACAACCCCCAAATCCCCCTCCAGCACAACCCACGACCTCAACCCAAATTCCCCCTTCTAGCTCATGGTTATAGATGGTTTGGGAAGAGCACTAGGTGCCCTTCATAGCACAAACCCTCCTAAATCCCTCCCCTAGCACAACCCCTATACCCTTTCCTAGCACCCCCCTCACCTGCTCTCAAATACCCCTCCTAGAACAACCCACCCACCTCTACCCATATTCCCCCTTCTAGCACATGGTTGTAGATGGTTTGGGAAAAGTGCTAGGTCCCCCCTCCTAGCGCAAACCTTCCCAAATCACATCCCAAGCACAAACCCACCCAAATCCCATCTCCTAGCACAGCCCACCCTATCTTTCCTTCTAGCACAAGTTTCCTAATCCCTCCTGGCACAACCCCTCTTCTGCTCCCAATTACGCCTCTACCCAGATCCCAACAACCTGGTGTGTTTGGATTCACTTCAGCTTCTGCATTGCTTTCCATTCATCACTGACAAAGGAAAATCCATTAAACAGCTTCTGTTCCTCATCAGAAATAGGTTTTATAGGTTTTCCCCAATTATTCATGTTGTTCATCAGGCCTTCCGGTTTTATCGTCTCTCTTGTCAAGTTTCTGAAGCCCTTACGTTGTATGAAAAATGGAGGGCGTGCCTCTCCCGCTTCCAGTTCCTTCCAGTTTATGCCGTTGAAAAATCGGTGATCTCGTATGTTGGCAATGTATTCATTGCGCATTGTTGGATCTTTACACAGGAGCTTTTCCAGAAAGTCCTTGAGGTCGGGGTCAGCACCGGGCATTTTGCGTAGTGCAGCATACATTATACGTTTTGGATCACCGTCATGGCCTTCAAAGGGATATTGATCAAAGGCAAGCATAAATAGTAAGGTCCCCAATGCAAAAAAATCTACGGCTCCATCATATGGAACTTCAAAATGCATTTCTGGAGCTGCATTAAACATAAATCCCAAGTCTTCTGTCAACATGTTGCATCCATACACATTGGTTGCTGCCAAGCCATAGTCCGCAATTTTTACATGACCGGTGCTATCTACAAGAACGTTATTATTCTTTATGTCCCTGTGAACAATAGTGTTGAGCAGAATATGCCATATTCGATTTCGCGATATATCTCGAATATATAGTCGAATATTCGAGATATATTCGCTAAATACGAATATTCGTGATATTTTTTGGAAATGAAATGATTGCGAATTTTCAAGAAATGCGGAATGGAGCACTCTGATTGGCTCCGAATATTCGTGATATTTTATAATACAAAATAATTGCGAATATTCGAGAAATGCGGAATGGAGCACTCTGATTGGCTCAGAATATTCGTGATATATTACAATACAAAATAATTGCGAATATTCGGCAAATGCGGAAGGAGCACTCTGATTGGCTCAGAATATTCTTGATATATTACAATACAAAATAATTGCGAATATTCGGCAAATGCGGAAGGAGCACTCTGATTGGCTCAGAATATTCTTGATATATTACAATACAAAATAATTGCGAATATTCGAGAAATGCGGAATGGAGCACTCTGATTGGCTCAGAATATTCTTGATATTTTATCGTAACTTCGCAAAAATGCGAATGAGAAATTTATTGCGGAATTTCGACAGTAACACTCTGAAATCGAATATATGTGTTATTTTAGCTAAAAACAATATTGCGAATTTCTCGAAAATAATCGCGCGATATCGCTATTGCCGAATAATCGCATTGCGATTTTTCGCCAATATAAATTGATCGCTGCAGCTACTCGGCCCAAGGTCTCTAATCATACCAGCAATGCTTTTAGACGTCGATGGGGATCTCTAGGATGTGATCTGTTCTAAAAAAAAAAAAAAAAAAAATACGAATATTCGAAATAGCGAATATTCACCGCGAAATTCGCAATATATCGCGAATACTCGAATATGCCATATTCGAGCCGAATATTCGCAATACGAATATTCGTGAGCAACACTAGTGAACAATACCTCTGGAATGCAGGTGCTGCAGACCACACACAAGCTCTGCTGCCAGGAGCCTGAGCGTGGGGGGTTCCACTGTCTCATTGGTGCCCATGTCCATGTCCTCCAATACGTCACCCAGATCTCCGCTTCTCATATAGTCCATAACAAAGCATATGTATTTTTCCGTCTGGAAAGTGGCATAACCATGGGCACAGAAAAGACTACCCCCAGCCATCTCCATGGCTATGCGCTCATTTAGCACCCTGTCTGGGTTATCATTAAGTGTATACCTCTTGTGGACAATTTTAATAGCCACCAGTATTCCACTGTCATGGTGTGTCGCCAGCACAATCTTCCCATAGCCTCCTTCTGCAATTAGCTTATGGAAGATGAAGTCCTCTGGACCCAGGGAGGCAGTTTCATGTTCTTTACTTTCTGTGTTGTGGATCAATGTTTTCCCTCTCAGGCTGTGTACACACGACAGAGAACCTCGACGGGCAGAACACATCGTTCCGCCCGTCGAGGTTCTCTGCCGGCCGTCGAAATCGGCGACCCGCCCGTCGGGAATGGCAACCAGCCATTCATCCAGGCGGGCCGTCGAGCAAATAGAGAGCGTGCTTTCTATTTCTGCTCGACGGGCTTCCCGACGGGATGCTCGCCGAGAGCGTACACACGGCCGAGGTCCTCGCTGGAATGCAGCTTCCAGCGAGGTTCTCGCTGGTTTTCAGCGAGAACCTCGGTCGTGTGTACGCCGCCTCACTCCTGCTTTGTCTGTTCTTGCTTTCTTTGTCACAGGACTCTCACATTCAGTCTCTTCAGTAGATTTCCTCTTCCTGCCTCTCTGTTCTGAAGATCGCTGTACTGTCTCTCTAGCAGTGTAATATCTGTGGTCAGTTTTGTGACATGCATTTTACTTGCTGGAGCTTCTAAAGGACAAGAGTTCCAAAATTTCTCCCATTGACTGTCATGTTAAAAGGTCTTTAAAATTTTCCAGCAAAATGCACAAAGTACCTCCTTTTCTAAATCGCTGACATGGCCACATTTTTAAGTTTAGCAACATAAATTTCATATCGATGCGTTCACAAAGGCCGTTTCTATCAAATGGTGAAGTCGCTGTATCGATCGCATGTACGGTTGTGGATTTATTAGGGTTTGTTTGAAGGGTTCGGTAACTCATTGGGTGTGTGGATTAAAGGGGTTTGTAATGGTAATTCTTTTCCTAAATAGCTTCCTTTACCTCAGTGCAATATTCCTCCTAACTGACCTGGGGAGGGGGGAAACCTCTTGAGGGGGGAGGGGCGACCAGGAAGTCAGGACACTCTCTACTTTGCAGATAGAAAAAGGAGCTGTGTGTTAGTGGGCGTCATGCTCACCCCCTCCCCCCTCAAGAGGCTTTCTCCACACCAGGGAAAAAGCCTTGCATTACTGTGTGGAGTTACAGACAGAAGAACAGGAAGTGAGGGTTTCTTAGAAGAAATAAGGACATTTGAAAGCAAAATCAAAGGATGATGTAAGTAAAGGAGGACTGCACTACGGTAAAGGAAGCTATTTAGGGAAAATTATTTTACCTTTACAACACCTTTAATGATCAAAGAGAGGCTTTATAAGTACTGAAGAAACACTGCTTGTATGTCCTTAAATCTCATTTAGGGACTTCTTTGAAGAAGCGCGGTCATTAGCGCGAAACTGGTCAGAGTCACAACATTGGAATATCCATCCTTCAAGACCTTCAGTCTTTGACCCCTCCACGTTTTTCAGAATATACCTATTATTCATAAGAGTTGGAGTTTCAACCTCCACCAACAGATTTGTATCTATTATATGGTTTATATTTTATATACCTACTGTCTGATTTTTGTGAGGGGACGTATTCAATGTCAATGAGTTTGCTATATTTGTTCACAGTTCCTATGGAACTGGAATGACTTTTAAGTGTAAATTGTATATTTTGTATTAAATATTTTTTTATTAAGAATCACCTTTCTCGTATTATATCTATACCAGGCTACTGTGCCTGTAAAGTCCATGACATGCCCTCCAGTCCATTTGTTCATTGAATCTATTTAGGACGTGGCACCCTACTACTACTGTATAACTGTATCCACATGTCCACTACATGTGAGGATATTTCTTTCTGTTTTTGAAGTATGTCCTAAAGATAGTATAGTGGTTATGGTGAATGGCATTGGTGCGGGCTTAGCAATTCAGCTATTCAGCATTCCCATGCATTTTCCAGTTCTTTTTCTTATTATACCAAATTTTCCACCCTAACTCCTCCCACAGTTTTTACACTACATAGGCGAGTAATATATCAAAACATGCGGATTGTTCCCGATCGGTGGGCTGTTACTTTGTGGATCGTTTTGACAAATCGTTCGCAAAATATCGTTGTTTTTGCGGCAACATTTTCCCATAGGAATAAATGGTGAAGCTACAGTGTGGAGATGACAAAAAATGAAAAATCAGAACATGATTTCTAAACTTCTGGTCTGTGTTTAGAGAGGGCTTGCATATAAACAAACATTGGTTTCCTAGGAGACGCTGAGGTAATAAAAACTCCTCACACACAGCTGGGAGGGGATTCTGGCTTCTCCCACACAAGGCTGAGGGAATTTGGCTATGTTTTTCTGGCTCTGCGTAGCTTCTGCATACTAGCATACTGTGCATATAGCAACCAGTCCATAGAAACTGTCCATAGCAACCAATCCATAGCAACCAATCCATAGTAACAATCCATAGCAACCAGTCCATAGCAACCAGTCCAAAGCAACCAGTCCATAGCAACCAGTCCATATCAACCATCCATATCAACCATCCATAGCAACCATCCATAGCAACCGGTCCATTGAAACCACTCTATAGAAACCGGTCCATAGAAACCAGTCCATAGCAACCCTCCATAGAAACCATCCAAAGCAACCAGTCCATTGCAACAGTCCATTGCAACAGTCCATTGCAACAGTCCATTGCAACCAGTCCATTGCAACCAGTTCATAGCAACCAGTTCATAGCAACCAGTCCATAGCAACCAATCCATAGCAACCAATCCATAGCAACCTGACCATAGCAACCAGTCCATAGCAACCAGTCCATAGCAACCGTTCATAGCAACCATCCATAGCAACCCGTCCATAGCAACCCGTCCATAGCAACCTGTCCATAGCGACCCATCCATAGCAACCGTCCATAGCAACCAGTCCATAGCAACCAGTCCATAGCAACCAGTCCATAGCAACCAGTCCATAGCAACCCTCCATAGCAACCAGTTGTTGATGGTGCAGTTTTGATGGTGCAGTTTTGATGGTGCAGTTTTGATGGTGCAGTTTTGATGGTGCAGTTTTGATGGTGCAGTTTTGATGGTGCAGTTCTGATGGTGCAGTTTTGATGGGGCAATGGACCGAAATGGATCGACACACTGTTGGATCACATTTACATCTCCAGGGGCTCTGTCTCCAGTCAGGAATATTGGTGGAGGCAAGAACACATCACACAATTTCCCCAGAAATTTTATCTTTTCTAGTTAGCCATAATATCACCAAGGTTAGGGAGATGGGAGAGGTAAGGACAAAGCAGGAAACGGGAAAGGTTTGGATGTTCTGGAATGAAGGGTATGAGGGAGAGAGAAGGGAAATGGTTGAGCCCCTTGGAGCTTTTAAGGAAACCAGGGTCTCACCAGTTCAAGGTGGGTTAGACGTCGATGGGTCTGTTTGTTGGTGATCATAATCAACATGTAGAAAGTGGGTAATACATGGAACCCAGGTCTCTTTGAATGTGGACATGGTATCCTGGACAACTCTACAGATTTGTAAGATTTTTTTTATTCCTTTAGGTGTTTCAAGTTTGTTTAATCATGTCATGGAAAGCATTGTGATTTGCAGTCTTCTTAGACAACCTTGGGCATGGCATGCTTTCATAAGCTAGCTTGGCAACAAAGTATACCTGGCATTGGTCTTATACGATGTTAGCAGTGCAGGCTATGTGTTATGCCGCCCAGAATTTCCAGGCAGAGTTTCCAGGCAGGGCTTTTTAAGATTTGTCCCTGGAAAGTTCCATGGTTGCCAAAGTTCAACAAGTCCACTTTGTGTAAGCACTCTAAGATAAGGTGGCCAGATTTTTTGAATGAAATTCAGGGACATATCTTTTTTATTGGCAAATGGTAAACTATTTATATGCATATTTTCCTAAAATTATAAATGCAGTCAATGGTGTAGCGTGGGTTGTCAGCGCCAGAGACCAGGCAAGAAATATGCACCCCCCCATTTTTAGCACTCCCCTGAGTCCCTTCCACTAGTACAGTAGTACTGACCAACTTGATTCCTACTCTGACCTACTTGATCACTGCACTGACCTACCTGATTCCTATACTGACCACTACACTGATCTACCTGATTCCTACACTGACCACTACACTAACCTATCTGATTACTACACTATCCACTACACTGACCTGATCCCTATACTATCCACTACACTGACTTGATCCTGACACTGACCACTACACTGACCTACCTGATTCCTATACTGACCACTACACTGACCTACCTGGTTCCTATACTGACCACTACACTGACCTACCTGATTTCTACATTGACCTACCTGATTTCTACACTGGCCACTACACTAACCTATCTGATTACTACACTATCCACTACACTGACCTGATCCCGACACTGACCACTACACTGACCTACCTGATTCCTATACTGACCACTACACTGACTTACCTGATTCCTATACTGACCACTACACTGACCTACCTGATTCCTACACTGACCTATCTGATTCCTACACTGGCCACTACACTATCCTATCGGATTACTACACTATCCACTACACTGACCTGGTCCCTACACTGGCCACTACACTGGCCTACCTGATTCCTATACTGACCACTGCACTGACCTTCCTGATTCCTACATTGACCTAGCTGATTCCTACACTGCCCACTACACTAACCTATCTGATTACTACACTATCCACTACACTGACTTGATCCTGACACTGACCACTACACTGACCTGCCTGATCCCTACACTGACCACTACACTGACCTACCTAATTCCTATACTGACCACTACACTGACCTACCTGATTCCTACACTGACCTGATCCCTACACTGACCACTACACTGACCTACCTGATTCTTATACTGACCACTACACTGTGCTACCTGAGTTCTATACTGACCACTACAGTGGCCTACCTGATTCCTGCACTAGTCACACCCCCCCACATGAACAGTGTAGATAATTTGTGTAGCGCTACCCCCGAAGGAGCCGCTGATTGATTGTTGGGATCGGCACATTATGTTACCCTAGGGTTGTCTAGGGGTGTGATGCAGGAGCAAAGTAGTGAGCAAAGGTCCAGACAGTCAATAAAGGGTTTTCCAATGCTTTATTTCCAGGCCAACACAGCCAACATTAACTTCAGTTAGGAAGGAAAGAAAGGTTGATGAAAGAAGAGGGGAACTTGCGGTGCCAGGCCTGGATATAAACAGGCAAGCTTGCCCTTAGCAGTACCAATTTGTAAGTTCGTCGCGAGTCCTGCCTGAGTGGGTGAAGTGCCCACGGACAGGTTTTCCTTCTTTAGCCTGGCAGCCGAGGTGTCACTTTAGATGTCTGGGAGGAACAGGTCTTTCTCACAGACCTGGCTCTAGGGCAGTGATGGTGAACCTTGGCACCCCAGATGTTTTGAAACTACATTTCCCATGATGCCCCATGCACTCTGCAGAGTAGCTGAGCATCATGGGAAATGTAGTTTCAAAACATCTGGGGTGCCAAGGTTCGCCATCACTGCTCTAGGGCCGCAGCAACAGACCAATTACTTTAGATGAGATAGGTGAATGAACAGAGCAAATCCTCCCAGTAAATTCTAGTACAGGTCACCGGGAGACAGTAACGCGTACCTGTCAGCATCCCAGTCACCAGATCTCCGATTGGTTCGTTCAGGCCCTGTGGACAACATGCTTCCGGGTTCCCCTCGAGCCGTTCCCTCAATCGCACGGCACCCAGCCTGGGATCCGATCAATAGGACTGGAAACCCAAGAAGTCACTGGTGTCCCCTTTCGCCTCTGGTTGAGGCTCGTTGAAGCTTGTAAGCTTGGCCAGGTGGGCCACGCAGGCGGGGTCCATGGATGCACGCACCCTAAAGGTGGACCTGGAACCGGGAATCCCGCAAAGATTTTAGAACACATGACACCTGTCACAGATATACCCCTCCCCAGCATGCCCCGGGAGGGAGGAACTCCTCCAATTGGCTGCTGGGGAAGACTTGCTCTGCCAGAAACCCCTCTGGAGCCAACTGCTGGCCAGAGATGATATCACATCCCTAGAATGCAGACTGACCCAGGAGACCTTTCTGGAATAACAGAAGTCACAATTTAGATAAATCACGAATGGGAGCAATGTAACTCTCCCATTCCAACTAACTTTATCGTAGTGCCCATACTGAAAGTAACGGGGCGCTACATTTGATTTTGCTCACCTCTCCATGGCCTCAATGATAATCTATCGGAGCAGGGCTCTCCCCAGGACCGGGGACTGTTCCCGACACCCAGTTGCTCCTCAGTATCCCCTGCTAAGAGCTTCTCCAACAGCCACCATATGCTCTGCACCACCCCTCCCATCCGCTGTTCTCACACACACATGGGCCGCCTGCACCAGAGGGATCGTGGGGGACAGGCTGGACTACAGGAGACGCTGGGCACCCAGGGCGGGAGTAACAGATGCCCCCCTCCATGCCACTGCAATCCGAAGATAGACTGGCTCCGGGGACAGTGTCCTTAATCTGGGGACTATCCACGGGGACCAGGGATGTCTGGTCACCCTACTCTAGAATGTATCATGTGTTATTTTCTCAAGTATGTTAACTTGGCATCAGAGTGTTCTCGAAAATGAGCCCAGGGGGGAAATGCTAGCCCACCCCTTCCTCTGCAGGTACTATCCTGCCTTGGGCTATCAGAGGGGTGCTACATCCAAAAGAGTCAGTTCACCCAAAAGTGATATTTTTAATGGGCAGTGTCTGGTGGGAACCATCTGCTTGATCCTTCTATCTCATCAGGGTTCCCAATGGCAAGATCACCCAAATATGGTTTCTAGCTGTGGGATTTTTGATTATTCCTGTCCAACTTTGGGGGCTCTCTGTTCATTCTAAATTATATAAAAATATAAAAAGTTCACCATGCAAAGTGAAACCCCTTCGTAATGGTTATGGCAGGTGTTCAGACTCAGGAACTCAACCGCAGAGATTTAACCATAAATCTCCGAGACATATTAGAAACTGTTAGTGGTTTTACTACTTGGCAAAAATTGAAATATCACTGTTTGCGTAGACTGACCCTTTAATTTTGAAATGTTAAAAAATACGGGCCAGATTCACGTAGTGTGGCGTAAAGTTGTGCTTGCGTAGTGTATCTTAGATACGCTACGCCGCCGTAAATTAGAGAGGCAAGTGCTGTATTCACAAAGCACTTGCTCCTTAAGTTACGGCGGTGTAGGGTAAATGGGCCGGCGTAAGCCTGCCTAATTCAAATGTTTTTCATGTGGGCGTGTTTTAGTTAAATGAAGTGTGACCCCACGTAAATTTTTAAACTGCGAATGCGCCGGCCGTGAACGTATCCCAGTGCGCATGCTCCAAATGACATTGAAAAGAGTCATTGAAAACGACGTGAAAGTAATTTACGTCCAGCCCCATTCACGGACGAGTTATGCAAACGACGTAACATTTTTAGAATTCCACGCGGTCCTGACGTCCATACTTTTTGTTGGAATAACTTTACGCCTGAAAACGCATTACGTAAACGGCGTATCTGCACTGCGACGGCCGGGCGTACGTTTGTGAATAGGCGTATCTCGCTGATTTACATATTCTAGGCGTAAATCAGCGTACACGCCCCTAGCGGCCAGCGTAAATATGCAGTTAAGATACTTTCGGAGTAATACAATCTGCACTGCGACGGCCAGGCGTGCGTTTGTGAATAGGCGTATCTGCGCTAGCAGGACCGCTCCAAAAGTCCTGCATCTTCCTGCTAGTCCTGCTATACCGCTCCTTTCCATTGAAATCAATGGTAAACCGCGGTAATATTGCCCGCAATGCGCCTCTACAGAGGCACATTGCGGTCGGTATCAACCTTTTTTCGGCCGCTAACGGGGGTTAAAACCGCACCGCTAGCAGCCCAATATCGCGGTAAATACGACGGTATAGCGGCGCTAAAAATCGCGCTGCTATACTGCCACTGCACCTCCACTGCCCCATGTGAAATAGGCCTAAAGGTCAGTCCACACGAAAGTGATATTTTAGTTATGAAAGGAGAATGATAGTAAGTCAGCCCTTGGCTCTTTATATGTCTTGCATGCGCCAACACTGAGTTCTCCCTGCCATAGTACCGGACTGTCCCTGTCCACCCAGGGCCGGATTTCCCACAAGGCCACCAAGGCCAGGCCTTGGGGCGGCAGTGGGTGCAGGGGCGGCGCCGCCATAACAAACATGTTATACTTACCTCCACTGTGCAGCTTGTTTTGCACAGAGTGGCCCCGAGCCTGGTCTTCTGGGGTCCCTCAGCGGCTGTCTCGGCTCCTCCCCACAAGAATTAACCCCCTTCATGTGAGCTCTCTCGCATATGGGTTAGTTCTTGTGGGCGCACTCCCGTGATACAGCCGGTGGGTATAGCCGCTCACTGTATCACTCGGGCCCTGTGTGTGTGTGGGGGGGGGGGGGGCAGCATTCAAGAACACGGCCTTGTGGCGGCAAAGGGAGTAAATCCGGGCCTGTGTCCACCTGGGAGATTTGGGTGTTCTCACCCACCTTTGTGTGTCTCGGCTCTTCCTATTATATTTTCCACTGCAGGGATGGTGGAAGCACCTCCTTATGGGCACAGCAGGTGTGCAGACCAAAGAACTTGGCACTCAGATCTCACCATGGGCTCAATTTTTAGTAGCTAAGTTCTTCTCAAATTGCTAGAAATAAATCACTAAGGAAATATGTTGATCTCTAATCAGAAGGAATAAATGGGTCCTATTGTATGAGCTGCACAAATGTCATGTAGTAGCATACAGTAGTGATCAATGGCACACACCTGAAGCATTGTGCAGTCATGTAAGATGAACTGCTAGTTATGTAGCTTAATTAATAGGAGCCATGTGTTCCATCTGGTGATCAATCACTATGTTTAGTGATTGTAGGAATTTTAGTAGCCTAATTGAGTATCTAAAAATTGCCCAAGGAGCTTTAGCCATATTGTTCCCAAGACATATGAGAAACTGTTAAATTGTTTAACTCTCGAACATCCACCAAAAAGGAAATATCAGTTTTGGGAGGACTGGCCTTAAAAAGAGGAAAAAATTGGAAGTTGCGCTAACTAGCGCAACTTCCAATTTTTTCCTCCAATTTTTTCCTCCAATTTTTTCCTCTTATTTACTTATGTGTGTATAACACCTAGTGGTTGCTGCTTGTAGTTAGAGATTTTTTGTGTTTCTAGCGCGGTAATTCTCTTGCATACACTGGCCTTAAAAAGACTCCATACAGATAACACAAAAAAACACACATCAGTCAATGCAGAAATTAGGTTCAATAAAGGTTTATTGAGTTTTTTAAGACAGAAAAAACAGAAGAGTAACATTTTTCAACCGAGCGTCCAACAAAGGGCAACCCGGGCAAATTGACATAAATCATACACAATCCGTATTACTAAAATTAAGTAAACACAAGGAAGTTGTCATGGTTACAGGATCCGTCCACAAACTACAGAGTCCTCCCCTGGCCCGGATGCCCCAATGGGATCCAGCTGCGCCCAGGACACAGGGGAGGAACGGAGGTCAAGCTGCCTCAGGCCGGCAGGTAAAGCGGACAGCCCGTCTCATCCATTTCTCATGTAAGGAATACACAAGAGCCATAATAATAAAACATAGAGGTAACTGGTCATGTAAAATGGTCAGATTGTGCAGAAATAAAACCTGAGACCGGCTGGAGAGAGCCAGCCGGAAGGAAAAAACGGAAAGAGGAAAGTAGAGAAGAAAGATGGTATGAGACGTAAAATGAGGGAGAAAGAACAGGAGGGGGGAGGGGGGAGGATGGGGAGCAGGGTAAAGGGAGCGGTGCGCTCATCCCTCAGCAGGAGCACATCGTTGCGTCTTGAATAAATACAATTAAAGGCAATGTGTTTAAAAGAGAAAAGATAAATGAGTAAAAATAGGAAAAAATTAAAAAATTAAAAATAAAATAATACCTTTTCTCCCCCCACTAGCTACCAGTCTCAGCCATAGGGGTTGGAAAGCAGAGCAACCGGGGTGTGAACCACCAGTGCTTCAGGGGTTAGGGGCCAAATCTACCGAGTATCAGGGGTCACCATGGCTGGGAGATAGTCTTTAAGTTTGTCCGAAGTGGAGTAATGCCTCCAAACACTCCATGTAAAGGCGAATTTAGCATATCTATCAAGGGATTTGGCTTGCAGCTCCTTCATGAGCATAATGCCGTTCATTTCATTTATCCATTCAATAATGGTTGGGGAAGCAGTCGACTTCCAGTGCCTAGATATCAGCTGCCGTCCTGCACTCAAACAAAACCTTAGAAGGGAGTTTTTCTGAAATTTGGTAGCACCGGGGAGAATGGAGAGGAGAGCTATAAATGGAGAGGGGGTGAGTGGTTCAGCGTAGAGGTCAGAGTAAATCGAGAAAATTTGGGACCAGAATGGTCAATGCAGAAATTAAAGGGGTTGTAAAGGTACAATTTTTTTCCCTAAATAGCTTCCTTTACCTTAGTGCAGTCCTCCTTCACTTACATCATCCTTCCATTTTGCTTTTAAATGTCCTTATTTCTTCTGAGAAATCCTCACTTCCTATTCTTCTGTCTGTAACTCCACACAGTAATGCAAGGCTTTCTCCCTGGTGTGGAGTGTCGTGCTCGCCCCCTCCCTTGGACTACAGGAGAGTTAGGACCCTCTCTACATTGCAGATAGAGAAAGGAGCTGTGTGTTAGATGTATATAAAATGCACCTTTTAGCTATCAAAAAGGTTTCCCAGAGCTAAACATTTCATCCAATTTCTAAATTGCTGCATTTTTAAATTCCAACAGCCAATATAAAGGAATAATAGTGGTAAAAAAAGCACCAGTGGATTTAACCAATCTTGTTTTTTGTACAATTCTCCTTTAACCACTTGTGACGTCCTCCACTTTGTGGGGTGATGTCAGAATGATGCGTACAGCTACAGGCATCATTCAGATATCGCCGTCTTCAGCCGCCGATTCTGTGCACCATAAGAACGATCAAAGCGGCGGTTCCACCGCTTGATCGTTCTTATAGGCAGCGGGAGGGAACGTCCCCCCCTCCCGCCGCCATCCGGTGCTTCTCCGGGATCTCCTGTGCCATTGGGGGCCCGGAGAGCGAATCGGCCGGCGCTCGCTGGTGAAGCATAGAGATGACTGGTGACCAGATGGTCACCAGTCATCTCTATGACCGTCGGAGGCCCGGGCGCGACGTTATGACGTCACGCACGGTAACCGGAAGTAAACAAGGCCGCAATTGCGGCTGTCGGCATGTGATCGGTGATTTTTTTTCACCGATTTCATGCTTGTAAGCCTGGATCCTCCATAAAGAGGATCTGTCACACGGATTACTATTACAAGGGATGTTTACATTCCTTGTAATAGGAATAAAAGTGATCAACATTTTTATTTTTTTTAACCACTTGCCTACTGTGCACCTACACCCCCTTCCTGCCCAGACAAAATTTTAGCTTCCGGCACTGCGTCGCTTTAACTGACAATTGCGCGATGTGGCTTCCAAACAAAATTGATGTCCTTTTTTTCCCCACAAATAGAGCTTTCTTTTGGTGGTATTTGATCGCCCGTGCGTTTTTTTATTTTTTGCGCTATAAACAAAAAAAGAGCGACAATTTTGAAAAAAGACACAATATTTTTTGCTTTTTGCAATAATAAATATCCAATTTAAAAAAACAAAACATTTTTTTTATCTCAGTTTAGGCCGATACGTATTCTTCTACATATTTTTGGTAAAAAAAAAAAAATCGCAATAACCGTATAGTGACTGGTTTGCGCAAAAGTTATATTGCTTACAAAATAGGGGACATAATTATGATTTTTTTTTTTTTTTACTAGGAATGGCGGCGATCTGCGATTTTTTTTTCGGGACTGGGACATTATAGCGGACACATCGGACACTTTTGACACATTTTTGGGACCATTTACATTTATATAGGGAACAATTCTATAAATATGCATTGATAACTGTATAAATATAACCGGCAGGGAAGGGGTTAACCACTAGGGGGCAGGGAAGGGGTTAAATGTATGTCCTAGCCAGTGTTCTAACTGTAGGGGGAGGTGGGTGACTGATTGTGTCCCTATGTACAAGGGACACAGATCGGTCTCCTCTCTCCCTGACAGGGACGTGGAGCTCTGTATTTACACACAGAGCTCCACGTCCCTGCTCAGTTACTGGGCAATCGCGTGTGCCCGGCAGCCATCACGGCCGCCGGGCACACGCACGGTGTTCTCAGTGACGCGACGGGCTCGCGCACGCCCCTAGCGGCTTTAAATGACATCACGTCATATGACGTTGTGTCAGAACAATAGGGTATCCCGCCCGCCGTCATTTGACGGCGTGCGGTACCCTAGTGGTTAAAGTGTTAACCATGAGCTAAAACTGTGGAGTTCACATGACAGTTCTGAATTTTTTACATGATCAGAAGATTTTTTTTGCACTTATCGAACGTATGTATTCAAAATTTTCAATTGTATATTTAACTGACTAAAAGGAGGCAAAAAGTGAATTTCATTGGCAGGGTTGACATACACTTTAAGGCATCTCTCGCCATTTCAATCTCTCATTATATTGCCAGCAGAACATTGTTTACATCAGTAATGAGCGGTATTCGCCTCTTTCCTTATGTTTATTGGCAGATTAGTGCAGTTTTATGGCCCCGAAACTCTCAGATCTTGCTATGGAATCCTTGTTTGCACAGGTTGGGCTCCAGCACACAGCTTTATCTCCCAGAAGATGGGTTTATTCTATGGGTCTCACCTGGACGCATGGGACTTTATCTCCCCCCCATCTAGGAGGAGGAGGATTAGTAAAGGCTAATCATCTAGGCTCTCTTTTTCTTGTGGCTCGGTTGAGATGTGTTTATTGCTCCACCTGAGGAAAGCGATGAGTCTTTTCTCAAGAATTCCTTTCCAAAAGGTGTTTTGGCCCCGAGCTACATCTAGAAGAATCCACCTCCCTGAAATGATCTGCGTCTGACAGCAAGGTACGGTCACCAGAAAGAATGAAAGGCTCCACCCAAAAAGCTAAGTCAGAAGACACACGTATAGTGTTTACCTGCGAGAAGATCTGGAATGCGATCCGAACACTCAATTGTTCCATACACTAACAAATACCTTACAAGTTTTTGAGATAAGAAAAGGGGGGGAACCTCCAGCACAAAGTATGTAGGCAACAGACGTACTTCTGCCTCTGCTCCCCCCAGTTATGTGGCCCTCAAATTATTACAGGACCCCGACAACAAAAATGTAATATATACTGTAAAAGTACCTGACCCTTTCTGTCAATGCAGTGCACCACAAGTTATGGCACTAAATGATTGGTACCACAACCCATAAACATATGTAGGGGGCATACTCCAGACTACAGTTGCACAGACTGGACATGTGCGGTTAGTTTCATTCCGAATTGATATTCGGACAAATTTTTAGTTGTTCTGAGATTCAGATATATCTGAATCCCCAAATTACAGAATGCTCCAAATTCCTCCGAAGGTGATTTAAAGAGCCATTGTAATCATTTGATGAAGATCTTTCTTTTGTTTGTTTGTTCACTTTGCCGCATTCGAATTGAAAAAAAAAAATAACATTTTCGTTTTTACCGATTCAAAATGTAGTGATTCGAACATTTCGAATCGAAAAAAATCTGTATATTTAAAGAAAAAAAAAAAGACAAACCTAATTCCGAAAACGAATACCGAATTCGAATCCTGAATACGAATTAAACAAATCAACCAAATTTAACGAAATTAAATGTAGCGCCCCCTTACTTTCAGTATGGGCACTACGCTAAAGTTGGTTGGAATGGGAGAGTTACGTTGCTCCCATTCATGATTTATCTAAATTGTGACTTCTGTTATTCCAGAAAGGTCTCCTGGGTCGGTCTGCATTCTAGGAATGTGGTATCATCTCTGGCCGGCAGTTGGCGCCAGAGGGGTTTCTGGCAGAGCAAGTCTTCCCCAGCAGCCAATTGGAGGAGTTCCTCCCTCGCAGGGCATGTAGGGAGGGGTATATCTGTGACAGGAGTCATGTGTTCTAAAATCTTCACGGGGTCCCGGTTCCAGGTGCGGCATCCACCTTTAGGGTGCACACATCCAGGGACCCCGCCGGCGTGGCCCACCTGGCCGAGCTTACAAGCTTCACCGAGCCTCAACCGGAGGCGAAAGGGGACCCCAGTGACCTACTGGGTTCTCAGTCCTATTAAGTGGATTCCAGGCTGGGTGCCGTGCGATTGGGGGATCAGCTCGAGGGGAACCCGGAGGCAGGTTGTTCACAGGGCCTGGACGAACCAATCGGGGATCTGGTGACCGGAATGCTGACAGGTATGCTTTACTGACTCCCGGTGACCTGTACTAGAATTTACTGGGACTATTCGCTCTGTTCATTCACCTATCTCATCTAAAGTAATTGGCCTGTGGCAGAGGCCCTAGAGCCAGGTCTGTGTGAAAGACCTGTTCCTCCCAGACATCGAAAGCAAAACTTCGGCTGCCGGGTTAGAGAGAAAAACCTGTCCGTGGGCACTTCACCTACTCAGGCAGGAGTGGCGACAAACTTACAAATTAATACTACTGGGGGCAGGCTTGCCCGTTCAGATCCAGGCCTGACACCGCAAGTTCTCCTCTTCTTTCATCAACCTTTCCTTCCTTCCTAACTGAAGTTGATGTTGGCCTGGAAATAAAGCATTGGAAAACTCTGGACTTTTGCTCACTACTTTGTTCCTGCATCACACCCCTAGACAACGCTAGGATAACATAGTGTGCCGATCCCAACAATCAATCGGCGGCTCCTTCGGGGGTAGCGCTACATAAATAACTAGATTAACAAATCTTAACAAAACACATTTTTTCGTCAAGCAGATGTCTAGCACAGACTAGGCTGTCACTGACAGTGTCACACATGCTTCAGCCAATCACACACAGACAGGTGTGGGGTACAGTATGGTGTGACAATAATAAGTCTCAGGCCGCGTACACATGAGAAGACATATCCGATAAAAACGGTCCGACAGACCGTTTTCATCAGACATGTCTCCTGGGATGTTTTGGTTTGATGTGTGTACACGCGATCAAACCAAAATCCCCGCGGACAGACAGCGCGGTGACGTGGCGGTGACGTTGACGCCGCCACGTCACCAAACAAGTAAAATACTTCCACGCATGCGTCGAATCCATTCGACGCATGCGGGAGATATCCGACAGACAGCTTTCCAGCAGACAAGTTTTAAAGCATGCTTTAAAACTTTTGTCTGCTGGAAACCTGTCTGCTAGCCCATACACACGATCGGATATGTCCGCTGGAACTGGTCTGTGGACCAGTTTCAGCAGATATGTTTGATCGTGTGTACGTGGCCTCACAGTCAGGGGCAGTGAAGAACTTGTATTGAAATTGTACAGCAACAGTACAGTGGGAAGGCTGCCCAACCAGGTGCACTCATGATTTCCAGTAATGGAATAAGAGCTGGTATCAGCTGGACTGGCAACATCTTTTGAGAAAGCAGAATACAACCTGGCCATCTTGTGCCCAAACAGGATGAAGACCAAAGGAGATACATCCATATGCTTTCCCTCCTCGTCAGGAACCTTTCCCAGTTGCTAGTACTGTCCCTAACAAGCGGTGTACCTGTCCCTACTCTACCAACTCGCATAAAGCAAGTCAAGCCTGGGAGCCAGGGCCTTAAAAAGGCTCTGCCACACCCAAGATGGCTGCTAGTCACATGGGTAACCGTGTCCAATAGGATAGCTTCTTCAGTGACCCAGGAAACAATGTTCCTCTTGACTTCCTCTCCAACAACAGTGACGCTGTTGAAGAGTGCCTACTGCAGTGGAGAAAGATGACCTGCCTACAAGCGCTGCAACTGTTTCTCCCTCTCCTTGACTGCTGGTGAGGGGAGAGAGAGACACAACACTGAACATTACCAGTGTTCTGAAGACAGAGGAAAGCCCTGCCCACCACCTGGGAAAACAAAGAAAATATTAAAGTTGTCATTGTCGTTGTGTAGCCTGGGAAAGGACAAAGCCTGCTGGGAGGAGCAAAGACTTGTGGGAGATGCATCTCCAGAGAGACTTGGCCTGTGCTGCAGTTTTGCCCTTGAACTACAGATTCCAGCATTACCAGAACTCTGCAGAGGAGGAAAAGGTAGGACTGTTCCTGAGCCCAAATCAGTTGGCAGGAGAACATTGTAGAAGACAGGCCGTGTTGCAGGCTGCTATCAGGACATTTGGCCTCTGTGTAAGGGATGCAAAGAGGTCCCGAAGCGGACATCTCCTGGTTTGCAGGAACGTCAATGTGGAACCTAGTGTTGCCACTTGATCGCTGGGGAATTATAAATTATATGCCACTGCAGCTGCCCTCGTGGAGCCTTGAAAGAGGGGTGGGAGAAGTCAGCTCATTACCCTACATGTTGGTGAGCAGGTCGTTGGGCTTACCTTACCACACCCAACTTAAAATATTACATTTTTGTGTTTTTTTTTGTTTAAAAACAACAAACATGTCATACTTACCTGCTCTGTGCAGTGGTTTTGTCATGTCAGTTATTTGTTGGACCACATTTTGCTTTATTACAGCCTTTAGTCTGTTGTGATTTGTCTCTACTAACTTTTCACATTTATACTTTGCAATATTTGCCCACTCTTCTTGCAGAATTACTCAACCTCAGTTACATTTGATGGTGACTGGTGGTGGTGAAAAAAAAAAAATCAAAAACAGAATCACTGTAGAAGGAAAAATACCATCAAATTTGCGAGGAAAATCTGCTGACTTTTGCCAGAATGTTGTCAATGGGAAGAAGGTTTACCTTCCAACTTGACAATGACCCAAAGCACACAGCAAAAATGAGCACACAATGGTTGAAGGAGAAAGGGGTGAATGTCCTTGCATGGCCTAGTCAGAGCCCAGACTTAAACCCCATTGAAAATCAGTGGAATGACTTGAGGACTGCATTTTACAAACGGTCACCATCAAATTTAACTGAACTTGAGCAGTTCTGAAAAGAAGAGTGGGCACATTTTGCAAAGTATAGATGTGTAAAGTTAGTAGAGACAAATCCCAACAGACTAAAGGCTGTAATTAAAGCAAAGTGTGGTTTAACAAAATATTGACATAAGGGGGGTGATCCTTTTTACAACTCAGTGATTTCTGTTTTTAAATTTGTTTTCTTTTTTTTCCTGACATGTTGGTGTTATGTTTTTCACTTGGATGTTATAAGTTGCACTAGTAAGAGCTGCATAAAACAAAAACTGTGTATGTCTTCATTTCAAGCTGCAAAGCAACAAAATGTTATATATACAGTGGAACCTTGGATTACGAGCATAATCCGTTCCAGGCCTCGTAAACACTTGGAAAGGGCCGAGGACATCTCGGCTGAACACAGAAAACCTCAGAAAGGCTCAGGAACAGGGTATTTCCGAGATTTTCCAAGCATTTCTGGACGGTGCCGCTCGGCTCCAGCGCCCCCACCCATGCCAAACGTGGAATTGCACACCGCTTTGGCTTGAACCCTGCTCAGTTTGCGAGAACATTTGCAAACTTAGTCAGGTTTTTTAAAAATACAGTGCTCGTATTGTGAAACGCTCGTTAACCACGTTACTCACAATCCGAGGTTCCACTGTACTGTGATTCTGTACTTGCCAAATATACTGCAGAAATCTACCTCCACTGAGTCTGACTGCATCAATTTTAACTGTGGGCAGCTGAAGCAGCTTCCTGTATTTACACAGACACACAGAGGCACGCCTCCAGCTCTGCAGCTCTAATTGGCCCTCTCACGACTCACCACCCCTCCCTTCCTGGAAAACTCTTCCGAGAGTGAGAGAGAGAGAGCTGTGCATGATATCATAAGCCTTGGCTAATGACCAGACAAGAAACAGAAAGTGGGCTGTATAAGGTATTTACTGGCAGAAAAAAAAATACTATCTGAAGTTAAAACAACAACAAGGGCAGAAGGTTTAATAGATGGAAAGATGAAAAAATTACTGAAGTTCTGCTTTTTGTCGCAAGACCTGGTTGGATTACATAGTTGCTGAACGGTGCGGCAGAGCAGTGTGGATCTTGGGAAATATAGGGCCAGATTCACGTATAATCTGCGGCGGTGTAGCGTATGCTATTTACACACCGCCCTGCCGCAACTTACAGGAGCAAGTGCCGTATTCTCAAAGCACTTGCTCCGTAATTTGCGGCGGCGTAGTGTAAATGGCCCAGCGTATCCCCGCGTAATTTAAAGGGGACGGCTTCTATTTAAATTAAGCGCGCCCCCGCGCCGAACGAACTGCGCATGCGCCGGCCGTTAAAGTAGCCCAGTGCGCATGCTCCATAGTACGCCTTAAATACATTGGTTGCGACGTGAACGTAATTAACGCACAGCCCTATTCGCGACGAGTTACGTAAACGACGGAAAAACCTGTCGCTGTCCCGACGGCCATACTTAACATGGCCTACGCCGGACCTACGCAAGGTTACCCCTCATATAGCAGGGGTAACCTTACGCTTACGCAAACAACGTAAACTACGGTGAAGCAGCGCAAAAAAGTTCGGGAATCGGCGTACCCGGCTCATTTGCATATTCGACGAGAACGCCACCTAGCGGCCAGCGTAGAATTACATCTAAGATCCGACAGTGTAAGTGAATTACGGCAGTCGGATCCTAGCGTAATTCCGGCGTATCTTGTGGATACAAAACAATGATACGCCGGCGGGATATTCGAATTACGCCGGTGTATCTGTAGATACACCGGCGTAATTCTTTTGAGAATCTGGCCCATAGTATCTTATCTGTTTATTTAGCTGTTTAGCTTCAATCGGGTGTGTTTTGTAGCACTGAATGAACCCTTTCCCAATGTACTGCAGCTCCGGTGTCTGTGTGATAATACCAGCAAAGACCTGACCAATGTTGTTTTCAAAGTACCGGTACTTCAAAATTTTGTTTTTCTTTAACATTTGATTCTGAAATGAATGTGTTTCCCCAATGAAAGCCGCATAAAGTGTTACAAATTATTTTGAAAAAAATGTCCATTTTCCTCCTTTAAGCTTTATGGCCAATGCTGTAAAAAATGACCGTTGATTTGACCCTCGCCAACAATCCGAAAATCTAAAATTGTTCTGAAAACAAAACTTTTGAACATATTTCTACTAGTGTACATCCGGCTTTAAAGACTCCTAAATAAAAAGAAGTTGACTAAAGACCTGGCTGCCTTAGTTCTTATATCCTTGTCGGAATTCTCCCTTAATGTATACTTGCCTTTAGGATCCACTCCATACATCTCACTTATATTTAGAGACGGACTCCAATGGCGATGAATAATAAGGTTCTTGGATATGGAAACTAGACATGATGATCAGTACAATGGTTGAGTACTGAGAACCCAAATCTGACAGTAATTACTCTTACCTCCCCATCTCCGCCTCCCCCGCCCTGCCAAGATTATTAAACGCTTACCTGACTCCTGACATTCCTGGAGGCAATTACTGATAATAAATAGTGACACAATGTGGGTTAAGTCAGGCTAGTGCTCTTGGGGACTGCGGCAGGGATTTTTTTTTTATCAGAGTAGATATGAAGCACTACCCCTGCAGGGGCTGCTGGTAACTGGCTCCCCTATTAGCCAGGCAACACACAATTTCCACTTGCATCTGGACACAATTGAGATTGACACCCCTGGCCTACATCTATAGCAAGAGAATCATTTATCTTTAGTCAAATCTGCCCCTTACCTGCATAGGCAGTTTATTTGACAAAGGTGAACTAATGCCCTGTACACACGATCTGAGTTTCCATCGGAATAAACTCAGACGGGTTTTTCCAACAGGATTCCATTCAAGCTGTCTTGCATACACACTGTCACACTATATTCCGACCGTCAAAAACGCGGTGACGTACAACATGTACGATGAGCCAAGAAAAATTTGCGTGTACTTGATTCTGAGCATGCATGTTTTTTTTCCATCGGAGTTCCATACAGACGAACGTAATTTCCGCAATTTTTTCCATCTGAAAAAGTGGACATGTTCTCTTTCTAACTCCATCGGAACTTCAGATGGAAAAAGTCTGGTGGGGCATACACACGGTCGGAATATCCGATGAAAAAATTCCATCTTACTTTTTCCATTGGAAATTCCAATTGTGTGTATGAGGCATTACTCTTTAAGCTCATTTTATACTTAAAGGGTCACTAAAGAAATTTTTTTTTTTGCTGAAATGACTGTTTACAGGGTATAGAGACATAGGGCCAGATTCAGGTGGAGTTACGCCGGCGTATCAGTGATACGCCAGCATAACTTACACTTTGAGCCGGCTTATCTGTTTTCTGTATGCAGAAACCAAGATACCCCGGGATTGAGTCCAGATACGAGCGGCGTAATTGTATTTCGCCGTCGTATCGAAACTGCAATTTTAAAATGGCCGCTAGGGGCGTTCCCGCTGATTTACGCCAATTATATGTAAATCAGCAAGATACGGCAATTCATGAACGTACGCGGGCCCGACGCAGTCACTTTACGACATTTCCGTAAGGGGTTTTCCCGACGTAAAGATAAAGCAACAAAAAGCATGCGTATCCTATGTTAAGTATGGCCGTCGTGACCGCGTCGAATTGAAAAAGTTGAACGTCGTTTGCGTAACTCGTCCGTGAATGGGGATTGACGTCACGTAGAAAACACCGTCCTAATGTGGAGCATGCGCACTGGGATACATTGACGGCCAGCGCATGCGCAGTGCGTTCACCGCGGGATCGCGCCTAGTTTAAATACTACACGCCCCCTAGGCGCCGGGGTCACGTCTTTGGACGTGATTTGCTTGTAATTCCCCGCGCGCGCCACAGGGTGGCGCGCGGCGGGGAAAAACAGTCCCGACGCATCACCGAGGATCCGATGCGTGTACCCGGCGGCCGCGATGTCCGTCAGGTACACGCGATCGTCGGTGAGAGAGCAGGGACATGGAGCTCTGAGTGTAAACACAGAGCTTCACGTCCTGTCAGTGAGGTGACAGATGCTGTTTCTCTTGTACATAGGGAGACAGCATCGATCACCTCCCCCAGTCACCCCCCTCCCCCCACACAGTTAGAACACACCCAGGCAATACATTTAACCCCTTCCTCACCCCCTAGTGTTAACCCCTTCAATGCCAATCACATTTATACAGTAATTAGTGCATTTTTATAGCACTGGTCGCTGTATAAATGTGAATGGCGCCAAAAATGTGTCAAAAGTGTCCGATGTGTCCATCGCAATATCGCAGTCCCAATAAAAATCGCAGATCGCCGCCATTACTAGTAAAAAAAAAATATTAAAAAAAAAATCATAATTATGTCCCCTATTTTGTAGGTGCTATAACTTTTGCGCAAAGCAGTCACTTATTGTGATTTTTTTTTTTTTTTTTTACAAAAATACGTAGAAGAATATGTATCGGCCTTAACTGAGAAAAAAAAAAAAAAAAATGGGATATTTATTATAGCAACAAGTAAAAAATATATATATATTTTTAAATTGTCGCTCTTTTTTTCATTATAACGCAAAAAATAAAAACCGCACGGGCGATCAAATACCACCAAAAGAAAGCTCTATTTGTGGGGAAAAAAGGGACGCCAATTTTGTTTGGGTGCCACGTCGCACGACCGCACAATTGTCAGTTAAAGCGACGCAGTGCCGGAAGCTGAAATTTCGCCTGGGCACGAAGGGGGTTTATGTGCCCAGTAAGCAAGTGGTTAAAATTAATCTGATTGGTTCTGAGGAGTTTTAGAGAATTTTTATGTGGAAAAGAAATGGACTTTGTAGGCACCAGTTATAGAAAAATGAAAAAATAAATTTAATTTATATAAAAAGATACATAAATAACTCCAGTACATCAACACCACACATATTGATGTGTCCTGTATATTAAAAACAACAAACTGTAATTGTACAGTGATAACAATGTCAAGAAAGAAAACATCACAATAAATTTCTACTATAAAGACCAATACAGGGCAGATAGGGGGGTTAATCCAACCCAGAAGAAAACTGCTTTGTGTATCGCTGAGTAGTTTTTATTCAAGTCTTGACATTCATGCGATTTCCCTTGGAATTGCTCTACAAGTTTCGTGGTTTTACCCACTTCATCGGGAGCACGGAGAAATAAACTGCACAGATAAAACAGAAATTACAGTGAACCAACAAAATAAACATAACATATTGTAGCTCATCATATGCCCATCAGTAGATGGGTGAGACAATGTGCTTAGTAAACTTACCAAAAAACATTAATGGTATATATAAAGAACCAGGGGAGATAGGTTGCGGTTACCCAGTAAGGAACATCAGGGCCGTCGGTATCCCCTTATGGGGGGAGCAGCGTTGTTATTAGGGTGAGATGAAATGGACAGTGTGAACACCCCGGTCGCTCCGTGATGAAGCCTTCCCCCACCCGAAGGGGGTGCCGTAAAACCTATACAACAATTAGGAGATGGTTTGCGAGTATTTTAGCATATATTAGCAGAGCATAGGGGTATGTATAGATGTGATTATGTATATATCTAAATGTGTATTGGTCCAGTGTTACAGCCTGGGCTAAGTATATATTTTTGAAATACTAAGGTACATAACCAGAATAAAAACTACTCAGCGATACACAAAGCAGTTTTCTTCTGGGTTGGATTAACCCCCCTATCTGCCCTGTATTGGTCTTTATAGTAGAAATTTATTGTGATGTTTTCTGTATTGGTCTTTATAGTAGAAATTTATTGTGATGTTTTCTTTCTTGACATTGTTATCACTGTACAATTACAGTTTGTTGTTTTTAATATACAGGACACATCAATATGTGTGGTGTTGATGTACTGGAGTTATTTATGTATCTTTTTATATAAATTAAATTTATTTTTTCATTTTTCTATAACTGGTGCCTACAAAGTCCATTTCTTTTCCACATAAAAATTCTCTAATACAGTAGGACGTGGCACTTTTAATACTAAGGGTGTTGATTGTCACCCAGGGGCACAACAATCAATCTACAAAAATTCTGAGGAGTTTTAGACACACAGCTTAGACCACAGTGAAAATCTGCCATGAGTTTTTCATAAGGAGCCAGACAACCAGGAAGTGTGGATATCAGAGAAGTATTACAGCTACTTCAAAGCAAAAACGAACAATGAGAACATGAAAACAGCACTGCATTTAGGTAAAGGAAGCTATTTAGCTAAAAAATTTCCTTTAGTGATCCTTTAAGCCTCATACACACGGTCGGACTTCAAACAAACTTTTTCTGTGGATTTTTGTTTGAAGGGCATTGACCGTGAACTTGGTATGCATACACACGGCAGGACTTTTTCAGCCAACTCTTACCAAATCACGTGTTTTTTCTGCTCTTTACCGCCACTCTTTGGTCAACTTCTGCTATTGTTGGTTGATTTTAACATTGGTTCTGAGCATTCGTGTTTGTACTTTGGACTAAAGTCCGATGGACTTCTGTACACACGATAGGACTTTGCACCGCAGGACTTTTGTTGCCGAAAAGTTTGTCCGTGTCACGTACCTGGTAGAGATCGAGCTGTAGAAAAGGCTTCTCTTGCACCTACTGTCCAAGAGGACACAGATTGGCACAAGGGCCACTGTAGCTGATGGCTCTGGCTGGGTCTTGGCAGAAACCAGGTGACCGGAGAGAGCTGGGCTGGAACTGACAGCAGGAGCCCTGTGTCGCTGGATCAGTAGGAAGGAAGCATAGCCGGCACTTGAGCCAGGGGGTCATCAACAGCCGGACAGAGCAGGTATCGAGACATGAGGCAGAGGCAAGGACGGGACACAGGCCAGGTTCGGTACACAGTCGGGCAATAAGGGAAAAGGAACATCAGGCAGAGGCAGAGTCAAGCACAAGCCGGGGTCACAGGTAGGCAGGCGGAGATCAACAGGAAGGTTCAGATACAGGGTACTGGTACAGATCGGGTTAACGGGTATCAGCTGAAAAGACCATTTAAAAAATTATGCATGTTACTAGCAGGTTTAAATAGGCAGACTGGCGCCAATGCCCGCACGTGCGTGCGCCGGCTTGCGCCTGTGTGCACTCATGAATGCGCCAGTACAGTATGTTTGCAGAGCGAACATTTGTCTGATGAAAACCGAAAAAGTTTGTCCGATGAAGCGTACACACGGTCGGATTTAAAAAAAAAAACCTGGGTATTTAGAAGTTTGTTGCCAAAAAGTCCAACCGTGTGTATGAAGCTTGAGTCTTACTTTATTACCCTTCCTGATCAAGAAACCTAAACAAAATTGGTACATTATGAAATATGGTGATCTTCCTTTGACAATACGAATTCTCTGGCTGTCTCTAATTGTATTTATTTGAGTCACTGACCTGGAACAAGAATGAAGCAGCCAAACTCTGGATAAAGCCACTCAAAACATAAGCCAGCAGAAGAAGCACCAGACTAAAATGGGAAAAAGAGTGCAGCTAGCTTGAAAGCCCAACTTTACGAAACTTGAAAATTCTCCCTAGCAGTGGGGCTACACTTGTAAGGGTAACTGGTCGTTTATTCTTGGGGAGAGTAAAAGCCCATTTTCCTACCCGATCCTCTGCTCCTCCGGTAGGAAGCAGGTCTCCACACTCTGGCAGTGTATTATCTCTTGGTGTCCTCATAATTAATGCAGGGCTATAGATCCAGCATCAGTCTTGGGGGCATCAGGACTGGTGGAGAAGATGCTGTGAGGCTGGTCTAGTAGCACAGAGGAAACAGTAAGTAAATCTTCTCTTCTCTGCCTCCTAGACCTAAAAAACAGTTAACCACTGCAGTGCTGACGCATCCCTACTGCAAGGGAAAATTTTCATGTTTCCCAGAGTTGGGCATTAATGGTTTCCAAGAGAAAACAGGCAGCACGTTTCTGGCAAAAAATCCCCCTTCATCGAGGCTGAGGCCGCGTACACACGAGGAGACATATCCGATGAAAACGGTTCGACAGACCGTTTTCATCGGACATGTCTCCTGGGATGTTTTGGTTTGATGTGTGTACACACGATCAAACCAAAATCCCCGCGGACAGACAGCGCGGTGACGTGGCGGTGACGTTGATGTCGCCACGTCACCAAACCAGGAAGTAAAATACTTTCACGCATGCGTCAAATTCATTCGACGCATGCGGGAGATTTCGGTCCGCTGGGTAGGCGTACTAACCAGCGGACATATCCGACAGACAGCTTTTCAGCAGACAAGTTTTAAAGCATGCTTTAAAACTTTTGTCTGCTGGAAACCTGTCTGCTAGCCCGTACACACTATCGGATATGTCCGCTAAAACTGGTCTGGTTTGATCGTGTGTGTACGCGGCCTTACGTTCCAGTCTAACTGGACTCAAGGAGAGATTTACTGTATAATGCCAATAACGCCAGCATAACTGGTGGAGATTTAACCTATTTGAACAAAATCTCTTCTTAAATCTATTTAAAGCTCTGTCTAGGTCTTAAGTCCTGACTAAGGGAGACTTGTTCTGTCCCCCGTGATCTGTTGGATGTTTTATTGTAAACGATTAAAGCAACTTGGACTGTTATCATTTTGGATAAGCGCTCCTTCTGGTGGTTTATGCTTTAAGTGGCCTTATTGGGTACCGATTGGAGTATAAATTCAAAGAGGTGCCTTTTAAAGTCAGAACTCCTCTTTGTTACAGCCCAATGACTCGGAAAGTACTTTAGACCCTAGAGTAGGTAGGTCAGGCAGGCAGTTATTTTAAAAGAAGAGGTTGTTTTCCTGAAGGCCCATGTCACTTGAGTGATTCTGTTGCAGGCAACAATTTGCCACTTTAGGATGGCTACCTGACCATTTACAGTATCTTTTGTTTTGTTGCCGTTCCGTCTCTATTTAGACCAATGAAATGTTGGTTGCTCCTACACAGCTCCCTCACTAGCCAGTGAGATTCAGCAGCACTCCAGGCCGAGGGAGGGATTCTATTACAGTCCATTTCTGGGTTGCCAGTTGTACCCATGGAAGCCCCTCTGCAGTTATTTTTTTTATATACAGTAATCTTTCTTCAAAAGTCTTCAGGCTTGTCATGGGGTCCCCTTCCTCTTCTCCTTTTCTCCAGCGCTGGGTGGTTCTCATCGATGCAGAGAACAGTGCAGAAGTAATGACATGAGCACCACTCTATGCATTATTTTACAGGGAGCCAAAGTGACATCCCCTCAGGGGTGGGTATTTGATGCCCTGCACCCACATTATATTCTCAGTCCACAGGATTAAATGACACTGGGCTGGGAATACTAAGGACATCCAGTAGGAAAAATGAATGATTGCAGTGGACAATGCTTAAGAGGCGTGAAGCATTGCAACAAGGGCTGCTTTTTTATTTCACTGAATATTTTTGTAAAAAATTAAATAAATAATTAGCCCTGAGTTAGAGCCGGTTCACACTGGGGCGACTCGTCGGGCAGCTCAGCCGCCTGACGAGTCGCGTCCCATTCTATGTAATAGAACCGTTCTAATAGGAGCGACGCAAGTCGCTCCAACTTAGAAAAAAGTTCTTATACAACTTCAGGGCAGCTTGGGGTGACCTGCATTGACTTCTATACAGAGGTCAATTTGCAGGTCACCTCTGAAGTCGTCTTGCGCCTTGCGGAGTCGCCCCCGAAATCGTGCCGCCTAAGTGTGAACCGGCTCTTAAGCTTAAAAGCTAAACTCTGGGCAAATGGTATCTTTTTTATGCAGTGGGGCTGTACACACACTGCATGGGTTAACTACCCGTTTTTGTCTAGGCCTAGGGGTTCAGGAAGTTGAGAAATACGCAAGACCAGCCCCTTCAGCAGTGCAGTGGTCTTGTGCGGTGGACTGTTCCTGATGTCATCACACCCATAGACCGACTCTGGACGTGAAGACGTCAGAAACAGTCCAACACTGGACATCAAAGGAACCCATGCAGTGTAGGCTGGTACCTCGAGCACTACCCATGCTCTGTGCCTGTTGATCTGCCTGTGTCTCCAAGCCTACATCTTCACCTGCAAGTTCTGCAAGCAGCACCTACAGGTGCTCGTGTTTCTCCTAGTGTCATCTGTCCCACTCTCAGTGGGGCTTGGGCTGGAGATACAAGAGAGGCCGACCTCACCATATCAGACTCCTACCAGGTACGTGGCACTGATGGGCACTGAACTGATAGGTGGCACTGATATGCAGCACTGATGGGCAGTGATGGGCACTAAACTGATGGGCACTAAACTGATGGGCACTGAAATGATAGGTTGCACTGATAGGTGCTTGTGTTCCTCCTAGCGTCATCTGTCCCACTCTCAGTGGGGCTTGGGCTAGAGATACAAGAGAGGCCGACCTCATTATATCAGACTACTACCAGGTACGTGGCACTGATGGGCACTGAACTGATAGGTGGTACTGATATGCAGCACTGATGGGCAGTGATGGGCACTAAACAGATGGGCACTGAAATGATAGGTTGCACTGATAGGTGCTTGTGTTCCTCCTAGCGTCATCTGTCCCACTCTCAGTGGGGCTTGGGCTAGAGATACAAGAGAGGCCGACCTCATTATATCAGACTACTACCAGGTACGTGGCACAGATGGGCACTGAACTGATAGGTGGCACTGATATGCAGCACTGATGGGCAGTGATGGGCACTGAAAAGATAGGTTGCACTGATAGGCAGCATTGATGGGCACTACTGATGGGCATTGATATGCGGAACTGATGGGCACTGATAAGCAGCACCTATTGGCACTGATGGGGCTGCACTGATAATCAGGGCACTGATTATTTGTGTACATGTCCGCTGTGATGTTGTGACAACACGTGAGAAAAGTACTGCAGATAACAAGGGCAGTTTGATCCAGAATCCAAGCGGTAATCACTGGACTGGCGTTCACCGTCTTCCCCACAACCCAAAAATAGTTGCCTGCAAAAGCATTGTGAAAAAATGCACGTTTTAGAGACGTGGCGGCAATCCATGAATGTGTGACAGCGGTTCTGCCATCGGTTCCTAAAGAGGCCTTTGGTGTCAGTTTCCAGAAGCTTTATGAACGTTGCCAAAAGTGTGTTGTGAAGGATAGCGATTATTCTGAAGGCCAGTAAGAGCCGGTTCACACTGAGCCACCTGACGAGTTGCGTCCCATTCTATGCAATAGAACCGTTCTAATAGGAGCGATGTAAGTAAGAAAAAGGTTCTTGTACGACTTCGGGGGCGACTCGGGGCGATTTGCACTGACTTCTATACAGAAGTCATTTTGTCAATCGCCTCTGAAGTCGTCTTCAGGACGACTTGCAGAGTCGCCCCCGAAGTCGTGCCGCTGCAGTGTGAACCGGGTCTAAATGTAATTTGTTTGTATCTTGTGTTTTTTTTTTTTTTCTGATACCATTCACCAAACTTTATAAACACCTTGTAAATGCGATCACCTTCCTCAGCCAATTACAATGGGCTCTCCAAATATAATGTATATAATACAGGGATGGAGGACGTGAAAGTACAGGAGAGTTCAGGTACAAATTGTTGAAATAGTTTCCATTCGCTTTTTTTTTTTACACGTGTTACATTCTATGAGGCTGAATTGACCTCAGGCTAAAAGACAAAGCTTGGCCCATATCTCCAATCCAAGCACGCACTGTTCCAGAGTTCAGGCATGTACCAAACTATAGATATTGGATGGCTTTTAATGGCTCTGTACACACCGATAAATTCCTGTACTTCTGTTTTATCTTACTATGTTTTATGAAGTGAGCCACAAATGAACTGATGAAGGTAATAATGAAAGGCAGACCTCCAGGACTGGAGCCCCTCTAATAAATTGAGTGCAGGTTCCTGAATGCATACTAATCAAATGCTTCACATTCCACATGTCATTAGCCCAATTGTTGCTGCCCTTGGGCCTACTGACAAGATCATTTCCGGACTTGTTGGGGCCTACTGTGCGGTCAGATGGTGACACTTCTTCAAACTAATAGTGGCCACCTGCAGACACATTATTAGGCAACAAGACAATTGCCCCTAAAGGTAACCCGAAATGAGGGATACTACCTATCCTAAAAATTAGGGTTGTCCCGATACCACTTTTTTAGGACTGAGTACAAGTACCGATACTTTTTTTCATGTACTCGCCGATACCGAATACCGATACTTTTTTTAAATGTCATGTGACAGTTTTCAAACCACAATACAGACTAAGGATATTTTCTTTAGAATTATGAAGAACTCTAACACAAGACATTATAAAAGAATAAAAATGAGTAAAAATGAATAAAAATGTTTTATTTGCAATAGTAAAAAACTCCAAGAATTTTCACAGAACATGTTGATAAATACAAAAGAAGTATCGGCAGAAGCATCGGGAGCATTTGTGCGAGTACAAGTACTTCCGCAAATACTCGGTATCGGGACAACCCTAAAAAAAATATTAGTTCCCTGGATGTCATCCTTTAGTAAGTAATACGCTGCTCAAGTATGGGTCAGTCCCTGCAGGCTCAGCAAAAATTCGAACAGTGTATGGCCCTGCTGGCACTGTTTCCTACGACAAAAGTCAATAGTTCAAATAACTTTTGTGGGAGGTGACTAATGGAAAATTGTCCAATCAGACGCAGGCACGATAATAATTGTGCCTCCAGGGGCGGACTGACCATTGAGTCACTCTCACACTGCCCGAGGGCCCCATGCCACTAGGGGGCCCCATCAGGGTTGCCAGGCTCAGTAAAACCAGGGACAGTATGTAAAAATCTGTGTTTTTTTTACATCTGTCCCTGATATGTCCGAAACCGACATGCTTTTGATGTGAAAATCCTGAGATTTTAGCTGCCCTGCCTCTGCACTGCCTCCTAGCGTGGTGGCCATCTGTAAGCCCAGGGGCCTCATAATCTTCTAATGCCCGGGGGCCCCATGAGTTGTCAGTCCGCCCCTGTGTGCCTCATAATTAGTTCAGTGCTATCACATGGAAGGAGGGAAGCAATTTCTGGTTTTCTTTCTGTGGCCCCCCTCCATCTTATGGAGCAAGGGAAAGGTTAGTACATGGTATTTGGGAGGGACACTCCTTCATTCCTCTATGGGGTAAGGACAAGGGTCACTTTATAAATGCAATGAAGCCAGTCTACATAACAGCCTGGGAAAAACCCTTTTTTAGGAGGTCAACAATGGCAGCCAACACTTTCCTTCTATGGTAAATGTACTCTAAGGCCACGTACACACGATCAGACCGGTCCGATGAAACTGGTCTGATGGACCGTTTTCATCGGACCAGGCTGAAGTGGTCTGATGGTCTGATGTGTGTACACACCATCGGACCAAAAATCCGATCAGACCAGAACGCGGTGACGTAGAACACAACGACGTGCTGAAAAAACAAAGTTCAATGCTTCCAAGCATGCGTCGACTTGATTCTGAGCATGCGCGGGTTTTTGGTCAGATGCTTTTGCGTACTAACCATCGAATCTGTCCGACGGACAGGTGTCCATCGGACAGATTTTAAAGCAGGTTTTAAAACTTTGGTCCGACGGACAACGGTTGATAGGCCGTACACATCATTGAACTGGTCCGATCGTGTGTACGCGGCCTAATACCTCGCTTGCTTAGATAGGTATGTATTCCTTTATGTGTGTCAATTAGCTCAGGTTTACTTCTCCTACATTTCATAGCTCTAGCGATAAGAATATGTAAATGAATAAAAAATAAATAAACCAAGTGAATGTGTGTTTGTCACTGGTTATGCAATCCACACGCAGTATATGTCACTCCTAAGCCTGATATGAAGCTTTAACACGTGGCAGGAAGGTGTTTTGGCTTGCTACTGTTTGCCTGAGGTATCAGGAGGATCATGTGCGTGTTTCTGCATTTCACTGCAGCTTTTGCCAAATTAAATTGTACTCTTCATAGCTGTGAGCTAAACTTCTGATCTTATAAATTAGCTATTTCACATGCTGGCATAACTGCAGTGTAACGAGAACGGAACTCCGGGATAAGCAAATAGCGTCTAAACACAAGAGCCACGTGAATTCTTAAATTGTGGTGTGCCATGTGTATTTTCTTCCAGATCAGTGCAGCAGTGTGAGACCTGTGTGATAAAGACCGGTCACTGCTGCTCTCTCTCCTTGTGCAGGGTGACTGGTCTTGTCTCCGCCCCCTGCAGACAACCTGTAGTGGGTAGAGATTGCTGGGTCCCTCCCACAGCTTTGCTCTCTGCATAGACTATGTACAGCACAGTGATGATTTACAAAGTAATATCTGGGTAATACTGTATCTGGGTTTCCAAAGGTATTTGGTGCACACAAAGTAGATGTATACCCTTTGTGGCTATTAAGGAATATATTTACATGAAGGCTTTTGGATGTGGAGTTTAACTTTAACCACTTCAGCCCCAGACCATTTTGGTGGTTAATGACCGGGCCACTTTTTGCGATTCGGCACTGCGTCCAGGGGTCAAGTCCTGGGGGAAAAAGTGTGGAAACTCCCACCCAAGATCCACTCCCCCACCCAAAAAAATAAAAATAATGATACGCTCATATGCATTATTACTAAACCGCATGTTTTTTTTTTTTTCGATCCACTGTACCTTAGTACTCCTTTATGTTACTGGCCACTTCCTTTAAGCAAGTTCTTACAAAATCCTGCAATAAATTGTGGCAGACCTCCGCAATGTCTCCTGGGGACAATGACAAAAGCTCCTAGGAGACATTGCGGCATCGAGGAAGTGACAGAATACCCGCACACTACCCAATGAATCCATATACAGGAAGCGGCCAGTAACATAAAGGATTACTAAGGTTCGCCTGTCCCTGACAGTGACTCGAGCTGGGCATCGCTGCTTAGTGAAGGACTGGCTCGGGCGGCTGGGCTGCTCTAGTCCTGCAAAGGGAACTGCGTTCCTGCTGTAAAAAAAGTACAGGGACTCGGTTCCCACGTGTTCCCACAGGACTTGAGCCCTGACTGCATTGCTTTAACTAACAATTGCACGGCCGTGCGACGTGGCTCCCAAACAAAATAGACGTCCTCTTTTTTCCCCACAAATAGAGCTTTCTTTTGGTGGTATTTGATCACCTCTGCGCTTTTTAATCTTTGCGCTATAAACAAAAAAAGAGCAACAATTTTGAAAAAAATGCTATATTTTTTACTATAATAAATATTCCCAAAAAATATATAAACAAACTTTTTTTTTTCTGCAGTTTAGGGCAATACGTATTCTTCTACATATTTTTGGTTAAAAAAAAATCGCAATAAGCGTTTATTGATTGGTTTGCGCAAAGGTTATAGCGTCTACAAATAGGGGACTGTTTTATGGCATTTTTATTAATATTTTTTTTTTTTTTACTAGTTATGGCGGCGATTAGCGATTTTTATCGTGACTGCGACATTATGGCGGACACGTCGGAAACTTTTGACACCATTTTGGGAGCATTGATAATTTTTACAGCCACCAGTGCTATAAAAATGCACTGATTATTGTAAAAATTACACTGGCAGTGAATGGGGGTTAACCACTAGGTGGCCCTGCAGGGGTTAAGTGTTCCCTAGGAACTGATTCTAACTGTTAGGGGGTGTGGCTACACGTGACACATCACGGATGACCGTGTCCGATCACGGGGAACGGTCATCAACAGTCAAATCGTCCGGGTTTACTTCCTCTTTAACCACTTCCATACCGCACATAGTCATATGACGTCCACAGAGGGGATCTCCCATTCCGGGTGGACGTCATATGACATCCTGGACTTTGTGCAGTGATATCTGAATGATGCCTGCAGCTAGAGGCATCATTCAGATATCATTGTTTGTCAGCGGCAATCCTGCGCACCATAAGAACAATCATAGCGGCGGTCCAGCCGCTTGATCGTTCTTATAGGCGGCAGGAGGGGACATCCCCCCTCCCACCGTCATCTCCCGTGCCATCGGGGGCCTGGAGAAAGAATTGCCCAGCGCCGGATAGGAAGCATAGAGATGAATGGTGACCAGATGGTCACCAGTCATCTCTATGACCGTCGGAGGCCCGGGCGCGATGTGATGGGTACCCGGAAGTAAACAAAGCCGCAATTGCGGCTAGTAAGCATGAGATCTGTGTTTTTTTTTCACAATCTCATGCTCTTCAGCCTGGAGGAGAGATGCGGGGTCTTATTGACCCCGCATCTCTCCATAAAGAGGACCTGTCACACACTATTCCTATTACAAGGGATGTTTACAGTCCTTGTAATAGGAATAAAAGTGATCAAAAAAAAGTGTAAAAAAAAAAATATATATTATTAAAAAAAAAAATTAAAACACCCATGTCCCCGGTAGCTCACACTCAGAAGCGAATGAACACGTAAGTCCTGCCCACGTATGTACACGCGGTTCAAACCACATATGTGAGGTACCGCCGCGTGCGTTAGAGCGTGTGCAACAGTTCTAGCACTAGACCTCCTCTGTAACTCTAAACTGGTAACCTGTAAACATTTTCAAAGAGTCGCCTATGGAGATTTTTAAGTAATGAAGTTTGGCGCTATTCCATGAGTGCACGCAATTTTAAAGCGTGACATGTTAGGAATCGATTTACTCAGCGTAACATCATCTTTCATATTTTACAAAACATTGGGCTAACTTTAGTTTTGTTATTTTTTAATTCATGAAACCATTTGGCGTTTGAAAAATGATTGTGCAAATACTGTGCAAGATAAAAAGTTACATTGACTGCCATTTTATTTCCTCGGGTGTTTTCTTAAAAACATATATAATGTTTGGGGGTTCTGAGTAATTTTCTAGCAAAAGAATGATGATTTGTACATGTAGGAGAGAAGTGCCAGAATAGGCGCGGTATGGAGGTGTGTGTATAAAAGCCCGGTATTGAAGGGATTAACCACTTAAGGACCACCTCCTGCACATATACGTCGGCAGAATGGCACGGCTGGGCACATCCACGTACAGGTACGTCCTGTACTAGTACCCAGCCGCGACCCGGTCTGAAGCTCCGGGACCGCGGGACTCGCGGACCTGATCGCCGCTAGAGTCAGGCGATCGGTCCCCGGAGCTGAAGAACGGGGAGAGCCATGTGTAAACAGTTTTCCCGTTCTTCACTGTGGCGGCGGCGGCATCGATCGCGTGATCCCTTTTATAGGGAGACACAATCGATGACGTCACACCTACAGCCATACCCCCTACAGTTGTAAACACACATTAGGGAACACATAACCCCTTCAGCGCCCCCTTCTTGTTAACTCCCAAACTGCAAATGTAATTTTCACGATAAACAATCCAATTTAAATGCATTTTTTGCTGTAAAAATGACAATGGTCCCAAAAAAGTGTCAAAATTGTCCGAAGTGTCCGCCATAATGTCGCAGTCACGAAAAAAAATCGCTGATCGCCGCCATTAGTAGTAAAAATATTTTTTTATAAAAATGCAATAAAACTATCCCCTATTTTGTAAACGCTATAAATTTTACGCAAACCAACCGATAAATGCTTATTGCAATATTTTTTTACCGAAAATAGGTAGAAGAATACGTATCGGCCTAAACTGAGGAAATAAAATATTTTTTTATATATTTTTGGGGGATATTTATTATAGCAAAAAGTAAAAAATATTGCATTTTTTTCAAAATTGTTGCTCTATTTTTGTATATAGCGCAAAAAATAAAAACCGCAGAGGTGATCAAATACCACCAAAAGAAAGCTCTATTTGTGGGGAAAAAAGGATGCCAATTTTGTTTGGGAGCCACGTCGCACGACTGCGCAATTGTCTGTTAAAGCAACGCAGTGCCGAATCGCAAAACCTGCCCGGGTCCTTTAGCTGACTAAAGGTCCGGGTCTTAAGTGGTTAAGAGACCAAAAGAGAGAAAATATGAAAACTTTATTTTTAGGCTAATAAAAGTCATTCATAATGTCTCCTTTATAACTAAATATTTTTTTTTCTAATGCAAGCAACATCATTTTTCTAATTGCAGATAAGCTGACTGAAAACCATTGGGCAAAATGAAGGGACAACACAACCTACACACCATGATCGTTCTGTCACTATTAGCGGTCACAGTTTTTTTATCCAATCTGGGGCAGAGTCAAGGTAAAAATCCCTGGGAAATAAATCCAGTTTCTCTTTCAGGTTTATCTGGTGTGCAGATGGAATATATTCAAAGTAACAGATTGAGATGTGTGAGATATTGTTGTATGAAGTATTATAACTATGCAAACTATAACCCTTCATATCTTACAGTCACCTTTGGCATTTTTAGTTATAAATCCAATTTTTTTTTTACAGTCCTACGAAGAAGAATATTGCTCTGTTGAACTTTTTTTTCTAATTTTTAGAATGTGATAAATTATTTTCTTTTTGTTAGTTTTTATCAATCAGGATTGTGGATAGGCCAACTTCATCCAAAACTGATAGCTCGGTGGTTGCTGGCGAGGTGAATGACATGCTAATCGCCTAGAAGTGCGATAATCCACTGGGATTCCCATTCCTGCAAAACTGCTGCAGGCAATACGAAGCCAAGGGATGGTGTCACATTTTGTTGATGGCAGGCCAGATAAACTAAGATTGACGGTTGTTGAGGAATGCGAATTGTCATTCATTATGACATCTGATTTTGGGGCATTATGTGTCAAACAAACTATTTAGTTGCAGTTCATATATATTATTTGGCACAATGGGCAATTGTTTTGTGCCATTGTTCTCTTGGTGCCCAACTGCAAACCTCAACTGCTTCAAATAATAACAAACTCAGGTAGAGATGTCCCCTGAAAGAGCTTCTGGGTCCCCAATACTTCTTCAAAGGCCGCCTGGCCTGTTCCTAGTCCCAGTAGCACACCAACAAACTCAGGCTCCAGGCTGAATGTCTTTTAAAGGTTTATTGCAGTCCTCAGTTAAAAATGCGTAGAGGAAGGTTTAGGGTGTAGGCAGTGCTTTAAGTGGGCCAAAAGAGGTGCCGGTACTCTATTAGGCGCCGGTGCTCCCCCCCCCCCAATACTGAACATGAAAATACCCTTAGAAAGTACCCTGAAAAAGAGCTACTGTAGAAAGAGCTACTGAACATAAATAAAATGTGCAAAAGGGTATTGAACAAAATGTTGTACAAAATGTACATAAAATAAATTATAAAAATTATAATAACATACTAACCATAGAACAGTAAACAGTAAACCATCAGCCCCCCCCCCACCATCATTACAAAATCATCATCCCCCTCAGCATCATTAACAGCCCCCCTGCCACCATCATCATTACAAAATCATCAGCCCCACCATCATCATCATTAGAAAATCATCATCCCCCCTCACTGTCATCATCATCAGCCCCCCCCCCCCCAAACCATCATCATCATCATCACTAAAAAAAATCAGGTCCCCTCACCATCGCAAGCCAGCCCCCCCCACACCATCATCAGCATTAGAAAAATACATCAGTGTCCCCATCAGAAGTCCCCTTACATCAGTGTCCCCATCAGAAGTCCCCTTACATCAGTGTCCCCATCAGAAGAGAGGAGAGGAGGGGGGAGAGGAGAGGGTAGAGGAGAGTGAGAGAGAGGAGAGGAGAGGGGGAGAGGAGAGGAGGGAGGGAGAGGAGAGGGGGAGGTAGGGAGAGGAGGGGAGGAGAGAGGAGAGGGGGAGAGGAGAGGGGGAGAGTGAGGAGGGAGAGGAGAGGGGGGTAGGCAGAGGAGGGGAGGAGGGGGAAAGGAGAGGGGGAGAGAGGATAGGGGGGAGAGTAGGAGGGGGGAGAGAGGGAGGTAGGGAGAGGAGGGGGTGGAGAGGGGGGAGAGGAGAGGTGGAGGTAGGGAGAGGAGGGGGAGGTAGCGGGAGTAGAAGGAGAGGAGGGGGAGAGGAGAGGAGGGGGATAGGAGAGGGGGAGAGAGGATAGGGGGGAGAGTAGGAGGGGGGGAGGAGAGGGGGGAGAGAGGGAGGGGTGGAGAGGGGGGGAGAGGAGAGGTGGAGGTAGGGAGAGCAGGGGGAGGTAGCGGGAGGAGGGGGAGAGGAGGGGGAGAAGAGAGGAGGGGGGGAGGAGAGGGGGAGAGAGGAGAGGAGGGGGAGAGGAGAGGAGGGGGAGAGGAGAGGGGGAGGTAGGGAGAGGAGGGGAGGAGGGGGAGAGAGGAGAGAGGAGAGGAGGGGGCGAGAGGAGAGGGGGAGAGGAGGGAAGGAGACCTTTACATTCAGGCAATGTGCTTGGTACGATCATGACATCACACATGTGAGGAGTCTGAGGACAGATCAGTCTGTACACACTATACAGTGTACTTTAAGTTCACAGTCACTCACTGGGGTTCTGCTCTGCTGACTGCATCCGATGACTCTGTCCAGCACAAACCCTGCCTCGATGTCTCCAGCTGTCACCAATCACCAGGCACTGATTCTCCGATCAGCTATAGCCTGTCTGCACGTGAGTGACACTGCCGCTGTACACACAGGACAGGCGACAGAATACCGGCAGGCGGGAGAGCTGGCCTCTACAAATGATGGTCACAGGGAGGCGGGCTCAGGGATCACATGACTAGACTCGGGATAGAATAGAAGGAAGTAAGGGGGGGAGCCGCGAGCCGCGGCGCCGCTCCTGCATTTACACTATACACTGGCCTCGGGGGCAATTAGCTTCTAAGCGGAGCAGGCGAAATGGGATGACAGGCGGGCGGCAATCTGCCGCTCCCCTGAAAGTGCCGCCTGGTACAATGGTACCATTGTGTCCCATGGTAGGGCCGTCCCTGATCATATTCCTGGCCTGGGGCTGCGTTCCGGTACGGGAAACCCACGTACTGGGCGCACGGAGAGGTGCTGGTACTCTCCAGGGACATTTTTGGAAGTGGCGGTACTGAGTACCGCCGCATTCTGGCCCAGTTAAAGCACTGGGTGTAGGCTACCCAAGATGCGTGAAAAACTCTGAGGACAGCTTCTTGAAAAATTCCAGTGGTAGTTGTAAGCCCTCTGGTAGCAGCTTCAAAAATATACTGATGGAGAGGTAGGCAGCCAAGTCATCCGGGAGCAGTCTTTTAGTAGCACTCCATGGCATCTAACCCTTGATGAATACCATATATACTCGAGTATAAGCTGACCCGAATATAAGCAGAGGCACCTAATTTTACCCCAAAAAAATAAAAGTATATACGTCTAGGGTGGGAGTAAGCCTAGGGTGAGAATGCAGCAGCTAGTGTAAGTGGAAAAGAGGGTCAACAATGCCCATCTACATCCTGACTGTGCCCATTTTTAGCCTCACTGTGCCCATTTCCAGCCTTACTGTGCTCAATTCCAGCCTTACTGTGCCCATTTTCAGCCTGAGGCCGCGTACACACGTCCGAGAACCCATCGTTCCGCCCGACGAGGTTCCCGATGAGTGGTCGAAAAAGCTCGTCAAGCCAAAATCCTCATTGAACAACGAGGAAAAAGAGAGCGAGCTCTCTTTTTTGGCTCGACGAGCTTCCCGACGGGATGCTCTTCGGAAGTGTACACACGATTGAGCTTCTCGCCAGAATATGTCTCCCAGCGAGCTTCTCGCTGGATTCTGCCGAGAAGCTCGGTCGTGTGTACGCCGCCTGACTGTGCCCATTTTCAGCCTTACTGTGCCCATTTCCAGCCTCACGTTGCCCATTTTCAGCCTCACTGTGCCCATTTCAGCCTCACGTTGTTCATAAACAGCCTCACTGTGCCCATAAGCAACCTCACTGTGCCCATAAGCAGCCTCACTGTGCCCATGTGAAATAGAGAACTCTGCACTATGGTGATAAAAATATAAATATATTAAAGAAGCTGCTCCACTAAAGTGGTGTGAAAACAACTTTCGCAATGTGGGGGTGTATAATAATAAGGGGGCTCTAATAGTAGGTGAAAAATAAATTCCAAATTCTAGCTTGAAACAGTAGAATTTGCAGCGCTTTTTTGCTCGGCAGTTTTCCCATAGGGAAACACTGCTAGGGAGCCTACAAACGACCAAGAGAAAACCTGTCGGGAAAACCGGCCGTGTGTACACGGGGAAAGGGGACCAAGCCGGTCCTTTGTTTTCCCCGTCGGGTTTCTCGTTTGTGTTTTTACCGCCGAGAAACTGGATCGTGTGTACAAGGCGTAAGGCTTATTTTCGGGGTAGGGCTTATATTGAAGCCCTCCTGGAAAATAACTCTAGGTCTTATTTTCAGTGTAGGTCTTATTTTCGGGGAAACACATATTTATTTGGCACAAATTGTGAGAATGTTTATGAGAAAGGTTACATTTGTAATTTTTTGTTACATTTGCCACACAAGTGGTATGTTTACTTGTGAACCCTTCAAACTGAACTATTATTTGACACATACTAAATATTAGGTTTCTGTTTGCCAAATACTTGGTGCACCGACAGCAGTTTATCTGGCCCAGCGTCTTCGTAATATAGGGGAGAATAGACATTCGGAGGAAAAAAAGTAACATTTATTCTTTCAAGACACATCCTCCAAAGTAAAATCCCACCAATGGAATTTCTGAAAGATATAGTATTGGACCCACCAGTGTCTGCAAAAAAAGGGTGGATCAGTATTGTGTGGAGTTGGCCTCTAAGTTGTATGCAATTGGATTTGCTGTTATAAAAAATTATATTGTCAATGAAGGGGTTGACCTGTCTTTTTACCCTTTTGTTTTGTGTTTTTTTTATGAACAGGCTTGTTGGTTGTGATTTTGTTTCTGCTCTTCATTACAGTTTGTATTTCAGGCATAGTAAAAATGTGTAACCGTATGTATCACTGTATGGTGCTAGTGAGGACTGGAGTGGAAATCATTTTAAATGCAAAGTTAGAGAATTCTAAAGCCAAGCTTGATCCGCCCAAACCCTACTCAGGAGTGACCAGTAACACCCACATTGGAACCAAACCACACCCATTTCCTGGACAACCTGATCTTGAGAGCGGTCTGACCGACACTCCCCCTGATTGGGGGGATGCTTAGGCCGCGTACACTTGATCGGTCCAAACCGATGAGAATGGACTTAAGGCCCATTTCATCGGTCCAAACCGACCGTGTACGGCCCATCGGTCCGTTGTCCGTCGGACCAAATTTTAAAACTTGCTTTAAAATCGGACCGATGGATGCCTGCCCATCGGTCCGAACCGATGGTTAGTACGCAAAAGCATTGGTCCAAAAACCCGCGCATGCTCAGAATCAAGTCCACGAATGCTTGGAAGCATTGAACTTCGTTTTTTTTCAGCACGTCGTTGTGTTCTACGTCACCGCGTTCTGACCCGATTGGATTTTGGACTGATGGTGTGTACGCACATCAGACCATCAGGGCACTTCAGCGGTGAACCGATGAAAACGGTCCGTCGGACCATTCTCATCGGGTTGGACCGATTGTGTGTACGCGGCCTCAGAGTTTGTTTTCCTATGCCACGTGCTTATTTAGGGTTCATGCACACTGACTATACTGGGCATATTTAATGCTTAGCTTAAATCCCCTGCTCCTTCCTAGTGTCTCGGTAGCTGTATGTGCCTTGTGCAGCATGCCATTCAAGTGAAAGGCTGTACGCAGCTGTACTCTTCTAAATGCTGACACCTCTTTGCATTAATATTTTCCCGCGCATCCACGCCTGATGGTTTTCTTAAGGCCGGGTTCACACCTATGCAAATTGAATGCACATTTCTCCACGCCTAATTCACACAGCAGGAGAATGTGACTGTCTCTCTATAGAGCCGGTTCACATATCTCCATAGTGGGTCCGGTGCGGTGTGCCCGAAAAACGTGTGCCCTTTTTAGTGCTTTTTTCAGGTTCGATTTCAGTCCAAAATTCTGGCTGAAATCTGACCTGAACCAGTGAACCAGCACGCACCGGACCCCTGTTGTGAGCTGCATGCGGCGGCGGTGTGAACCCGGCCTTAAGGTGTACGTTTTGTAACGGGAAATATGTTGGACGTGCATGTGCGAATGAACGCCAATTCAATGAAGCGTTAGCATTTATAAGAGTACAGCTGGTGCAACCATTAACTTCAAAGTTGTACACCGCATGTGCAGCTCCTAGGGCAGGGGTAGGCAGCCTTTGCCCGAGGGCTTTCATACTGGAGCGGTATGCTTGTGTAACATTAAAAAAAGTCCTGCAAGCAGCATCTTTGAAATTAAAGGGCAGCGCCGCCGAAGTGCCTGCAAAGTGCATCGGCAGCGGCGCTTTGCGGGAGCTTTGCTGTCACTTTGCGGGAGCTTTTAACCCTTTTTTCTAAAAGCACCCCGCTAGACGCCGAAAAGTGCCACTATAACGACGGTAAAGCGCCACTAATAATTCCCCTAACGCCACAGTGTGAAAGTGCCCTAAATCCCTGTATACACGATTGGATATCTGATGGATTTTTTCATCAGATATCCGATGAAGCTGACTTTCATCAGTCTTGCCTACACACCATCGGTTAAAAATCTGATCGTGTCCAACGCGGTGAAGTAAAACACTACGACGTGCTGAGAAATATGAAGTTCAATGCTTCTGAGCATGTGTCGACTTAATTCTGAGCATGCGTGGATTTTTGACAGATGGATTTCCCCACAGACAATCGATTTTTTCTATCGGTTTTTAACCATAGGAAATTTTTAAAACAGGTTCTATTTCCTTTACCGATGAATAAAAATTTGTTTTCATCAGACGAACCGATCGTGTGTACAGGGCATAATGCATGTGGAATGTATTAAATTAAGTTAAACTAAAAATGTCATTGTGATTTACCCTTAATGCCACATCCAGTTATAACTACGTCCCTGTGTGATTGGTGACTGTATTATGTACGTGATGCTATTAATTTATTGGATAACTAAACATAGAATTTATATTTTGTGCAAAATGTTAAATACGGTAAGCCTATTTTTTTTTTTTTGTTACAGATTTCTATGTAAAACTATTATAGTTGTTAAAATGTTCTTACATTTTTTATTTTTTATTTGATATTATGAACATTCTTATGTCTTTATTCCTAACAGACAAAGCTGCAGATGGTTACTACAATTGAGCATTGCTCTACATAGCAGCCAGTCAGATTTTAGTTTCCTGCAGTCTTGCAGTGACAAATTATTTCTGATTGGCTGCTGAGGAACATGACATTGATCTCATAAAGTAAAATGACCTTGCCTCATTGAATAAGCCTACTTGTCTTTAGAATGTCTTATGACATAATGTCTTGAATGGTGCTCGATGATCTAGTGCGGTGGAGGCGAACCTTGGCACCCCAGATCTTTTAGAACTGCATTTCCCATGATCAGCTACACTGCAGTGTAGTTGAGCATCATGGGAAATGTAGTTCCAAAACATCTGGGGTGCCAAGGTTCACCATCACTGTTCCGGTGCTACAAAGTGTAACAAGTCTCCTTTATTATAAGTGTCAGCAAACAACAACTGTTTTATAGGGGCAGTTCACCAAAAACTGATATGCAGTTTTCCCCATCTGTAAATAAATATAAGTTTTGCCTGAACTGACCGTTTGTAGTTTCCCCACTTTTGCTCAACTTTAAATTTTAACATTTTTAATTTGTCATATCTAAGAAAAAAATAAAGTTCCTGTGGGGTATCCAAGTCAGAGGTCACCCTATTAAGTTATGTGCATGTTTTCTATTTAAAGTGCCCAAAGTGTTCCAAAGAAAATTATACCTGTCAAAAGACAAGTGCATACTTGACCTTCTGTTGCCTGTGCCACAGAATACCACCCCGATACTGAGATTTTTTTTTCTTCAAAACCTTCGGAGAAACCAACACTTTCAGTTGTGTCGATCTCCTGGGTCCCCAGCAGTTCACACTCATTCTTAATGATGCCCTCCATAGTGACGTGGAGGTTGGCAGGAGGAACTAGTGCTGCTGGATAGGGATGAGCCGAACACCCCCCAGTTTGGTACGCATCAGAACATTCGAACGGACCGAAAGTTCATGCAAACTTTCGAACACCGTTAAAGTCTATGGGACTCGAACATGAGAAATCAAAAGTGCGAATTTTGTAGGCTAATGTGCAAGTTATTGTCCTAAAAAGGGTTTGGGCACCCAGGTCCTACCCCTGGGAACATGTATCAATGCAAATAAAAGTTTTAGAAACGGACGTTTTTTCGGGAGCAGTGATTTTAATGATGCTTAAAGTGAAATATTCCTTTAAATATCGTGCCTGGTGGGTGTCTACAGCATGCCTGTAAATTGACACGTGTTTAGAACTGTCCCTTGACAAAATTACATTTCTAAAGGAATAAAAGTCATTGAAAACTGCTTGCGGCTTTAATGTCATGTCTGGTCCCTGCAATATGGATGAAAATCACTGAGAAAAATGGCACGGGTGTGATATTATTAGGAAGAGAACACCAGCATATGTCTGCAGCTACCACAATCAACTGTCTGTCTGTCAGTATATTAGGAAGAGAATAACAGGAACCGATCTAGCTACACTGAATACGGTGTATATACTGTACATATATATATATATATATATATATATATACACACAACACCTGGGATGCATATATATACTGCATACACTGTAACTGCAGCTAGCTGACTCGCCTGCCTGCTCTATCTAACTCAAATGAAATGACACTATCTCTCTCCCTCTATCTCTCTCAGCACCCGGAATACACTACACTCCACGCAGACGGCCTTATATAGTGTGGGGCGTGTACTAAATCCCCTGAGCCATAATTGGCCAAAGCCACCCTGCCTTTGGCCAATTATGGCTGTCCGTTCTTACCGCGCTGTGATTGGCCAACGCATGTGGGTCATAGTTACGGTTGCCACCTCATCCCTTTAAAACAGAACACCTATTAATTACACAGGTTCTGTGGCTGATTCAGGTGGTAATTAAACTCACTTGGTGCCTTATCTGCATTAAATTAGCTTCAAAACCTGTGTAATTAATATGTGTTCTGTTTTAAAGGGATGAGGTGGCAACCCTAGTCATAGTGCATGCTTGTCCAATCATCAGCCAGCAATGCACTGCGATGCCGCAGTGCATTATGGGCCGTGACGCGCCACTCGAATTTGGTGCGAATGGCCCATAATTTTCGCAATTCGGTGAACAACCGAAAAGAGGATGTTCGACTTGAACTCAAAGCTCATCCTACTGCTGGACCCATCATAGGCAGTCAGACTATGTCCACCCTTTCCCTCCAACCTCCTTCATTCATAGAAGCTGTACTAAAACATCCAGCCTTCTATGAATGAAGGACAGGCAGATAAATAAAATTGTCCATCTCCTGCAGAAATATTGGCAGCCATACTTAAGTATTTGCCTCCTTAGATTTTCTGTTGTAGAGTTTATTTTTATTATTTTAGCATACTTGAATGGGTGAAAAAAATCATGGTTTTGATTCAACTTGCTACATTAATGTTCAAAATAGAGAACTGACTAATCATCGCGGAAGAAAGTTATTTCTACGCCAAGCGCTGGGTGCCACAGGGCTTATCAACTGGAAAAGGGATATCTAATTTTATTCAGAGCTGTATAGGGTTGAGATGGAATAAGTGCCAAAGAACACAAGCCTTGGGGGTCCCAATGATGAACAAAGCATATCCTAAGACTTCTCACTCTGCAAAGAACAGACGTTTACATATTTGGTGGGCTTAGTTCTTTTATACATTTATATAGAAAATACATATTAGATGATATTTGTTCCGCAGATTAGAGTTAGTTATGTTAACACTGCCAAAACTAATATGTTAAAAGAAAATGGGAACAACCTATCTTTTATATATTATCTATCTATCTATATACTGTATCTATCTATCTGTTCTATATTATCTATCTCTCCAGAAGATACGCAAAATTTATTTTTAAAGTAATTATAACCTTACTTTAAAAAAAATAATAATAAACATGTTATACTTACCTACTCTATGCAATGGTTTTGCACAGAGCTGCCCCAATCCTCCACTCCTGGGGTCCCCCTATGGGAGCACTTGTGCGGACTTAATCCCAAGCCACCCTGTCTGCATCTATAGACATAGACAATACGACTTGGCCCCACCCCCCACTATCTCCTTACAGGATTCGATTGACAGCGGCAGGAGCCTAGAGTTGCCACCACTATAAATCTGCCCTGTGAGGAGGGAAAGAGTGGAGAGAGGAGTGCTTCAATGGCACTGGCAAGGAAGGGGTTAACATCAGGGGCGATCAAAGGGTTAAGTGTGTTCCCTGGGAGTGTTTTCTAACTGTGTGGGGGATGAACTGATAGGAAGAACACAGAGATTGCTGCTTACAAGGAACAGAAGATCTTTGTGTACTTCCCTGTCAGAAGGGGGACCTGCCTTGTTTAGCCACTTCCATACCAGGCACTTACGTACCTTCTCGCCCAAGCCAATTTTCAGCTTTCAGCACTTTTGCACTTTGAATGACAATTGCGCGGTCATGCTGCACTGTACCCAAACCAAATTGCCGTTCTTTTTTCCCCCACAAATAGAGCTTTCTTTTGGTGGTATTTGATCGCCTCTGCGGTTTTTATTTTTTGCACAACAACTAATAAAAGACTGAAAATTTGGAAAAAAAAATACATTTTTATTTTTTTCTGTTAACTTTTTTGTAAATAAGTATGTTTTCTCTTTCAATTATGGGCACTTATATGGCGACACTGATGGGCACTGATGAGGTAGTACTGATGGGCACCGATGAGGTGGCACTGATGGGCACTGATAGGCGGCGCTGGTATGCGGCACTGATGGGCACTCATAGGTGGCACTGATGGGCACTCATAGGTGGCACTGATGGGCACTCATAGGCGGCACTGATGGGCACTCATGGGCAGCACTGGGAACTCATAGGCGGCACAGAATGGCACTCATGGGTGGCACTTATGGGTGGCACTGATGGGTACTTATGGGTGGCACAGATGGGCACTGATAGGTGGGCACTGGGCATGGATTGGCACGGAGAGGTGGCACTGAAGGACACTGTGGGGTGGCACTGATGTAATTTGAGTTGTGGCACTGATGTATATGTTGCCAGTCAGTGTTTTTTTTTTTTAGTTTTCTTTTTCCCCTTCCAGTGTGGACATCCCTGGTGGTCTAGTGTGGGCATACAAGGGGGGGCTGCGCTGATAAACAATCAGCGCGAACCCCCCCTGTCAGGAGAGCCGCCGATCGGCTCTCCTCTACTCGCGTCTGTCAGACGTGAGTGAGGAAGAGCCGTCGGTGGCTCTTCCTGTTTACATCGTGATCAGCCGTGATTGGACACGGCTGATCACGTGGTAGCGAGCCTCCGCCGGAGACTCGTTACCGAGATCGGTGATGCAGGGTGTCAGACTGACACCCCGCATCAGCGATCGCCGCGCTGCGCGCCCCCACGGGCGCGCGCGGCATGAAATCGTGCTAGACGTTTGAGAACGTCTAGTCACGATTTCATAACCACTTCCCAGCCGTAAATCTGCTATTGGCCGGGCGGGAAGTGGTTAGATAGGCAGAGCCCCGCCCGAACAACAACCCCAAAGATACAGCTCATGTCATTAAAAACCATCTTCTTGTCTGAACAGAAGATCAGCGTTTCCCCCGTTGACAGGACCGGGAGCTATGTGTTTACACACATAGCTCCCGGTCCTTGCTCTGTAACAAGCGATCACATGTGCCCGGCAGCGATCGTGCCCACCGGGCACGCGCACACCCCCTAGCGGCCACAGAAGTGCCGACGTAGAGCTACAGGCTCTCGCCCAGGAGAGCCGACCTGCCGCCGTATAACTGCGGCGGCTGGTCGGCAAGCAGTTAAACTTTTGCATAGATAGATAGATAGATAGATAGATAGATAGATAGATAGATAGATAGATAGATAGATCTCTATACATCTATAAGGGAGGGCAGGAGAGGGATTTAAAAAGAACAAGTTTTCACAAGCTCCAGTCCCTCTTTTTAATTGAGCCAACCCAGAAATTCTTTAAAATGTTTTAAAAATACAATTTTATTACCTCGTTAAACTGTAGAGTTGTAGACTACATAGACTTAATATTTACATTGGGCGAGGCCTTGTTTTCTTTCTGCCAAAAACACAAGGTTCTATAATATGTGGAGCTTTGTGTGAGTCTCTGGATTTCAACATATGGAATAACAATATTATAAAGACACTTAACACTAGAGAAAGACCATCTCTCACCCTCCAGCTACTGTTGAGTTTGGGAAAGGCAGAGTATTGGCTTGAAGCCTTTGGGATAGTTTAATTGTCACAAAATTACTGTCGATCTGGGTGGTCTTTCCTGGAAAGCTGCGTCACGCCGATCTGAATGTTGTTATATACTTCTGTAGCACTACCCTAGAATCAGCTGCTGGTTAAATTTTGGGTTTGCACGTTACCTCTTAAGCTTCGTTGTCAGGGTAGGAAAGTCCTTACTAAATGCAATGTCCAGGCAGATGTAACAGTTGGTTTTATTTTCACTGCAGGGTAACTTGAATAAGAGAAAGTAGAAGGGAGGAGAAGAGTAGGGGAAGGTTCAGGCACACAGTACAGAATACTCAAAAATAGTCAATCAGTCTCTACTCTCAACTATTGAGTGGGTATTGCTCACCCGGATAGTCCCCTCTTACATGGCCTAGCACCCGTGATGATGCACAAACTAATGTCCAGACGGTTTCTGCCACAGACTGTCCTGGAATTAACTTTGGGTCTCTGCCACAGACCTTTTGAATAAAATTAAGTGAACTTGGATGCGTCCAGGAGACCTCTGCCACAGGATTTTAAAGTCCCGAACCTCCAGTCGTGCAGTAGAAGAGCCTTTAAGCCGAATCGGCGAACTGCAGGGCTTTCAACGTAGTGGATCCCTCCTTAATCAAGTCACCAGGCCTCACCCGAGACATCAGCACCTTGCCGGTCTCCTCCAGGGCAGGTCCTTTCCTGGTCTCCTTCATTAAGGCAGCTTCCTCCCTTTTGGGACAAACAGCTTGCGCCCGCTGTTTATCAATTTGGAAGCCTATTAGAGCCCATGGAAACATACAGGGATGCATGAATCTATCTATTGGTGATTATAGACAGGTGCAGGAGACTCCTGTACAGTTTATGGACGCACCGTCACTGACTTGAACAATAAATGCCAAAAGGCCACATGTGGTGGCAACTCTAAATGTTGGATTTACCCACACTTTCATTCCTAGTGACAAAGGTGATCAGGGCAATTAAAGCGGAGGTTCACCCTAAATATAAGATCTCCCATGTGATCCAGCATACTGGCGTCAGCGCCAGTATGCTGTTTTTTTTTTTTTTTAATCGCACACTTACTGTATTATGCCGGAATTTCATTTTTTTCCCCCGCGGTGGACGGCTCTAGTATTGCTCGTCACATCTTCCTAAAATACCCGATATGGACTCGGGTAATCTCGGCGAAAATGCGGCGCCTGCGCACAGACCTAGGAGCTGACTGCGCAGGCGCCGTATTTCTCCGAGTCCTATTTCGGAGGGCGTGACGCGCCATAGCCGTAGGACTCGTAGAAATACGGCGCCTGCGCAGTCAGCTCCTAGGTCTGTGCGCAGGCGCCGCATTTTCGCCGAGATTACCCGAGTCCATATCGGGTATTTTAGGAAGATGTGACGCGCTATACTGGCGCCGTCCACCACGGGGGGAAAAAAAGAAATTCCGGCATAATACAGTAAGTGTGCGATTAAAAAAAAAAAAACCCAGCATACTGGCGCTGACGCCAGTATGCTGGATCACATGGGAGATCTTATATTTAGGGTGAAATACCGCTTTAAGGAGGGTAATTCAACCATATCTGGGAACCCAGATACCGTATATACTCGAGTATAAGCCGAGTTTTACAGTACATTTTTTTTGTGCTGAAAATGCCCCCCTCGGCTTATAATCGAGTCACCTTTTTGTGCCTGATCTCCTGAAATTTGGGGACCTGATACTTAGCACACATGTAGCCCCACTCTTTCTCTACAAGTGTGCAAAGTTTGTTGTCCGGGGGACCTACGCCCGGGGAGCACCGATTTGTTTTCAAAGCCAGGCACCCCTTCTATAGACTCCCATGTTAAATGGTAATTTCTCCAGTGAATTTGGGGACCCAGTACTGGCTGGTCGTAGGTCCCTTGGACCTGGAACTTAGCACACATGTAGCCCTATTTTTTCTCTACAAGTGTGCAAAGTTTGTTGTTCAGGGGACCTACGGCTGGGGAGCTCCGATTTTTCAAAGCCGGGCACCCCTTCTATAGACTCCCATGTTAAACGTCAGTCTATTCATGGGCACAGTGAGGCATAGGCACAGTGAGACATGGGCACAGTGAGGCATGGGCACAGTGACGCAGGCAGTTCTGCTTTGTTCCATCAGCCTGTATTTTATGGATGTTCTTCTTTATGTATAGCATTCTAAAATGCAGGTAATTTTTAATCCGAGGAGGGGGGGGGGATAAGCTAAAAGGAGAGCCCAGCCCATGCTCTGCTGCATTAAGCAGAGGGAACTCTGTAGGGCACACAAGTTCCACATTTTATAAATGGTCTGTTGAATGCAGGGGTGTGGAATATAGTGAAGATCGGATTTTGGCATCCGTTCTTTGTTATACATGTGGTCCCTAAAGAAGAGACCACCCTTTTGAAGCCTCAACATCCCATCAGTTTTTAATAGCTCTTCCATATTTATACAGAGCAAAACAGACACCCAGCATGTGTTTTATTATACTTTTATAGGGAGAATGAAGCAGGTAGGCATTAAGACATGTTAAGTGTACTCTTAAGTAACGTGCACTTACCCACTCTAGCCTGAGTCACATCCTCGAGTGCACACTGCACTGCATGAGCCATCGGCACCGCCACGAATAGCGGCGACCGCCATAGTGTCCTGAGTGCCGACTCAGTCTGCCGAGTCCCGATCTATTCAAAAATGGCACAGAACGGCGCCATTACATTACTGCGCATGCGCCGCCCGGCCGAACGTATACGAGCTTTCCCGAGCCCGGCCGGCATTGGAACGGAGCATGCGCCGTTGTATGGTCAGCTCGCGGCCATCTTTTTTATTGGCACCTGATGCCCATAGCGGACTTTAACGGACAGCCCGAAAAGGGGTTACATTTACGGGCTGTCCGTAAATATACATACGTTTGGCAACACAGGCATGCACATGTACACCCTAGTCTTATACTCGAGTCAATACGTTTTCCCAGTTTTTTGTGGTGAAATTAGGTGCCTCGGCTTATATTCGAGTATATACGGTAACTATAAAAACAGTGGTTCTAAACCCCTCACCACTCTATCCTAATCTAAAAAAATGCCTTTAGTTATCCTTGCCTCTTCTTAGATCCACTTGAATTAAACAGCAAGCAGGGAGTTGCAGGTCATCTGTCAGCACCGGTTGTCTGCCGCTGCTCTAGGGGATGCGCTATTCTTTGAGTTTTGGAGCCTTTGCCAAAATCCCATTTTCAATAGGTGTTTTAAGGTGAGGGAACATCACCAGGAATCCTTGCAGGTTATTATTACAATTAATAAATCACAGAAATCTTGGCTGCGGTTGGTAATTCTCGTACAGGCAGGTTTTATGAAAAGGAAAATGAAGATATTAGCTAGCAGGAGGAAGTATGGGCTTTACAACAATGTGTTCGAGATTTAGGGAGTTTTTAAATAGGGTCTTACCATAAGCCACGAAATCGGTTACACACAATGATGTATGAAGATGTGCTACCGGTAACATTTCTGCCAATTAAAGTCCTTTATTTAGAGTGATGCCGTGTACACACGATCATTTTTCGGGTTGTAAAAAAAACGTCGTTTTTAAAAATGTAATTTAAAACGATTGTGTGTGGGCTTTAGAGCACTTTTCGGGTTCTAAAAAACGACAAAAAAAAAATTCGAACATGCTCTATTTTTTCACGTTTTAACCACTTGCTGACCTGCCGCCGTCATTTTACGGCGGCAGGTTGGCTCCCCTGCGTGAGAGCCCGTAGCTCTACATCAGGTCTCTCGCAGGCCACTAGGGGCCCCCACCCGCCCCCGAGTCCCGTGCGTGTGCCCGGCGGGCGCGATTGCCGCCGGGCACCCGCGATTGTTCGTTACAGAGCGGGGACTGGGAGCTGTGTGTGTAAACACACAGCTCCCGGTCCTGTCAGGGGGGGAAATGCTGATCTTCTGTTCATACAATGTATGAACGGAAGATCAGTGATTTCCCCTAGTGAGGCCACCCCCCCATACAGTTAGAACACACCCAGGAACACACTTAACCCCTTCCCTGCCCCTAGTGTTAACCCCTTCACTGCCAATGGCATTTTTATAGTAATCCAATGCATTTTTATAGCACTGATCGCTATAAAAATGTCAATGGTCCCTAAAATTTGTCAAAAAAATCGCTGATCGCCGCCATTACTAGTAAAAAAAAATATTAATAACAATGCCATATAATACCCCCTATTTTGTAAACGCTATAACTTTTGCGCAAACCAATCAATAAACGCTTATTGCGATTTTTTTACGAAAATTATGTAGAAGAATGCGTATCGGCCTAAACTAAGGAAAAAAAATGTTTTTTTTAATATATTTTTGGGGGATCTTTATTACAGCAAAAAGTAAAAAATATTAAATAATTTTTTTTTTCAAAAAGCTCTATTGTTGTTTATAGCGCAAAAAATAAAAATCGCAGATGTAATCAAATACCACCAAAATAAAGCTCTATTTGTGGGAAAAAAAAGACACCAATTTTGTTTGGGAGCCACATCGCACGACTGCGCAATTGTCAGTTAAAGCGACGCAGTGCCGAATCGCAAAAAGTGCTCTGGACTTTGGGCAGCAATATGGTCCGGGGGTTAAGTGGTTAAATTATGTCGTTTTTCGGGTTGTAAAAAATGGTCGTGTGTGGGTTTTAACGATGGTAAAAACCTGCGCATGCTTAGAAGCAAGTTATGAGACGGGAGCACTCATCACGCTGTAACGGACAGAAAAGCGCGAATCGTCTTTTACTAACCCGAAATCAGCCAAAGCAGCCCAAAGGGTGGCGCCATCCGAATGGAACTTCCCCTTTATAGTGTCGTTGTACGTCACCGCGCTTTGCTAGAGCATTTTTTTCACAATCGTGTGTAGGCAAGGCCGTTTTAATGATGAAGTTAAAAAACTTGTTTTTTTATAGAGGCTGAAAACTTAGGCCCAGATTCACAGAGCGATTACGCCTGCGCAACTGCTGTTGCGCGTGCGTAAGTCTAAATGTGCGCGTGCGTATAGTTGGACGCGATTCACAAAACAATATACGCCAGAAATCTACGTTTTTTGGTCCGGCGTAATTGAATTAGACATTCGCTTCCCTTCGTGCAAAACTGCGCTAGACACACCATTGATTTGCTAGTCAAATATGCTAATGAGGGAGTTACGGGGATCCACAAAAAAACGCAGTTGCTGCGCAGGCTACGCGATGTGCGCAACAGCAAAATGTTCTGTCTAAAGTTAGAGGACCTAAAAGCTGGTCTAAATTTTGAAAAAAAGTCTAATTGTCAGATAAAGCAACACTGTTAGTGAGGAGTTCAGCAGTCACACGTGTTGCCCAACAATCTGTATGCCAACATGCCAGGGGCATCGTCGCGCATAGCTATACTACTGACTTTAGATGAACAAAGAAGGAGGAGGGCACGGAGGATGGCACTAAGGAGGGCACGGGAGATGTTTTTTTTAATTTTTTTATTTGCTTATATAAAATTTACAATTTAAATTAATCTAATACAATATTCTTATCTGATACAAGCCCCTCACTCTTCACTTGATATATCACACACGCATAGACATCTATGGCATGAGTGATTCTGAGGTGTCTCGCATCTTCAGATTCACCCCTCATGCCATCATGGAATTACCACAACCCTGCAGGAGGACATCACCAGCCCAACACATGGCACCACCCATGACACCCATGACAGCTACATATACAATCAGAGCCCCATCCCCACAGATTTCCAACAGAACATGTATGGGGACAGCTGGCTGGTTGGTGAGTGACATGGGTGGCAGGCATGACTATCCCCTCCCGTGATGCACACCTCACAAGTGGCACATGCATGACTAACATCCTCCTGTCTTTTCCCTTCAAGGTGACTCTGCATATGCACTGGTACCCCATCTCATGACCCCATCTCATGCCAGCTCACATTATGCATCTTTGCACGTTAAACACACACATTAATCATGGCACAATGAGAATGCATGCATGCACACCACTGTGGTCCCTAGCACACACACCCCACATCGTCATCACATTGGATTGGCACCAGTCCACCATGCAGGACTTGTGAGCTGCAACGCCATGCCACGGCTCCAATTATGTCACTGTACATTCATACACCATTCACACAGACCTGGCGATCACTTCTCCACCACAAATGAGGGTGACACCCCTTTTCCCGCAGGAATATCACCCCCACATTCCAAAATCATACACAAACAGAACCAAAAAAATTAAATAAATGACGAGCAAAAATAAAAAATGCCCAGCAAAAATATAATTTAAACAAAATAACAACAAAGACATAAAAGACAAAAATCACTCTGCAAAACAGTCCCCAAATATCTCAAAGACACGTCACAAACAAACAAAAGCACCTTGCTGTATAGGGAGGGATACAAAGGGATGTACTTTTGCAAAGGAAGTGCATTTGTGTCTGTCTATTTATGCTGTCTGCGTAGTTCATAAAGTTGCCCTAGTCCATTTCCAATTTCACTGATTGCGCCGCTCCCGAGTTGTGAGCATGCGCACAACGGAGCTGACATGGTTTCCTTCACGCGCGCATGCGCGAGTCGGCCGGCCCTTCATTTGCATGGGGTCACGGCTCATTTCAATGTAACACGCCCACGTCCTTCCCAATTTGTATTACTCCTCCTTACGCCTCAGGAAAAAACCTTACGTTTGCGCAAGCTCTTGCGTAAAAGCTACGTGAATCGCCGGATTACGCGGCTAGATTGCGCAAGTCTAACGGAAAAGTGGTGCGCTACGCCGGAATGATAATGCGCCGATCTACGTGAATCTGCCCCTTAGTTTTTTACAACCCAAAAAATTATCGTGTGTATGTGGCATTATTTAAGAGTAGCTGTAAAAATGATAGTTTAAATCAGTTTGGTTGCTGTAGGCAACAAGAAATGTTGCTGGTTTTGAAACACTATTCATACATTAGGAGATTATCGTTGTTTCTTTAGAACTCATTTTTGTTATATTAATTGTTTTTTCTCAACTTTTCCTTTATTCCCCAACATTTCTTGTAAATTATTTCTATTCCTTATTTTCATTCCTCATCTGTTCCCTTCTTTTTACTTTCCTTCACATTAAAGGGGTTGTAAAGGTTTTTTATTTTCTAAATATGTTTCTTTAACTGCTTGCCGATCAGCGCACGACTATATGCGTCGGCAGCATGACACGGACAGGCAGTAGGACGTATATATACGCCCCCTTTAAGAGCGCGACATTATGGAATGTTTGGACTCGACCGCCGTGGGGATGGCCGCGATCGTCTCACGGTAAGGAAGAACGGGGAGATGCTGATGTAAACAAGCATCTCCACGCTCTGCCTAGTGACAATGACAGTGATCACAGCTTCCTGTAATCGGAAGCGGTGATCACTGTCTTGTCACGTGTAGCCCATCCCCCCTACAGTAACAATCACTCACTGGGGCACACTTAACCCCTACAGCGTTACCCAGTGGTTAACCCCTTCACTGCCAGTGTCATTTTCACAGTAACCAGTGCATTTATATAGCACTGATTGCTGTAAAAATGACAGTGGTCCCAAAAATGTGTCAAAAGTGTCCGATGTGTCCGCCGTAATGTTGATGCAGTCATGATAAAAATCGCAGATCGCCGCCATTACAAGTAAAAATACAAATATATTATTACAAATGGCATAAAACTATCCCCTAAACTATATAACGCTTGCACAAACCGATCAATAAACGCTTATTGCGATTTTTTTACCAAAAATATGTAGAAGAATACGTATCGACCTAAACTGAGCAAAATATATATATATATATATTTTGGGGGATATTTATTATAGCAAAAAGTAAAAAATATTGCATTTTTTTCAAAATTGTCGCTCTATTTTTGTTTATAGCGCAAAAAAGAAAAACCGCAGAGGTGATCAAATACCACCAAAAGAAAGTTCTATTTGTGGGAAAAAAAAGGACATCAAATTTGTTTGGGAGCCACGTCGTACGACCGCGCAATTGTCAGTTAAAGCGACGCAGTGCGGAATCGCAAAAAGTGGCCCGGTCATTTGGCTGCATAATGGTCCGGGGCTTAAATGGTTAAGCTAGTGCATTGTTGGTTCACTTACCTTTTGCTTCAATTTCCCTTCAATTTTTTTTTTCTTTGTCTGAATTTCTCACTTCCTGTTCTTCCTCAGTAAGCTTGCCCCCATCATCCGAGCCGTTCTGGCTGTGGGTTAGTCAGCGTGCTTGTGAGCGCACAGCGTATCCCGGCAGGGATATAGTCCCAAGGGAGGGGGCGAGCACACTGACTAACACCCAGCCAGAATGGCTCGGATGATGGGGGCAAGCTTACTGAGGAGGAACAGGAAGTGAGAAATTCAGACAAAGAAAAAAAAACATTTAGAGGGGAAATCAAGGGAAAAGGTAAGTGAACAAACAATGCACTAGCTTAAAGGAACCTATTTAGAAAATAAAAAACAAAACTTTACAACCCCTTTAACCTACCTTTATTTTCCTTCCTATTCCTTTCCCTTGCCCTCTGTTACTTGCACCCTCATGCCACGGATAATTTCCTCCCTTTTTCTTCCCACCCCTTTTTTTTTCCTCTCTTGTTTTCCCTTTCTTTTATTTCATTTTCCTTCCTGCAGCTTCTGTCTTCTTCCTTTTGCCTCACAACCCCCAAAAAATGTAATATATGTGTCAGTTGTACACCGTACATGGGAACAGTCCAAGCAGATTCGTCCTGCAAATGTATTGAGCAAGGCAGTAAACAAACATAGTTTCAGCATATGAGGGCTTTGCACAGCAAGTCGTATCATAAAAACATGAACATCTGCTTGTCCGAGTCAATAGATTTAAGGCAATTTTTGACTAACAGGATGGCCCTTAATGGGTCCCTCAAAACAAACAGGGCTGTTGTACCTTTTTAGTCTTCTGTCAGCACTCAGTCTTTTCACACTACAGCAGATTCCCACAGCATCAGTTAGCTCACATTTAAAAAGTTATGGGGACCCAGATGTAGAAGCTTTATCCCACCCAAAAACTCACAAAGCGTCTGGGCCCAAAATAGGACTTAATAAAATTCAGAACAAAAAGTCTGTTTTCTCAACATCATTCACAATCTCTGGTGCCACTCACCAATTGTAGATGAGGAGACAGATATCTACAGTTGTGCCAACCACTGCCTCACATACCCCCCCCCCTTATCTCAGAACTGTGGGAAGGGGCACATTTTACCAATATGCAATGGAAACATGACAGTTCATCAGCATTTGCTTGCTGGTTTCCTGGTCTGCATTAAAATGTAAAGTCTTGGAGAACCAGCAAGTGTTTTGTGACCTGTGCATTGTTTCTTTTGACCTGTGGTAGAGAATGGTCTGTGATCATTCAGAATTATCTGTTCAAAAGATAAAAACCCAAAGGCTCTAGTGCTAACTTTATGACCAAACGCTTTGGTATGCTATTGTATGTTCTTTCCCATTAATTTCCTCAGATAAGACATCTCAGGCCAACATCAGAGGCATCTGTTTGTACAAGTTAGCCAGGAACTGACTTAAAGGATAAGTTTAATTTGTAAAAAAAAAAAAAAATGCACATCGTTTTGTGCATTTTTTATTTTAACTAGAAGCCTGAAATGCATTGCCATCAACAGATCACGGATGAAGTGCAGTACTCCTGCAGACTTTTAATGCATGCTGCCCGCTCTTACCTCGTATGGACAGGCAGTTACCTATAACGCTCAACAGTGTCCTAGTAGTTCATTGAGAACTACAAGACGACAGCCACAAAGGCTGTTGGTACTTGTAGTTCATTCATTCACAGAACCCTGTGAATGAATGACGCAGCCTGGCGGTTTTTCTTTAGTTGTGATAATGAGTTTAGGGAGAAGATCTCCAGCTCGCTGGCACTAGAGGCGATGGGTTGGGGAGAGCCTGCAGCAGTGAACTTATCGTTTTAACCTCTTGGCACCCACAGTACCCAATATGTGGCTCTCTGTAGGTGGGCATTAACGCTGAGCTGACGCATAATTGCATACCAGAATGTAAACGTTCCCGGCACAATTACTGGTGGCTAGCGTAAAGTTCCCCCGTCATTATTTGCAATCATGAGCTTTCCGATCATGTGACCACTGTGACAGGCAATCATGACGGTCACATGATCATAAACCCCTCCTCTCACCATCTGAAATCCTTTAAAGGAACAGGAGGGTTAACTTATCCTTTAAGTTTCCTTTAAAAAAAAAAAAAAAAAAAAAGTTTTCTTTTCACGATCCTGGACCCTGGAGCTCACCACCACGTGTAGATGAAAAATCTAGGTAACCCGTATACACCATCTACAATCCTGCCAGCCAGTGACTGACAATATACTGTATATATTGGTTTGCATAGACAGTGATATCTGCACTTTTACCACCAGTTTAAAGCGGTAGTAAGCCGCAAGAAAAATAAAGAAATTGGGACCTTTGCAGGTTTAGGTGATGTACTAGCATGCACTACATAGATATATATATATATATAGATATATATAGATGGGTATATATACTGTATATATCTATATATTTATATATAGATATCTATCTATATACAGATAGATCTATCTATCTATCTTTATATATATATATATATATATATATATATATATATATATAGATAGATCTATAGATATAGATCTATGTATAGATATATATACTCAATTTTTAGGAAAAATGTATTACTCATTTTTGATTTATGTTATTTTGATTCATTGTACAAGTGTATCCAATTGTGTATGTACAGTACCATCAAACTTGTTCATCCTTTTGTATCAGAAGTAATTTAAAAATGTAATACTTCTTCCAACAACAGGATTGTAGTATATAGCCCCGTACACACGGCCGAGGTTCTCGGCAGAAACCAGCGAGAACCTCGCTGGGATCCTCATTCTGCCGAGAACCTTGGCCGTGTGTACGGATTCGCCAAGCCCAGCCCGTCGGGAAACCCGTCGAGCAAATAGAGAGCAGGTTCTCTATTTGCTCGACGGCCCGTCGGGATGAATGGCTGGTCGCCTTTCCTGACATGCTGGTCGCCGAATCTGACAGCCGGCCGAGAACCTCGACGAGCGGAACGATGTGTTCCGCCCGTCGAGGTTCTCGGCCGTGTGTACGGGGCCTGAGTTCAGCACACTTGCTCTGTCATTCCAATGTCTTTTAAAGTTGTTAAGTGTCATGAACGCCATGTCACTGCAATGTGTATTCAGAATATGTTCCACAGAGTAGCTGGAAGACCATCTGGACAGTCAGACGTCAAGTCCGGACAAGATTGGAAATACCATTCTTTTATCTTGAAACATGCCGATGTGTGTAAAATGCTGAGGGGATCACGCTGTGGACGCAACTATATATGTCAACAAATGTATCAATCTTACCTGAAACAGACATTATGCACTTGATTATCCAGGTTGTGGCTCATTGGGTTTAAATAAAGCATTCAGATCTTTTTTTTTTTTTTTTTATTTAATATTTTATAATTGTTGCAGTTTTACAGTGTTGTTTGTCTTATTTTTATTGTAGACGTTGAATAACGTGTGCCTTTAGTTTATTGAAAGAAATATTAAATTTCCTTGTATTTTAGTTATATTTTTTATTATTTTTGTGTTTTATTTAACTTTTTAGCTTATAATGTTATTTTATTTATTTATGTTGGCTTTTATATATTTTTTTTATCAATTTTTTTTGCCTTATTTTATTTATATTTTGCTATGAGAAAATAGCTTTTGCTCCACAGAAACTAAATGAACTCAGATATAAAGGCTTTAAGTACAGGTTGGTGACTCTACAGTATTCCAAGTTTTGTTTATGTGTAGATATTTATGTTAGTTGTGTGTTTTATGTGCCATTCATGCAGTTTTTTACATAACTAAAAACCTATATAGATATATATATTTAAACAAAAAGATCATTTAAATAAAATGAAATCACAGCATTATTATTAATAATGCAAATTAATATGTGTGTCTGCCTATATATTTCCATATCTTAAAACTGATATCTTCATTTTTACAAATGTTAAGATTGATGATTGGACTATGACTGTTTCACACACATGTTCCTACCCAGGAACATTTATATACAAGCCAAATTTTTTTGCATAATTTTTCTACTATGTTAGTTATGTTAAACTGCTGGCACATATTCTGTAGTAGAATGTATACATACAGGTGTAATAGATACATATCTAAAAAATGTCTTTGTTCAGAAGGGTGGATGTGGTCAATTGTGATGGTCAATGGGGTTATCTTTGTTGGTGATGGTGATATTTCTTGTATTGTTATACCATGAGTTCTGTTTTGTTGTGTTTTTTCCTTTTTCTTAATTTTACACTTGTATTTTTTTTTATTAATGTACATGGGAATAAAAGTATGTTGAAAATTTGAAGAAACATATATATAAATATAACCATGGACATAAAGGAACGTTGAACCTGTATTAAAGAATTGGTTTATACTTACCATCTTGCTTCTTGCCTTTTAATAACGAGTCAGTCTACTCAAAAACAGCACTAACTGGAGTTAGCTTGGCTAGGTTACCCAGTAGCTTACTAAATCTATGGAAAATTCCAGCAATTAGTTTTCCACACTGCTATTTTCAGTTCTTCCTCCGCAGAATGGAGCATTAATTCCAATATGTAAAGAAAGTAAAAGGTAGAGTAATGCCCCGTACACACATACGGGTTTCCCAGCAGTCTTTTTACCGATGGGAAAACCCGAACGGAAAGCCGAGAACCGTCTCAGCAGCTTTTTCCCCCCTACACGCGACCAGTTTTCCCACAGGAAATCTGCCGGGAAAAAGACTGCCGGCAGGAAAAACTGCCTAGGAGCGCACAAACTGGTCATGTGTACTAGGCATTAGAAGCCTTTATAAAAGCTGATGGGCTTAGCTAGGAACACAAGTATAGTGATCTGACCACAGTATCTACCTTAAATTTAAAGCACCCTCTATTTGGGTTTAAATAATTAGCAAAATTTGTAAAATAACCACTTTGCTTTGGTGCAGTTACTACAAGGTGCTCATACACACAACCAGTTTTCCTGTCGGGAAAACTGCAATGACAGCTTTTGGCCGGGAAAACTGGCCATGTGTATGCTCCATGGCAGGAAAACCACCGGGAATCCTGGCGGGAAAAATGAGAACATGTTTTCTTTTTTCTTGCCGGGATTCCCGGGGGTTTTTAAGCCGGCAGTTTTTTTATGGGGAAAGCCTGCGGTGGATCATACACACGGCCGGGTTTTCCGATCAAAGCTCTCATGACAGTTTTCCTGCCAAGAAAACCGGCCGTGTGTAGGGGGAAAAAGCTACCAAGCATTTTCTCGGTTTTCCCCTTGGTTTTCCCAGTGGACTTTTTACTGCTGGGAAAACCGATTGTGTGTATGGGCCATAACTTCATATTACTGCCCATTGAAATGGGATATCATACAAGTTAATTAAGGTTTGAAGGTTGGGTGTCCATCATTTTTTGGATATATACTGTAGTTGCTAAAGTTGCTAGAGAACTTTAGTATTTCATCAGCAGATCGATCCTGCCAGAACCCTTCCAAACCTTGAATCAATTTTAGGTGTGCAAACCCCAAACAATTTTAAGGTGCAGGCAGTCCTTTCTTTATTAGCCTGTTCACACTGGGGTGACCTGGGATCCGACTTGAAGACGCCCCAAGTCGTGCGGTCGAGAAAATGAATGGAAGTGAATGGGAGCCATCTTAATGTACACTACTGAAGTCGCTCCGACTTCAAAAAAGGTTCCTGTACTACTTCAATTTGACTTCTAGGCGACCTGTACCCATTGATTTCAATGGAAGTCGCCTCCAAGTCGGATCCCCGTTCACAGTGAGGCAACTTTACAGGAAGTCACCCCAGTGTGACCCTGTTCTAAGGCACACAGGGGAACTCCACGACAAATAAAAAAAAAAAAAAAGTCATTGTTTCCCCTCCAGGAGCATACCAGGCCCTTAGGTGTGGTGTGGATTTCAAGGGGAACCACCTACACAGAAAAAACTTTTTTTTAATTAAAATTTGGCATCGAGTTCCCCCTCCTGGAGGCAACTTCAAGTCGTGTTGTAAGTCGCGTTGTGATTCATACTAAAGTCGTGTTCAAGTTGCCTCCCAAAGTCGTGCTGAATGTCGTGTTGCCCCAGTGTAAACCTGCTCTAAATGTTACTCTTTGTAGATTGAGAATTCCACATGCAGCGGCTGTAACAATTTGTTTCATCTTGCAAGTGGAAATGAAAACTATTCAGAAGCCATAGTCAGCCTCGCAGCTATTAATAATGGATAATTTGCCCCTCCACATTACACATGTACTAAAATGTACTAGTAACTAAATGTTAAAAGCCAAGTTCACTATTCTGCTGTTGTCTTAGTGACGTGTTGCTCATCATTCCTGTTGTATCTTGTTGGATTTAAAATTTCCACAGTCAAACTCGAAAAACAAAATTCTTTTATGTTTTATAAGATAAGATAATAATAACTGGCAAATTGAATTTATACCAGGAAAGGTGTTAACTAGCAGCTTAAGATAATATCATCATAGACGTTTTTTAATAATTTTAAGATAACAAGAAAAGGTTGTAATGCATTAAAGGGCCAATAAACTTAAATAACAGCAATTTCAGGGAAGAGGGTTCAAGGACAAGTTCACATTAAGTGAACGTGCCCTGTAATTCCCTCACCCCAATAAATGTAGCCTGCCATGTTAATTAAAATATTTCCCATTCCAGCAATGTTTACTGTGCAGCCTTGTCCAGCACCACACACCCTTTCTTACAAAAACGTCCCCGGCTGGCTCGACTTCAAAAGTAGAATTGTCCTTTAAATCACTTTTTAATTAAACAAAAAAAAATAAGCTAAAATTGATTGTGTTGCCCTTTTTTTTCAACTAATGCAGGCCATACACTCCACGAAAAGGTTTTTTTTTTTTTTACATATACCTAGTGCAGAATATTCGGACGGGAAACACATTAACCTTCCGATTTATCGTTCGTTTGGCAGAAAATTTCCAAACTTGTCCTTCGTTTTTTCGGCTCAAAAACATCCAAACGATTTTCGATTTTGTGCCCATTAACTGGCCGAAAAACGAAAGATCTTTCTTAACGACCGATTTTCAGCCAAATTTTCGTATAGTGTATGGCCAGCATAACGTCAAATAACGAAATTTTTGGGCAGGTCTTGAAACATGACAGTACTAGGTGTCTGAGCAGTCAATCACCAGGCACCAGTAAGTGAGCCACATGCTCCTCCATACATGGAAGTACCAAGTATTTTTCTTCATTATTAGTACCTGAAGGAACTTCAAAGTAATCACATGAGCGCTTTGAAAGGATGGTTCACCTTTACCAAAAATCCTGCCTATGCAGCTAATGGACCTTGCTTTGTGCACTGGTGCACAATCATGTTGGAACAGGAAGGGGCCATCCCGAAACTGTTCCCACAAGGTTGGGAGCATGAGATTGTCCAGGATGTCTTGGTATGCTGACGTTTTAAGTGTTCCCTTCACTGGAACTAAGGGGCCAAGCCAAACCCCTGAAAAACAACCCCACACCATAATCCGCCCTCCACCAAATGATTTAGACCAGTGCACAAAGTAAGGTCCATAAAGACATGGATGAGTGAAGTTTGGGGTGGAGGAACTTAACTAGTCTGCACAGTTCTGATCTCAACCTGATAGAACACCTTTGGGATAAATTTAAGCACAGACTGCGTGATAAAGGTGAACTAACTCTTTACAGTCCAACCAAACTTTCTTTTACAGAAGCTTTATTGCCATGCAACAGATTAAACAAAGTTGGTTGTCAAATAGCACAGAGTATTCAAAATATTTAGCGTGTAAGAGAATTATTCTCACAACAAATCAAAGTTACATACATTAAGGCCCCATTCACATTTGTGCGACTTGTCCTGCGACTTAAAACTGCAAAGTCGCAAGACAAGTCGCACCCCATGATTTTCAATGAGTACCATTCATATCTGTGGGACTTCAAGCCGTACCGACTTTAACGTAGTCCCTGTATTACTTTGGTCTGACTTTGATGCGAGTTGAGGTCCATAGACCTCATGTTTACACAGGCATTGCCTGAAATCACGTTAAAATCGTGTCACAATCGCACCACTTTCAAGTCGTGGCAGTGTGAAAGGGGCATAAGAGTTGCAAACAGTCCCAAAAGACCTCAAGGTCTCATAGAAACAAAAACAAGAGTCCATCTACCAATAAACTGACCGTGAGATCATAATAAGTTACCAATCAGGGTTTTTGGCATTTTAGCCCTAAAAAAAAAAAAAAAATCCTGTAACAATCATGTCCCATTATTGGCCAACCTAACATTTAAATAGACTAGAGGGATCAGATAAATCTATACCCCGGAGGGGGCCAAACTTTCAGTTTTATCAGCTAAATACATTCAAGACTCAAGGCCTGTACACACGATCAGATATTCCGACAACAATTGTCCGATGGACGTGTTTTGTTGGATAATCTGACCGTCTGTATGCTCCATCGGACAATTGTTGTCGGAATTTCCGACAACAAATGTTGCCTGTGCATGGTCTCAAATTGTCCGACAACAAATGTGTTCTGTCAGATTGTATTATCGTATGTAGACCAATCAGTCAGACTAAAATCCAAAGTACGAATACGCATGCTCCGAACCAATGCTAAACATCAGACAACAATAGCAGAAGTTGCCCTAAGGGTGGCGGTAGGGAGCAGAAAAACCATGTAGTTTTGTGAATGTTGGCTAAAAAAAGTTTTGCCGTCTGTATGCAGAACAAGTTTAAGGACCACGCCCTTCAGACAAAATTCCAAGGATTTGTCCGGTGGAAGTCCAATCGTGTGTATGAGGCTTTACAGTTAATGTTCTTTAGAAAGCAGCCACATCCTAAGTAGAAAATTCTGTCTCCTGGCAGCATGCTGCAGAGAAGGACCCTTGTGCACTGTGCAGAAGTAATGATCCCTCTGCCACCCCACCAATGAATCCTAAAATCCTCGTACGCACGCTCGGTTTACTCGGCAAGAAAGCTCTGCTAGCAGTTTTCTTGCTAGTTCTTGCAGAGAAAACCGTGTGTGAGGCCGTATACACAAGATCGGTTTCCTCGACAGATTCCACCAAGAAACTTGGTGGGAGAGCTTTTTTGGCGGGGAAAACGGTCGTGTGTATGCTTTTCATCGAGTAAACTGTCGAGGAACTCGACGAAGAAAAAAGAGAGCAAGTTCTCTTTTTCCTCGACGGGAGTCGTCGTGTTCCTCGTCGGGCTGGTTTTCCAACGAGAAGCACGTTGGTGTGTATGCTTAGAAACCCGCGCACCTTCGGTAAAAGTAGTATTTGTAATGGAAATAGCACATTTGTCATGCTGTAACAGACTAAAAAGTGCAAATGTCTCTTACCAAACTTTTGCCTAACACGCAGTAACATGAGATTAGCAAGAGCAGCCCCAAGGGTTGTGCCAGTGGAATCGAACTTCCCCTGCCGTTGTATGTGTTGAAGTCACCGAGTTTGAGAACGAGGAGATTTGGTCTTGACAGTGTGTACGCAAAGACAGCTTGTCATGTTTCTCGACAAGCCTAACAAGGAACTCGTCGAGGAAAACTATATGTCTTTTCCGACGAGTTCCACGGTCGTGTGTACGAGGCCTATGAGGCTAAAGACAGCCAGGAAACTAGAATATTTAGAAGGGGGGGTCAACAATAGCGGCCCCTCTGTCTTTCCCATAACAGGTTTTCTTTAGCCCTGTCCTTGACCGTAACTAATATTTTATGGATGTGTTGTTTTTGCCATAAACGTGTACTATGGCTCTGATAGACCTCATTAGTGTGTGTTCTCAGTGTTGCCTGCTAGTTTTCTAACCTCTAACATGACTTGTCTTGTCTCAGTGTAAGTTTACAAGCCTCTGTAAATGGTATGTTATGCGGGAATTTATTTCTGTAATGCGAGAGGTATTACAAAGTAACCTATAAAGTCTGGGCTCTGTCACTTACAATGGTTGTCTATTGTATGTCGGAGGACTCCTGGGACATATTTTCCAGTTTATGGACTTTTATTTTTGTCTTTCTTCCTTATTGCAGTGACGCCGCCTACAAAGCTACGATTCCATGTTGTGTCACAAGACAGTGTGCAGATTTCATGGAAAGCAACCAAAGATAAAATTAGAGGATATAAACTCCTTGTGACACCAAAATCAGGTAACCACAGCATTATTTGACACTAAAATTAAATATTGCAACAAATCATTAAGTGTTCAGGCATCACATTTTATTTGTTTTAATCCATAAGTAGGTTGATGCTTACCTGGGGGTATACTGAATCCTACTCTATTCATGCCTGTCCTACAGATTCTTGGACTATATACAGCCGCACCTTTCTGTGATAGAGACGGGTCTGGCTCTTACCCATAGTAACAATACCTATATTTGTCTAAATGGGTGAATTTTCAAGTCTCTGATACTACGGACCAAACACTTTTGAAAGGCCTTGGATATACCATCCCATCTCCCCAATTTTTCCATTTCTTTCTTTTTAATCATCCGGGTATTTATCATGTGATTTTGATATATGTTACTCTGCAATAAACCTTATAGGAAGAAATATTTTTGTTCCTTTGCTACACAATATTTGGCCGCTTGCAACGGTAAAATACCTTTTTCTCTTTCCTCTTCACATGATGAGCCTTGGGGTCCAATCTGGAATCTCCCATATGGGTAATTGCGTGCTGATAAGATATTACTGTTTTGAGGACAACCCAAATTTGGGATTTTGTTTTACTTTACTTCTCTGTGATAATAGTCACCTGAACAAATAGAGAGGGTAAATCTCCCTAATAGGGGCACAGACAGCAATAAAAACTGACCGGTGTTCTAATACCTCTCCCTATTCCAAACTACAAAAAGATACAACCAAAACCGGAAGTGAGCGGAAATCCCTCCAAAATGAAGGAATCCTGGGGTGTCGCAAGAGTATTGGAAGATTTACCCTCCATTACTGTTCTTGGGACAATCCAAAACCTATACATACAGAGTCATATAATTAGTTAGGAGATCTCCTTTAATGATAATAGTAAATAGAGAGGGTAAATCTCCCTAACAGGGGCACAAACAGCAATAAAAACCTGACCAGTGTTGTAATCCTCCCTATCCCAAACTACAAAAAGTTTTGTCTTTAGTTGTACTTTCATTCTGCATTTTTGTAGAGTAGTAGCAAATAAATTTGAATGTAAAACATCATGTTATATCTTTTTTATTGCAGCCATTTTCAACAAGGGTTTCAACTTTAAAGTGTCACTAAAGGCAGATTTTTTTTTTTTTTAAAAAGGAACATGTTATATTTACCTCCACTGTGCAGCTCGTTTTGAACACAGTGGCCCCGAACCTGGTCTTCTGGGGTCCCTCGGCGGCTGTCTCGGCTCCTCCTCGCAAAAGCTTTCTACCTTCATGCGAGCGAGTGGAAAGCTTTTGCAAGCACGCTCCCGTGATACAGCGGCGGGCATAGCCGCCGACTGTATCACTCGGCCCCGCCCCCCAGCGCGTCGCGTCATCCGCTGTGATTGACAGCAGCGCCAGCCAATGGCTGCGCTGCTATCAATCCGTCCAGCCTAGCCAATCAACGACCAGGCTGGGAACCGAAGTTCATCACATGGACGCGCCCGGGACTTTCGAGGGGTCAGGTAAGTAAAACGGGGGTTCGGGGGGGGCGGTACCATCGGATGTTTTTTCACCCTAATGCATAGGATGCATTAAGGTGAAAAAACATTTACCTTTACAAACCCTTTAAGGTTCTTTCAGAGGTTGCTAGGGGTTCTTTGAGCTGTGGCTGATTTACCTCCAGTTTGATGGCTTGCATAGTTTCTGGTCCAGCGCCACTTGGCAAAGCCAGCAGCATAACATCAAATATCTTTTTTGCTGTTGGTAAGGGTGACATTCTGACCACCACTGTAAGGGTTGCATTCTTCCTACTGACCACCACTTTAAGGCCTCGTACACACAGGCAAGAATCTCGTCAGGAAAAAAACAGTTTTTCCCGATGAGATTCTTGGCAAGAATCTCTTGCCGCCCGAATGTACATACGGACCTTTTTAAAAGAACCGCGGTTCTCTTATAAGGCAAGAACGCAGTGGCGTCATCGCGTACGACGAGCATGCGCTCTTCACATATGATGCCATCGCCGCCACATTGCTTCACCCTACCTATGCCGTGTAAGCTACCACGCATGCATCAAAGTCATTTCGAGCATGCGCTGGTTTCCACGGCGACAGGTAAGTATACACCATCTCTGGTTTCTTATCGGGAAACAGGCCAACAAGAATCTCAACGAGAAAAAAGAGCGCAGGTTCTCTTTTTATCTCGTCAAGATTCTGGCCACATTTCCTGACGAGAAACCTGAAAGCCTCGTACACACAAGCGGTTTTCTCTGCAAGAAAGCTCTGCCAGCAGTTTTCTTGCTGGTTTTTGAAGAGAAAAACGGTCGTGTACGAGGCCTCAGGCCTCGTACACATGACCGGTTTCCTCGGCAGAATCCAGCAAGAAACTTGTTGGGAGACGTGTTTTGCAGAGGAAACCGGTCATGTGTACATTTTTCGACGAGGAAACTGTCGAGAAACTCGACGAGCCAAAAAGAGAGCATGTTCTCTTTTTCCTCGACGGGAATGGAGAAAATTGGCTCGTCGAGTTCCTCGACAGCCGAACAAGGAACTCGACGAGGAAAACAACAGTTTCGCCTGACGAGTTCCTCGGTCGCGTGTACGCGGCCTAAGGGTTGCATTCTTACTACTGACCACCACTGTAAAGCCTCATACACACGATTGGATTATCCAACTCAAATAGCGTGACAGGCTGTTGTCGGAAAATCTGACCATTTGTATACTCCATCCGACAATTGTTGTTGGATTTCTACGTGGACAAATGTGGGATAGCATGCTTTAAAATTGTCTGCCAACAATTGTGTGTTGTCGGATTATCCGATCGTGTGTACACAAGTCTGTCGAACAAAACACGATCGGAAGCAGTGCTCACCATAACACAACATTAGCAGAAGTTGCCCAAAGGGTGGCGCTAAAGAGCTGAAAAAACACGTAGTTTTGTGTTTGTTAGCCGACAATTCGTTGCCGTTTGTATGAAAGACAAGTTCATGGCCAACGCCCTTCGGACTAAAGTCCTACGCTTTGTCCAATGAAAATCCGATCCTGTATACAAGGCTTTAGGGTTGCATTCTTCCTACTGACCACCACTGTAAAGGGCATTTTTCCCATTGACTGCTAAAAAATTTGTTTTGGTAAGGGTTCTCTTGGACCTGAAAAGGTTGAGAATGGCTGATTTATTTATTATTGCTAGGATTAGACAGACTGATGCTAGACAGAAACATTGCATCTATAATACCATACAGATAAGACCAACCCTAAACTGATGAGTTCTGACAAGGGAAAAAAAAATATATATAAAAAAAATATATTGAAAAAATGTATATATGGCTAACTAAAAATTCTTACCCAGCACTTATCCATAGCATTTTGACAATACCATGTAGAAAAAGCTTTTGCTGTTCTCAGAATAGGCATGCATTGTGGCAGACTATTACGCCCTTTCCTTTATTCTACTTTGAGAGGAAAACGTGGAATTCAGGAATTTGATTCAAGCTTAGTCAATGAAGAAATCATATTTGTCCCATAACATCATACATAACTTCTAGATACAGTGACTGGCAATTCTATGTCACTTGTGCATATATTACAGACAGTGCAGAGAGTGAAGGCGTAGCGTCCCACATTGTCTGAATGATCTAGTAGGATGGCATTGTGGTCATAGGGCACAGAGAAATCTGCAACCAAGCAGACCTTTGTTCTTGACAGAAGGCACTGGGTCAGAAAATTGCTGAGATATCTCATACTCCTGACAGGAATCCATGGTCCTTTCTCAAAATCAAAACTCCAGCCAAAATAATTTAATTTAGCGAAGAGTGAGGAAAGATTATTTAGACCTGTTGTCAGGTTATTAGGGCTGTCTGTGTCCCCAATGAAGCGATTTTTCTATAGGTGGTTGTAATTTTACCAATGGAACTCTATACAAGCTTCTCTGCTGTGTTGTTTCTTTGGCTAACCCAATGTGCTCAGGGAACCCTTTCTAATAAATGTTTATTTGTACAAAAAAGATTGTATATAGCAATTGAAAAAAAAAAACAGACACACAAGCACCTTAAAATATGTTAAATCTTTAGAAAAAATATGTAATTGACCCAAATTCTTGTTTCCCTTTTAACCACTTAAGACCCGGACCAAAATGCAGGTAAAGGACTAGGCCCCTTTTTGCAATTCGGCACTGCATCGTTTAACTGACAATTGCGCGGTCGTGCGACGTGGCTCACAAACAAAATTGGCGTCCTTTTTTCCCCACAAATAGAGCTTTCTTTTGGTGGTATTTGATCACCTCTGTGGTTTTTATTTTTTGAGCTATAAACAAAAATAGAGCGACAATTTTGAAAAAAATTCAATGTTTTTTACTTTTTGCTGTAATATCCCCCAAAAGTATATAAAAAAACATTTTTTTTCCTCAGTTTAGGCCGATACGTATTCTTCTAAGGCCGCGTACACACGAGGACACATGTCCGCTGAAACTGGTCCGCAGACCAGTTTCCGTGGACATGTCCGATCGTGTGTATGGCCTAGCGGACAGGTTTCCAGCGGACAAAAGTTTCTAAGCATCCATCAGACATGTCCACTGGTTAGTACGTCTAACCAGCGGACCGAAATTTTGATTCGACGCATGCGTGGAAGCATTTTACTTCCTGGTTTGAGGACGTCGGTGGCTTCCTAGTCACCGCGTTGTTCTTTCCGCGGGGATTTTGGTCTGATCGTGTGTACACACATCAGACCAAAAGAACCCCCAGGGACATGTCCGATGGAAACGGTCCGCGGACCGTTTTCATCGGACATGTCTCCTCGTGTGTACAGGGCCTAAAACAAAATAGGGGATAGTTTTTATTGCATTTCGCAGTCTTTTTTTCGCGACTGGTGGACACATCAGACAATTTTGACACATTTTTGGGACCATTGTCATTTTCACAGCAAAAAATGCATTAAAAATGCATCGTTTACTGTGAAAATGACAATTGTAGTTTGGGAGTTACCTACAAGGGAGCGCTAAAGGGTTTATGTATGACCTCATCTGTGTTTCTAACTGTAGGGGGGTGTGACTGTAGGTGTGACACCATTGATTGTGTGTCCCTATATTAGGGAACACATGATCGATGACGCTGCCACAGTGAAGAACGGGGAAGCTGTGTTTACACACAGCTCTCCCCGTTCTTCAGCTCCGGGGACCGATTGCGGGACTTCGGCGGCGATAGGCTCCACGGGTCCCGTGGTCGTGGTCACGGAGCTTCGGAGCGGGTCGCGCGAGCGTGCCGCGGGCTCGCAACCTACGGCTGGGCATTAACCAATCACGTACCGGTACGTGATTGTGCCAAGCTGTGCCATTCTGCTGACGTATATCGGCGTTAGGCGGTCCTTAAGTGGTTAAAGGGGTGTTCCAGCCCTAAGTTGTGTTTATTAAAAGTCAGCAGCTACAAAAAGTGTAGCTGCTGGCTTTTAATAAACACTCACTTACCTGCTCCTGCGTTCCAGCGACGCGCCGACCGGGGCTCCGCTCCTCTCCCCCCCTGCCCGGCCGGCGTCTCCATCCTGACTGTGGGCACCCAGCCGTGACAGCCTTCGGCTTCACGGCCGGGCACCCACTGCGCATGCGCGAGCCGTACTGCGCATGCGTGCGCGGCGCGGCTCGCCGCTGATTGGAGAGGCGATCGCATGGGACCTGTCAGTGTCCCATGTGATCGCCTACAGGGAGGGGCTGGTGTAGGCGATTAAGGCTTAATCGCCTAACCAGCCCCTCGGCGGAAGCAGGAAGTGGGACAGGAAGTCCCACTCCTACTGAAGCCCCCACTCCCCCCCCAAAAAAATTACATGCCAAATGTGGCATGTATGGGGGTGAGGAGTGGAGTAAGCTAAGGTCGTTTTTTTGGGTGGAACACCCCTTTAAGTAAAATTTCACAGTCCATACTGCAAAATCCCCTTTTTGAGAAGCTTTCAAGAATACTGAAACCCGGAGTTTTCTTATATGGACATGACGATTTGGATAAGGCCTTCTGCATGCTTTTCACAAAAGTTGCATCTCTTTGGCGTTGATAATATTCTAAAGAGGTCGATTTACTAAAACAGGAGATTGCAATATCTGGTGCAGCTGTGCACGGTGGCCAATTGGCTTCTTACTTCAGCTTGTTCAATAAATCTTTGACAATGACAATGAAACCTGGAAGCTGATTGGTTTCTATGCAGAGGTGCACCAAATTTTGCACTCTCTAGTTTTAGTAAATCAAACCCAATGTGTCAATGTTTTAAAAAAGATAGATTATATAGGTTGTACTGTAATTATATATGTACAGGCAGCCATGTTTAAATGATTTTATATACACACTAAGCATTTTGCTTCATTCTGGAATCAACTGTACCTCTGTTTTCTCCAGTTTTTGAAATTCAGCACATAAGTTGGAGGCCTGACACCCTTCTGGTTATACAGATAACTTTAGTTTATTTCAGTTTATTTTGTTTTCGCACATTAACATCCACATTTACTGCCCAAACACATTTCTGGAGTGGGAGGCACATTGTGCATTGTTCCCAAACTGCCTGGTCAGAAATCATAAGCAGCTGGCATAAGAAATTACATCATTTTTTAAAGACTCCACTTCTCAGTTGTATATCAATCTGAGTTTAATTACTGTACCTTAGTCCCTTTTGGAGACATAGGCAGGCCTGTCGCGACAAGGCAAGCAAACCAAGCAAAAGCAGGGCCCTTGCCGGGCTTCCTATAAATGCTGCAGTCGCCTGAGCGCTCTTTAGAGAGCCTCAGGCGGCTGCAGCACTGCTGCCTATCTCGTCACTTCTTCCCCTTTCCTGTAGCATGGCCGAGCTCCTCTTCCTTCCTCCTGTCAGTCCGGCTGGGTACCGCCCGGTGCAGGAGATTCAGTTTCCTGTTCCCGGCCAAACTGACAGGAAGTGCACACCATGGAGAGCCTCAGGCAGCTGCAGCACAGCTGCCTATCTCATCACTTCTTCCCCTTCCCTGTAGCATGGCCGAGCTCCTCTTCCTTCCTCCTGTCAGTCCAGCCGGGTACCGTACGGTACAGGAGATTCAGTTTCCTGTTCCCGGCCGGACTGACAGGAAGTGCACACTGAGTGCTCACTTCCTTTCAGTCCGGCTGGGAACAGGAAACTGAATCTTCTACCGTGCAGTACGGTAGGGAGGGGGGGCCTCCATGTCCATTTTGCTTGGGGCCTCTAAACTCCTTCAAACGGCCCTGGACATAGGCATTACCCTAAAGCCTAGTACACATGGGCCGAATATCGGGCGGCATCGACCAGTTCGATAGAAACCAGCCCGACATTCGGGCCATGTGTATGGCAGCCAGTGTGACAGAAGCTGCCCATTCGGTCAACGTCTGATAGCGCCAACCAGAGGGTTCTGGCAGGGGCTGCCCCCCCTGTCAGAACACAATAGCACAGCAGGGAAGATCACTGTATTAATATCAGATTGTTAGTACAGCGGTTCTAACCTGAGCCATCAGTTTTTCAGTAGGTTGAACTAAAAAAAAATGTTGGTGTGTATGAGGCTTAAAGGATAAGTCCACCCTAACACTAAAATCACTACATCTACAGACATCCATGATAGAAGCCTAACCTAGCTAGCCATGTAAAGAAGAAATCAGTATACATACCTTTTTTTAAACCGATCCGCTCTGGTCTCCAGCGGTAAAAGCCCTGCAGAGGACACAGCCAGCAATGGCTGTAAAATGAATGGGAAGTGACATCACCCATAGGCTTACTATGGGACTTGCGTTGTCGGTGTGCTTTGCACCCGCCTCCACAGCGAAGCCGCAGCTGACAGCTCAGTGTTGGATCGGGACGGAAGATATGTATACTAATTTCTTCTTTACAGGGTTAGATAAGGTTAGTGTTAGACCATGGATGTCTGTAGATATAGAGATTTTAGTGCGGGGGGCATTCGCCCATCAACATTAATTGTGTTTTTTGGGGGAATCAAGCAATTTTGTGGAAAAAAAATGAAGTCATCTATGAGCTGCTTACTGTAAGTATTATTTTCTTTGCAAGTTCTTATTTTTAAGCGACAGAGTAGCTCCAACAGATGTATAATGTTAATCTTCTTGTTTTATGGCAGCTTGCAATCTAGAGATTTGAAGGGAACAGTGAGGATTTACTGGGAGTACAAGATTTACAGACATGGGGGGGGTTGATTTACTAAAGGCAAACAGACTGTGCACTTTGCAAGTGCAGTTGCAGAACTTAGTGAAAGATGGGAAGCTCTGCTGACTTCCATCATCCAATCAGGCACAAGCAAAAATGCTTTTTTTATTTTTTATTCCTTGCATGTGATTGGGTATTCTTCTCAAAGTGAAGCTCCCACTCATGTACTTGATTTTAGAGCAAACTGGCTATTTACCTTTATTAAATCAACCCCAATGTCCTTTTTGTTTTTGGACATGTTAAAGTCTGGCTGAAAAAGACACATCGAGCTCAACCAAAAGACACAAATAACATTAAGAAAGCATTCTCAGAACCCCAACCCCATAGTTAAATCCAAAGGATGGAAAAAATCAACGTATTATACATATACATGATTTATTTTGGTCTAACAAAGAAAAATAAATTCCTTCCTGATCCCCATAGTCAATCAGACACTCCCTAATTTAACTTTCTGCGGCTATTATTGCTTTTCAATAATTATAGCCACATATATTTTATGAATATATAGAAACACATTCAGCCCTTTTTTTAAGCAATTTACTGAGCAGGCTAGAGCCATATAGTCATGTACCCTATGTACCAGGTAATCATTACCTTATTCACTAGAACGGGTGAATTGTTTAAAAAGGAAATTTTAATTACTTTTAATAAAATCTGAAATGTGTAATTTGTGATCTAAAAATACATTTCTTAAAAATTCTTCTTTACCCAGATTTGCAGTAGATGGTAGCATCAGATTTAGATGCTTTCCCAACGAAAATTGGAATGGCACAGTTGGTAGCACTCTATGGGCCAGATTCATGTAGCCCGCTGTATCTTTAGGCGGGCGTAGCGTATCTTGTTTACGCTACGCCGCCGTAAATTAGCGTAAATTAATAAATGCTGTATTCACCAAGCTAAGTTACAGCGGCGTAGCATAAATGGGCCGGCGTAAGCCCGGGTAATTCAAATGTAAATGAGGTGGGCGTGTTTTATGGCAATGTGTTGTGACCCCACGTTTTTTAAGTTTTTTTTTTTTATCTGCGCATGCGCCGACCGTGGACGTATACCAGTGCTCATGCTCCAAATTATGACACTACAACGCATTGTTTTCGACGTGAACGTAATTGACGTAAATGCCCATTCACGGACGAGTTACGCAGACAATGTAAAATCTGAAAAATTTGACGCAGTCCCGACGTCCATACTTAACATAGGATGCGCCATCTTTTTGGTGGTTTATCTTTATGCCGGAAAACACCTTACGTAAATGGCGTAAATTCACTGCGTCGGCCGGGCGTACGTTCTTGAATAGGCGTATCTCGCTGATTTACATATTCTAGGCGTAAATCAGCGGGAATGCCCCTAGCGGCCATCTTAAAAATGCAGTTAAGATACGACGGCGTAATACAATTACGCCGCTCGTATCTTAGCTCAAACCCGGCGTATCTTGTTTTCTGAATACAGAAAAAAGATACGCCAGCACTGTTTAGAAGTTACGTGGCATATCTAGAGATATATGCCCTCGTAAATAATGCTGAATCTGGTTCTATCGATTTATCTAATCTACCGTGTTCCAGGAGCATTATGGGAGTTTAAAAACATTTTTTATGTTTTTCTTTTTTTTTTTTTATAGAAAAAGACATGTCCTCATTACAAAAGTCCCAGCCAGTTAAGTTAGTCTGCCAGTTGTAAGTCTATTACCATATTTCAGAGGAAAACGGCAATGAGTTTTTAATTTTGTGAAAACAGCAATAGACCAGTTTTATTAAAACATGTATCAGCACTTTGGCCAGCGCATGAGATTAGATGCCTGAGTACAACAGCCTTATACCTGGCCGAGTTAAAGTGAACAATTTGGTAAAAGTCTGCCCTAATAAATTCCTGACAATATATGGCATTAGTATCAAGTTTAAAAAAATGCTCCATCTTTTTTCATTATTAAGCAGTTTTAGAGCTCCATTCAAGTGATTTTGTCTAGGATGAGGGCATCAGTTTGCTGCAGGCAAGAGGAAGCATTTCCTGACCCCCCCCCCCTCCAAAAGCAATTGGATATTCCCTGTTTCAACTTTACCTATAAGTGTTAGCATCCAGTTATATTATGTACATTTAGGAAAGAGTCCAGGCCTAAAGCAATCTACCGAGCTGGACAGAAGCAGCTCTTAAGGATAGTCTATTCCACATTTTCACAGCTCTTGCTGTGAAGAAACCTTTGCGTATTTGGAGTTGAAATCTCCTTTCCTCCAGACATAAAGAGTGCCCCCTTGAATCACTCAACACTATATAAACTCCTTATATATTTGTACATGTTGATCATATGCCCCTTAACCGCTTGCCGACCAGCCGCCGCAGTAATACGGCGGCAGGTCGGCACTGCTGCGCGAGAGCCCGTAGCTCTACGTCGCGCCTTTCGCGGCCACTAGGGGGCGCGTGCGCGCCGCCGGCGGCCCGGGCGCGCGCCCCCCGCTCGCCCCCGAGTCCCGTGCGTGTGCCCGGCGGGCACGATCGCCGCCGGGCACACGCGATCGCTCGTTACAGAGCGGGGAACGGGAGCTGTGTGTGAAAACACACAGCGCTCGTTCCTGTCAGCGGGGGAAACGCTGATTTTCTGTTCATACAATGTATGAACGGAAGATCAGTGATTCCCCCTAGTAAGTCCACCCCCCCCCATAGAGTTAGAACACAAATAGGAACACACTTAACCCCTTCCCTGCCCCCTAGTGTTAACCCCTTCACTGCCAATGGCATTTTTATAGTAATCCAATGCATTTTTATAGCATTGATCGCTAAAAAAATGTCAATGGTCCCAAAAATGTGTCAAAAGTGTCCGAAGTGTCTGCCATAATATCGCAGTACCGAAAAAAAAACGCTGATCGCCGCCATTACTAGTAAAAAAAATAATAATAATAAAAATGCCATAAAACTACCCCCTATTTTGTAAACGCTATAACTTTTGCGCAAACCAATCAATAAACGCTAATTGCGATTTTTTTTACGAAAAATATGTAGAAGAATACGTATCGGCCTAAACTGAGGAAAAAAATATTTTTTTTATATATTTTTGGGGGATATTTATTATAGAAAAATGTAAAAAATATTGAATTTTTTTCAAAATAGTCGCTCTGTTTTTGTTTATAGCGCAAAAAATAAAAACCGCAGAGATGATCAAATACCACCAAAAGAAAGCTCTATTTGTGGGAAAAAAAAGACGCCAATTTTGTTTGGGAGCCACGTCGCACGTCCGCGCAATTGTCAGTTAAAGCGACGCAGTGCCGAATCGCAAAAAGTGCTCTGGTCTTTGGACAGCAATATGGTCCGGGGCTAAAGTGGTTAATTTCCTCTTTTCAATAGATAATAAATTCAGTTCCTCCAATATTTCCTCATAGCTGAGCTCCTCCATGCCTCTTTTCAGTTTGGTTGCCCTTCTCTGTACTTTCTCCAGTTTCCCGATATCCCTTTTGTGAATTGGTGCCCAAAACTGAACTGCATATTCCAGATGAGGTCTTACTAATGATTTGTACAGGGGCAAAATGATATCTCTCTCTGGAGTCCATACCTCTCTTAATACAAGAAAGGACTATGCTCACTTTTATAAACTTCTACTTGGCATTTATTATTAATGAACTTATGCAACATAAAAATATACATCTGATACTACGTCCACTTTAATTTACTGTTGACTGATATTGCTGTTTATGGACCCGCAATCAATCAGAATGAAAGGATAAGGCCACCCTAGCACTAAAATCGTTACATCTACAGACATGCACCATATAAGCCTAACCTATCTAGCCCTATAAAGAAGAAATCAGTATACATACCTTTTTTTAAGCCAATCCGGTCCGGTCTCCAGGGGTGGAATGGGATGTGGCGTCATCCATGGCCTTTCTATGGGGCTTCCGTTGTCGGCTGTGGCCTTTGCACCTGCCTCCACAGCGAAGCCGCAGCTGACAGCTCAGCAAGGGATCGGGTCGAATCGGCTTCAAAAAAGGATTGTATACTGATTTCTTCTTTACAGGGTTAGATAGGTTAATGTTAGATCGTGGATGTCTGTAGATCTAGAGATTTTAGTGTTAGGGTGGACTTACTGTATCCTTTAATCCTCGTACATACTGCTGTTTTTGCACTTATCCTTTAATCCTGCCTTGGAAAACAAAGTCTAATTGTTGGCTGTGGACTGCACATGAGTAATGACAAATAGCATTTATTTGAATGACCACATTTGTGGAGGGGGGGGTTATGGAAAATAATTTAAAGGAGGAGTTTTCCTTTAAGTACACCAACTAATCGCCACGGCAGAATAAAATAAATCTGACTAAGGTAACGTTGTGATGAGGGTCAGCTTGTGAACCCAAAATTAACTTTAGCCGCCTTTGTGAAGAGTGACGGTATAATGGGCATTTTCCTGCCGTATTTGCAATATTCTTCCATGATGAAAGATGTCTGACTTAATTTCTTCTCATGTTCAGGTGGGAAAACCAACCAACTAAACCTTAAAAACAACGCCACCAGAGCTATCATTCAAAGACTTGATCCTGATCGAAGTTACAAAGTACAGATCATTGCCTTTAATGAAGACGATGACAGCAAGCCCGTCCTTGGAGAGTTTAGAAGTACGTATATGTGACGAGCACTGATAGCTGATATGCTGACACATTAACATCTGTCGTTAAGAACTAAACTGTCTTTATTGTGAATTGGACTTCATTGACCAAAATGTTTAACAAGGGAACAGTCTGTACAGTCAGTCTTACATCAGCCAATCAAATTCAAACCCATTTGCACCTGCACTGGCTATAGTCAGAAGAGATGGAACAGAACATCGACGACACAGTCCTATCTGCAGTACAGTTAATCATACCTACTTTACCTACTTTACGAGGCCAAACATGTGGAAACCCCTCCAAATAATTGAGTTCATGTAAAGGGTACAGACATAGTTTGATGACTTTTGCATGGAGGAACTCAAGTGGTCTGCACAGAGCCTTGACCTCAATACTACTAAACACCTTAGGGATGAATTTGAACACCCATTGAAAGCCTCATAATCTCATTTAACACTAACTGACCTCACAAGTAATTTTTTAGGCAAATGAGCTCAAATTCCCATAGACACATTAAAATCACGTATAATGCCTTTTGAAGGGTCAGGGTTGTTATATGCAAAGGTTGCTGAGGACAACTTCATATTTATGCCTATGCATATGGTTTTGGAAGTGGATACCCTACAAGCTTATATTGCTGTGATGGTCAGGTGTCTACAAAGTTCTGGCTGTGATGTTGAAGCGGAGACCATAGGTCTTCTGATCTTATTCCATTTGTGCACATTTAGGGTACGCCACTGACCCTAACTTCAGGCTGAAAAAAACGTTGTAGTAAACTTGATACGGCTCAGGGGCGGCAGTTTGAGGACCCCCTTTCCTTTACTAACTTTTTTTACAAACTCCAATATTGACTGGTAGTTGTCATATGTATACTGTAGTATGCAGTATATCTTTAATAAAATGTACAAAATAAGAAAACAAATGCAGCAACCACAGCTAGGGTCTAGTAAGATGCAATATATCACAATTTACTTTTTTGTGTTATTTTATTTATTTGTTTTGTTTGATTTAAATGTGTTAAAGCTCATCTCCATTTTTCATAGTTGTGTATCCAATGTGGATATTTCCCCTTACGTCCTGTCCCAGAGATTGCTCTCATCAGGCATAGAAACTTCTCTAAAAAAATAAATAAAAAAAACTACTATAAAAACCTGACTGAGTTTCTAAATTACATGCAGATAGCATCCTGGACTCGAGTTGAGCCAGTCTTGCAATGCATAAGTATTCATTTTAAAACCCCTCTCCAGGAAACTCCAGGAAACTTGAAAAAATTGCCCTTGAAATGAGTTTGTGTCTGAACTGTAAGGGTTAACTGATTGTTTAGATCCAGGGGTCATTGAAAAGAACATCTACATACCCGATTGTTTGCTCCTCTGTGCTGCTAGACTGGCCCCCTCATCGTCTTTGTCCCCCCCCCTTCCAGGGGCCTGAAGTCCTGATGTCATCAAAACCGATGTAGGGTCCAGAGCCTCTTGGAGCATAGGGGAGCACCGTCTGCCTGGGGATTGGATTATTGGCTGAGTAAAATTGCTTTTACTCTCCCCTAGACTAAATAAACAGTTAACACCTGGAGTGTGGGCTCAGTGCCACTACAAGGAGGAATCATCAGATTTCCTGGAGTTGAGTTTTGGAACATTGTGCCGTCTTTTCATTGTAGACTTGTTCTCTTGTCTGCCATGGCTTCTGCTCAAGTCTCGCTTGTTATAAATTATGAGTTGCAAATATTATAAATGTTCTTCAATGTGAATTGTTTTGGTTCTTATTGTGTGATTTTCTTTTGGTACCAGTTAGAGATTTGGAAAAGAAGAGAAAAACTAAAAAAATTGAAACATCAGAAAGTGAGAACCAAGTCATGGAGGAAGGTATGATCCTCTGAACATTTCACTTATTATTCAGTAACTCAGGTGTTTAAATACTCAAATCTGTGTGTAATGTTAAAGGGAAATTTGACTTTCACTTGCTTTGCAGTTTTATTGCTATATTAGGAAGGCACTGTTAAAGTAGACGTAGGCCCATAAAATGATTGCTGTAACTATCTGGCACACATTTTCCAAGAGAGTGGCTAGTGTAGGGAGTCTGCCAACCTTCCTGGAAAACCTCCTCTTTAAGTACAAACTGGCCAGCAGGAGTGGCCGCTCATAAAGGCCACAGGGGCGCCGCCCCCCTAATCCATGGCCCCGGGCCCCTAATCTACATGCAGGATGCCAGATGTATGGATTTTCCCCCCACAAGGGGCCACAAGGACATTAAGGGGTTAAAAAACAGCATTTTGCTTGCACATGTTTGAATGATGGAAGTCAGCAGAGCTTCTGCTAATTTACTAAGCTCTGGAGAAACTGCACTTTGCAAAGTGCGCAGTCTACTTGCCTTTAGTAAATCACTAGTTATATAGAAAAATAAGGCACCAACTTAAGGAAAAGCACTAAAGGAAGAACAAATAAAGAAAAAAAAAATTTTTTTTTGACAATAATGTTGTTTTAAATGTATATTCAACTTTTCGGATATTTATAATTACTGAAATAAAAGAATAACAAGTACAGTGAATTTCTAAGTAAGGCTCCAGGGCTACTGGAGCTCATAAACGGCCGTTTTTTGGAGTTTGGGCGTTTTTTTTTTAACCACTTGATACCTGTAAGCCGTCAAATGACGTCCAAAACAGGGACCTGTTATCCCGGGTGGGTGTCATATGACGGCCTGGAATTTGCGGGGAGATATCTCAACGATGCCTGCACCCAGAGGCATCATTGAGATATCATTTTTTAGCGGCGGCGATCGTGCTCACTGTAAGAGCGATCATAGCGGCGGTTCCACCGCTAGATCGTTCTTACAGGCGGCGGGAGGGGACATCCCCCCTCCCGCCGCCATACGGTGCTTCTCCGGTCTCTCCCATCCCATCGGGAGCCCGGAGAGATGATCGCCGTCCCCGGATGTTTGCCATAGAGATGACTGGTGACCAGATGGTCACCAGTCATCTCTATGGCCGTCGAAGGACCCGGGCGTGATGTGATGATGTCACGCCCGGGTCCCGTAAGTAAACAAACCGCAGTTGCGGCTAGTAAGAATGAGATCTGTGAATTTTTTTTCATGATCTCATTCTTTCCAGCCTGGAGGAGAGATGTGAGGTCTTATTGACCCTGCATCTCTCCTTAAAGAGGACCTGTCACACACATTCCTATTACAAGGGATGTTTACATTTCTTGTAATAGAAATAAAAGCGTTTGAAAAAAAAAATGTAAAAAATAAATAAATAAGTAAAATAAAAAATAAATAATAATAATAAAAAAAAATTAAAATGCCCCTGTCCCCGGTAGCTCGCGCTCAGAAGCGTACACTCACGTAAGTCCCGCCCACGTATGTAAACGTCGTTCAAACCACACATGTGAGGTGTCGCCGCGTGCGTTAGAGCATGTGCAACAATTCTAGGACTAGACCTCCTCTGCAACTCTAAACTGGTAACCTGTAAAAATGTTAAAGTGTCGTCTATGGAGATTTTTAAGTAACGAAGTTTGGCGCCATTCCATGAGTGTACGCAATTTTAAAGCATGACATGTTAGGTATCTATTTACTCAGCGTAACATCATCTTTCATATTTTATCAAAAAATTGGGCTAACATTACTGTTTTGTTATTTTTTAATTTATGAAAAAGCCGTTTGAAAAATGATTGCGCAAATACGGTGCAAGATAAAAAGTTGCAATGACCGCCATTTTATTCCCTAGGGTGTCTGCTAAACAAACATATATCATGTTTGGGGGTTCTGAGTAATTTTCTAGCAAAAGAATGATGATTTGTACCTGTAGGAGAGTAGTGCCAGAATAGGCCCAGGAAGGAGGTGGGTTTTAAAGCCCTGTATTGAAGTGGTTAAAAAGCCCATAAACTCCACTCTGTGTTATCCTATGTGTCCATCCACCCATGGATGTTTTTGGACGTTTATCAGCAGTGGAGTTTATGGCTGTTTTCTGAACACCCTAAAATCGTGGTCAGTCAATTTTTTGACCACAAAAAACATCAAATGCTCATAAACACTAATAAACATCGATAAACGCTCAAAAATGTGGCTCACCAGTGTTTTTTAAAGTTTTTGATCCATTGAAACAAAAATTATAATAAAAAACGCAACAAAAATGCTAAATCGTAAAACGCTTAAAAACGCTAATAAACGCTATTGCAAAAACATTAAAAAAACATTGAAAGACTCACCGATAAGCTACTGGCGTTTTTAAAACATTATTTTATGGGTATTTTTTTTCATACAATATTTTAGAAGGATCCAAGCTGGAAATTTAGCAGGAGTGATGATATACAGTACTTATACTGTGTAAGAAAAGTACATGATAGACGGGAGGGTAAATCACACAAAGAACATGAAAGGCTGTATGTAAGTGTTGTATAAGGATGTTTAATGTTATGGGAACCTAAAGTGGTGAAAGAACATACGTTATTATGAATGAGAACATCACAGATTAGAGGCATTCCTGAGCTGACAAAAGTTAGCAAGGAGTTTAGCAATAGGAGTTTAAAAATCAGCTGAGCCTTCAGTTTAGATCAGCGAAATACATTCCAGTTGCATCAAAACCCAAGGTATGCAAAGTCTTGGGCTCATTTACAGCAGCCTGAGCATTAACATTGGAAGGAAGAGAGGAAAGTTCCCTGGTGCCGCACATCCACGCAGTCCTATGGTGGTATGAGAGAGACAACCTCAGCCTGGACTCCCGCCAGGCCACGCCCCCAACACATTTCACTCCCCCTCTGGGCTTACTGAAATGCGTTGGGGTTGGGGGCATGGCCTGGTGTTAGTCAGGGCTGAGGTTGTCTCTCTCCTACCACCATTGGACTCCGTGGATGCGCGGCACCAGGGAACTTTCCTCTTCCTTCCAGTGACTACAGGAGCTGGGAAAAGTTACATCCCTTGCTGGCACTCCTACAGTGGTTGTAGCATCACCTACACTATTCCCCACAGTGATCGAGCCTGAGTGGCACACCAAACAAACCGTGGGTCACACTGAGTGCTAACATGTTGTTTTGTGCATTAACCTGAGTTGCCTTAGGATAGCCTATGGGTCTGGATCACCATGTACTGTGCTACTCTCCAGTACATGTAGGTTGAAAAGGTGCATTGTGTGCCATTCAGCATAAATGGCATTGCATTCCACAGATACACGTATGGTGCGCCACTGTAAATATGCGCAGTACCTCAGTTGATGGTGATTATGCAGTCCATACAGTTTGTTGTCTTTAGAGAGTAGAGAAACCTTTCCCCTACCAGCATTCTTCAAAGAGGTACTCTTACCACATTGATTTTTTGTAAGGCTGGGTTCACACTACGATTTTCCCATCCGTCAGCCGCATACGATTTATATGAAAAAACGTATGCGGCTGAAACGGATTGAACCGTACGTAAACGTATGCGTTTATAAAACGTATACGGTTTCAAAAAGTGCGTACGGTTCCATCCGGTTTTGATTAAAAAAACGCATACGTTTTTGGAATTAGTGTCATTTAATAAAAAAAGATTTTCTTGTTTTGAAAATGCGCATGCGCAGACGAAAAACGCATACGGTTTATACGTATGGAAACGCACATATGTGCGTTTTCCATTGACTTTAATGTTAAAAAAAAACGTATGCGTTTGCCATACGGTTTCAAAAACTGACTTAAAACCGTGGTCGAACACGGTTTTGTGTACTGTTAAAAAACGTTTTGCCAGCAAATCGTACTCACCCGGATGAATCTGAGGGCATACGATTTGCAATGCATTGTCTATGTATGCGTTTTCCCGTACGGGCCCGTACGTTTTCAAAACTGAAATCGTATGCGGCTGACGGACGGGAAAATCGTAGTGTGAACCCAGCCTAACAAAGGTGCTGTTATTCCTTAAAGTGTTACTAAACCCAGTACCCTGCATTCACTAAATCTGGTCTCCCACACTACACATCACATGGAAATGCAATTATTTCAGTAGATATAAACTGCTAAATACCTTTTCTTATCAGCAGTAAATAGCAGTCTTGTGACTGCTATCAGTGCCTGGTTCAAGCTTGTAACCAGACTTTTCATTCTCCTCTGACTGTCCTATGAGGCTGCATGACCCCTGACGCTCTGTCTGGACAGTACTGATTGGCCCTGTGCTGATCATATGCACCCTCTTATAACTCTCTAGCAATACACACCAAACTGAGCATGTGCAGAGTTCCCCCAAGGCTCTGTAAGGTTAGAAGATAGATTGGAGACTGTGGAAGAAGGGGAGGATCAGTGAAGACAGGATCAAACAGCCTTTTTACATAGTGCTGAGGATTTACCCCTTGGGTTCCACAGTGAGTATAACAAGAATACTTTACTGCATATACAGACTGTTGTGGGTTTAGTAACACTTTAAGATGACATACAGTATATGGTGTAACGGCACCCCAAATGGGAAAGGGGTTAAAGCCGTCTAGGATATTCCATTCCCAAACACAAGGCAGCTACCGACACTCCACAGTCAGGCAAACAAAACCCATAAGAATAATACGAGACACAGCTCTGTATGGTGTTCAAGCAGGTCTGAATCTTTATTGAGAAAAACAGGATATTATATACAATTTAGGATCCTGCAGTAACCAAATGAACAATGACCCAACTCCACCCACAACATCACACACTGGTTACCTAACGAGCACCCCCAATACACATCATGCTCAATACATCTCTTAGACACACTGGCTCCGTGACCTAACCTAATTTACATGAGCTAATTAACTACAGCTGATGACTTAGACACCTGACCTGTAGGCTGTCTGCTAACTTACAATAGACATTATCATCAATACACCTTCACACAATTACAGGGTCAATTAGCCCAATCCACAAAGAAAAGATCTTTAGAAGTTAGTCTGGATTCAATTTACATTACACAGGCAGCCAGGTAGCTGGAGGTGATGACATTAACATCTTTCAATTAACCTGTTGAGTTCTGAATCAACAAACAGTAATTAGTTATTTAAAGATATCCTGGAATATATTGTGGTTAATCATTACTGCACCATCTCAGGTAGTTCAAGATATATTCTGAATATCCATTATTTTCTGGTTCATGCTTTCTAAGAGCTTCTGGGTTCCACAACCCCCCCCCGTTACATCTGGTAATTACAGGTAAGCGATATTATACCTTCGGTGTGACTACACTTTGCAGCTTTATTCAAATAAAATAAATATATTTTAGACTTTTTAAATACAGGCCGAGTTTGACTTTCCACGTTGCTTGTAGAATTCTTTTTAAATGTGGAAATTCTTCGCAGTGAAATCTTGGATGTAATATGCGAGTGTTGCCAGTATTTCCAGTTTTGGCCGAGATGTTGATATAAACTCCATGTGGCACTCTCATCTCTCCTGATCCTAATGAGACTCACATCTGTCATCTGGCCGCTGATCACAGCGCAAAGCATGCCACTACCACTTTCAAATGGCTTACTAGTTTTACAGTAGTTCATTTTTGAGACTGTAGCCAAAATGTCAAATAGTTGACTTCATTATATACTGTATATTTTTATGTATTTTTTCCATTCAAAGTGAAGTTTAAAGTTAGCCTGTTACCCTATAATGGTGCATCTGATTTCTAAATTTAGTAAACGCAAATTCAAGATATTAAAGTACAGTCTTATTCTAAAATGGATATAAATTCATTATTTTCCTAAAAATTCTACAATCAATTCCCCATAATGACTAGTGATGAGCGGAATACGCCATATTCGATTTCGCGATATCGTTAATATCGAATATTCGTGATATTTTATAAAAAAAAAAAAAAAAAAAAAAATTGCGAATTTTCGCCAATGCGAATTTTCGCCAATGCGAATTTTCGCCAATGCGAATTTACGCGATTGCGATTTTTTGCGAAATTTATTGCGAAATTTGAAAAATGCGAATATTCGAAATAGCGAATATTCACCGTGATATTCGAGATATTCGCGAATACTCGAATATGCAATATTCGTAGCGAATATTCGCAATGCGAATATTCGTGAGCAACACTAATAATGACAACGTGAAACCAGTTTGTTTGAAATCTCTGCAAACTTGATTAGAGTTCACCTGTGATAAGTTTGGAGCCTGGGTCCCAGGACATTTTGAGCCCCACCGGATCTCACTTTTGGTTCCTCATCTTTACTCCTTCAACCATACAATTTGGCTACAGCAGCACCACTCACTGGGACCGCTGGTCCTGGGACCCTATATTTATTTCCTGTTGTAAATTTCACGCAGGTTCTCCTTCATATCTACCATCTTGGCCGCCGTGGGAGACAATATTTCGGTGGCTGTTTTGGGGGCTTGAGCTGACGGGACACCTGCTCTTTTTTCCTGATGAAGCAATTCGATTTTTTAATAGTGAAACTAGTAGAGAGACCATACCGTGACTCCACCACTCACCTGCATCCCCTACCAGGGGACTGCACCTTCGGTGACTTGATCGGTTGTCACGATATGTGTATTGTTTTAATTGTCTTTTATGTCTCATGTTTTTTATTTTTGCTTCCTGTTTGTTACAATATTAATAAATTGATCTATATTTTTTTGATATAACTGCTCTTTTCTGAGTTCACCCACTCATCCTGTACCAAAATAGTCCTCCCTGCCCACTCTGTTCTGTGGTTCTCTTGGGTCCTTGGGGTTCACTGAGTCCTCTTGCTATGTTACTGGACTTTTGGTGATGGTACTGTTCTAAATTTATGACAATTAGTTTATTTTAGAGGTTAAAAATTAACTGTGATAAATTCAGTTGATTGGACATGATTTGGAAAGGTGCACACCTGTCTATATAAGGTCCCACAGTTTACAGCACATATTAGAGCACACACCAAGCCATAAAGTCCAAGGATTTCACTGTAGATCTTCGTAACAAGATTGTATTGAGGGACAGATATGGGGAAGGGTACAGAAAAATGTCTTCAGCATTGAAGGCCCTAATGAGCACAGTGGCCTCCAACATCCATAAATAGAAGTTGTTTGGAACCACCAGGACTCTTTCCAGAGTGGCCGCCTGGCCAAACTTGGCGATCAGGGGAGAATGTCCTTAGTAAGGGAGGTGACCAAGAACCTGATGGTCACTCTGACAGAGCTCCAGCATATCTTTAAGGAGAACCTTCCAGAAGAACAACCATCTCTGTAGCACTCCACCAATCAGGTCTGTATGGTAGAGTGGCCAAAAGACACCTGAAGGACTCTCAGACCATGAAAAAAAAAATTCCATTCTCTGGTCTGATGAAACAAAGATTGAACTCTTTGGCCTGAATGGCAAGCATCATGTCTGGAGGAAAGCAGGCACCGCTCATCAACTGGCCAAAACCATCCTTACAGTAAAGCATGATGGTGGCAGCATCATGCTGTGGGGATGTTTTTCAGTGGCATGAACTGGGAGACTAGTCAGGATCGAGGGAAAGATGAATGCAGCAATGTACAGAGACATCCTTGATGAAAACCTGTTTCAGATCGCTCTGGACCTCAGACTGGGGCAAAGGTTTATCTTCCAACAGAACAATGACCCTAAGCACACAGCCAAGATAACAAAGGAGTGGCTATGGGACAACTCTGTGAATCTCCTTGAGTGACCCAGACAGAGCTCAGACTTGAACCTCATTGAACGTTTCTGGAGAGATCTGAAAATGACTCTGCAACGACGCTCCCCATCCAACCCGATGGAGCTTCAGAGGTCCTGCAAAGAAGAATTGGAGAAACTGCCCAAAAGTAGGTGTGCCAAGCTCATAGCATCATACTCCAAAAGACGTAAGACTATAATTGGTGCCAAAGGTGCTTCAACAAAGTACTGAGCAAAGGCTGTGAATAGGCTTTTTTATTTTTAATACATTTGCAAAGATTTCAAACCAACTTCTTTCACATTGTCATTATGGGGTATTGTTTGTAGAATTTTGAGGAAAATAATGAATTTAATTAATTTTGGAATAAGGCTGTAATATAACAAATAATGGAAAAAGTGAGACGCTGTGAATACTCTCCGGATGCACTGTATGTATCCAATATCAGCACCCTTGTCAGTGGTAAATTATTTGTTTGACCCTCTAAAAGGACCTGCACAGCGTTTCTGTAAGTTTCACATGTAATTCCTAGTGTGAATTGGCTCTAATAGTTTCAAAATGTACATTATTTATATTCTTACAAAAGACACTGACCCCGACTGAGAAGTAAACTCTCTAGAAATGCAGCAAATATTTCTTTCTGGCCAGGATATAAAGAATCGGAGCCGTGCTTCTCTCAGCTTCACCTTAAGTGTGCATTTGTTAACTTTTTCTGGAGAGTTATAAAGTGAATTCTGTTAAAAGATTGACATCTGCAGTCTGCACCGTGTTCTTCTGAGTGAGAACAGCATGAGAGGGGATTATTGTAGAAGATTCAATAGGTGTTATACAGTCTAGGCTAGAGGTTCATAACCTCTATAGAGGGACATCAAAGGAGGGGCACAATGAAAATATATTATGAAAAACTGGACAAAAAAAAGAAAGAATGTGGAAGGTCTACTTTTCTCTCTGCAGCTTCTATTTGCTTCTAAGCAGCTTCTCAGGATAACAATCAAGCTGTGACAGTAATTTCCCACTGTATTATTGTACTGTAATATTGTCTTCTAATGAAAACTGACTATAAATGCCCTAGCACACTGCCCTGTGCATTCTTCCTAATATACAAAAAAAAATCATGTCCTTATTCTCCAAAAAAGAATCCATAAACACTAGAGTTTTTTTTTTTTACCTTAACCACTTAACCCCCGGACCATATTGCTGGTCAAAGACCAGAGCACTTTTTGCGATTTGGCACTGCGTCGCTTTAACTGACAATTGCGCGATCGTGCGACGTGGCTCCCAAACAAAATTGGCGTATTTTTTCCCACAAATAGAGCTTTCTTTTGGTGGTATTTAATCATATCTGCGGTTTTTAGTTTTTGCTATAAACAAAAATAGAATGACAATTTTGAAAAAAAATGAATATTTTTTACTTTTTGCTATAATAAATATCTCCCAAAAATATATAAAAAAGCTTTTTTTTCCCTCAGTTTAGGCCGATACATATTCTATGACATATCTTTCGTAAAAAAAAAAATCACAATTGGTTTGCGCAAAAGTTATAGCGTTTACAAAATAGGGGGTAGTTTTATGGCATTTTTATTAATATATTCTTTTTACTAGTAATGGCGGCGATCAGCATTTTTTTCGGAACTGCGACATTTTGGCGGACACTTCAGACACTTTTGACATATTTTTGGGACCATTGGCATTTTTATAACGATCATGCTATAAAAATGCATTGGATTATTATAAAAATGCCACTGGCAGGGAAGGGGTTAACACTAGGGGCGGGGAAGGGGTTAAGTATGTTCCCTGGGTGTGTTCTAACTGTAGGGGGGTGGACTCACTAGAGGAAATGACTGATCGCTGTTCATACATCATATGAACAGACGGTCAGGCATTTCTCCCCCTGACAGGACCGGGAGCTGTGTGTTTACACACACAGCTCCCGGTCCTCGCTCTGTAACGAGTGATTGCAGGTGCCGGCGGCGATCGCGCCCTTCGGGCACGCGCACTTTAGTCGGGGGCGAGCAGGGGGCGCGCATGCCCCTATTGGCTGCTGGGCGAGGTGACGTTATACTACATGCTCTCGCCCAGCAGTTAAAGTGGTTCTAAAGCCTTAAGGTTTTAACCTTAAAGGGGTTGTAAAGCTTCGTGTTTTTTCACCTTAATGCATCCTATGCATTAAGGTGAAAAACACCTTGCACTCTCGGGCCCCCCTCAACATGAGCCCTGAATCTCAGTGGGCGTGATCCTGCGCTGCTTTCCAACAGCTCTTGTGGGCTCTTCAGTGGATGATTGATAGCAGCACAGCCATTGGCTCCTGCTGCTGTCAATCAAATCAATGACGCGGCACGCCAGTGGTAGGGCCGAGTGATACACTCGGCGGCTATGGCAGCCGACTTTATCACATGGGAGCGCGCCCGCAAGCTAACCCCCTTGGGAGAGAGCTTCCCAAAGGGGGGTTAGCTCTTGCGGGGAGGAGCCCAGACAGCCGCCAAGGGACCCCCGAAGACAAGGATTGGGGCCACTCTGTGCAAAATGAACTGCACAGTGGAGGTAAGTATGGTTTGTTTGTTATTTATTTATTTTTTTAGTTAATCCTTTACAACTCCTTTAATGCAGTCTATGTATTAAAGCGAAAAACCTTCTATAGGGAGCTGTGGTGGCTCAACGTGATTGGCACTGCGCTGACAAGCCGTTCACCTCTGCAGCCAAGGGTTCGGATCCCGGTCTCGGCTACATGTCAATTGAGTTTGGTGGTCTCAGCCCGGCTCCCGGTGGGTGTGCTATGCAAGGTACGCCTGTGCTTAGTACGCCCACCCCCCCCCCCCCCACAAAAACCACCACACTTGCACGGACACGGACACACACGCACTTTGGCCATGCGATCTCCTAAAATAAAGAGAGGCGAAGGACCTACGGGGCTGGCTGGGTGGGCTAGGCCCCCTCACTCCCTCATAGGGGGAGTCCCTCTGCCCCATTGTTGTCAATCAAATTCTGTGACACGGAAGCGGGAGGAATTACGGTTTAATATAACTTTAAACCAGTATTAAGAACTATAACCCTGACTTTATTATTTTTAATTAGCTTGGTTGGATGATGATCATCTAAGTGGTTTATGAGAATCTCAACATAAATCTGATTTCCTTTGGTGACGGTTTGTTTTCTGTCTGTAGTGGGAGAACCTGATATGACATTGGATTTCATAAATGTAGATGATGTAGCTACTTCTTTTTTTAAAGTGAAATATTAATTATATATCATGTTGATGTCCAGGTTACGGGAGAAATGGCCTCAAGCATCAGTTTTGTAGTTTGTATAAACGAGACCTATAAATATTCCTGGGCAGCCTACATGAAAGTAATTGTTTCTGGTTGTAGTAATGGGACTAAAGCCAAGGCAAGTTAATGACAGATTTCCTGCTAGTGTACTGTAATCAGCAGGATCTCAGCCTAGTGCATACTGGGACAATGCTTCCCACCCAGTAATGTGAGATCGTATCACACTTCACTCTGTAGGCTGACCAGGAAACCCATATAGTATATATGATATTATTTGACTTTGAGTACTGTCCAGGAATTTGCATCATCAGTCATTATGACCAATTTTTGACCATCTTTCCTAAACATTACGATAATGTATTGCATGTCTAGGATCATCCTCGTGAACAGGGGCGGACTGGCCATTCGGGCACTCGGGCACTTGCCAGCCTCAGTAAAACCAGGGACAGTTTGTAAAAATCAGTTTAAAAAAAAAAAAATCCCAAGGTTATAGATGCCCCGCCTCTTCAGTACCTTTTCATTGTGTGTACAGGCATACCCCACTTTTAAGTACACAATTGTGTTTATTTACTTTATTTAATTGTGTTTATTTACTTTATTTACTAAAGCTGGAAAGCGCAACATAAGGCTTCTGCACAGAAACCAAGGAGCTTCCAGGTTTTATTACCAGGCTTAATTGAACAAGCTGGGGTTATCGCGATTTCCAGCATTAGTAAATAAACCCTATTGTGTACTTAAAAGCGGGGTATGCCTGTATGTGTATTCTGTGTGTATGTATACTGTGTGTATATTGTGTGTGAATATTCTGTGTCCGTGTGTGTATACTGTGTATGTATACTGTATGTGTGTGTATACTGTGTGGCCCCATAATCTCCTATTGCCTGGGGGCCCCATAATCTACTATTGCCTGGGGGCCCCATAATCTCCTATTGCCCGCGGGCCCCATAATCTTCTATTGCCTGGGGGCCCCATGCATTGTCAGTCCGCCCCTGCTCGTGAACAATGTCCTGACTGGACTGCATTTCTAAAGCTGGCAATTTATTCAGCCAACAGGCTGATCCAAAACAAATGAATGGATTCCACCATCCACTCAAGTGAAGTGGATGGAATTATCCCCCTGATGAGACATTGTATTGTGACAGCGGGACTTCTCCAGTGTCGGTATACACTGATCAGCGGATTCAGCCACTGATCGAAGAAAAGTTTTCCAGCATTTATTTTTCGATCTTTTTCGATCTGATTGACTTCTTTTGAATGGAGAATGGCCATAAATGGATCAAACTTCAGTAGGTCCCTGGTGAATTTCGATCCATTGAAGGCCAGCTTGACAGTGGTCAATTAAATATGCTCTCTGTTTTCAGAGATGTCACCAATACCTAGTGAATGGATAGGCTGCATTCTCGGTGATGTCACTGGTCTCTGGTGAATGGATAGGCTGCATTCTCAGTGATGTCACTGGGCTCTGGTGAATGGTTAGGCTGCATTCTCAGTGAGGTCACTGGTCTATGGTGAATGGATAGGCTGCTTTCTCAGTGATGTCACTTGTCTTTGGTGAATGGGTAGACTGAATTTTCAGTTATGTCAAAGGTTTATAGTGAATGGATAGGCTGCATTTCCCAGCTATGTCACTTGTCTCTAATAAATGGATAGGCTGCATTCCCAGTTATGTCACTGGTCTCTAATGAATGGATAGGCTGCATTCCCAGTTATGTCACTTGTCTCTAATGAATGGATAGGCTGCTTTATCAGTTATGTCAGTGGTATCTGGTGAATGGATAGGCTGCATTCTCAGTTATGTCGCTGGTCTATATAGAATAGATAGGCTGCATTCTCAGTTGTGTCACTTGTCTCTAGTGAATAGATAGCCTGCAATTCCAGTTATGTATCTGGTGAATAGATAGGCTGCATTGTCAGTAATGTCAGTTGTCTCTAGTGAATGGATAGGCCACATTCTCGGTTATTTCACTGGTCTTTAATAAATGGATAGGCTGCATTCCCAGTTATGTCACTGGTCTATAGTGAATGGATAGGCTGCATTCTCAGTGATGTCACTTGTCTATAGTGAATGGATAGGTTGCATTCTCAGTGATGTCACTTGTCTATAGTGAATGGATAGGCTGCATTCTCAGTGATGTCACTTGTCTATAGTGAATGGATAGGTTGCATTTTCAGTGATGTCACTTGTCTATAGTGAATGGATAGGCTGCATTCTCAGTGATGTCGCTTGTCTATAGTGAATGGATAGGCTGCATTCTCAGTGAAGTCACTGGTCTCTAGTGAATGTATAGGCTGCATTCTTAAGGTTTAACATAGAATTTTTTGGGGCTACAGGACCATGCAAATAACTGCTGAGGTGCAATGGGCCCGGGTACAATTAGCTGTAACATAGATGTATAGAAAAACCTTCCCCCTTGCCCCCTCATTCCATTAAATAAACACACTTACAACCATTGGGTTGGAAAGGGCAAGCCCACAGCTTTATTAAATCCAACACATTACATGTGAACACTTTTCAACCAGTGCCAGTCACAGTTGTACTGTGAGCATACAATTCCAAAAGGGGGCCTGTCCTTACCATAAGTGCAGGACAGGCCGGCTACTTCTGATTTCCATCAAGGGCACAGCCCATTACAGCCATTTTATGCTGGCAAGGTCAAGAAACCGCACGATAGGTACGATAGGCTGTAGAAATCGTTATTTTTAGTAGGGGTTCCCTGAGACTGGAAAGTATTCCAAGGGTTCCTCCAGGTTAAAAAGTTTAAGAAAGGCCGCTCTAGACGTTCTACCAATCTTTTGTCCATATCCCAGCAGGTTGAAAACAATGGGTTCATGGAGCTTTAATAACATTACTTTCTTTCTTTTCTTGCATGATCTTTCCACTGCTGAGCTCCAGCCTAATCCATATACTAGACATGGATTTCCCTCTAGACATTAAAAGAAAAGACGTTTCCAGGCTGTCTCGATGGAAATCACTTCTTCAAATCATAAAAGTCATACAGCAGATGGATGTGCTTAGACATGAAATAGATGGATATGAGAAATAATATTGCCATTTTATTTGGCTGTCCCCTAGTTTTCCCTATTGAGTTATGAATAATGGTATTTCTGTGGATCAGAATTACCTGTAAGGCCACGTACACACGACTAAATAAATCCGATCAAATCGGTCTGACAGACCGATTTGATCGGATTTGTCTGCTGGGCTATTTTGGTTTGATGGTGTACACACGATCAAACCAAAATCCCCGCCGGCAGACAGCGCGGTGACGTGGCGGTGACGTTTAACGCCGCCACGTCACCGCACCAGGAAGTAAAAAACTTCCACGCATGCGTCAAATCCATTCGACGCATGTGCGGACAGGTATGTTCGCTGGTTAGTGTACTAACCAGCAGACATGTCGGACGGACGGGTTCCCAGCAGATAGATTTTAAAGCATGCTTTAAAATTTGTCTGCTGGAAAAACCTGTCTGTCCGCCCGTACACACGATCAAATTTGTCTGCTGAAACGGTCCGTCGGACCGTTTCCAGCAGATAAATTCGATCGTGTGTACGCAGCCTAATTGCATCAGAAGTAGTTGTCATTAAAGTGTATGTATAGCCAATTTATTTTTTTATGTTTTAGATAGAGTAGTGAAGGATTAGAACCCCTGTCAAGTTCCCTTTGCTGTCTGTGTCCCTACTGGTGAAATTCAACCAGAACAGGAATCAATTAAGAATCCAGAGTTTTAAGTGGTCAGTAGAACAGAAATAAAGGGGGAATCTTTGGGAAACCTGTTTCAGTGACAACTTTCAAAGTGCGAAATTCTCCTGTGTAGAGATTTTCTCTCACGTTATGTTGCATCTGATGGGACAATAAGCAAATAAAAATCTCCAAAAAAATAAAATAAAAATAAAACGAGATGGTTAAACTTTCCTTACACTTTCCAAAATTCAAAATATATATATACCATATATACTCACATATAAGCTGACCCGAATATAAGCCGGCACCTAATTTTACCACTAAAAACTGGGAAACTTATTGACTCGAGTATAAGCCTAGGTGTCCATCTGCATGCTTCACTGTGCCTCACTTTGCCTCACTGTGTCCATGTGCATGTGTCACTGTGCCCATGACTCACTGTGTCCATGCCTCACTGCGCCCATGCCTCACTATGCCCATGCCTCACTGTGTCCACGACTAGACTGACGTTTAACATATGAGTCTATGGAAGGGGTGCCCGGCTTTGAAAACCGGTGCTCCCCAGCCGTAGGTCCCCCGACAACAAACTTTTCACACTTGTAAAGGAGAAATGGGGCTACATGTGTGCCAAGTTCCAGGTCCAGGGGACCTACGACTGGCCAGTACCAGGTCCCCAAATTCACCGGAGAAATTACCGTTTAAGATAGGGGTCTATGGAAGGGGTGCCCGGGTTTGAAAAATCGGTGCTCCCCAGTCTCCTGGACAACAAACGTTGCACTCTTGTAGAGGAAGAATAGGGCTACATGTGTGCCAAGTTGGGGTCCCCAAAATCTGGGAGATCAGGCGCAAAAAGCTGACTCGAGTTTAAGCCGAGGGGGGCATTTTCAGCACAAAACAAAATGTGCTGAAAAACTTGGCTTATACTCGAGTGTATATGGTAGTTCCTCCACTAAAAAAATCACTTATCCATGTCGGAAGACAATAGCGAATATTGATTCGCTAGTGTCACAAGGGGGTAGGTTATAAATCATGGGTCATACAGATGATGAAACGTGTAGGAGCAGGCACACTGGTCACATTTTTGCTGTCACTTCCGCCGTTTGGAGCGCACCCTGGCTCCAGGACCCACAGAGCAGCGGTGATTGCATACTTATAGCTGGCAGATCTTTCCTAGTGCTGACATACGGCACAAAAATATGTGAGTGATATTCAGTTTATTTTTAGATTGTTTTTAATAAATGGAATAATGTTCGGTAGGTCGATGTCTGTTTTGTGATCATCTTTCCGTTCATGATCTGTAGTGCATTGGAGGACTCCCAATCCACCGGGTGGATATACATTTATTTCAAAGTCTTGTTGACCTACCTTGGCATAAGCCCAGAAATGAACTGGACAGAGTTGAGATTTCAGTGCTGTGTTGTTGGCTAAATACATGAAGTTATTAAATCTGATATTTGTCAGGTTCAACAAGTATTGTTTGGCACTTATTGAACAGATACTGCAAATGCTTTCAATGGTATATTTAATAAAAAATGGAGCAAATAAAAAAAAAGTTTGTTAGGGTTTACATATACTTAAATGTGTTACTAAAATCTATTTGTTTTAATTAAAAAAAATGTATACTCACCTGCTCTGTGCAATGCTATTGCACAGAGCAACCCCGATCCTCATCTACTTGGGTCCCCCACCAGCGATCTTGGCTCCTCCTCCTCTTTGTGTGTCTGTTCGCTCCCAAGCTGGCTCCATAGACACACACAGCGGGGGTTAGCCCCCCCCCCACTTCCTTCTTACTGCATTTGATTGACAGCAGCAGCAGCCATTTTTTGAGTCCCTGCGTGAAGAGAAAGAAAGGAGAGAAAAGATGCAGCCATGCTGAATCTTATCCCCCCTCCTTTCCCCTTCACACAGGGAAGGGGGAGGACAAGAAATATATACAAAAAATGACCTAGCGGAAAAGAGATTTCATCTCCAAATACGGAAAGGTTTCTTCACAGTAAGAGCTGTGAAAATGTGGAATAGACTTCCTCCAGCTCAGTAGATTTAAAATAGGTCTGGATTATTTCCTAAATGTACATAATATTTTTGGGTACCGACATTTATAGGTAAAGTTGATCCAGGGAATATCCGATTGCCTATCGGGGGATCACAAAGGAATTTTTTCCCCCTGATGCAAATTGGATGATGCTTTGCTGGGGTTTTTCACCTTCCTCTGGATCAACTGTGTGTATAGGATTGTGTATATGGGATTGAATAATATATATATATATATATATATATATATATTATTGGTTGAACTAGATGGACTTGTGTCTTTTTTCAACCTGACTAACTATGTTACCTTAATGCAAGGAATACATTAAGGTAAAAAACGTATTTAGCTTTAGTATCACTTTAAGGACCGGTAGCCATTCAAGTCCATTATTTTCTTCTCTGGTAGACTGCTTTCTCTTATACAAAATCTTCAGAATTCTTACATCCATTATCGATTTTCAGAAATGCAATTGGATAAATCTAGATACATTTCTTTAATATTTAATACACCTTATATGCATTACGTTGACCTTTGTTTCACAGCTTTTTACACTGGTGTTAATATATTTTGTTTATTCCATTTTAGGCTGACCTGAAATGCTGCTTAAAATCAACTTAAAGAAGCTTATTAATATGAATTATCAATATATTTAACACCCACAAAGATACTGACCACACCAGATGCCCCGCATGGATAACTGCCTAATTTATCATTTAATAATATCAATAATGTATTTGTATTTTTTTTTCCAAGCACTAAACAATTTGATTTTACAGTTTTTTTCATTCCATACAGCAATGCACCTCGTTGCTTTTTTTTTTGTTACAGGATTTCGTTGGATAATATTTATTAAACTAATATATTTAAAAACATAATTGCATGTCAGTTTAATACATGGAACACAAAATGTAGGTTTGATTTAAAAATGTTAGAATGTTTTTAATTTATTTCTGCCATCAGATATCTCCTTTTTTTTTTATATATATATATTTATTTTATTAATTGTAAAAAAAACGTTTACCATTTGAAATATTCATCTACTAAATTTCTAAATTCATCCTAATTAATAAAAAAAGTTAATGAAAATCTATATATATATATATATTTTTTTTATACAACATGACCAAAAACACTCTTTTATAGTGAAACATTGTCATTTAAGAAAATAACAACGTTATACTTATCATTTTATGCCTTTTAACTAAACTCATTTTTATTTCATCTGCACACCAGATAATATTAGGAACTGCTTTGTACTGATTATCGTATGTCATTGTTTTTCAACGTCAAACATCCATTTTTTCCCTAATGCTGAACAAACTAATCCTGATAAAACTCTCTGCCTTTCAATTTTTAGACTCAAAATTTTCATGTAAGTCCCCAGCCAATGCAGATATTGTAATCCTGGTCGATGGATCCTGGAGTATTGGAAGAGTTAATTTTAGACTTGTGAGAAGCTTCATAGAGAATTTGGTTGGAGCTTTTAATGTTGCTACAGATAAAACAAGAATAGGTAAAGTTGTGTGCATTTTTTATCTAAATATTACATTATCATAAATTTATTGTGTAAAATATATGATGATTTAGGGAAAAATTATACAATATCCCCAAAGATATATCATCTATTCACCAACTAAACTAGAATTATTAGTGTAAGACAAATTGAATGTTTCTGGTAGGCAGAATTTTCACTGAAAATTGGGACACATATCCCCATATTTCACCATGGTGCACCATGCTGCTATTAATATCCTTTTTTCATCCAATACACATGCCACTCTTAACTCCCACATTTTACTGAGGAAACTAAATACTAAATCAGTAAAAAATTCAGAAACCATAAAGTAAGATTTAATAGCACAATCAATTTTGCAGAAAGTCCTTTGCTTATGATAAGAATTTATGAGATGTCAAGTAGTTTATCCAATTGGTGGATCCAATGCAAAGGTCTAGGCCGTGTATAATGTCTTGTAATATCATACTTTGGGGTTGATTTACTAAAGGCAAAAAGACTGCAAGTGCAGTTGCTCCAGAGCTTAGTAAATCAGGTAAGGCTTCACTTTGCAAAAAGTACCCAATCACGTGCAAGGAAAATAAAAAAAATGCATTTTTACTTGCACATGATTAGATTATGGAAGTCAGCAGAGTTTGGAGCATCTGCACTTGCCTTTTGCCCTTTGGTAAATCAACTTCTATGTGTAACAACACTTTCAATAAACATTATGTGCTTGTCCTATCTTGCCTTCTGCATGGGGTCTTTTTATGTCCTTTTTATCTTTCATTATGTCATCTGTCTTTTCATTTCTTTGACATCTTTCTACTTGTTAGCTTTTTTCTTCAAGCCATTTCTTTAGTTTTGCATTCTGACTTTTGCATTTCTTCTTTAAACTATGTTACATTATGTCGCCCTTTGTCTTTTTCTGTTTTTTTTTTTTTTTTCATTCTTCTGCTTTTACTTTCCCCATTTTTACATTATGTTTTTTTTTTTTTCCATTTTCAGCAAAACAGGTTTCTATTCCCCCTGTCTTTATTATATGGGGTTTTCTTGAAGTCTCTTTTATTTCTTCTCTTCCAACTTTTTATTGTATTTCTTACTTTTCCATTACCTGTCTCTTTTTCTCGTGTTTTTTTTTTTTTTTACCCCTTTTTCTTTCTTTCTGGCACTCATCATATCATACCATAGAACTTATTTTCTCTATTCAGATTTTCAATTTAAGTTTTGGATAGAGTTGGGAAGATTTAAATAGTAATTAGTATAGTAATTTTGTATAATTCTTATACCTACAGGCATATCCCAGTTTTAAGTACATAATGGTGTTTATTTACTAAAGCTGGAAAGTGAAAAATCAGGCTCACTTCTACATAAAAACCAATGAGCTTAATTGAACAAGCTGGGGTTAGAAGCTCGTTGGTTTCTATGCACAAGTGAGCTTGATTTTGCGCTTTCTAGCTTTAGTAGATGAACATCATTGTGTACATAAAAGTGGCATATACCTGTATATAGCAATTATTTTCTCTATTCAAAAAGTTAAAGTGTATGTATAGTTTTGGACAGAGTAGGGAAGGGTTAAATACCCTATTCATTTATTATTTGCTGTCCTACTGGAGAGAGCTCCCTTCAAATTTCGTCCCAGAGATAGGGAAGGAAGTAAAAAAATGTCTACATGGTGAATTGGAAATTCCCCTCTTAGCGGCCATTGGAACTGATTTTCCCATTGTAAGATTTCCCTTCCCACCCACTTCTTGCCTCTTCTGCTGTCAACTGTAAAAAAAAAAATATTTGGATAAAAGTGGAAAGGATATAGAACACCTGTCAGGTTTTATTGTTGTCTGTGCCCCCATTAGGGAGATTTACCCTCTCTATATGTGTGGTGACCATTATCACCAAAAGTAAAAGTAAAATGAAAATCCGAAACTCCACCAGAACAGTTAGATTTACTTTAACAAGGGTTCTAAATCTTTCTTACGCTATCCAAAGCAAAAAAAAATAAAAAATTGTTTAGATTATCATGACAAACTTATACATATTTTACGTTTTTATATTTTGTTGTTTAAGAGCAGTGGATATTGTCTTTTTAAGATTTATAAATTGGCAAATGCTATCTAAACCACCAACATCCCTAAGTTGTGTTTTAGCATCTAGTTTAATATGTTTCTGGTTTTCCCCCAAGGTTTGGCACAGTACAGTGGTGACCCCAGAATAGAATGGGATCTAAATACATATGACACCAAGGATTCCGTACTTGATGCTGTCCGAAACCTGCCTTACAAAGGTGGAAACACGCTTACAGGTATGTTCTTTGTCATATCTGTTTCCATATACTAGAATAATATTTGCTAGAGATAAAAAAAAAATTGATAATAATCCAAAATCCGATCTATCCTAGTTATTTATCGGAGTCACCTTCTAAAACACGTTTTGAACCCTGCTGCCCCAGCAATAGCCAATGAGTGCAATTGTGGTAAAGGAAGATTTGCTGACACTTTTCTTTTTTGGTGCCCCATGTGAGGACTATGCTGATACTTTTGACAATAAATCTCTTTATAAATGGCCATAGAAATAAGTAGGAATGTCCCGATATCGATACTAGTATCGGTATCAGGACCGATACCGAGTATTTGCGGGAGTACTTGTACTCGCGCAAATGCTCCCAATGCTTCTGCCGATACTTTTTTTGTATTTATCAACATGTTCTGTGAAAATTCTTTAAGTTTTTTACTACTGCGTGACAAGCAAATAAAAATGTTTTATTCATTTTTACAAATTTTTATTCTTTTATAATGTCTTGAGTTAGAGTTCTTCATAATTCTAAAGAAAATATCCTTAATCTGTATTGTGGTTTGAAAACTGTCATATGACATTTAAAAAAAGTATCGGTATTCGGTATCCGCGAGTACATGAAAAAAAGTATTGGTACTTGTACTCGGTCTTAAGAAAGTGGTATCGGGACAACCCTAGAAATAAGTCTACAGAAAATGTCTTTACCATTCGACAAACATGAACACTTTGCTCTGCTAAGCATTTGGCAGTGTGAACGGATGCTCCAGGTACCGGTTTGTCTCTGGGTCACCAATAGCGGTCTAAATTGCCTTAAAAATGTAATTTATTCTTCACGGCCAATCACACCATTTAATCTTGCATCATGTGCTTAACATAGTGGTGACTGGATTACTTAGGAGTTTAAAAGTAGGGTAATTTACTGAAGTCAGTTTAACTAACAGTTTAACTGAAGTAATAAGAAAGTCCATTCAATCATTGTACTAGTACTGGATATCTTGCCTCATCTATCAAGGAAAATAAATAAAAAAGAGGTGTACTGAAAGTGGAAAGTCCCATTCAACTATAGATGAACTTCAGGTAAACAGTTAAACACGAATGAATACCATATATGAAAGCTATATAATATGCCAAAGGATTTGTATTTCTGTTCAGCACAGCCATACCTAGTAGCGGATGGGATCTAGTCTTGCTCTGTTGCAGTTTTGTCTTTCACTTACTGGTCCCCTATTACCTCTACCCTGCAACTGTAATGTGCCACTGCAGTGTCTTAAAACAACATCATGCATTAAAAAATATATAATTAATGATTACAGAGTCTTGTATATCTGTTTGGAGTTCAACTTTAAGTTTAATGCCAGACTGCCCTGCTAGTTTTACTTTTCCCCCAACCCAGTTAGTTTCATTTACAGTACTACAAATAGCATTGATATCTTAAATTTTGTATATAAAATATCACTGGGTATATTATCTCTGGCTTTGTTGTATTTTTTTATTATTAACACCATAGCAGTGTTATTGACATGACATAACCCTATATTTATTGTAGGTCTTGCCTTGACATTCATTCTGGAAAACAGTTTTAAGACAGAAGCAGGAGCCAGACCGGATCTTCCAAAGATCGGGATCTTGATTACAGATGGAAAATCACAAGATGATGTTATCCCACCTGCCAAAAGTCTCAAGGATGCTGGGATTGAACTTTTTGCTATTGGTAAACTTTTTTTTTTATATACATTCTTTTATCATTCATATAATCAAAAATTAATAGACAACAGATTTTGGCTTGTTTAAAGTATTTCAGGTTCATTAGTTTGCCAAGTTTCAAGTTTAGTAGAGTAAGAGCTACCATTTTCTCTTAAACACCCAGATAATGACCATACTACCCAGACTAAAGCTGGCCATAAACATATAGATTTTTTTCTGTTTAGCCTGCAGGCTGAAAGTATAATCTAACATCTTCCTCCTTCCATTCCATATAATGTGGATGGACGAATCTGACACTGCAGCATTTATATTTTGACTGTTGGCCCTGTCAACTGTCAAAATACCTAACCAATGACTTCATCTGATTGTATGTAGGTGCTGTTTGGTCAACCATTTCTCACCTAGATCCTTCAATTTTTTTTCCAGAAACGTTGAGCGGGAGGGGGCTAAAAGGGCCATTCACTAGGTGAAAATCAGCTGGTTTATGAGAACAGCTTTGAGAAAGTGCTGCCCCACCAAGTTCATCATCATCAATTACAAAAAAAGAAAATCTTTGTACTAACACAACTCAAATCACTGCTCCTTCAGTCTTTACTATTTGGGTGATATAGACATTAAAACCCCATAGGAAAGGATAATCAGAGTCATATTAATTAGTAATGTTGGTAAAGCAACAATACCGCAGCACCTACTAAATCCAACGTAGTCATGAAAATTGGGTCAAATGGAAAATATATTTTCAGCACATTCACTAAGCTAAGGGGAAATTCTGTTGAAAAATGCAAAATTCCCATACAAAGTGAACAGTTTATATTGCTTTAATCAATCAACCCTATAGTCTTTTGTGACTGAATAATACACGCATGTACCTGGTTTGCTGACAGTACTAGCAGTCTATTTGTAGCATCTCAACCAGCCATTGAGCCGCCTGGAACTCTAGGGTTCCTTCAGAGGTTTCTAGGGGTTCATTAAGCTGTGGCTGATTGACCTTTCAAGTCCAATTCCACTTGACGAAGCCAGCAAAATGACACCAGTGCTCTTTTTTGCTGTCTGTAAGGGTTGCATTCTAATCCCCAGTGTAGGGGGAATATTTTTCCCAATGATCCCCAATGCATACCTCCCAACTTTTGATGGGAATGAGGGACACCTATCAGCAAAAGTATGCCATGTGTTGTTGAGCGGGGGGGGGGGTTCCGCGGATCTGAGTTGTTGAGGGGGGGATCCGCGGATCGGAGTTGTTGAGCGGGGGGGTTACGCGGGTCTGAGTTGTTGAGCAGGGGGGAATCGCAGGACCGCTGGATTTACCGCGAATCTCGGTAATCGCGGGGGGGACGCGAAATCGGGGGACTCCAGCCCTGATCGCGGGATTTACCGCGAATCGCGTGACATTCCTGCGAAATCTGGGACGGTTGGGAGGTATGCCAATGTAAGGGGCATTCTTCTCTATGATCCACATTAAAGCGTTTTAGGGTTAAAAAGGGTTCCTCTGGGATAAAATGATTGAGAAAGGCTGCCACAAATAGTCAGTCACTACAAAGGCCTAGACTTTTTCCCCCTTTGGACAAACTATTTTTGGTAGCCAAGCTTCCCTAGCTCTATGGCCTATTAAGCCTGGTTTCACATGTGAGGCTGAAATATAAACGCCTAATGGTAGTAATATGCTATTTAATGTTTCACTTTTTACTCTGTCATTTTAGTTTCAAAAAGTAAGACACAATTTGGGTAAATTCCAGTTTAACATGGCAGGTCTGTTTGTAGACTGCCTTATGCACTGGTTGTGCTTTTTCAACCTCTGGGCCTCCTCTGAGGGGCTGAGACTTCTTAAAGCACAATAAATGTCCCAAAAACGACGTGTCTGAAGTAAAGGGATTTAAAACAATGAATTTTGGGAAATCTATGCAAACAATCTTATTGCAAGAGGAAACAGGATTGGAAAAATGCTATGTATACATGGGTAATTAAAACATCACAAGGACTTTGCTAAACCTTTTGTTAAGAGCTATGTGCAAAAACATTCCAAGGGGACATTACCTGAACTCTCCTTACCTGCACTTTGCACTACAGAAAAGATATGCACAATGAAAGAGGCATAGGGGCAGATTCACATAGATGTAATCTTCCGCTGCGTAATCGAAATACGCTACGCTGCCGTCTATCACCAGACTCTACGCCGAATTCAGGTAGTTTTTTTGCGCGTACGCTATTGTATCGTATTTTTTTTCCGCCGCGCAATCGAAATACGTGAGTAGGGGGCGTGAAGCATTTAAATTAAGCGCGTCCCCGCGACGATCGAACTGCGCATGCTCTGTTCAGGAATTTCCCGCCGTGCATTGCGCGAAATCACGTCGTGACGTCATTCGTTGTTTGAGTAGCGGCGTTTACGAACATTCCTATTCCCGGACGACTTACGTTAAAAATAATAAAAGAAATCGAAAAACGTTGAAATTCGACGCGGGAACGACGGCCATACTTAACATGGGCTGTCTAATATTAGACCAGCAAAAAGCTGGTATAGTGAAACGGAAAAAAAAGATGACTAAAGGTGCCGTAAGAGATTGCGTTTGAAGAGCGAAATTTTGTGGATTCCAGGCAAAAGCTCATTAGCATACCATGAAGGCGAAAAACAACAGGAAGTCCGCCCAGTGGCCGCAATTTTCAGGCAGCGTAGATCTGAAGGCGTACTAACACGTAATAAAGTCGAAATTTAGCACGCAGGTGTCTTTTCATGGTTTGAGGATTTCGACTAGCGTAAAAACGCTCGTAAATCGAAATTACTCCTGTCTAACAACATTTACACAGGCGTAATCGCTTTGTGAATCTAGGCCATAGTGTTTTTAATATATCCAAAGCAATAACCTATGCAGACTTAAAGATGTACAGTAATAAAATACAACAAAGGCTTAAAATTTTGTAAAGTCAGGTTTGAGTTCATTGTCATTAAATGACTCGAGTTATTAGGGGCTTTGAAGAGGCACGCAACAAATTTCCTGCCTGGAGCAGTTGCTTTGAAGTGTGACACCTTTAAGGCACTGAAAAAGTAATACGATTTTCCAGTGAACACACCATTAAAGATGATGACATATCCACAAAAGACTAATGACAGTCAAAACACATCAGTATATAGTGCTGAAAATATTTTAGTAGTACAGACATACTGAGTGCAATACAAAGCAAGATGTCTACAATGGCTGTAATTTACCAGTATTTAATTAGAACAAAATGGTTGCAACGCTGCTTTAGTAAAAATATCGAAAATACTCATGCCAACACCCTGGGACAATCTGAGTGAGAGCCAATTCACAATTAAATAAAAAATCAGTACAAGGGGATGCAGAGGTGGCTCTAGGCTTTGTGAGGTTTTAGGTAAAACTTAACATGGGGCCCCACTCACGCCCATGATGGAAAAAATGTATTCAAGGACAAGAGCCTCTTCCCCACAACCCTGGCCAGTGGTTGTGGGGGTCTGCAGGCAGGGAGGCTTATCGGAATCTGGAAGCCCACTCTAACAAGGCACTCAGATGTCACCTGGTGAACCTGCCCCCTTGTGACGTCATTGACTGAGGGCATGCTGGGTCATTGATGTCACAAAGGGCTGGTATCACCGATATTCACTGGTTGTTAGGGATGTTGAAAGCCCCCGCTCCTGAGTTAGGGCTCTTAAAGCTGCCTGAGCACAACAGCGTTAAGGTCCCCTGTCCCTCAAAACTGGGATAATGCATCGGGTAAGTTAGGCGGCCGCTAGGCCCCTGTGAGTGCAAGGCCTTAGGCGACTGCCTAATTTACCTAATTAAATAGCCGCCTCTGAAGGGAGGTACTTGCATTCAATGAGAAGTGGCCCTTGTGCTGGTGGCTGCTGTCTTAGTTGAAAAATCCTGTCCTTGAAAATTTCTGTCCTCTGTGCCCTCATAACTCCCCAGTTTCATGCCTTCCCCTAATGCAGGAGGCAGTCAGAGTCTATAGCTAGCTTCTGTGCTCCTCACTTATAGCAAGCCTCCTTTACCTTAAGGCAAGCAGGTGTATCAGTACTCGGTTGCCCCCAGGCCTTATACACAATGCTATAATGCCAACTTGTTTTAAATTTAATTGATGGATTCCTAACCGATAGAAAAAAACGATCGTTAGTAGGCACGACCATCGGTTAAAAATCCACGCATGCTCAGAATCAAGTCGACGCATGCTGGGAAGCATTGAACTTCATTTTTCTCAGCACGTAGTTGTGTTTTACGTCCCCGGGTTCTGACACAATCGTTTTTTTAACTGATGGTGTGTAGGCACGACTGACCATCAGTCATCTTTATCGGTAAACCAATGAAACCGGTCAATCAGACCGTTCTCATGGGATGGACCGATCGTGCGCACAGGGCATAACTCTTTCCAGTTCCACACAAATCCTAAAAAAAAAATAAACATTTTGGATAAAGTTGGGGATTTTTAAGTTACGGAATTATGCATTGCTCATGTTCATAGTTCCTAAATTTGGAGGGACTCCCCCTGATTTGGAAGCAAATGTTTCTCTCCCTCTCTCCTTCTCAATTGTATCTCTTTTTGTTCTGATGTACAGACCTCCAAAAAATAAAAGTATTATTGGGCTACCAAATATTACCTCATTTGTGATTTTAAAAAGCCAGTATAAAGGAAATTAAGTGGTCAACAAAGGTAAAAACATAATGTGGCCTTAAAAGTGTCCTCCTTATTCATCTCAGAAAGTTAGGAGGTATGGCAGAGCCAGATTTTCAAAACGAAACCCGTAAACACACATTGGTGTCAAGTAGACGACTAAAGCTAAGCATCATGCCCATATGCAGTATATACCATCTCATTGGTCAGTGCAAACCAAGTCTTATGGAAACAAAAAGTGTAGCGCTAATCAAAAATGAAATAAACAAATGAATACCTAAACAATTTTGTAGTGCTCAAAGGTGAATATAAACAATAAGAGTATGAATGTCCCCATAAGTACACAATGAAATGTCTATATGCAGGAAATTCTATTCAAGTGCAAAATTGCACAATTGTCTGTCCATAAAGTGACAGAACATCAATATTTGCAAAGTTCAAAACTTGGTGATGGCTTCAAACAGAAACAAAGTGATGAAGGTGAAGAGGTGACGAAGTGAAGAAAATCACTACCAATAGGTAAAAGGCTCAGTTGAAATACAGCCTCTGTAGGTAGAAAATTAGTAAGGGATATATATACGGGGCGTACCATCATCCAGAATTTAGAATATTTAGTTGGTTCTAAGGTCCCCGACCTAAAGAACCAGCAAGGAAGGGGTAGGGCCATGGTTGGACTATTCCGGTACTAGTAATAAGGATGTAACATGTACACACAAATTATAAAATTAATAAAGAACATTTTTATTGAATACAAATTAAACAAGACATAGATTAAAAAAGGAGACAATTGACTTGACCGGTTTCGCGGCTGTGGCCGCTTCATCAGAAGTATGTCTACAATTAAAAGCATAAATTGACAAAACATCAATAATAATACAATGAAACAAAAATAAAATGGAATAATTGGGGAGAGGGGGAAAGGTTCAGCTGCTCACCTACAATGCCCCATCGGTGGGTGGGGTGGGCGACACCGCATGACGTCCAGTAAGGTGATCAGGGGGTGCGCATGTGGATTGACCTATTGCTTAGAAATGTAAAATTGATATAGTGATAAAAGATTTTAGAACCGGGGAATAGGACCAAACCATGCGGGACCAGTGTAAGGACGGTGGTAAAAGGCTCACCAGAATGTTTGAACCCGAGAGAACATACGTTCAATGGATCAAACAGGCTTTGTGCGATGGAACCACGGTGGGACCTGGACAATCCTATATATTTCAAGTTGCTGTGACGGGGATAACCAAAAGCCAGCAGGATGGAATAAACCACAGAAGAGGGTGACTTCGTAACAGGTTATCTCATGAGAAGTGGTGGTCCGGGGAATCTTGAATGGATATGGAAGGGTATGTATCTCTCCAGTAACTTTGACAGAGTCCTCTAAAGTGCATTCCAGACCTGAAGGGCAGCGCGGAATTATTCTGTATACAAACCAAGTCTTAAACATGTTGAACCATGTTAGACCACACAGAAAAAATTAAGCTGCCATAGTTTAAGGCAGATTTGCCCTCTAATATCATCATCTTTGAGTGTTTTTTCTTTATTTGTACTGAATGTAACAAACTCACTACTGACATTCTAAATTATTGATATTTAAGGTGTGAAAAATGCTGACCTTAATGAATTGAAGGAGATAGCCTCAGAACCACACACCGACCATGTTTACAATGTAGCCGACTTCAACATCATGGACTCCATTGTTGGATCACTTACAAAAACCGTGTGCGAGAGAGTGGAAGATATCGACATTAATATTAAAGGTACATTAACTTAAAAAATATGCTTTAATATTTTATTGTTGAATTCCAGTTATATATTTATTTAAAGTGTACTAGAAAATGCAGTTCCTGAACCTCCATATCTGTATCCTATAATTTACTGCAGCCTCGTACACACAACTGAGAATCTTGTCAGGAAAAACCCATCGTTTTCCCTGACGAGATTCTTGGCAAGAAACTCTTGCCGTCCGAGTGTACTGACTTTCATTTCAAAAGAGCCGCGGTTCTTTTGAAAGGAAAGAACGCAGTGACGTCATCGAGTACAACGAGCATGCACTCGTCACATTCGATGCCGTCGTCGCCATCTTGCTTCACCCTACCTATGCCGTGGAAGCTACTGAAGTCATTTCGAGCATACGCGGGTTTCCACGGCGACAGGTAAGTATACACACTCTCGGGTTTCTCGTCTGGAAACAGGCAAACGAAGATCTCTTGACGAGAAAAAAGAGAGCTTAAAGTCTAATGTTGCGTACACACGATCAGAAAATCCGACAAGAAAACCGTGGATTTTTTTCAGATGGAATACAGCCTATTCAAGACTACAATCCCATCCTGCTAATTGGGTAATAAAGGAGCAGCCAGCACAAAGTTTTAAATATTGTCATTCCGCTTTCTCCTCACTATTTCCTCTATCAGTACATGTGGACTGCATAGTTCATTCCTTCTCGCAGTCTGAGGCCTTGTACACACAAACGTCTTTCTCGGCAAGAAGCAGTTTTCTTGCTGTTTTTTGCCAAGGAAAGCGGTCGTGTGTTCTAGGCCTCAGACTGCGAGAAGGAAGGGACTATGCAGTCCACATGTACTGATAGAGGAAATAGTGAGGAGAAAGCGGAATGACAATATTTATAACTTTGTGCTGGCTGCTCCTTTATTACCCAATCAGCAGGATGGGATTGTAGTCTTGAATAGGCTGTATTCCATCGGAAAAAAATCCACGGTTTTCTTGTCGGATTTTCTGATTGTGTGTACGCAACATTAGACTTCAAGCTCTCTATTTAGCTCTAGCTCTGATTCAGCTAGGAGCAGGTCACTGCTAGAGTGCAAGAGATCTTCTCTACAGAATGCTGGCATGAGACAGGCTTTTCTACTCTGTAATACTTCGCACAACTTTTATTTTGATGCACCTGGAATTTATTTAGTTGATTTTGCCCTGGTTCATACTGGTGCGATTTGACATGTCAAATCGGCAGCATTTCTCGACAATTTCCGACAATGGCACCGTCCTAGTCGGTGCAAAACTACATCTGCGGCGCTGCACCGATTTCAAAAAGTAGTTTCTGTACTACTTTTGCGATTTCGAGCCTCGATTTACATCGATATCTGTGCAGAAACCTACACAGATGTCTTTGTATTTGTGGCCGAAATTAGGACTGACAGGCGGGAGCAAAATCGTGTGAGTTCAACTCGCACGGCTTCATTCCCGCAACCCAGTGTGAACCTGGGCTCAAACTAAAAGTTGAATTCGGCTTGAAAAGGGTCAAATGTGGTTTGCTTTTCAAAACAACATGATAATAATGTAATATCATGCAGGTTACATTTGAGAAATATTTAGCTTTGAGGTGTGATACCTGGAGAGTGAAGAGTTTCTGTGCGCACATGTCAGCGATCCCCAGGCAACAAGACTTTCTTTTAACCACTTAACGCCCGCCCACTGTATATATACGTCTCTTTTTAAAGATGGATATCTTGGTAACGGCAGCAGCTGCTGCCACAACCGAGGTATCCATCTTAACAGTGGGCGGGCCTGCACACGATAACGGTGGTCTCCGCGGAGATTGCCGTTATCGGTGTCGGGAGAGGGCCCCCCTCCCGCCGCTCTCCCACGCCCTCCGCCGCTTACCATTGCCGTCGGTAGCAGCGGAGGCGATCGGGTCCGTTCGGCAGCTGTCTGGGGATGCGACTGAGGGAAAAATGTCCCTCAGCCGTCCCCATAGCTCTGCTGGGCGGAAGTGACGTCAAAACGCCAGTCCCGCCCAGCGTCTTAAAGAAACATTTTTTTTGTTTACCTTTTTTTCTTTTTTCTTTTTCATTTAAGCCTAAATTTGAGATCTGAGGTCTTTTTGACCCCAGATCTCATATTTAAGAGGGCCTGTCATGCTTTTTTTCTATTACAAGGGATATTTACATTCCTTGTAATAGGAATAAAAGTGATAATTTTTTTTTATTTCAGTGTTAAAAATTCTAAAATAAATAAATATAAATCCGAAACCCCCAAAAAATGTTTTTAAAGCGCCCCGTCCCGACGAGCTTGCCCTCAGAAGCGAATGCATACGCGAGTAACACCCACATATGAAAACGGCATTCAAACCACACAAGTGAGGTATCACCGCGATCGTTAGAGCGAGAGCAATAATTCTAGCCCTACACTTGCTCTGTATCTCAAAAATAGCAACCTGTAGAATCAAGATTTTTAAGGGTAAAAGTTTGACGCCATGCCACCAGCGGGCGCAATTTTTAAGCGTGACATGTTGGGTATCATTTTACTCGGCGTAACATTATCTTTCACAATATGTAAAACAATTGGGCCAAGTTTATTGTTGTCTTATTTTTTAATTTAAAAAAGTGAATTTTTTCCAAAAAAAGTGCGCTTGTAAGACCGCTGCGCAAATACGGTGTGACAAAAAGTATTGCAATGACTGCCATTTTATTCTCTAGGGTGTTAGGAAAAAAATATATATAATGTTTGGGGGTTTTAAGTTATTTTATAGCAAAAAAAAATGTTTTAGTCTTGTAAACACCGAATCTGAAAAACAGGCTCGGGGCTTAAGTGGTTAATATCTTTGTTTATTTGATGGTCATAATATGACATGCCACAGCAAAAGGTTGTCATTAGTTTTTATTAAAGATTAGTGGCAAAGAACATATTTTCTATCTATAAATCAGCATTATTTAACGTGGTGACTCATTAGTCGGGGGGGGGTTAGAGAATACATCATGGCTTCTACTACCCCTCAGGATAATAAATATATGGGAAATGAAATTACTGAGTTTGAAGGACACTAATTGCTATTATATGGCTATAATTACATGGACAAGGTCAAGGTTTAATTACTATAAGTCATCGTTTTCTCCCCTAAGACCACAGATATTTATGACCACACAGTTTGATGCCTAAAATAGCATTCCTTGTTTTAAACATAAAATACAAATTAAATTGCTATTATTATTTTGTTGATGGATTAATTAAAAAAGCATAAAAAATATAAAAAATAAAGTTTTCATGCTCTTAAAGATAAAACCTGTGTTTTCATGCTCTTAAAATGGTTTAGATTGTCCTGAGCACCTGAGATTTGTCCATACATGTTTTCAGAATCAATAACTTATAATTAAAGCTGAACTGTAGGCTAACAGCTAAATACAGTGGAACCTTGGTTTACGAGTGATTAACGAGCATTTTAAAAGACGAGCAACTTTTTTTTTTTTTTTAAACTCTGACTCGGTTTGCGAGCATTGTCTAGCAAAACTGGCAGAATTCAAGATAATGGGGTGTGCAGTACCGCATTTGGCATGAGGGGGGGGGGGGCGCCGGAGACATTTGAAAATACTCAGTTCCCGGGTGTTTCCAAGCCTTTCCAAGGGTTTCCGAGGTCAGCCGAGCAGTTCCCCATCATTTCCGAGGCTCTCTGGCGTCCCCCTCTCTGGCCACATGCGGTATTGCATGCCATTGAAGTCAATGCGGAACAAATTATTTTAGTTTCCATTGACTACTATGGGAAAACTTGCTTTGATATGCAAGTGCTTTGGATTACAAGAATTCCGCTAGAACTGATTATGCTTGTAATCCAAGGTTCCACTGTACATATTTTAAATGCACTGTGTATGTACTATGTAGGGACATGTTGGGAAATTTTTGGATGATCAGCTCAAACTAAAAACCACAAAGACATCTCAAAACCATGAAGAAAGTTGATGTTGATAGTCTTCTATTCAGCTGGAACGTGGGGGAACGCAGTTCCTGCACTTCCAGCACTGAATGTATATAATTGCAAGGAGTGCTGGGATGTGCTGGAAGGTCTATCAATGCTGGCTGCTGGGGAATCTATTGTCGTTGGGGAGAACTATTGTTGCAGGAAGGTCTATTGGTGTTGAGGGGGATCGATTGTTGCTGGTGGGATATTTTGTTGAGTGGAGAGACCTACTGTTGAGGGAGGGGGTCTGTTGTTGCTGGCTGCTGGTGAGTCTATTAATGCTGGCTAATGGGAGATCTAGTGTTACTGGTGGGAGTCTATTATTGCTGGGGTGCATCTACTGTTACTGGGGCGTATGTTGTTGCTTAGGTGGATTAATTGTTGCTGGGAAGATCTATTATTGCTGGGGTCTATGGTTGCTGGGGGTGGTTCTAGTAGCAAATTAAAAAAATTATAATTGGTTCTGTATTCTCTAAAAGTGGTAGTACTAGGAGGTGGGTTGGAGGTGAAAACGAGGGACGGTGCTCGGAGATTCGTAGGGGGGCGGAGACAAGGGATCACATAAAATTGGGGAGTTCCTATACCTATTCTCTGAGAAAAAAGCCCACTGCAAGAGGCTGTAGGTCTGAACAGGAGGTGAGTAGCCAAATTATAACCAGCATGTATTATTGCGTTTCGGTCCTGCTATGATTGAGATCTACTGTAAATGGGAAATTATCCCCACTCATGGCCATCAGCCCAGCGTATATTATGTGGTCCTGGGAGTAGGTGTAAGGAAAGGAACTACCCCTTGATCATCATGGTTACCATCTACGGCCAGTGGCTTTCTCCCTGATGGCCCAAGAATGTATTTACACTAAAATGCCCTTGTTATTTGAGGGCCTCTGACAGAAGCCTGTCCTGGAAAAATCAACTAAATACATTTGAGGAAAACTTATGAAATAACACAAGAAATCCAATGTGGACAGTTCAATACAGAATAAACTCTGGAATGTTTCATTTACAGGGGAGGTAGCTGATGTGATTGGATCTCCCTCTGACTTGGTCACATCGGAAGTAACGGCCAGAAGTTTCCGGGTTAGCTGGTCTCATGCACCAGGAAATGTGGAAAAATACAGAGCGGTCTATTACCCCACCAAAGGAGGACAACCAGAAGAGGTAAGAGGCGGGAGCATTAAAATAATTTGTTCATAGTAGTATTATCATCATCAGTGCCTATTCATATAAGTCATATGTCATACCTACAGGACCATGGTACACAACATCTTTTGACGGCTTAAAGGAGTTGTAAAGGTACAATTTTTTTTCCTAAATAGCGTCCTTTACCTTAGTGCAGTCCTCCTTCACTTACCTCATCCTTCCATTTTGCTTTTAAATGTCCTTATTTCTTCTGAGAAATCCTCACTTCCTGTTCTCCTGTCTGTAACTCCACACAGTAATGTGAGGCTTTCTCCCTGGTGTGGAGTGTCGTGCTCGCCCCTTCCCTTGGACTACAGGAGAGTCAGGATGCCCACTAACACACGCTCCTTTCTCTATCTGCAATGTAGAGAGCGTCCTGACTTTCCTGTAGTCCAAGGGAGGGGGCGAGCATGACACTCCACACCAGGGAGAAAGCCTCACATTACTGTGTGGAGTTACAGACAGAAGAACAGAAAGTGAGGATTTCTCAGAAGAAATAAGGACATTTAAAAGCAAAATGGAAGGATGAGGTAAGTGAAGGAAGCCATTTAGGAAAAACAATTTTTACCTTTACAACCCCTTTAACATCCATTGACAGACTGGAACTGATGTTGCAAAGAAACAAAGAAGTCATCCTTCGGGTTAGGTCATTTGGGTCTTCAGGCTGGCACCTCAGATCTCTCTCTGGTGGTATTCACTGGAACTTTCAGACTTGAGTTGGTGCCATGGCTCTTCCTCTAGGCATTCCCAGGAACTTTTACAGTAGACTCTTTTAACCTTCAGTATTGAAGAGTAAAGAAGAGTCAGGCCTCGTACACATGACCGAGGAACTCGTCGGGAAAGACACATCGTTTTCCTCGACGGGTTCCTTGTTAGGCTTGACGAGAAACTTGACAAGCTGTCTTTGCGCACACACTGTCAAGACTAAATCTCCTCGTTCTCAAACTCGGTGACTTCAACACATACAACAGCAGGGGCTGCTTTTGCTAATTTGCTAAGTTACTGTGTGTTAGGAAAAAGTTTGATAAGAGACATTTGCACTTTTCAGTCTGTTACAGAGTGACAAATGTGCTATTTTCATTACAAATACAACTTTTACCGAAGGTGCGCGGGTTTCTAAACATACACACCAACGTGTTTCTTGTGGAAAACCAGCCCGACGAGGAACACGACGACTCCTGTCGCGGAAAAAGAGAACTTGCTCTCTTTTTTCCTCGTCGAGTTCCCTGACAGTTTACTCGATGAAAAGCATACACACAACCTTTTTCCTTAGCAAAAAAGCTCTCCCACCAAGTTTCTTGATGGATTCTGCCGAGGAAAACGGTTGTGTGTACGTTGCCTCATACTGAAATGATGGCTTGACAAAGCTCATGGAATCATTCCAGGACCTCCTGTGCCTTTGCAACAACAAGGATTTCCATGCAAGAATTTTGTAATTTCTTCATGTAGAACATCTGGATAGAGGTGTTAATGGGGGGGGGGGTGTCAGATATTCTTCAATCAACATAAGTAACTACAAAATCAAATAAACTCCCTTTTCCAATCGCAACAGAAGCGGTTCGCTGGCGGCCCATGTTATTTTAACGTCCTTAGTGGTATTCCCGAGTGTGGCTCGGGGTAAATTTTTCATACCAAAAGCAGTGCCCCCGAGCCAGACACGGGATCACATTGCAGGATACAGGGTGAAGTTACTTACCTTGTGTGTGTGGGCTCCTCCGCTGTGTCTCCTTGCTCGATTCACAGTGCAGAGTGCCGAGCTCCGTTCCCTGCAACACTCTGACGCACGGGGACGGAGTTCGGTGCCAAATTCAAAAAGTGAAACACACAATACACATACAGTATACTGTATTCTTACAGATTACAGTACTGTATCAAATAATTACATACCTCCTTTGTCCCTAATGGTCTGCCCAGTGCCCTGCATGCACTTTTATATGATAAAAACTGTTCTTTCTGCCAGGAAACTGTAGATTCTCCATAGCAACCAAAAAATTTCCCTTTACATCAAAAGTGCTTTTAGACAGCTAGAAAACAGTGATAATAAATTAGAATCACTTGCAGAATTGAGCGATAGCAATTTGTGTGGAAATTTGTCATCAAACAATAAAAATAATGACAGCGACAATTCTACAACTGAGCAAATTTCAGTGTGTTTGATTTGATTTGATTTGGATTATTTAATAATGTTTATTATAATTACATTATTATTTGTTAGAATTATTTATAGTTATTTATATTATAATTTATGATTTTGTGTTTCAAACTTTATCTTACCCGGGATGTCTACTAGACTCTTGTTTGGACAGATATAAGTGATTTATTCCTAAGGCCGCGTACACACGGCAGAGATCCTCGACGGGCAGAACACATCGTTCCGCCCGTCGAGGCTCTCTGCCGGCCGTCGAAATCGGCGACCCGCCCGTCGGGAATGGCAACCAGCCATTCATCCAGGCGGGCCGTCGAGGAAATAGAGAGCGTGCTCTCTATTTCTGCTCGACGGGCTTCCCGACGGGAAGCTCGCCGAGACCGTACACACGGCCGAGGTCCTCGCTGGAATGTGCATTCCAGCGAGGTTCTCGCTGGTTTTCAGCGAGAACCTCGGTCGTGTGTACGCGGCCTAAGAATTGCAGGCCTACAATATAAAACGCCAAATTTCCATGCAAAATAATGGTACGGCTTTCAGCACCTAAAACCAGAAGAAATCATCCCGCAAGGGAGGTTAATAATCTTGCCATTTAAAAAATTCAAACATAAGTCCATAAGCATGCGGAAATAAAATGTTTCATAGCAGCAGTTTTCATTATTAAACATCTTTCTCAAAGCCAATATTGCAGCAGGATTTTATAAAACATTGAAGGGCCAAATCCCAGATTGGTTCCAGGAGTAACACAGAAATCATCAGCCCTTACTTAAAGCGGAGGTTCACCCAAATAACATCTATATAAAACCAAATTCTTTATACTAGTTCTAACATGTACAGTAGGCACTTTCTTTTTTTTTTAGGCTGTACATACCTTATTATCGCTATTTTCAATCCGACTTCCGGGTACTCACTCCCGCGGGAGTAGGCGTTTCTATCCTGAGGCGCAATGTAATCTGAGAGTTCGCCCAGATGAGTAATGTCCTTCAGAAAAAGTTCCCCCTGGCGGATAAGGCCCTCCGTATTGCATAGGCGCGTCACGAGAGTCACGTAGTTTCCGAAAGTAGCCGAACATGTAGAGTCGCGAGTTAGCTCTACACAGCGCTTGCGCACCGACTAGGAGCCGTGTAGAGCTGACTGCGCAGGCGCCGTATAGAGCTGACTCGCAGCTCTACATGTTTGGCTACTTTCGGAAACTCTGTGACTCTCGTGACGCGCCTACGCAATACGGGGGGTCCTAATCCGCCGGGGGGAACTTTTTCTGAAGGACATCCCTCATCTGGGCGAACTCCCAGATTACATTGCGGCTCAGGGTAAAAAACGCCTACTCCCGCGGGAGTGAGTACCTGGAAGCCGGATTGAAAATAGCGATAATAAGGTATGTACAGCCTAAAAAAAAAAGGAAGTGCCTACTGTACATGTTGGAAGTATAAAGAATTTGGTCTTATATAGATGTTATTTGGGTGAACCTCCGCTTTAAGATGACCATGGCCAGAAATGCTACGGGGTGTTTGTCAAAGTATTTTCTTAGCAAAATAAAGCATAGAGACTTGGATATAAAGATGAGTTTGCTTTTAATGTATTAAACATGAATTAAATAGCATTATTGGTTTGTTGTGCTGAGATGCAGTGTAGTTCCACTTTAATTAAGTATTTTTTTTTGTGGTTGAGCTCAGAACTTGTCTTTTGTTTTAGGTGATAGTGGATGGCAGTGTGTCTACTACAGTGCTGAAGAACCTAATGTCTCTAACAGAATACCAGATAGCCATATTTGCTGTTTACGCCAGGTCTTCAGCAGATGGACTGAGAGGCTCCGAAACCACCTGTAAGTCATGGAAAATGTTTTAAATTAATCTTTATCTTTTCACTATACCTAAACCATCTACATCATGGCTGCCATATGAAGGGGGCGCTGATGAGTGGCTGGGCAGCAAGGCACTTACCAGGGTCTGAGGGTCTCTTCTTCCCTCCTCCCGAGCATAGGCAGGATCTCCTTTTCAGCACCTTTGCTAATGGACAATGACAGCGCTATCCCTGCTGCGTTCAGCCACAGCCCTCCCCTGTTCTCCCAGGCTATCCCATTCCATCTGGTTGGATTGGCAACGCACAAAGAAGAAGGAGGAACATCAGTTTTTCCCTCTCCTCTGTGAAAACTGAGGCCTTAAGTGATGAAGATTTCATCACTTCCAGTATTGGTTCTGCATTTACCTGGCCTTGGAGGGCAGAGGAGGGATCAGGGGTCTAATAAACCCCGGATTTCTCCATAAAGAGGATATGCCACTACCAAAGGTATCACAGGAGATATAAACATCAGTAATATTGTTAGCAATTTTTTTTTGTTAAGGTTATCTGAAAGATGGGTTTCAAATGTTTAGACTGGGGTGCAGTTTCAGTGCTTGCCATAGGCGGTATTTTCACTAGATACGCCTCTGCAGCCAGCATAAAGCCCCCCTATAAAAATCTATTGTCTGCATGTATACAGCGCATTGAAGCACAGGCAGCATAATGGATCAGTACTTAAAGGGGTTGTAAAGCTTTGTGTTTTTTCATCCTAATGCATCCTATACATTAAGGTGAAAAAACACCTTGCACCCCCCCCCTCCCGGTTTTTTCTTACCCGAGACACAAAGCTCCGTGGGCGCGATCCCACAATGCTTTCCCCCAGCTTGAGGTGGCTCTTCATTGGAGATTAATAGCAGCGCAGCCATTGGCTCCAGCTGCTGCCAATCAAATCAATAAAGCGTGATGGGGGGCCGAGCCGAGTGATACACTTGGCATCTATGGCAACCACTGTGTCACACGTGAGCGCGCCCGCAGGCTAACCCCCTTTAAAGAGCGCTTCCCAGAGGGAGGTTAGCTCTTGTGGGAAGGAACTGAGACAGCCATGTGGGACCCCAGAAGACGAGGATCGGGGCCACTCTGTGCATAACAAACTGCACAGTGTAGCTACGTTTGGTATGTTTGTTATTTTTAACCCTTACAACCCCTTTAAAGGTGAAGTCCAGTCTACGTTTTTTAGGCTGAGCTTTTCCTCTGGGTCACATGAGTGCAATTTGTTTTGCACTCCTGTGCCGTATAGAGCTGACTCGCAGCTCTACATGTTTGGCTACTTTCGGAAACTCTGTGACTCTCGTGACGCGCCTACGCAATACGGGGGGTCCTAATCCGCCGGGGGGAACTTTTTCTGAAGGACATCCCTCATCTGGGCGAACTCCCAGATTACATTGCGGCTCAGGGTAAAAAACGCCTACTCCCGCGGGAGTGAGTACCTGGAAGCCGGATTGAAAATAGCGATAATAAGGTATGTACAGCCTAAAAAAAAAAGGAAGTGCCTACTGTACATGTTGGAAGTATAAAGAATTTGGACTTATATAGATGTTATTTGGGTGAACCTCCGCTTTAAGATGACCATGGCCAGAAATGCTACGGGGTGTTTGTCAGCTGCTGCCAATCAAATCAATAAAGCGTGATGGGGGGCCGAGCCGAGTGATACACTTGGCATCTATGGATTTGCAGGGAATTCCTCTCACTTCCTGTTTGGTTATGGGATATGAAGTGAAGGGAAATCTCTGCAATAGGACACAGATAGCGAAAAAATCATCTGACAGGGGTTATAACTCTTCCTTACTCTATCCATAATGGAAAAAAACGTTTTTTCCTGTAGTTCTGCTTTAAGTCCTTCATATATAACTCACAATATGTCTTGCTTTGTGTCATTTCTCAGTGGCATTACCAATGGCCACCGATCTAGATTTGTATGATGTCACCCACCGAAGCATGAGAGCAAAATGGGGAGGAGTTGCAGGAGCTTCTGGTTACATGATCCTGTACGCACCTCTTACTGAGGGATTAACAGATGAGAAAGAGGTAAGCTACAATCCACAGTAATTAAGTTGACCATACACTGGCTAATTTTCTTAAAACGTGACAAAATTGGAAGGATGTCAACATTCTAGGTACCAAACCAATTGCTGTCTACTAACAGGTATGAAAAATAACACAATGATTTTCTAACTTGTTGGAAAACGGTCATGTTCTGGCTATGTGTTATCATAAAAAGTTGCATGGGCAATATTTCATCTGTGATCACATAGTAACACATGTTTATAATGCCCTTCATTGCATGTATTTTTACATGCACATGAATGTCTCTTCATCTTATCCTTGTGGTTATTTACAAATAATTTTATTAAAAATTACTTTTTAATCCACAGTGCTGTAATTTTCAGGTAAAATGCAATATGGCTACCTGGAGGTGTTCTGTACACAGATGATGCACAGAACTCCCCCTGAAAATGTAATTTCCTGCTTATGTGATTGGCTTACTGATTTTCCCAAAAGTCTGTATTAACCGCTTTCTGACTGTATACCATAGATATATGGTGTGTATATTGCCGACTGTATACCATAGATATCTGTGCAAAATCAAGTACAGGTGCGTGATTCTGCACTTCCGGGTCTTGGGCATGCACGCCTGCCACCAGCGACCCGCTCCTGCTGTAATTGGACAAAGTGGGAGCCAATCAGCTGGTTCCGTGAAATTTGTACGCAAAAGAGTCAGAACAGCGGTCTGCCTATGTTAACAAGGCAGATCGCCATTCTGTTAGTTGGGAAGATAGAGATAATGGGCCAGATTCAGAGAAGGGGGGCGTAATTGTGTGCGGGCGTAGCGTATGCTCTTTACACTATGCCTCCGCAACTGTTATGGGCAAGTACCTTATTCAGAAAGCACTTGCTCCATAAGTTGCGGCGGCGTAGCGTAAAGTGTCCGGCGTAAGGGCACCTAATTCAAATTATTAATGTGGGGGCGTGATTCATGTAAATGAATCATGACCCCACGCAATTTACGTATTTTCTGAACAGGGCATGCGCCGTCCGTGAACGTATCCCAGTGTGCATGCGTGAAATCATGTCGCAACTAGTCAATGTAAACGATGTGTACGTAAATTACGTCCAGCCCCATTCCCGAACGATTTACGCAAACAACGTAAACGGCGTACAATTCGAAGCTGTCTCGACGTCCATACTTAACATTGGCTGCGCCTTATATAGCAGGGGTAACTTTACGCTGGACTAACGCTTACGCAAACGATGTAAACTACGACGACCGGCCGCAAGTACGTTTGAGAATCGGCGTAACTCCCTAATTTACATATTCGACGCGTAAATCGACGAAAGCGCCACCTAGCGGCCAGCGTAAATATGCAACTAACAGACTTACGCCGCTTGTATATTAGCTGAATTCCGGTGTATCTTGTTTTCTCAATACAGAAAAAAGGTACGCCGGCTATTCTTAGTATTTATGCGGCGTATCTCTAGATACCCTGATGTAAATACTTTCTGAATCTGGCCCAATGTGTTGAGGGGCGGACTGACCATTCAGGCCCTCGGGCACTGCCCCTGCCACTAGTGGGCCCCATCAGGATTGCCAGCCTCAGTAAAACCTGGGACAGTATGTAAAAATCTGTGTTTAAAAAAGAAAACCCAAGATTATAGCTGCCCTGCCTCTCCAGTACCTTTAGGCCGCATACACACGACCAAATGAATCTGTTCAAATCGGTCGGACAGACCGATTTGAACAGATTTGTCTGCTGGCTGTTTTGGTTTGATCGCTGTACACACGATCAAACCAAAATCCCCGCCAGCAGACAGCGCGGTGACATGGCGATGACATTGACGCTGCCACATCACCACACCAGGAAGTAAATCACTTCCGTGCATGCGTCGAATCCATTCGACGCATGTGCGGGCAGATATGTCGGCTCGCCCATACACACGATCGAATCTGTCTGCTGAGACGGTCTGTCAGACCGTTTTCAGCAGATAGATTTGATCGTGTGTACGTGGCCTTACAGTGTGTGCATGTGTATTATGTGTGTATGTATACTGTGGGCCAGATTCTCAGCGGCGATACGACGGAGTATCTCAGATACCCCGTCGTATCGCCTTTTTTTTTGTCACGTATCTATGCGTGTGATGCTTAGCATCACTTTGGCATAGATACGCTGCAACATCCGACAAGTGTAAAACCATTACACTTGCGGATCGTAGGTGTAATGACAACTCCGGCCACTAGGTGGCCTTTACGTTGTTTTCTCATTTGCCTATGCAAATGAGGCTAGTACGCCGATTCCCGATCGCTTTTACGCCGCCCCGTCGTCGTGTACGTCGTTTTCAGTCACGTAAGTTTACCCCTGCTTCTATGTGGAGTAACTTTACGAAGTTCCGTCGGATGCCGTCGGGTGCCGTCGGATGCCATGTTAAGTATGGCGTCGTTTTACTAACTCGTTCGCGAATAGGGAGTTGCGTTCAACAACGCTTTCCGACGTGAGCTGGAGCATGCGCACTGGGCTTTTTCCCCGGCCGGCGCATGCGCAGTTCATTCGACGCGGGGGCGCGCTTAATTTAAATACAAGCCGCCCCATTTGAATTGCGCGGGTTTACGCTGCGCGATTTACGCGACGCAGGCGAAACCTACGGAGCAAGTGCTTTGAGATTAAAGCACTTGCTCTAGTACGATGCGGCGGCGTAGTGTAACTGGCTTACGCTACGCCACCGGAATTCTTAGAGAATCTGGCCCTGTGTGTGTATACTGTGTATGTATACTATATGTGCGTGTGTGTATACTGTGTGGCCCCATAATCTATTGCCTGGGGGGCCACATAATCTCCTATTGCCCCAGGGGGCCCCATAATCTTCTATTGCCCGGGGGCCCCCTAATCTTCTATTGCCCAGGAGAAAGTAAAAAATATTGTTTTTTTTTTTAATTGTCTGTAAAAATAAAAAACACAGAGGTGATCAAATACCACCAAAAGAAAGCTCTGTTTGTGGGAAACAAAGGACGTCAATTTTATTTGGGTACAACATCGCAATTGTCAGTTAAATTAACACCGTATCTCAAAAAAATTAAGTGCCGTATCTCAAAAAATGGCCAAAAAACAAAACAAAAAAATTAAAAGCCAGCAGCTACAAATACTGCAGCTGATGACTTGTAATATTAGGACACTTACCTGTCCTGGAGTCCAGCGCCGTCCGCAGCAGAGGACGAGCGATCGCAACACAATTCCCTACGGCGCATTCGCGAGTCGCACTACGCCTGCCAATTAGCTCCTGCTAGGTTCTGGGAGCCAAGTGTTCCCAGAACACAACGGGGACGGGAGGTGACATCATTCCCGCAGTTTACCCAAGACTGTGGTGCCGGACGTGTGTGCAAATACCTGTCTTTCCCTTCTTTGTACTCGCTTCATTTCCAGTACATCCTCCCAGAGGTTCTCCCCCCAGTGTATAGATTGCATTCATATTTTTGCCACCCATAATTTTACATTTTTCTACAATAAGTTATTTCCCTGCTTAACTTAGTATTGTCCGCAAATACAGAGATTGAACTGTTTACCCCATCCTCTAGGTCGTTAATGAACAAATTAAATAGGATTGATCCCAGCACAGAACCCTGGGGGACCCCACTACCCACCCCTGACCCTATTTCAGAACATTGCAACTTCACCGGCAACTTGAAAACAAATTTTCTCTTGCCATAAAGATCTGCAAAATGTGGGTTAATCCCTTGAAATTGTATCTGTACCTCGTTCTATAAAGCCTTTGGAAGCCTCCGTATCAATTGCAAGTTGAATTTAGCTGAATTTCAATTGAACCTGGATTCATTTTTTATAAGCTCCCTGTTTCGCTGATTGTTTTTTGAGGGACATTAATATTTGCCTGGTTTGTCTTAGAACGATGACGGAACAGACTGTTGGATGAGAGTGCAAAACAGCTGTCTCCATTTTGTGTAGTGACATATTTAACACTGGCAGCTATTTAATTGAATGCATCTCATATTTATTTTCAGATGAAGGTTCCTGCATCCATTACTGATGTTGAGCTGGATGATCTGACTCCCAGTACAGAATACACAGTGACAGTCTATGCAATGTTTGGAGAAGAGGCCAGTGATCCGCTCACAGGACAGGAAACAACATGTATGTAAAAAGCAGATGACAATAACTTACTAAGAGGGGCTTCAAGTGTATAAAGCATTTTCCCTCTATTTTTGTACATAACTATTCAATCTTAACCCACAGGGGTGTATTTTTAATGCATCAAGTATCAGAATCATTAAAAATTTGCCCTACACCCTCCAACAAATTGTTTGACAATCAGTATCGTTATTCACCCACTTAAAAAAAAAAAAAAAAAAAAAAACTCTTAAGGCAAAAATGTTTGCTGGTTTAGTCCGTTGAGCAGCCAAAAGCAACTAATTAACCAGTGACTGGAGGAGGCTTCAAGCTTTCTGCAGAAATGTTTCCTCAAGAGATATACTTTTTAATGTCCAGATCCCCTCTATTTCAACATTCTCAAGACCTGATAAAGAAAGCTCTTTCATACTCCTTACACTACCGAAGAACGAAACTAGGAATTCAAAATCTGTTCTCTTTCTTGCATATCCAATATACTTTCCTAAGAGTGTTTTTAGGTTTTGTGCTGCCCTAGGCCTGACTAAACTTGTGAACCCCCTAATTTAAATATGACCCACCCATTCCTGTGAAGGCCACACACCGTTCAGTTTAACACCTACTTGGGGACACTAGTTCTTAGGGCCTGGGGGGCATTGCTATCCCTTAATTTGCATAGATTTCCTCTCACTTCCTGTTTGGCTATGGGGCAGGAAGTGAAGGGAAATCTCTGCAATGTGACATGGATGGTAAATAAACTGACAGGGGCTATAACCCTCCTTTACTCTATCCAAAATGAAAAAAAAAGTTTTGCTTATAGTTCTACTTTAAGCACAAATTTCTGATCATTTTATGGAGAGGACTAAGAAGATATATAACCATGCCAATGGTGCATCAGAAACCATATAGCACAGTGAGGAAGGTTTGTGGTCCAGGATGATATGAAAGTCAAAATTAGAAGCAGGAGTGTAGTGCAAGCCGGCGGCGACTCTTTTCGTGCTACCTCCCTGCAAAGTGCTGCCATAGGACTGGGCTTTGTTGGCCTAGGCCAGGATACAGCGTTGGGTATACCAGAGAAAAGCCTACCCACTCCTGTAACAGCAGAAAATACACTTGACCAGAAAACTAATTAATATCAGGGAATCCAGCACTACAAAAATCCACTTCCATAGGCAATAGAAACATGAAAAATTATGTAAACTTTTCTCATTCTATAGAAAAACAATTTTTTTTGGCATTAGTTGGACTTTGAAGAATTTGTATAGCCCCAATTTTTTATTTGATTTTTGGAATCTCCCAAAGTAAGAGGAATTCGATTTTGCACAGGTGTCCTCGTTGAAAAATGTCCCCATTTCCACTTACCTCCTGTTTTCGGGACAACACAATGTTTTTGATTTCCCATCTCTTTTCCTCTTTGTGACATTGGTCACCAGCACACATAGAGGGGTGATTGTCGACAATGGTGAGCTCATGAGATGGCAACTGCCTAAATTAATTGTTCTTTCCAGATTGGGTCGATAATCTCACATCTACTGCAGAACCTGCCAGCCAGTTGCTGTCTGTGGCAATAGTAAATTGGGCAGGTTACAAAATGTGTTCTGATCTCTATTGTGTCCCCCATGATAATCAGTGTCAACCATCTACATACTTCTGTGAAAAGATATACCGCTCTGAAAACTGCTAATCCCCTTTGCTTCCGTCCCACTGAACCGAAAGGTGCATAAGTTAAAGAAAGTCCTGGACCGCCACGCTCCTTAAAACAATGTCTTTATTCAAAAAATAAAAATCAAAAAACAACCAAAAAATTATGCAGTCAAAAAGAAGAAGTGGACAAAAGGAAAAAGGCTGACATGTTTCACATCGTGTGATGCTTACTCGTAGCGGTCCAGGACTTACGCGGCGGTCCAGGACTTTATTTATCATCTACACACTTCTACTGCTTTCTTCACTGACATAAACATCAGTGTTCAGTGGTTCTTATTTATAAACCTGCCAGCCAACGTGTATGTGCAGTGGTCAGATTGCACATGCATTTCGAACCACCTATTCATTGGTCATCAAAGAGAGAGAGAAGGGTTCCCCAAATGGGCTTTTAGGCAGCAATATAAAAAAATGTAGAAGTATTGTATAGGTTATATAAAACAGTATTTATTGCCAAAATTCCCGATACCCACATGAGTTAGAACAAGTTGGAACATTAGTATAAATAACATAAAGGTCAACATTCCTGAATACAGTATGCATAGATAATACATATACAGTTTTGTATCATTGATTCCCGACGCGTTTCGACCAATCCGGTCTCTTCAGGGGGCAAAAATGTTTCTAAAAAATAATAATATTATGGTATAAGTTCAAAGTAAGTACATGACAGCATATAAAACAATAGAATGCCATAATGATATAGTTACCACACAGGCTCCTTGCAGGTTCCCTGGGATGGGCCTCTCCGCTACTTTGGGTGGGCGGGGCCAGTCCAGGCCCCTCCGGACCTCACAACGGCTTTTTATGTTATCCATTTCCTGATTTAGTGGTAACTATATCATTATGGGATTCTATTGTTTTATATGCTGTCATGTACTTACTTTGAACTTATACCATAATATTATTATTTTCTAGAAACATTTTTGCCCCCTGAAGAGACCGGATTGGTCGAAACGCGTCGGGGCTCAACGATACAAAACTGTATATGTATTATCTATGCATACTGTATTCAGGAATGTTGACCTTTATTTTATTTATACTAATGTTCCAACTTGTTCTAACTCATGTGGGTATCGGGGATTTTGGCAATAAATACTGTTTTATATAACCTATACAATACTTCTACATTTTTTTATATTGCTGCCTAAAAGCCCATTTGGGGAACCCTTCTCTCTCTCTTTTTTGCAATTTCGGGGCGAGCAGCTTAATTACGTTCTCAATATGTGTCCTTTCTCTTTCGCATTCATTGGTCATCATGCTCCAGTCACTGTCTCCTCTTTGTCCACAGTGCCGTTAACTCCTCCCAGAGACCTCAGATTTTCAAACATTGATCACAGCTCAGCCACCGTCTCATGGGACCACTCGCACAAGAATGTTAATGGTTACCGGATTATGTACGTGAAAACAGGCGATTCAGACATCAACAATGTGAGTGATCCAACATTTTTTATTAATATTATTATAATACAGGATTTATATAGCACCAACAGTTTACGCAGTGCTTTACAATATAAAGGGGACAGTACAATTACAATACAGTTCAGTAAAAAAGGAATAGGAGGGCCCTGCTCATGAAGCTTACAATCTAAAGGGAGGGGGAGGTGGTATAAAAGATAATGGCTGCACAAGATGACCTGGTGGAGGTGGAGTACATTTCTTAGGTGGAGGTAGGGGTAGGCTTCCCTAAATAAATGAGTTTTCAAGAATCCCCTAAATGCGGACAGGGTAGGAGCTGATCAAGCATACTGGGGCAGGGAGTTCCAGAGGATGGGAGAGGCCCTGCAGATGTCCTGGAGGTGAGTGTGGGAGGAGGTAACAAAGGAGCTAGACAGCAAGAGGTCTTGGGAGGAACGGACAGGACAATTTGGGCAATTTTTGCAGATGAGGTTGGTGATATAGCTGAGGGCAATGTTATGGATGGCCTTGTATGCTGTGGTTAGCATTTAGATTTTTTTTACAATGGGGTAGGGGAAGCCAGTGAACAGATTGGCAGAGAGGGGCAGTAGTCATGGATCAGTTAGTAAGGTGTATTAGTCTACCAGCAGCATTCATAATAGACTGAAGGGGTGATAGCCTATGTAAATGTAGGCCAGTGAGGAGGGAGTTGCAGTAGTAAAGGCAGGAAATAACTAAGGAGTGAATGAGTTGTTTTGTGGTGTCTTAAGTCAGGAAGGGGCGAATTTGGGAAATTTTGCGATGGTTACGGCAAAAAGATTTGCCCAGTGATTGGATGGGGTGGGGGGGGGGCTAAAACACAGGTAAGAGTCTAGGATTTCACCCAGCACCCTGGCATGTGTGGAGGGACCAATGGTTGACCTGTAAAATGGTATTCCTCTTTCAACTGCTTCCACTGTCCTATTATAATTATTTATGTTTACCTCTGCATAATACTAAACCTACCTATATGCTCATCTTGAACATTATTGGCCTTCATCATGTTTGTTTTAATAACAGTATTAGTATTTTCTCTCTACTGTTTTCTTTACTCCCTAATTTTTTAAGACAATTCTGACAATTTGCTGTCTGTCAAGGACCTTGAAAATATTTGTGCCTAGCTATTGATATGCTGACTCGGAACTGGCTTCAGAACTTTCAGTGTAAAATTACCAGCCTGAGAGTGGGAAGTACCTGCACTAGCTGCTAAAATGCACATTCCTTTACCTGCAGCTGTAATCGGATTTCAAGCACAGATAGTAGACAGGGAAGGTTTACAGTAAGATGACCATTTTTTTTAAATGAAATCCGGGGACATATTTTTTTTTACTAGTAATGACGACAATCAGTGACTCTGCTAATCGCTGCTTGTCAAGTCTTGTTCTTTGGGCCCCAGCTACTACTGGGTGGGGAGCGGAGGAAAATCACTCCGCCAGGGAAGGCAAGGAGATAAGCAGGCAGGCGGCTGGCCGGGACTTGAGCTAAGGCAGAAGAACAGCGAGCCGAGCTGGATGGGCATGCACCCGAAACTGAATAAATATTCCCTCCACTCTGACCAGCACATGATCATCAGAAAGGGGCACAGATGATGGAAAGAAATTTACCCCCCTAAGCTAGTAGGAGTGGCGGAGCAGGGGTGTGTAATTCAGATTTTTTATTTATTTTTATTCTGCACTGACTGTCTTTGAAATTGCCCCTGTTCAAATCCAATTCGGGGACAAAACCAAGAACAGACTTGGTCCGGGGACAGTGTTCTCAATCCGGGGACTGTTCCCTAGGCAGGCCCATATATTACAATGTTTTGGTAAATAAAAAGTTGGTCGTACAAAGATTGGAGGTTATGAAATGCTTTTGTGAGGAGAAAAAAATCTCATTACCCATAGCAACTAGTCTGCTTTCAACTGCCATTTTTACATCTTATTATTTAAAAGGAAGGGAGGGTTTAGTTCAACTTTAAAAAGACAGAACATAAGGAAATGCACATGTAATGTAGAGGTGTATTAGATTTTTTTACTCTGAATTTATTTAATGACTGGAATAACTACCAGAAAAAAAAGTATTTATACTAACAGTGTTAAATAAGACTTTAGATGGGTATATTCTGTATGTTTTGCCTGCATAACAAATCTACCTTTTTAGTATTAACCCCCCTAACTTGCTATATTCCTCTTTCTCTCTGTTCTCTATGTTAATAGCAACTCTATGAGTCCATTAACCTTACATGTACCATCTTGGCCTGTGCATGATGTTAGGTGGTTATCTAAACAAGGTATTGGTTGAGCTCTCCACCATAGTTTCATAGTAATCCTCGACATGGTAATACTACATTTGTAATGTCCTCATCTTACAGGTGGAAGTTGGTCGAGTTTCATCCTACAATTTAAAGAAACTGGCATCGCTCACAGAGTACACGGTGGCCATCTTCTCTGTTTTTGATGAAGGACAATCTGAGCCCCTCACAGGCACTTTTACTACAAGTAAGTCAGAGTCATTAGGTAAATGTGGGTGGCTTAAACCTCCTTTACTCCAGGGCTAATAGGCAATTTTTTCCTTTCAAATACTCAATATCCTCTAGGCCATAGGCATTAGAGGCCAGTTAAATATGTGACTATGTTCCATCATCCCTAAGAAATTTATGCTGACCTCAAGTCCCAAAGACTTGTGGTGTTTAGTTGATAGTTAGCCTGTGAAATGAGGTAGAAAAGGAGTATTGCAAACACATCCACTACCAGATTACTTGCCTACAAAAACTTGAATCTGTCAACGGTAACAACAACACTCCACCCAGGGAGGACATGGGTGGTGTTTTTCTCTGGTCGTGTGTATGCTTTAACGACGTGAAAAAAACGTGCATGCTCAGAAACAAGTGAGATGGGAGCGCTCATTCTGGTGAAACTAGCATTCGTAATGGAGATAGCACATTCATCACGCTGTAACAGACTAAAAAAAAGCATGAATCATCTCTCACCAAACTTTTACTAACTCGAAATCAGCAAAAGCAGCCCCAAGGGTGGCGCCTCCTGAATGGAACTTCCCCTTCATAGTGCCGTCATACATGTTGTACGTCACCGCGCTTTGCTAGAGCATTTTTTTTTTTTTAACGATCATGTGTAAGCAAGGCAGGCTTAACAATAATCAGGTTGAAAAAATAATCGTTTTTTCTAGACCATTAAAAATGGTCGTGTATACGGCATCAGACTGTTATTCAATTACAGCTCCATTTACAAAACAGTTGCCATACTGCTGCTTTAAGAAAAGAAAATCCTTAATGTATAAAGTACAATTACTTTTTTTTTATTATTAGTTTCAGCATTTCAAAAAAAAATCAAACATTGGAAAGTAAAAATTTTTTTTTTACAAATGTGCACACGGGATTCCAATGCAGGTGGAGTGCCATTCAAAGGAATGGAAAAACAGAAATGGGAGGAGGAGAGCCCAGTCTCCTTCTTCATCCCTTTACTCCAGTGTGCCCAGACCATATTGGGAGGTCCCAATCTGCTGAAAAACATCAACAATAAGACCTCTTTCACACTGAAGAGTTCTTCAGGCGGTACGTCGCTAAAAATAGCGCTGCTATACCGCCTGAAAAACTCCTGCACTGCAAACTCAATGTGAAAGCCCGAGGGCTTTCACACTGAAGCGATGCGCTGGCAGGAGAGAAAAAAATCTCCTGCCAGCAGCATCTTTGGAGAGGAGCGGCGTGTATACTGCTCCTCCACCGCTCCTTCCCATTTAAAAACAATGGGAAACCGCTGCAATACCGCCCGCAATGCTTTATCAGCCGCTAGCGGGGGTTAATACCGCACCGCTAGCGGCCGAATCCCGCGGCAAATCCGACGGTAACTGAATCTCTCATCTCTTCAGCTGTATGTCATTAGAGCTCAGCTATAGGGGAAACGTAATTGCTTGACTAATAGGAGGAGGGAACTAAAAGAACGCCTAAAAACAAGTAAATAGAAAATACAATTATTATTCCTTAAAGTAATATTAACCACTTGCGGACCGTCGCATGTACATTTACGTCGGCAGAATGGCACGTACAGGCACATTGGCGTACCTGTACGTCCCTGCCTAGACGTGGGTCGGGGGTCCGATCGGGACCCTCCCGGTACATGCGGCGATTCCCGTGCCTTTAGGAGCAATCCGGGATGAGGGGGCGGCTGTTCCTTTTTGTCCGCCCCCTCCGGATCGCTCCCAGCCAATGCTCGAGCTCCCCCACGTGTCACTTCCTCCTCCTGTATAAACACAGGAAGGGGGAAGTGATGTAATCTCTCCTCTCGGCGGTATTTTCAACCGCTGCTGAGGAGAGATTACATCGCACAGTAAGTCTACACAACACTACACTGACACACACTACACATAGGCACATTAACCCCCCCCCCCGATCACCCCCCCACCCCCCTGTCACAGTGTCACTGAATGCAGTGATCATATATGTACTGATCACTGCATTTAGTGTCAGTGTGACAGGCAGTTAGTGTTAGGTCCAGGGTAGCCCCCATACCCCCTAATAAAGTTTTAACCCCTTGATCACCGCCCTAGTTAACTCTTTCACTCCCTATTGCCAGTGTCACTAAGAGATCATTTTTCTGATCGCTGTATCAATGTCGCTGTTCCCGCTAGGTAGCTATTTTTTTTTTGCGATTTTTTTTTTTACTAAAGACATGTGGCTGAATAAATTGTGGCCTAAATGTTTGACTAACATTTAGTTTATTTGATTTTTCTTATAACAAAAGTTGTATTTGTTGCTTTGTGTTATGTAAGTGTGTACAGCAAGCTTCAAACCACTTTGAAGGGCATTTTAGTAGCCTTCAACCTTCTAGTAAATTTTGGGGTTTAAATTGTTTGTATAACCTGTTTTGTAGTTTTGGATAGAGTAGATAAGTGTTAAAACCTCTATCCATTTCCCCCCCCCCCACTTCCCATCTTAGAGATACAACAAATAGTCTCCCTTAATGTGGGAAATTCCCTACTTAGTTGTTCCTGGAACAGGTGACATTCTGTTCTAAGGACATCTTTGAAATTTTTGTATTTTCCGTCTCTTACTCCAGTACAAGTAAAGGGGTGAATATTGGCGAAGAGGACACAGGCATGATTAAAAACTTGACTATCCATTCTCTAATTTATCCAAAACGAAAGAAAACCTTTTTGCCTAGAGATACACTTTGACAAAGATCATGGCAGTGCTGAGTTTTTGCAAATTTCAGAAACTTGGTAAACGCCTTGTTGAAACTTTCTAGCGGCTTGCTGACATTGCCATTATGTTCTGTGTTTACTAACCCCAAACTGGTAACACAGGTAGGGCTTTCATCTATTAAAATAAAGTATATAATGTGTGCCGCGTTAACGACCTGTGTATCCCACCGAGATACTAATGTGAAATAAAAAAAACAAACTCGAATATATACCATGGCTAATAATTAATCAGGCTTAATCAATGTAACGGAACCCAAAATGGGACAGGGGTTAATGCCGTTTAAGATATTCCATTCCGCACCCAAGACAGCTTATCGACACTCCACAATCCAGCGACACGACCCATACAGATCCCCCCCCCCCCAGAAACGAGACACAAAGCTCTGTTCTCTGGTTCAACAGGAATAGACAATCTTTATTGAGAAGGCAGGCTCTTATATACACCAAAAAGAATACTTGCAGTAATCAAATTGACAATGACACACTCCACCCACAACATCATGCAATGGTTACTAACGAGCCTCCAATACACATCTTTTAGTAGACAGACATTCTGACTCAGATATAATCTACATGAGCTACTTAACTACAGCTGACAGTCAGACATCTGACCTTTAGACTGTGCTAATTCACAATCCACATGTATCATCAATGGAACTTTCACACAATACAGTGTCAATTAGCATAATACCAGGGAAAGGTTCTTAGGAGCCACCCTAGGTTTATATACATCACAGTAGCAGACTTAATTACCACAGCAAGCTTAATAGTACACATCAGCCAACACACAATATATATACAATATATACAATATCTATACCGCATTAAATGTGACTAGCACAGACCATAGTGGGGTTCTCATTCACCCTGTGCCCCTATTAGAGACACAGGGTGATCTACACATAAGAGGCATCGGTGAAGCTGAATCAGGAGTATCTCATACTTTCTAAGCGCTTCAGGGTGCCACGGACCCTCTCGTTACAATCCATTTATAGCATAATGAACAAAGTGAAAAAATATATATGAATGACATTCAATAGAGTGCTTAAGTACCAAATCCACTGTGCTGCTTTTATTGCATTAAGCAGCACAGCCTAAAATTGCATAAAAAGTCCTTCTATAGCGTATTGAAACAAAGTGAAGAAATATAAAGTGACATTCAATAAAGTGCTTAAGTGCCAAATCCACTGTGCTGCCTTAATCGCATGAAGCAGCAGAGCCCAAAATCTCATGAAAAAATTATTTTGATTAAAGTGCTATAAATCCATCGGTGCAATTCAAACAGTGTTATGATTCCACACACAGGTGCTCCCCACCCTTAGGTAATAGCCACTCACCTTAGAGCATGTGACCTTGCATTTAAGCATTTAAGCTTAGTCAAAACACGCTTCTGAATCACCACTGGATTTTGAGTGTAGGGTCCCAGACTGTCATCAAAGCATTTGGCCATTTAAGCCCCTCCAACTGCTGATGCTGATGCAATCTAACCACACCGACCGTTTTGGCGTGGTGCCGCTATATTGCCTCATACCATTTTTCTGGGAGGGGTGCAAAAAAATGACCAGCCCCGGGTTCCGGATGTGCTACCTACGCCTCTGCTACTGACAACTGTGATATCTATCACCTTGTAGAGGGCCTTGGAAGATAAAGATGGCATAGAACTCAATATTAATAAAAGCTTGTTGTTTTTTGACAGAGCCGGTGCCATCTCCTCGTGATCTGAAAGTCAGGGATATCACCTCTAACAGTTTTGTGGCTTATTGGACAAATTTTGCACCAGATATAACTATGTACAGATTACAGTGGACACCCCGGAGAGGCGGCACCACCCAAGAGGTAAACTAGCTACTGATTTGTTGTTATGGGCATCTTTAAAGACCAGGCTAAACTCTACAGCTATGTAAGGTAAATAGGACTTAATGTGTAGACTTATACTACTTTATATTTGTTTTGTCTAGGCTATACTTAAAGGGAACGTCAACTCCCATCTTATTGACCGCTTGACACATAGCACAGAGTATGAAGTCTCTCTATCAGCCATATTTGAGGATGAATCGGAAAGTGATACTCTGTCAGCATTGGCTACTACATGTAAGAACTCTATCTATCTATCTATCTATCTATCTATCTATCTATCTATCTATCTATCTATCTATCTATCTATCTATCTATCTATCTATCTATCTATCTATCTATCTATCTATCTATCTATCTCTGTTTATTTCATTAAATTCGTTTTTGGCACCAGGAGATAAAGAGATAAAAATGACCATTTTACATTACCCCTAACACTCATTTATCCCTTAGCCCACCAGTGCCCAACCTGTATCCCAGGGGCATATGTGGCCCCAAGACAGAGGCTACCGTGTGCTTTAGTCCTAAGTTTAAACTGGGAGTAAATGTATGACTTTTACCAATAGGTAAGCCTATAATAAGGCTAGGTACAGTAAAAAATCTTCTAAACCTGCACCGTTTAGGAGACATTTACTATTGATGCAGCCAGTGACGTCACTAACGCATGCACTCTGAAGGAAGGGCATAACTGTGCTGTTTCTTCAGAGCTGTGCAGTAAACAGCGACAGTAAATAAATGTTATCGCCGGCTCGGCCAATCAGATGCCTGGAGTCCCCGAACCCAGAAGCTCCTGCAGTGGAGGGCTTTGTTTAAGGCAAGCCTGTCAAAATGTGCTAGTATGCAATGCACACTAGCACATTATAACTAAAACTGCCTGGGGCCTGATTATTGTTTTTTTTTTTTTTATGTGGTTTACTACCGCTTTAAGCCAGTAAAGGGAAACATTTCTTTAGGCTGGCTGGTTTGATTTATTTATTTCACACTATCTTAAATGTTTTACTCTTTTTTTGTGACACAAATACTTTTAAATGGGGCTTTAGAGAGCATAGATATGGAAGCATTGATATATAAAGTGATTTCTAGCAGTCAGATATAACCTTTCTACAGTCAAAAAGCCTGTTCCCTCCTATGGCATGATTGTAGTCTCGGGCCATCTCATGTAGCATGATCAGAGTTTCTGACCATCTCTTCTAGCATGCCTGTAGACTTTGATCATCTCCTTTTGCTTTTTATCAGGCTCTGAAAGATTTCTGTAGCATGACCTTCACATGTATATATATATATAAATATATATATATATATATATATATAAATATATATATATATATATATATATATATATATATATATATATATATATATTTATATTTATTTATTTAAATATATATGTGGCCCTGCTGATGTCAGTGGAGTTCAAATGTAACTTACCGTATATACTCGAGTATAAGCCGAGTGCTGAAAATGCTCCCCTCGGCTTATACTCGAGTCACCTTTTTGCGCCTGATCTCCCGGACATTGGGGACCCGGATACCGGCCGGCCGTGGGTTCCCTGGACCCGAAACCTGGGAGCACCAATTTTTCAAACCAGGGCACCCCTTCCATAGATTTCCATGTTAAACGGTCATTTCTCTGGTGATTTGGACCCAGAACTTGGCACACATATAGCCCAATTTCTCCTCTACAAGTGTGCAAAGTTTGTTGCCTGCGGGATCGCCGGCTGGGGAGCACCGATTTTTCAAAGCCAGGCACCCCTTCCATAGACTCCCATGTTAAATGTCAGTCTAGTTGTGGACACAGTGAGGCATGGGCATAGTGAGGCATGGACCCAGTAAGGCATGGGCATAGTGAGGCATGGACACAGTGAAGCATGGACATGGACACTGTGAGGCAAAGTGAGGGACAGTGAAGCATGCAGTTGGACACCCTAGGCTTATACTCGAGTCAATACATTTTTCTGTGGTAAAATTAGGTGCCTCGGCTAATATTCGGGTCGGCTTATACTCGAGTATATACGGTAGCCTAATGTTGAAACCTGACCTTTAACAATTATACTTAACTCTTAATTTACTAACATGTAACCCTAATCTAAGTGAAAAAAAAGCATCACTGGTACAAGTGTATATATATTTTGGTGTGGATTTATTCTGCAAAATCCTAACTGACATATAAATTGTGGGGGTACTTTTTGGAGCTTAGTATGAAGACCTCAAGAGTAGCCAAGCCATAACCATTTAATCTTTCTGCTGTACTTGAACTTTTCTAAATATTTGCAGTATGACGTCTGCTGTGTCTAACACATTGCAATTATTGGTTGGGTGTGTTATGTAAATTAAACACATAAGCTGTCAAGAATGGACGTTAAAATGTTAGAATTGTATTACTTTATTTAGATATAAGGGGGCGTGCCCAGGCTTTTGGTAATATTAATCAACCATTGAAATGCCACAATGCATTGATGTATTTCTTATGTTTCCAGTGATGCGGACCACTCAGGCTCCAACTACAGCCAGACCGACAACAGCAGGTAACAAACTTTTAGTTTGTTTAGGCTAGTTGTTAAAGGTGTTCTATGCCTTGTACCTTCCGAGCCAGGGAATGCCCAGAGGCTCTGTTATGTAATACCAACTCTTTTTCTAAAACAAATAAAAAGAATAAAAAAAAAATTTAAGATGACCTTGTTATACTATAACCCCAGAAACATTTCACTGTTGTGTTAAATAAGTAATTTGGACAATTTTTTTAATTTTGCCAAAAATGTAAGATAACTTTGCCTCTGAGGTCTATAGATGGGAGGCTTAGGCCTCGTACACACGATCAAATCTGTCTGCTGGAAACGGTCTGCTAGACCGTTTCAGCAGACAGATTCGATCGTGTGTACGGGCAAACAGACGGATTTGGCCACCCGACAGATTTCAAAGCATGCTTTGAAATCTGTCGGCTGGGAACCCGTCCGCCCGACATGTCTGCTGGTTAGTACGCTAACCAGCAGACATGTCTTCTCGCACACGCGCCGAATGGTTTCGACGCATGCGCGGAAGTGTTTTACTTCCTGGTGCGGTGACTTCACCGACACGTCAGCGCGCTGTCTGCTGGCGGGGATTTTGGTTTGCTCGTGTGTACACGCGAGCAAACCAAAATCCCAGCAGACAGATCTGTTCAAATCGGTCGGTCCGACCGATTTGAACAGACACATTTAATCGTGTGTACGAGGCCTTACAGTCCACTGTTGATGTAGCCATGGAGGAAGAAGTGGCAAGATAGTAGATATGTGCAATCTGCGCCATTCTGAATTTGTTTTTTCTTTATGAATTTCAACAAATTTGTGAATTCGGGCACATCCGAATTTGCAAAAACCTGTTTAACGAATTTCTCTGAATTTCAATATGCAAAAAATCGTAAACTTTTAAATTCGTAAGTTTGTAAATTAGTCAATTCGAAGACTCAGAAATTCGATATCTGAAATTCAAAAATCTGATGACCCAAAAATGTGAAAATATGAAATAATAACTAATAATAACTTAAGTATTACTAGCTAATAAATTATAGGTGTTGGAATTTCCTTTCAAATTTGGCTGTTGGTGAAAGTAACAAATATGAACAAAGTTACAAATTATCCGAAATAACAAAATCTATCTAAACGAATGGAACGTAGGGAAATTATTAATAATAAATAATAATAATGATAAAAATGTTTTATTATTATCTATTATAAATTTGTTCCGTTAGATGCAGCATTTGTTATTTCAGATAATTCGTAACTTCGAATTCGTTACGTTCATTAACAGCCAAATTTGAAAGGAAATTCAATAATTTGAATAGTTAGTTGTTATTAGTTAATTAGTTTGTTATTCTTTAGAATTTTTGGATTTTCTTTCTTTATTTTGGGATTTTCTAATTTTCTAATTTACGAATTTACAATTTTGCAAATTTTCAAATCTACGAATTTTATACATTTTTGGATTTCTAATTTACTGATTTTCGAATTTAAAATGTTTTGAATTTACGAATAGCGATCATAACGAATGACCTGAAAAACAAAAAAACAAACAAACAAATTAAATGAAAACAAATATTTTTTTGGCAGTGCACATGTCTACAAGATAGCGTAGACAAAATGAGTATAAGCGGTTAAGGGGTCCCTTTGCAGAGAAACTGTTAGGCTGGCCATACATGTTCAGTTGTCTTGTAGAATTTTCTTTTAGATTTACCCTTAATTATGTAGTGTTATGCCGCGTACACACGTTCTGATTTTCCGATAAAAAAAAGTCAGATGGACTTGTTTCATCGGAAAGTCCGATCGTGTGTAGGCCCCATCGGTCTTTTTTTCCAGGAAATTCCTATCGTCTGTGTGCAACTTCCACGGAGAAAAAAGACACGCATGCTCAGAATCAAGTCGACGCATGCTCGGAGGCAGAATATGGATCCCAGCGAGCTTCTCGCCGGATTCTGCCGAGAAGCTCGGTCGTGTGGACGCCGCCTGACAGTGTGTATGCAAGTCAGCTTGAATGGAATTCCGATGAAAAAATCCATTGGATTTTAGACCATCGGAGAATCCGATCGTGTGTAAGGACCTGTCCCAAAGCACCTAGCCCCCCCCCATGTTGGTACGGTTCAGGAGGAGGGCGCTCGCTCGTACCCACCCCCTTTCCTGACTGTCTGGGCTGTGTGCTCGGATAAGGGTCTGGTATGGATTTTGGGGGGACCCCCATGCCATTGTGGGCCTGGTATGCCTGGTATGCTCTTGGAGGGGGAACCCAATGCTGTTTTTTTATTTAAAATTTGGCATGGAGTTCCCCCTCCTGGAGGCGACTTCAAGTCACGTTGTAAATCGCCCCAAGTCGCACTGTGATTCACACTCAAGTCGTGTCTATGTCGCCTCGAAAAGTCACGCCACAAGTCGTGTTGCCCCTGTACATTTAACATGTATGGCCAGCCTTACTTTCCCCTGCATTACCTGGACAACAGTGTCTCATTGGCATGGGTCTGTATGTGTCATGTATTTGTTTCCCTTTGTTGCTCTAGCTAATGTACAAACACCAACACAACTAGCTAAGTGTGCTCTTGGGTTAGTGAAAAAAATTTCTAAATTCTAAAGTTAGCAGTTATGATGGTTCAGCAGCCTTCATCTTACTGCTAGGTAGTAATGCGACCACATAGTGCCAGCTTCTTATTTGCAGTACAGGTAATTATAGGAAATGTACAAAGCTAGCTGCATTTTTTTGCTTGCGATGTCATGTCACTACACAGCCTCAGCCTCAAGTTTTCTTAAAAGAGAGAATTACTGGAAAGAATGTAGGAATAACAGTCATTATGGTTCAGAGGTTTTATAGTCTTACAGGATGTTGATGCCACTATATAGGTCCAATTTTAGACAGTTGTTCCGACGTGGTTGAACGCATGCGCACGGGGATACGTCCAAGTCTCAACGCATGCGCAGTTCGTTTTAAGTGCTTGTCTGACGCCCGGCCCATCATTTGCATAGTGTCACGCTTCATTAGCATGGATCACGCCCACTTCCAGCCCACTTTCACCTACTTCCACTAACGCCAGCTTACGCCTTCGAAATTACGTTACGCTGGCGCAACGTTGGGAGCATTTGCTTTGTGAATTCCATGCTTCCCTCTCTGCACTGCGTCGGCGTAGCGTAAAAGAGATACGCTACGGCGGCATATATATGCGCCGATGTATGTGAATCCGGGCCATTGCAGTTATTGTTATGAAGTGGCTTATATTTCCTACAATACGGATTAAAGTGGAAGTAAACCCAATTTTTTTTATTTATTTGTTATGTCACGATGTACAGTATACGATTTCCTATCATCTGTGCCCAGTCTTGCCACACAGAGTTAATCCTGCTCTGAGCAATTCTTTTTTATTGTTCAGTGAAATAAAACAGACTTACAGAGAAAACCCTTAGTCCGCCCTCTGGCTGTGAGTGACAGGTTATTTACATATCTCATGCACTAGCCTGGAGACAGGCATTATTATTTTATTCCCATCCCCACTCTTTTTCTGAAGTCATGTGGTTACTTTTCTGGATTTTGACTGGATGTTAGTGATCATAGCAGAATTTAATGTAAGGAATACACAGGAAAAAATGCATGTTGACAAGGGGAGTGTAGAGGAGGGCGGGGAGTCTACTGACATCACGACTACACCCACCGAGCTTCAGACAACAGATCCACCCACAGAATCTGCAGTTTTTCAATTTTTATAACAAACAGAGGGGAGACATTTGACAGGTAAGGATACATGCAGGAGGCATCTATATCCTTATAGAGCAGCACTATGGCAGTAGTTTAGAAAGGATGAGTGTGGCTTTACATCCACTTTAGGCATTATATACTGTATATGTAAGTAGTATTGTCCCTTGCCAAATATTGATATCTTTACCAAAATGCAGAATGAAAGGAGGCACTCTCATTCTTTCAGTCCCAGTCTTCCTCTGTAAAACTAAGAGAGGCCCGATAAGGTGATTGTGCCCTTGACCAGAAGATGAAAGAATCATATTGAATCCATGTTCTTATGTGTCTTTGCAGCTGTCCGATTCGGAATCAGAAACCTCGTAATAGATGATGAAACGACATCTAGTCTTCACGTATCGTGGCTTATGAATGATGCCAACATTCGTCAGTACATCGTGTCCTACATCACTGCTTATGGAGATCGTGAAGAACAGGTAAGCTTGAAATTAAAAGGATAAATACAGTAAAACCTTGGTTTGAGAGTAACTTGGTTTGAGAGCATTTTGCAATACAAGCTACATTTTTTGATAAATCTTTACTTGATACAAGTACAAGTGATGTCTTGATATACAAGTAGCGGCGTCATGTCACAACTGAGTATAAAAAAGATGAGAGGGGCCGTAGCAATATGGTTACATTTAATGAAGGTAAAACATTTAGCAACTTACATGGTTGATGATTAAAACAGACACGTCTAACTATGGAGACATCCGGGGTAAAGCTGTCCACATAGACCATCCTCCATACCGCCATCAACGTAATCCCTTTAACGCTGTACTACACAAGTGCTTCAAGCTTCGTTATCAGATCTCCCTACTGCAGGGTAGTCTTCCTGGTCACCATTGCAGACTGACAGCGGTGAGAGCCGGCGGTGAGGAGGACGGTCTATGTGGACAGCTTTCCCCCAGATCCCTGCATACTTAAATGTGCCTGTTTTAATCATCAACCATGTGAGTTGCTAAATGTTGTACCTTCATTAAATGTACCATATTACTACCCAGGGGAAGGGGAGGGACAAACAATGATGCTGTGCAGGTGTCCAACCTCCTCCTTATCAACCAATAATGTAATTGGTTGTTATGACACTGGCAGCTAAAGACACCCAATGATGCCTTGGCACCTTGGTGGAAAAAGGCTGCACTAATTAGGATTCTTTCTGACTATTCATCAGTGTGTTAACTGTCCTGGCATCTTGGCATTGCACTACACACCCCTACTAGTTATATTATGGCTGGTGTAGCAGGTTGCCTCTCCCCTAAAAACAGCACAAGTATGTGTTTAGATTATGTATGGACCTTCCCAGAAGACCATGACCAAATGACCAGATTAAATAACCAGCCCAACTCAAAGGAGGTCTGTATTATAAGGATATGGAGACTGCCTTTTAAACCCCTCCTTCTGAAAAAGTACTAGTTGAGTGACTGTCTATATAATGGGTCTTCAAACTATGGCCCTCCAGTTGTTCAGGAACTACATTTCCCATCATGCCTAGTCATGTCTGTGAATGACAGAGTTTTACAATGCCTCATGGGATGTGTAGTTCCGCAACAGCTGGAGGGCCGTAGTTTAAGGAACCCTGGTCTATATAGTATAATCTATACTTTCTAGGAGACTATCCTGGGACAACTATGTAGGTTATGAGTTCTGGCCTCACTTTGACTAGCATTCTTTCAAGCAGGTATAATGATTGCAATGATAGTCCACTCAGTTTCCTCACTAAAACTTTTCTTTAACTAGACTTGTAGTTAGCAGCCTGGGAAGGTACACAAATAAGTTGGTGTCATAGGTGTGTGCACATGGTGTACCAGGTATGCCTTGGCACACCCTAATCAGCCTATGTGGCTCATATTCCCCTTGTTTAGATCTTCAATTTCTCACCAAATTAAAAAAAAAACATTTTTTTTTTGCTAGAGAAAAAAAACCAATATGAAAATAAAAATTTAAAATATAATAAAAATAAAAACTACTGACACCATCCACTGCCCTACTGACACCAATCTCTGCCCTACTGACAACAATCTCTGCCCTACTGACACCATCCACTGCCCTACTGACACCATCCACTGCTATACTGACACTGTCCACTGCCCTACTGACAGCGTCCACTGCCCTACTGACACCAATCTCTGCCCTACTGACACCATCCACTGCCCTACTGACACTGTCCACTGCTCTACTGACATCATCCACTACTTTCCTGACACCATCCTCTGCCCAACTGACACCATCCTCTGCCCTACTGACACTATCTACTGCTCTACTGACACCGCCCACTGCTCTACTGACACCATCCTCTGCTCTACTGACACCATCCACTGCTCTACTGACACTATCCTCTGCTCTACTGACACCATCCACTGCTCTACTGACACCATCCACTGCTCTACTGACACCATCCTCTGCTCTACTGACACCATCCTCTGCTCTACTGACACCATCCTCTGCTCTACTGGTGCCATCCACTGCTCTACTGATACCACCCTCTGCTCTAGTTGAGTACTAGTTGAGTGACTGTCTATATAGTATAATCTATACTTTCTGGGAGACTATTCTGGGACAAGTATGTAGGTTATGAGTTCTGACCTCACTTTGACTAGCATTCTTTCGAGCAGGTATAATGATTGCAATGATAGTCTACTTAGTTTCCTCACTAAAAGTTTTCTTTAACTAGACTTGTAGTTAGCAGCCTGGGAAGGTACAATAATAAGTTGGTGTCATAGGTGTGCACACATGGTGTACCAGGTATGCCTTGGCACACCCTAATCAGCCTGTGTGGCACATATTCCCCCTGTTTAGATCCTGAATTTCTCACCAAATTAAAAAAAAAAAACTTTTTTTTTGCTAGAGAAAAAACCCCAATATGAAAATAAAATTGTAAAATATAATAAAAATAAAAACTACTGACACTATCCACTGCCCTACTGACACCAATCTCTGCCCTACTGACGCCATCCACTGCCCTACTGACACCACCACTGCCCTACTGACACCATCCACTGCCCTACTGACACCATCCACTGCTCTACTGACACCATCCACTACTTTCCTGACACCATCCTCTGCCCAACTGACACCATCTACTGCTCTACTGACACTGTCCACTGCTCTACTGACACATCCTCTGCTCTACTGACACCATTCTCTGCTCTACTGACACCATCCTCTGCTCTACTGACACTATCCTCTGCTCTACTGACACCATCGAGTCACTCTCTCAGGGATAGTGCAGGGTCCTCCCACTGTGCGGCTCCGGCCTCACAGACAGGCAGGCAGGGTTTCCATCCCCCTGTCATCCACCTGCCATCCACCTGCCACCACTCGGACTAGCTGCTCTCCCCCTCCTGGACTTCCACCTGACCTGGTAAGCCACTTCTTGGGAGCTGCAGGCGGCCGTCCTTCTCAGGACAAGCCACAGCAGCCTCCCCCAATCCCCACGGCTTTTCCCCGCTCCTCACTCCCATACCTCTACCCCTGCTCGGGCATCCTTTCCGCCAGCCATCCCCACAAGCCACCGCTACCCTCGGGCGTTTTTTTGGTTCCCTCCGCGCCGATCAGTGCAGATTTGCGGCAGCCGCGACTTAGGAAAGGCCGCGGCTTCACCCGCGGCCTAGCGGCGCGCCGCTCTTCACCCCCCAATCAGTCGGCTTCCCCCAATCCCCACGGCTTCTCCCCGCTCCTCACCCCCATACATCTACCCCCGCTCGGGTGTCCTTTCCGCCAGCCATCCCCACAAGCCACCGCTACCCTCGGGCGCGGTGTTTTTGTTCCCTCCGCGCCGATCAGTGCAGATTCGCGGCAGCCGCTACTCAGGAAAGGCCGCGGCTTCACCCGCGGCCTAGCGGCGCGCCGCTCTCCACCCCCCAATCAGCCGGCACCACCTAATCAATCGGGCCACAAAGCCCCCCCCCACCCCAGTAGAGCCCCTTTGCCCTCCGATCATTTCCCTTAGCCCACCAGGCACCACTCAGCCTGGTACCCCCCAGCCTGGATCCTGCTGCCAGGTCGGCGGCTATCTTCCTCCACCCAGCCCTATCACTCTCAAATTCACTATAAACTTGATCCAGGGCTAATACCCGATCGCCTCTTCAGGGGTCAGGAAGGAATTTTTTCCCCTACCGCAGCATATTGGCTCAGCGTGGTGAGGGTTTTTTTTTTTTTTTTTGTTGCCTTCCTCTGGACCAAGCCCAGGATCAGAGGATTCAGTTATCCTTGTGAATCCACCCCACCCCCCCCCCCGCCCTTGGTTCCACGTCGGCCATGGTTAATCGGCAATACTCGGCAGAGATCATTTGGGATCTGGGTCGATTTGCCGCAATTCTGCCGGCCGCCACCAAAAAAGCCCTAAGAAATCTGCGACTTTTGAGGATCGATCGACGATCGACTGCCAGAAATCGCAGCCATTTACCCCAGCCTAAGCACATATCATGTGCATTGATCAACACTAGATCGGCAGTAAAACACCGATTAGAAATCCATGATTTCTTATTACAACATGACTTAGACTGCCTCTTTATTACAGAGAGCTGGCTCACAGCCGACTGTAACTCCATTCTAGGAGAATTGGTGCCAGAAAACTACCGTATTATAACGGAAAACAGAATAGGGCAAAGAGGAGGAGGACTGGCGGTGATCCATAAGACGCGTCTTGCGATCACAAAACCAAGCCTCCAAAACCCTCTTCCATTCATGGAAACCCTTACTCTTCAACTGCAAGTAAACGGCCAGGAGACCGTCCGGATTCTACTCTGCTATAGACCACCCGGCCCCAAGTCGCAGCTGCTCCCATCTTTGACGGACTTTGTCTCCACCTATACCCTGAACAGCAAACACCTTTTGCTGCTCGGGGATTTCAACCTCTGGGCCAACTCCCCGCAAGACCCCATTGCTGACGCCTGCATCGACCACTTGGAAGGATTAGGGCTTCAGCAACTAGTATGTGGGCCCACACATGCTTCAGGTCATACGCTCGATCTTATTTTCAGACAAGATCTGGAAATAAAAATATTAGATAATGAACCATTGCCATGGACAGATCACCATGCAATAAAGTTCATTATTTCTGAATTCCCCCCCCCTAACAAAAACATCAAATCCAGTGACAACACACTGGACCAGATGTCAGAAGAAGCTCCACTCGGAACTCTTCAAAGCCACGTTAGGGGAAAAATTAAACACAATTCAACCGCACCAAACAGCGGAAGAAACTCTGGAGGCCATAAACACAGCACTATTGCAGTCAGCTGACTTGATAGCGCCGAAACGAAAGACTCTGATCAGGAAAAATAACTCTGGCTGGTTCAACAACCAGCTGGCGTTACTGAAGCAAGAGCGCAGAAGGGCAGAAGCAGCCTGGAAAAGAAGCTCTTCAGATGAGAACCTCTCGATCTACAAGGCAAAAACCAGAAAATACTACAAGCAAATCTTCGAAGCCAAGAAAAACTATTTTTCTGAGGCTATCAACGGTGCCCTAAATCGACCCCCGCGAACTCTTCAAGCTGGTCACTCAGACCATGAATCCAGGATGTCTGGAAGCCCCCAACTTGGATACACAAGAATTTTGCGATGAGTTGTCGGATTGCTTTATTAACAAAATTGAGGCAATCCGGCAAAGCATTCAGCAGAACAATTGCTCTCCCAGCCCCCCCCGTAGTCATTTACACAGCACCGGCAGCAATTCACCACAGTTAGGTGAGTTCACGCTGGAACCCATCTCTATTCAGACCACTAAAAATATCATCGGCACTCTGCGCAACAGCACTGCGCCAAATGATATTATCCCCACTAAACTGCTCAAGGAATGCGCCGATATCCTGGCACCTCCTGTCACGCAGCTTATCAACCAATCCTTCAGGGAGGGCATAATGCCCTCCCAGCTGAAGGAGGGTTTCATTCAACCCATCTTGAAGAAAGCCACCCTGGATCCTAAGGATCCACTCAACTGGCGCCCCATAACAGGCCTAAATGTTCTCTCCAAGGTAATGGAGAAAGCTGTGGTACAGCAGCTGCAACTGCATCTAGATACCCACAACTTACTCGACCCACTTCAATCAGGATTCCGTCCCGGTCACGGGACGGAAACAGCATTGCTTAAGATATGGGACGACGTTCTTGAGGCCGCAGACGAAGGAGAATCTTCTCTTCTGGTTTTGCTGGACCTAAGCGCAGCCTTTGATACAGTTGATCACAAGCTGCTATTGACTCGGCTGGCTAAAATAGCCAAAGTCGCAGATCTATCCTGGTTCTCCTCTTTTTTGGAAAACCGTTCGCAAATAGTGAAGCTAGGACCCTTCACTTCTGAACAACGCACATTATCGTGCGGGGTCCCTCAAGGATCTCCCCTGTCGCCGATGTTATTCAACATCTATGTGCGTCCTCTTTTCGAAATCATCAGCAGCCAAAAACTGCTATATCACTCATATGCAGACGACACGCAACTGTACTTCCGCATTTGCAATAAAAAGGATCACCACCTCAATCTAGAGACATGCCTCTCTTTGATAGAGGACTGGATGACAAAGAGTTATCTCAAACTCAACGGAGCGAAAACAGAACTCCTTCTGTTTCACGCCAAGCGTAGGAATCAATCGACAACAACCTGGATCCCCCCGCCCATTCTGGGCAAAATCATCACCCCTAGCGCCAAAGTCAAAAGTCTTGGGGTCATCTTTGACTCCGACATGACAATGAACGCACAAATAGGGGCAGTAGTCAGCGGATCTCACCATCTGCTGCGCCTATTACGCAGACTCAAGGCTTTTTTTTCCCAAGAAAGACATAGCGGTCGTGGTGGGAGCAATTGTAAACTCCAGACTGAACTATGCAAATGCCCTTTACCTCGGACTCCCCAAGTACCAAATCGCTCGTCTTCAAGTCGTTCAAAATACGGCCGCCAGACTTGTGACTGGGAAAAAACCCTGGGAATCGATCTCACCTTCACTGAGATCCCTTCACTGGCTACCAGTTAAAGACAGAATCACCTTTAAAGCTCTCTGTCTAGCGCATAGATGTATCCATGGGAATGCTCCCCATTATCTATGCGAAAAATTAAAAATTCACAATCCCAATCGTATTCTACGATCCACCAATCAAAATCGGCTTCAGATACCGAAAGCCAGATACAAGTCCAAAGGAGACAGGAGATTCGCTGTCCAAGGTCCCAGACTATGGAACGCCTTACCAGCCTGCATTCGGCTGGAGGAGAACTACTTAATCTTTAGGAGAAAGATTAAGACTCATCTCTTTTGATCTCAAGAGAGACAGGAACAACAAGCGCCCAGAGGCGATTTACTTCGCATGTGCTGCGCTATATAAGTTCCCATTCATTCATTCATTCATTCACCATCCTCTGCTCTACTGACACCATCCTCTGCTCTACTGACACCAACCTCTGCTCTACTGACACCATCCTCTGCTCTACTGACACCATCCTCTGCTCTACTGATACCATCCTCTGCTCTACTGACACCATCCTCTGCTCTACTGACACCGTCCTCTGCCTTACTGATACCGCCAGTACATATACACATGCACAGACACACACACGCATATGTGTTTAAACTTTCGGGTACACACCCTAATGCAATAAGCTGTGCACACCTATATTTGGTGTGTACACTCCCTTCCAATGACAGTGTACTGTGCCTTCATGTCATATGATTGGTGAAGGGCCGCAAGTATTTATCAGACTAGTGGTATGATATAATTTCGGTATTTGCTTATGCTTTGCTTTTTTTCTTCTGTAAACATTAGCGGTTGGCCAACACATTTTAAATGCCTGCATATACTATACTAGCCCTAATGGCATTGGCAAACTTTCCCTGAAAGAGGGAACAGGTTTCATGCATTCAACTCACCTCCCTTCAAGGCCACTTGTTTGCTGGCATAAGGGTGGCACGAAACCATAAACTGCCTAAAGATTTCCGATAGCAGATAGAAGGCCATGTAGGTTGTATGACTGTTTATGGGAAAGATTGTTTCCCATTTACATTCACATTGAATAAGAATCTATATGCAGTCTGTGAGGGAGGGAAAAGGGAGCATTTAGATATTACTTTATCTTGGGTTGGAAAAAATGGCAGTCACCTGGGAAAAATTTTGCCTAGTCAATGGATGTCTGCCAGTGTTCTGGTAGGCCTGCTGATATGGGATCATTTTCTGATCTATCTATCTGTAGCCAAACAGAAGTGGGGAATGCTCCCTGATGCCTTTATGAAAGAGGGGAAGGGGGTAATGGTTATCGTGAAACAGGGGTTGTGTTAATTGAATATGGCACATCCTCGATGTAATCTTATTATTCTACTTCTTTCCATTGTATCTTTTACCAGAAAGTCGTAGCAGGCCGCGAAAACGACATTGTGCTGCCATCTCTGCTGTCTGACACCGAGTACAAAGTCACTGTGACTCCTGTGTACTACAGTGGAGAAGGGAACCCTGTGTCTGCCTCTGGAAGAACATGTATGTATGGGTCGTGTCTGTGGGTCAAAATGCAAAGATATAAACCTTTTTACCTATGCCTAAGCATCAAACAGACACATTTTGTTTCCTTTAAATGTGATTGATTACTGCAGGCTAATATACATAGCTCTTTGCACTCCTTTACTTCGGCTAAATTAACTTCACAAAGACTTTTCCTACCACGTTTTTTTTTAACATGGCAATGTATATTCTAAACTTTCTTGTTTGCAATGCATCATGGGGAATGGAAAATAGAAGCTGCAATGGAAGCTTCCCTTTCTTAATTTTTTTTCCTCCAACTTCCCTTCTTTATCTGCCTTTTAACATTATCAGTGTCAGATGTACTATCAGGCACAGTAAGAAGGGCACCTATAGGAAGCAGAGGCAAAATGGCAGTTTTGTGAAATACAGTTATTGGCCACAACTTTTTTCCATCATCAGAATAGTAATTTTTTTTCGTGCATTTTTTGTGCATATATTTTTTATCCTAGTAGAGGAGTGGGCTACCAAACACTGACAAATTAAATTATTTGTTATGTTTAGTATGTGTTACAGCTCTTGTGATCTGATTTTCTGATTATGTTCCCACAGTACCACTCTCTGCTCCAAGGAACCTGAGAGTTTCTGATGAATGGTATAACAAACTGAGGATAACATGGGACTCTCCTCCTTCACCAACCATGGGCTACAGGATAGTGTACAGGCCTACAAGTGGTAAAGGACATTCATTCTGTGGAAAAAATTTGCAAATGTATCAAGGTTCTGACATAGCCAACCTGCCACAGGCAGGAAGAAGGGAACAAGGTGCCTCTGACAGGGCTGCTGTTAGAAATCATGGGGCCCCATACAGCTTAGCTGACAGGAACAGTGAACTAAGCCTAACAGGTGGCTCCAGCCACATGAACAAACCACTCATTCATGCAACCAGAATACCCCTTAATTATGTTTTTTTTATTTTATTTTTTAAATGATGTATGTTGTGTGAACAGCCCTGCGGGAGTTGGTAAAATATCAGAGGTCTAAACAGACACCCAACAGAAAGAAAATTAGATTAAGGACACAGAATCTTTTTTTGCAGCCTCAGCTGCAGAGTGAATGAACAGGATGCGCTCTGTACAGAGATTCCCTGTTCATTCAGAAATGGAAGCATTGTAAACACAGGGATTGGTTCCCATAATTACGCCCACTCCTGCTGCTCTGGGACCCCCTGTTTAACCTATGGGGCTTGGATCCCGTATAGGAGGGCAGGTGCTACCCCCTTATCAGTGTCCCTGGCCACTGAGCCGACCACAACAACTAATCAGGTGTTAACCTTGATTTTGAAAGAGACAATGGGATTTTAAAGGTAACAAAATTACCAAGAATTAAAAAGTATACATTTTATTAATAAACATATTTTCTTTAAAACAATAATACATGTTCAAAAAAGCATATTATTTGTATATCGTGTGCAACCACTTCTTACTCTACATGTTTCGCTCAAAGAGCTTCCTCAGGAGATCTTAACAGTGTTGCAAGAGGTTTTTATATACTACATAAGGAACAAGAATTATGAGAAATCTTATACTTATAAATTAATTATGATGCAATATAAAAATTATTATAAATATATGTTACAAATATATGACAAGCTGAGAATGAGTGCCTACCAGATGCTTTAAATCATCATAGGTCTGTTGCTGATTCCTAGATATAAGCCTTGAATTGGACAGAGGGAAATATGTGTAACCATAGAGTCAGCGTGAATTTCTAAAAAAATAAATAAAAGAATAAGAATAAAAATATAGTACATGTGAATTTGATTATAGGATTTAATTTCTACTGGTAGAAAAATACCACATATTCTCAGAAAGAATATATGTGATTTACCTCAACTTAAATTGATGATATAGAGCCAATAAAAATCGTCACATACCCAAATGTGGCTTCACACCTCTAAGTTATGATGTGTTAAAAAGTAAACATCAGGGCCCTTCCACACCAGCAGTATTGGGCTGCATTGTCAAAGCGTCCAGCAAGGAGAACAATGAGTTTCACATTAAAGAACTCATTGTTAGAGGTGAATTTGTTGTTAAAGAGATCGAAGCTCTATATTATCTGAGAAAGTACCGAGCCATGAAACATCGCTACTACGAGGAAAGCCCCAAGTGACAACTTCTATAACGTCTGGATTGTTACTGGTGACAGCATATCAAAGAAGGGTTCCACTCATTCTCTATTACCATACACCCTAATTATTTTGCAAGCTAATTGTTACCTGAGGAAGACATGACACCAAAAATTGTATAAAGCCTGCCCTTACCAAATATTTCAGTGTTTGGTGGATGTGGGAGATTGAAAATAGATGTTAATCCAATCCCTAAAAAATCTTCTATAAGCTTTAACATGTTATTATCATTTCAGAAGTCATTGTCAATTTTTTTAAATCTTTTATTAAATTAATCCCTGATGGAAAAAATAAAAAAAAATCACCAAATATTTATCCAAATCTCCTAAGACTAGCAGTCGAAAGTAGCAGCACCTTAGATTTCACACTGTAGATTATGTAGGGGTGCCTCAGCCGGGACACTCACATATCAGTAAGTACACTGCTACTTTGGGAGGAATTCCAGATAAATCTTTCAAGGCTCTGCTTAGGCAAAATTTAAATTTTTAGATGTTCACTTTATTACTAGTTTTATTCCTCTTATTAGTTGCTAAAACCCTAAATAGTTCTTCATCTTACCGGTAGTCAGAAATGTCCCGTGTCAGTGTCTATGGGGCACATGTACCACATGCTGAGAAAACATGTAAGGAAAAATATGACGTGTTCTTTCTTGGAGATGCCTAGCGTCTACTGACATTATGAAGGACATTATTTCATCTATTCTCATTTGTTTTCCTGGACAGCAAGGCCACATTTTTGCTTGTTAGAAATGTCACTGGGAGGCATAAGATCCTGAAAATTCACATTTTAACACTGTATGAAAGTAAAAGTGTGACTTGAGGACCTGGCACAAAACAAATCATGTTAAGTGTTGCTTTCCAGCATTTGTGTCCAATACATTCCATACCCACCAGCCAACTGTTAAAAGCTTGGACTTCAGTTCCAGAGAGTTGTCTGGAAAAGGTTATTTTCAGAACAACATAATCTCTTTAACTGTCTGCCCAAGAACCAACAGTAAAATCACTTATAGAACTTATAGAGCTTAAAGGGACAATCTACTCAAAGTGATATTTTAGTAATGGGTGAAGTCTGGTGGGTTCAAATCATCTGCTTGCCTCTAATATTTGTTGGTTGAATCCAAAAGCAAGATCTCTCTTCTATAGTTCATGTCTGCCTTCTCACCAATTTCTGCATATCCCTTCCCCTCCTGCTACAGTTGGGGTGTCTGCAGATGTTTCCACCCTCCTTTTTAATAATAATATAGATACATTTTCGAAATTAAAAATAGGAACTTATTCTTGTTGTCGTGGTAGATGTGCAGACTGGGAATTTAAGGACACTGATCTCACCACCATAGTCTATGATACACATAAGAGACCATTTGGTGATTAAATGCCTACAGTATCACCAGAATACACCAAACACTGAATTCAGATTAAGAATACTTTATCAATCTCAAAGGGAAATTAGTAAAATACAGTTAGAGTGAAGGAAGACAACACAAAGTCATAATAACGAATGGAAACAAGACAGAATAACAACAATAAAATTACCAATAACAGCAATTATGTAAATAACACTCCCTAAGGTGCTCGGATCCTAGCGATTAATGGAAAAAATCTGTGTAATCTGCAACAAGCTGCTATTATATAGTGATCATAATATAAAAAGTATGCTGTAAACAAATGTAAAAAAAAAAACAGCGCTAAAAATGAAATAAAAAATTCCACTGATTATATGTTCCCATATATTGCAATGTAAAGTCATTCTTATGAGTTCCTCTGATCAACAGGAGAAAACAGCAGCCAAGAAAAAACTGTGATGATTTTAGCTCTGCTCCAAGTAAAAATCTAAACAGCTCACCCAGTTCTACTCCCCTATGGTAATCTACTCACCAGAGGATGAGTTGATTGGTGCCTGTAATATCCTCTCTGGATACAGCAGGTGAAGTAGATTACCATAGGGGAGTCTATTAGGTGTAACAGGGAGGATGATTTATGTGGATTAGAAGCACCTCCATACTGCTCCCCAAATCCGGATCACCATATCCATCTGTTGCTGTATCCAGAAAGGATTTTTTACATTTCTTTACAATTTAAAGGAACCATAATTTTTACAATAACAGCAATTAAAGTCAAATAAAACTAAATTAAGACTATGTGGAAAAAATGTGTATAATTTGCGCCACAGAAAAAACAATGTTAGTTCTCCCAACAAGAGGGAAGAATTAAATGTAATTAAACCTAAATAAATTAAATATACCAGTTTAAAAGCTGCCACCTAAAAATTTTCAGAGTGTGAAAATACAAATAGAATCGGAAGTGAAGGGGCGCTGATAACACAAAATCAATGCAAATTATGTGTATATATATACATTAAAATGTGCAATCTCTTAGAAAAACATATATTATTAGTGAAGTGTCCATACGATGAAAAAACCCAAAAAAATCAAAAAAATATTAAATAATAAATTAAGTCCAAATAGTGCTAAATAATAAGCACCCAATAGTGATTCTCGGTTCAAACAAAGACGTAAATATTGCAGTTCTGGAACCTCCACCATATATTTGCACCCGGTGAGATCAATAGAAATGGCTCCTTACCAATAATAGTAGACTCTTTTAATTAAAAAAGAAGTCATAAACCGCTTGTGTCAATAGGATGACTCAGAATGATCCAGATAGGCACGTTCAGATGATCCAGCATTCATATAAATAGGAACAGAAGAGCAATCATAGTGAAGTACTGTTTATTAAAATAAAATTAAAAAGTAACATGCCAAATGGCTGCTTACTCAGGTTGTGCCCTGATCCCGGCACTGAGGCTTTATGGCGTTATTCGATATCCAATCGAACCCGCAGATTCAGATATGGTACGGTGATCCGTCGCGCTGGTAGTCTCACTGGCCGGCGTATGTTCTACCATCGAAGTAACGTGGATTCGGAGATGGATCGAAAATCCGTCGCACTGCTAGTTTCGATAGCCGGCGTGCGTTCCACCGTCGAAAACCAACGGACCCGGAAGTCGGAAGTGGTAGGGAAAAGCGTGACTGGTTAGCGCCTCGACGTACGTTTCGTTGTTTACGTCAAGTTTCGACGTTGACGTAAACAACGAAACGTACGTCGAGGCGCTAACCAGTCACGCTTTTCCCTACCACTTCCGACTTCCGGGTCCGTTGGTTTTCGACGGTGGAACGCACGCCGGCTATCGAAACTAGCAGTGCGACGGATTTTCGATCCATCTCCGAATCCACGTTACTTCGACGGTAGAACGTACGCCGGCCAGTGAGACTACCAGCGCGACGGATCACCGTACCATATCTGAATCTGCGGGTTCGATTGGATATCGAATAACGCCATAAAGCCTCAGTGCCGGGATCAGGGCACAACCTGAGTAAGCAGCCATTTGGCATGTTACTTTTTAATTTTATTTTAATAAACAGTACTTCACTATGATTGCTCTTCTGTTCCTATTTATATGAATGCTGGATCATCTGAACGTGCCTATCTGGATCATTCTGAGTCATCCTATTGACACAAGCGGTTTATGACTTCTTTTTTAATTAAAAGAGTCTACTATTATTGGTAAGGAGCCATTTCTATTGATCTCACCGGGTGCAAATATATGGTGGAGGTTCCAGAACTGCAATATTTACGTCTTTGTTTGAACCGAGAATCACTATTGGGTGCTTATTATTTAGCACTATTTGGACTTAATTTATTATTTAATATTTTTTTGATTTTTTTGTTTTTTTTCATCGTATGGACACTTCACTAATAATATATGTTTTTCTAAGAGATTGCACATTTTAATGTATATATATACACATAATTTGCATTGATTTTGTGTTATCAGCGCCCCTTCACTTCCGATTCTAAATTAAGACTATACTGTAATAAACCATACCATCATATCAAAATACTACATAGACTAAATAGCAATGAAAAAAATAACAGAAAATGAAACATTTCTTTAACATTACCCACAATTTATTATACATAGTTAACCTTATACCAACTTAATATAAAAACTACACAAAAGTCATCTGAATTATAAACCAGATTAAAATATCGGTTCTGTCTGTCAGGCTACAACATTAATCCTTCCAAATCCGAAGCCCTTCTGCTTAACCTCCCCCTCAGAGGTGCAGTCTCTCTCTTGATTTAAGAAAAGAGAATTGAAATGTATCATCACATGTAGTGGTCATGTGGATACAATAAGGTATTTGCGCGTGCCACGTCCTAAATCGATTCAAAAGCAGGAAAAGACCTATGGGCAAGTCATGGACTTTTAGGGCACTATACACTGGTAAGGATATAGTCAATAGTGAGTAAAGGTTTTCTTAAAAAAGAGAAATTTATTCCAAAAGTTAAACAAATACTAAAAAACTCAGTTCACTAGGAACTGTACAGACACAAACAAAACTTAACAGCATTGTCGTGGTCCCTCAAGACCAACAGAGGATTGTATAATATTACAGTCTGTACAGTTCCTAGTGAACTGAGTTGTTTAGTATTTGTTTAACTTTTGTAATAAATTTCTCTTTTTTAAGAAAACCTTTACTCGCTATTGACTATATCCTTACCAGTTTATAGTGCCATAAGGCTCCATGCACACTGGACTTAAAAAACGTTGATTCTACAGGCGTTTGACGTTTTTTTCTCCTGCCTCTAGAAGCACTTCTATTGTGCTCTATGTGTCTTTGCACATTATTGACTGCTACAGGCGTTTTCTGTCAGGGACGTTCAGAGGCAGAAAAAAAAAACATTCTCTATCGCGTTTCCTGGAGTTTAGGAGCTGGAAAAACGTCAGTCTCTCCTAAACTCCTCTTATCTCTTCTGAACTTCAAGTGCCAACGTTTTTTTAGGTGTGTTGTGGGAGTAAAAACTTTTGCAGAGGGGAGTTTAATGCAAAAAACGCCTATAAACTAAACTCTCATAGACTCGCCTAAACTCTCATAGATTCGCCTAAACTTTGCAGAATATGCTTTCATTATGCATCTTTTATGCCACGTTTTTCAAGCTAAAAACGTTGACGTTTTTTCTGCTCCTAGTGTGCATGGAGCCTAAAAACTTTTGCAGAGGGGAGTGTAGTGCAAAAAACGCCTATAAACTAAACTCTCATAGACTCGCCTAAACTCTCATAGATTTGCCTAAACTTTGTACAATATGCTTTAATTTTGCGTCTTTTATGCCACGTTTTTCAAGCTAAAAACGTTGACGTTTTTTCTGCTCCTAGTGTGCACGGAGCCTCAAAGTCCATGACTTGCCCATAGGTCATTTTCTGCAGTCTCTCTTGAGTTCTTTCCCCTATACATAGATATCCTCAGCTATTAAATATCTGGGAGTTTGCATTACCCTGCACTACAAAACCCTCTATGAAGTTAACTTTAGACCCCTTTTACATTAATAAGAACCCTTTTGGCGAAGTGGAAACATTTCCGCATCTCTTGGCTAAGATGTATAACCTCAATTAAAATGACAATTTTACCTAAGATCCTATATCTTTTTACAACTCTTCCCATTCTGGTCCCTGTTCTCCACTTTTTGCATGGAACTATATAAATAGCACATGGTCAGTATTAAGGTGCTCTTTGCCTCTTGGAACGATGGGGGTCTGGCCTTTCCAAATTTGATACACTACTACTATGCTGCCCAATTGAAAACTATAGCTTCCTGGGTGGACCGAAATCCATAAATTATGACTCCAATCCACTCTAATAACTTGCTCTGGAATGCTGATGCTTATGTGCCTTCTGCCTCTTTACTACACTCTATGACCCTTCCTCTTTCTTGACTTCTTTTATTTACAACCCTAGGATGCCTAGTTAATGGTGACAAGCATGATCTGTAGTGCCTTCTTCGTCTATCTTCGTCATTATGCCTTATCCTTTGCACCTAATTTACATTTCTCCAAATTATCACCATTTGAACGGCTAGACCTCGTGGGTCCATCTCGGAAAGGTCTAATCTCTGAAATTTACAAGATGCTAAATTTTTACCCAGTGGATACCTTAGGAAAGTATCTGTAAATGCCACAGTGGGGGATTGTTTGGTTCTTAGCTGGCTAAGATCTCCATATGCACCCAGTGGTGCTCAACCTGGGGGTCGAATGACAATTTGCCAGGGGTCACCAAATCCTGGGCTGTTTCTGAAGCCTGTTTTCCCAGCCTTTTTTGCGGCTGCCCAGCTGGGCTGTTCCTGGAGCCTGTGGCCACCCACTCAGCCTCTTTGCAGCCACTCATTCAGTTCACAGCATGGGTGGGGGGCAGAGACTAGAGGTCAGCTGATTGATGAGGAATGTGACGTGGGAGGGGCTGGAGGCGACCCTATCTCCTGATTTTGGCATAGGTGTCATTGCTATGAGACACCACAAAGTCGGAGACACAGTGAGTAACACTACCTGTGATTATAGTTGCCATTAAAAGGCGCCACTACAGTTCTCAGATCAGCAGATGACCTTGATCAAGAGCAACTAAGTTGGCTGATCAGAACTCCCCCCAGCACTGCCACTCATCCCAAATCTGTGGCAGCAATGCCACTAATTCCCCCCATCAAGGGGTAAAAAAAGGAATAAAAATAGAGAATACATGGAAGGGAGAGGAATACTTATAAAGTGCTGTTTTTCTGGTACATGACTCCCACCTGTCTTGAAGCTTTTAATCCTTTGTCCTTGGGGCACTGCTCGCACTGCCTTAAAGACCGTGGTACTCTGCTCCATATTTATTGCCATTGTCCATATTTTTTCCCAGCACACTTACTAGCCAGCCAGCAAAAAATATTACAGTAACTCTGAAAATGTATTCACTGAGACGACATTGTGGTTTCCTTTAATTGCGTCTTTAAGTCTATATTTAACTGCCCATAGGCTGCCTATGGAATTTAGACCTTCCCAAAATAAATACAAATCCACATAAACTCTGATAGCTCTGTTTTCATTTTCTCAATCTTTTCATGTTTATTAGGTTACTTAACCTTTCAAAAAAACTTGAAATTCATTAGACGTGTGTGGGATTTGGAACAGGTCTGTTTAGGAACACTTGACTATAGCAGCAAGCTATATTTCCCCAGTTTTACAATGTAAAAATATTTGCAAACCAGCATTATCCAAGACTAACACAAGGGCACTCCAGGAATATGTAGCATTTATTGTATGTGTTATGGCATTGCCATAGGCAGGTTCTAAAATTAGTAATTGAATGTAAGTTTTCTGACTGAAGCAAAGGTACTGCCATGGGCTGGTGGTTATTTTGGTCTCTGGGCTTTGTTTCAGGAACGGGTCCGGCTCTGGAGGCGTTTGTGGGCGATGATGTGAACACCATATTGATTCTCAATCTTCTCAGTGGGACAGAATACAATCTTAAGGTTCTAGCATCATATTCCACCGGATTCAGTGATGCATTGACTGGAGTGGGCAAAACATGTAAGTAGCCCCCTTCCCATTTTTATAGTTAGCTTTGCTCTGCTTAAGAAGACCCCCCAAAAATAGTTTTGTCACGTACAGCTGTGTATTAATTAATTGCTGTAACATTTTTCCCCATGTCTGTCAATGTTCAGGTTAATGTTACAATTAGGGATGAGCTCAGGCGGGTTCGGAAATCTATCCTACCAGGAAGATGTCAATGTCAACAGCCAATCATAGGTGGCACGGCCATTCCCCACCCTGAAGCTGTACATATATACACCCCTTGAAAATGGGCAGCTGCGAGGAGGAGAATGCCTCATGTCCTAACACTCTTTGGCTCACCTCTAGTTACACTTGTATACAAACTTTTTTTGGATGGTGTAATTTTGAGTAATTATGAGTATTTCACCCAATAACTTTTTCATTGCCACACAAGTCTATGGGAATCAGGTCAAAATGCAGGTCAGGAGGAGATAATCTGCAGGTCAAGTGCACCTGTCAATGGAATCTGAATGACCTCAGACATATCCCAGACTGCTGTCATCAACACAGGCCCAGAACAACAGCCCTCAATCTTCCAATATAGACAACTGTTATGGTGACAGTTCTCTGTTATTGGAATTCCTCTCATTCCCCGTTGTGTCCCCAGGGCAGGAAGTGAATGGAGATCTTAACTTTGGCACAGTCAGCAAAACATAGCCTTTTGGGCGCTTAAACTCTTCTGTTCTAAGCTAAAAAAAAAAAAAGAAGTATTTTTGCAGATTGTGAAAAGTTAGGATTTTGATTTGATGTGATCCACAGAAAGTACTGAAGCTACTGGATCAGCATGATCAGTATGATAGCCAGGGAACCACCTGTTTCAATTTTAGAGGGAGGGGCAGGCCTCTAAACTTTCTCAGTATTTTCTTCATATTCATACTTTGGTTGAGCATTCTAAACAGAATGTATTGTGTTTTTCACACAAATACAAAGAAATTGAGGCTTATAACCTTTAACCACAATATAGTTTTGCTGGTGTTGGCTTTTAACAGCTTTTACAGGAGTACATTCACAATGCAGAAGTGGGTGGGTGGACCCTAATGCCCAGCCACCGCATTGTTGTCTTGTTCTGGGGCATGCTCCATTGTCATGCCCAGAACTGTAACCAAGCTGTCACTGATAGTTCAACTGCCCATAATCAGGAGCTTGTAAGATGGGCTCCTGATGACATCAGCACTGACCACAAGCCGCATTTTTATTATTTAAAGCACACATGTAAAATCAAAGGCTTCCTCATGTTATTTCACTTCTAATTAAAACGTTCAGAGATTCAGCTTAATGATATTTAAATATTGTTTTAGCGAAAAGGAAAGAACAATTATCCTGGAAGTTTGTGGAAAAGAAATTTCAAAAACAGAAATCAGCAACTGAAAAATAAAAAGGTTTTAAAAGTAAAAAAAATACTTAAGTGTAGCCTCCTGGTATTTGTTCAGTACGTAGTTTGGAATGCTTGCAGAGTAAAGACCATACAAGGCTTGAATTTTGCCCCATTTCTTTGAATCTTTAAAATTTGAACCTGCTGACACCACCCAGCTGGACAAATTTTGATTGAGACATTGAAGGAACTGTGTGAAAAACAGTTGGCCAAACAGTGACTGCAGCCAATCAGCTTCAGTCACTGTTCTGATATTCTGTTGGAATACCACGGCCTGCAGCAGAGATTTGTCCATTTACACTGTCTAATGCATATGGGAGAATCTGTGGATTTATCTTATTCAGATAATTGCAGCAACTTTTTATTGTCCTTAGAGAGAGTGTCACAGATTAACCTCCCTGGCGGTCTTCCCGTGTGTGGCACGGGGTGAGATTTTAAAGCTACGATCGGTAACCCCGTGCCACACACGGACTTGCCTCGCTGGATGCAGAAAAAAGTTTACTTACCTTTTCTCTGCGATCCAGCGATGAATCCCCGCAGTACACGGCGGGCGGATGTCCGCCTGATGCTGTGTGTTCCGCCGATTCCCTTCCCTGCGAGCGTCGCGACGTAGGGGGGGGGGAACGGCGCCAAATTTAAAAAAGTAAACAAACACTATACATACAGTACACTGTAATCTTATAGATTACAGTACTGTATGTAAAAAATACACACCCCCCCATGTCCCTAGTGGTCTGCCCTGTACACTACATGTCCTTTTATATAATAAAAACTGTTCTTTCTCCCTGCAAACTGTAGATTGCCCATAGCAACCAAAAGTGTCCCTTTATGGCAAAAATTATTTTAGAGCAGCTAAAAAACAGCGATAATAAATCAGAATCACTTGCAGAATTTAGCGATAGCGATTTATGGGGAAATTTGACAAAAAAAAAAAAAATAATGACAGCAAAAATTCTGCAACTGAGCAAATTTCAGTGATTTTGATTTGATTACATTATTGAATAATTTTTACTATAATTATATTATTATTTGTTATAATTTTTTATAATTATTTATTATATTATAATTTTTAATAAGAAAAAAAAAAAAATCATACCCAGGATGCCTATTAGACTCTTGTTTGGATAGATTTCAGTGAGTTATTCCTAAGAATTACAAGCCTACAGTATAAAACGCCAAATTCCCTTGCAAATAATGGTACCGCTTTCAGCACCTAAAATCTTAAAGAATCATACCGCCAGGGAGGTTAAATCCCACACAATAAAAGGGTCATAGGGGTAGATGGTAAGAGTACTGGAGAGAACTTTATTTTTCCCAACTGACCCTTAATGCCAACTATCCTGTGTACAACTATATTCTGTTCACAATCTGACAACATATTGTATAACATAATGAAATTATGATTTGTTAGACACCAAACATGATATACATCGGATGCATCATTCTCCTAGGAGATCTAATGCGTCGTATTAGCCTCCTAGACCTTGTAGTATAATTGCCTTTGGTGTCTAATTGACTGATATCTTCTTTTACTTTAGTGTAACCACTGTTTATGAAGGTAACTAAATTACAGTAGGAATTATGGAGATTGTAGGATCCCTAACTTTGTGCAGTTTAGCTGTAGAACAGTATAGGTCACTACCCTCAGTATGACAGATGAGTATTCTGTAAGCTGCTCTCAAGCTTTTTATGACGTGATCATTTACTCATTCAAAAGTATTTTACAGACTCTTGCTAGTGGAGGTTTATGATACCTCTGCTTTTTGTGGTTTGTCAAATGTGTAAACTTACCTGAATGACTAGCACATAAGATTTAACTCTGACCATTTTTGTTACCAATTTGCGCATTTTAGAGAAAATTAAAGTGGCACGTCGTTCTTTACTACTCCCCTATTTTAGCTACACAGTTTAGGGTTTATCAAACCTCGCTATCATTACAGTGTACAGGATGCTTTAATCATTTTAACATAGTCACAATGACTGATTGTTTGTGTTTGTTCTCTAACAGTATATCTGGGAGTGACAAATCTGAGTGCTTATCAAGTTAAGATGACCAGTATCTGTTCCCAATGGCAGCTTCACAGACATGCAACCTCATACAGGATCATCATCGAGTCACTGCAGGGTATGTTGGAACATTACTTCTCTGATATTATGTAAAAATCAGTTTCCATAGCTACAGTATATCAACTGAAAACCTCTGGACCCCCACCATTATTGTTATGTAAATCAGCTGCATCCTCAGGCAGACTAGATATGACACCAGCATTAAAACATTTTGTAGAATTTAATATGAACCTGTGACCAGGACATTCAAACAGTAAATGTAACCTCTTCACGTCTAAGGCCGTGTACACACGAGGAGACATGTCCACTGAAACTGGTCCGCAGTACAGTTTCCGTGGACATGTCCGATCGTGTGTACGGCCTAGCGGACAGGTTTCCAGAGGACAAAAGTTTCTAAGCATGCTTAGAAACTTGTCCGCTGGAAACCTGTCCGTCGGACATGTCCGCTGGTTAGTACGCCTAACCAGCGGACCGAAATTCCCTGAATGTGTCAAATTGATTTGACGCATGCGTGGAAGCATTGTACTTCCTTTTTTGCGCACGTCGCGGCGTCACCGGCACCGCCACGTCACCGTCACATCACCACGTTCTCTGTCCGCTGGGATTTTGGTCTGATGGTGTGTACACACATCAGACCAAAATATCCCAGGAGACATGTCCGATGAAAACGGTCCGCGGACCGTTTTCATCGGACATGTCTCCTCGTGTGTACACGGCCTAAGGGTAAAACAAATCTAAATGCCCAAGTACAATTTTGCAACTTTGACATGTGTTGGTAAAACCGTACATATCATCACAACTACTTTGTGCATCCAAGTGGATTCTACCTTGTTTTTTCAGGACAAATTGGGCTTTCATTTGATGGTAAATGGTAATAGATATCTCCTGAATTTTTTATTATCTAAAAAAATGTTTTTTATTTAGCTGTATATTTATTGGTACTACCAAAAACAACCCTATTTAAATTCTTCTGCTCCTGATGATCCCAGCGATACCACATACTGTAAGTGTATGTTAGTTGTTGTATGTACCCATAGTACAGCTCAAAAACAATATTGCGCATTTAGTTTTTTTGTTTTTATCCTACCTAAAACACACTGACACTGATACTAATTTAAAAAAACTTTCCAAAAAATTACTGACCTTTACCTTTGACCCTGACCTTGACCCAAACATTAACCCTGGCACTGACCTAGATAAAATCTTGATCTATGTACTTTTTTGTATTTTATTATTATTATTTCTTTTTTTTTTTTTACACACAATAATTTTTTCTCTGCAAGGAGAGAGAAAGATACGATGTATCTCTCTCCTCCATTCACACAGAAAGAAAACACGGGACGGGCTTCACAGGGATTGACCAATCAGAGGGTGAGTTCTGGATCCCGATTGTTAGTACGGGGCCCTGGGCTCACGGTGAGACTCCAGTATCTGTGCTGGGAGATACGCAAATATGTAGCCCCACTGAAAAAAGGCCACAGTTGTTAAGCCAAATATTTGTGTTATGTCGGCATGAAGGTGTTAGATATGCAAATATGTGTCCCCACAGAAAAAAGCCCAGTCCAGTCAGGCCACATATGTGTGTTACAACGGCATGAAGGGGTTACAACAAGTCTTCGCTGACTTAAAATGGTGGCCATCTGCACACAGACACTGACTCCCTGTTGCATAAATGTGACTGAGACAGATAAATGATGGATTCAGCTACTGTTATCCACCTGTAGAGAACTTAGAGGTGTTTCGCCCTTCTCTGAGCTTAATCATAGAGTTTTCACTGACCTCTGTAGCTGTCACCACAGTGAAGCTGTTTGTCCTCACATTTCACACCAGAAACACTAAATTCCTTATCCATGCTAATTCAGCTCCCCTTCCTTCTCCACCCAGTAGTGACTCAAAAACCTTCCAGCATTCTAATCTCTAATGTACCCATGGAAAAATAGATCTAGGATGATCTTAATGCTGGGATGGGTGCAGTGGATCTTGAGCTGCTAAGTTAATGCTGGTAGAGAGGGAGAGATGAGCTGAAATGTGGAGCCCTTGCTGGGAGGGGATGGCAGGGGGAGCCAAGTTACTGCCGGGAGGTCATCACAATGAGCTAAACTGCCAAGTCACTACTGTTAAGTCATAGTTGACAGAAGAAAGCATTGCTGGCAGGGGTAACTGTCCCTGTGATATCTCAAAAATGTAGACTTTCCCTTCATTTTCTGTATTGGATAAAATGGTCAACAGAAACAATAGAGTGGATGAATTTCCCCAGCGCAAGGACACAGAAACAAGTAAATTCTACAGGTGTACTTACCATTTAATCTTCTATCCAAAACATAAAAAAAAAAGTTTTTGCCTTAAAATGCACTAATATATTTTGCCTGGTTCTCATAACAAGGGAATAAAATACATCCATGAGTTAAAACAATCACAACAGTAAAGAAAAAAAGGTTCAAAGAGTAAAAAGTAATAAATCAAAGTCATCCTGCGGGATTACTTTCCAATCGCTGACTAATTCTGCGGGATTACTTTCCAATTGTTTACGAGAAAAAAAAGAACGTCATTTAAATAAGAAAATATTTGGGCTTCTTAATGGGGCATGACAGTCCTGGAAAAAAAAATTTCTTTTGCTATAGACAAAATATTTTAGCTGCTGATGTGTCTGCAGTGATCAGTCCTTCCAAGTCGTACAGATGTTCGTTGTACTTTTGAGATAGATTTTTAGTATCCTTGTGGCTCTGGCTTCTGTTCTGTGCGCTGGATTAATAAGTAAATGCATATTAAATACACAATGGGCATTAAAAAAGGAATACTAATAATAATACATTGCAAATCACTGTAGATATTCGCAATAACATGAACACATTAAATTATACATTTAATACCCTGTGATATATCTCTTGAATCTCAGATTTACCTAATGTAAGCGCCAAAACAAATGCAAAGTCAGATAATGGTGACCAATTTTCCTTATAAATCTGAGCAAGGGTAGTGTGACCCCCTCATTGTTGCCTTGTGGAAGGGATACAAATGACTGCAGAAAAATCACATCTTTGAAGTTTGCAAACAACACAAGCAGGTGGTGGGTCAATTAAATCCTGAATGCCTATCCAAGCTGAGATATCAGTTTTGTGTGGAGTTGACCTTTAAAGTGTAATGTTTTGTAATTAAAGTGAATTTGTCAGAAAAACAAAGCACAAAGGGGTGAACTCTGGAAAGGGAAAGGGATAGTAGAGGAGCATGGGGAAAGGAACAAAATGAGTTCTACCAGGAGAACCTGCTTTCTTTTTTTCTTTGGAAGGTTAAAGGAAAGATTTGTGCAGGGCTGAAGATTAGAAGATAAAAATGCATTTGGTGCAGGTAAAAAGGGGAAGGGGAGAGCATTGGGTAAGAAAGTGTTTGTGGGGTGGTTGCCCCCAAGGTATGCACCAGATAAATAAAAGATGTGTCAGGAAAGCCAATTTTAAAGTAGTAAGTAGACAGTATTACATGCTAAATAGATTGTTTAAGAAAGATTTAAAAGGATCAACATACATTTGGCAAAGTTGAACGTAACTAAGCTAACCTCTACTAAGGTAGACACAAGCGTCCAAGTGCACTTGTGAAGGATACCCCAGTCTCCATGCGGAAAGAGGTTGGTCGCTCTCCATGCCTTGGGAATCCCAACGGGCAGGGCTGCTGTTAGAAATCATGGGGCCCCATACAGACTACCTGACGGAGCCCCCTTTAATCCCGCCCTCAACCCCACCCCAGGCCCCTCCCTCCACCTCTGCAGATTTCTCACTGTTTACATATGCACACACTATCATTATGGCTTATCAGTACAGGGGGACAGAGACGGTTTAATATTTTTTTTATCTCATTAACAAAAAATGTTTTCACTGGGTCTTTCATTTTTTTTGTATCTCTTTAACCACTTAACTACTGTGCACCTACACCCCCTTCCTGCCCAGACAAAATATAAGCTTCCGGCACTGCGTCGCTTTAACTGACAATTGCGCGGTCGTGCGACGTGGCTCCCAAACAAAATTGGCGTCCTTTTTTTCCCACAAATAGAGCTTTCTTTTGGTGGTATTTGATCACCTCTGCGGTTTTTATTTTTTGCGCTATAAACAAAAATAGGAGCGTCAATTTTAAAAAAAATGCAATATTGTTTCCTTTTTGCTATAATAAATAACCCAAAAAATATATTAAAAAAATATTTTTTCCCTCAGTTTAGGCCGATACGTATTCTTCTACATATTTTTGGTAAAAAAAAAAATGCAATAAGCGTTTATCGATTGGTTTGCGCAAAATTTATAGCGTTTACAAAATAGGGGATAGTTTATGGCATTTTTTTTTTTTTTTTTTTTTACTATTAATGGCGGGGATCTGCGATTTTTTTATTGGGACTGCGACGTTATGGCGGACATTTCGGACACTTTTCTGACATTTTTGGGACCATTTACATTTATACAGTGAACAATGCTATAAATATGCATTGATTACTGTATAAATGTGACTGGCAGTGAAGGGGTTAACCACTAGGGGGGCGGGGAAGGGGTTAAATGTGTGTCCTATGAGTGTTCTAACTGTGGGGGGAGGGGGGGTGACTGGGGGAGGTGACCGATTGTGTCCCTATTTACAAGGGACACAATCGATCTCCTCTCTCCCTGACAGGACGTGCAGCTCTGTGTTTACATACAGAGCTGCACGTCCCCGCTCAGTTACTGAGCAATCGCGTGTGCCCGGCGGCGATCGTTGCCGCCGGGCACTCGCACGGGATCCCCGCAGAGCGGCGGGTGCGCGCGCGCGCCGCCGGCGACGCGCCCGCGGCTTTAAAGGGACATCACGTCATATGACGTGATGTCAGGATAATGGAGTCCGTAATCCACGCTGAGCTGTCGGCAGACTGGACGGTCCGCACACTGTGCAGAGGCTGCCCTGTCTTTCCTCTGCTCTCCCCTATGGGGAATCGGATGAATACGGACCGTGTGTCCATATTCATCCGATCCGATCCGCCGGACGGAAGAAAAATAGGGTTTTCTTCCGTCCGAAAAACTGGATCTTTACAGACGCGGATCTTTGCTGACGTTAGCGGATGCATCATCCGCTAACGTCTGCAATCCCATAGGGATGCATTACAAGGACTTGTAAAAAACGGACGAACAGTCCGCACATGTGAAAGGGGCCTTATTGCTATCAGAAGTAATGAACAGCATCCCTAGTTATTGCATGGGGCAGTGACAGGTGGAGAGATCCGTGGTCTATTAGACCCCATATCTATCCTCTGGCCTTCAAAGTATCTGATCAAACCCAGATCAGTTTGATCAGTTGCTTGTTCAAGCCAGTAATTTCTTCTGGTTTCTGACAGCACACAGTGGGAGGAACTACATCAGTGCTACTCACTGTGTCCCAGGAACTGGATGCTGCCGCTCACAGGACCCGATTGCATTGGAGAGCCCAGCAAAGGTGGTGGAACCCCCTTCCACTAACTGTAAAAGTAATCTAGGGGCTTCTCAGACACTAAGATTACTTTTACTTTGTGCAGAATGGCTGGGGCTAAAAAATTATATCTTGATCATCACTGTAGCAAAGATCAAGATATCACCCTTACAATCCAGCAATGTACCAGTACATTGCTGGACAGGAAGTGGTTAAAGGGAAGTGGTTGGGGGGCACATGTTTACTGCCCCCCCAAATGCAAGTGTAAAACAACATCTCACTGCATCTTCACCAGCATTAAGAAAATCACACAGGCAGCACAGACAGCATGTGTTCTGTCATGGATCTGTCAGTGTCAAATGGCTTTTGGGTTCTGACTTTGGCTGTACTGTGTGTTACAAACTATAACCCAGTACAGCCATAACAAGGTAAGCACCCAACAGCAATATGACACTGTGACAGACCATTACAGAGCACATGCTGACTTTGCTGCCTGTGTAAGTATCATAATTCTAAATAAACTGTAACTTGCCATGCTGTGTGTAAGCAATACACAGTGATGATTCTATCCTCTGTGCATCACTCACTGTGTTTTCTGCAGCCATGGTGCCCGGGTTCTTGCTCCTTTGTCATCCACAGACATGCCTGTTGAATCATCTCTGTCTCGGCACTCTGCACATGAGGAGTTGAGGGAGGCGGAGCACAGCATCATAGTATCACTCCACCAGAGAAGGCAGTGAGCAGCAGTGGCCGGGACTAATTAAAAAGCAGAGTAATGTTCGGTGAAGTTTTATGTACATCCGCCCGAAAAACAAGAAATAGTCCCACCACTGCGCTCACATCCTGGGCCCCTCTGATGACTTGATGTGGCCCAGGAAAATGTAATTACAGCCCCTTAACTTACCAAGTAGTAGGGGGGAAGAAGGTGAAGTTTAGAAAGCTCTTTTTTTTTAATGGGCAAAAATTAACTGTAAAGTTGCCCGGGCCCCCCTGTGGAGCTGCTGGGGTCCGGGCCCAGTACAACAGGGCTGCCTGTACTGCCCTATCAGCGGCCCTGCCAACGGGTCCTTAAGGGGAAAAAGGAAGGGGGGGGTGTTGAGTGCTCAAGTGGCAGAAACGCCTATTGTGGACCTTGGACCTGATGTCTCTATGATGATTGCCATTCTTAAAGGGGCTGTAAAGGATTTTTTTTTCCTAAATAGCTTCCTTTACCTTAGTGCAGACCTCCTTCACTTACCTCATCCTTCCATTTTGCTTTTAAATGTACTTATTTTTCTGAGAAATCCTCACTTCCTGTTCTTCTGTCTGTAACTCACCACCGTAATGCGAGGCTTTCTCCCTGGTGTGGAGAAAGTCTCTTGAGGGGGGAGGGGGCGAGCAGGCAAGTCAGCACACTCTCTACTTTGCAGATAGAGAAAGGAGCTGTGTGTTAGTGGGCGTCCTGACACTCCTGCTCGCCCCCTCAAGAGGATTTCTCCACACCAGGAAGAAAGCCTTGCATTACTGTGTGGAGTTACAGACAGAAGAACAGGAAGTGAGGATTTCTCATAATAAATAAGGGCATTTAAAAGCAAAATGGAAGGATGAGGTAAGTGAAGGAGGACTGTACTAAGGTAAAGGAAGCTATTTAGGGAAAAAAATATTTTCCTTTACAACCCCTTTAAACAGTAGCATACACATAACTAACAACGAGTGTCTCTATCACTTGAGCAGTCGACAGGCTTTTTCTTCTCTACAAACAAATTGGGGAAGGAAACTGCCAACAGTGCAAGTGCAAGTTAAGGACTACAAGACAACCTGTTACTTTATGCTATAAGCACAATAAGCAAGTCTGTGCAAAGGTAGGAGAGGTATTACTCAACACAACCAATCAGCAAGGTTGGAAGATAAACATGCAATTGGTTTGTAAGGACAGCGCCATGAATTGTCCTTGTTTTAGGTCATAATTTAATTATGACCTAGATATAATAAATAAATAAAATTATTTTCTAATCAAGCACAGATTGGAATGAAGGTGTCTGTATTGGCTTCTGAAATGGGAAAGGAAGCACAGAGCAGGGTAACACAGTCTCTCAGGGTGCTCAGCAAAACTCTGGTTTAGAGATAAAAAGGCCACCCCAAAGGTTAAGAATCTAGAATGTAGTTTATTCAAAGTATTAATGAGGTATTAATGAGGTAAAATACACACACACTTCATCAGTTACTGTATCTCTGGATTCCCAGATTGTTAACACCACATTCTGTTAAAGGCCGGATGAAACAGGTGACGTCAGCCTTAGAAACATGTTGGCTGCTAAACCTCATTAATACTTAAAATAAATGTAATTCTGCATTCTTACCTTTTGATGTGGCACTTCAATCTCCGGATCAGACTTTTGCTTACACAACCCTATACTGCAGCATACTGTGATAGCCTCTCGGTTTGCAGAAGCTGCCTACCTGTCAGATGCCCCACAAGGTTACGTCACCAAAACGGTTACATCATTTTGAACAAAACAAGGCTATAACTTCCAGTGCCATCTACCTACCCCCCAGAGCCAGGTCATTTGCATCCCATAGCTCACATAATTAAAGAGATAAGCTGAGGAGCAGAGATTATGTGTTCCCAGTTGGGAGGATACCCAAGCTTATCTCTACTACCCAGGTAAAGGAAGTGTGTTATTTTCAGAAATACCAGGTGAAAATAAAGGGAGAGAAAGGGCCAAAAGCCAAAAAACAAATGCAGCCACCACAACTATGGACCAGTATGAACACTTAAACTTTTATTTTTGTGTTTATTTGTCTTTAAAGACATTTTGCTCTTAAGTAAGAATGTCAACCCCCCCCCCCCCCCCACCCCTATATTTGCCCCTAAATTGCTGACATGGGTGTCTGGTCTATTTTCCACAAAGCTGAGCTGCTCCAAGGTTCAGAAAGCATATTATGAGTTTCAAATGAAGACAAGGAGCATTGGAGAGTGCCAAGTGGACCTTGGTGCCATTTGGCTTCTCTTTGAGGCAGGTTGACGGGTGCTATAAGTAGGGCAAGAGGGACCCCTTTACTTTAGAATTTAGTGGGAAATGAAGAGAGAAGAGCTGCAGCCAGGCACAGTGGGGGATAGAGGACTCAAGGAAGTGTTGAGGGGGAGGGAGGCTCAGCAAGTTGTAAAACATTTTTTAAATATGACGAGAAAAACTAAAAACAATATATATACCGAAAAAAGGTTTAACTCTAGACCCACTTCAATATATTGGTTGTATCTCCCATGTTTGACATTGGCTAGTCTTTGGATGATAAGTTTGAACTTGGATAGCATTGGCTGGGCACAGATCTCTATAATTCAGGTGTCATTCTTCCAGGTTAATTTTCTAGGGGGCATCTGGGAGCCAGTGACCATCTCATTCTATGGGAAAGATGGCTGTTATGGGTGAAGCCACAACAGAATTTGAAAAGATACCCAAGTCAACAGGATTCCTGATTTCCATGTGTATGGGAACCTTTAGAGCACAAGTTGACAAGTACTAAAAGCTTTCATTGCATCAAGGAGAAAAAAGTTGGAACAAGGTCCAATATTATCATCTGGAGGTTATCTATATTCTCATTATGTAATTTCTTTCTGAGCTATGCTGGCTTGAAGCAAGATAAATTTCCTTCTTATCTGGAAGCAATATGGTGCTCCATTGTTAGCGTTCCCTGACAAAGAATATTTAAAAGGATGTTCTATTTAAAGCTAAACTCCATCAATTCAGCCACTTTGGCAAATGTTCTGGATTACTAGGGACTAAAGAGGAATTTAACTCAAAGGGGAAATTTTCTCTTCCCACCCCCCTCCTCTGCTATATTTGGAGCATATTTTTTTGGTAGGAGGGAGGGGGTACCCAGTTTTGACCAGGTATGGACGATGCTGGATCTCTGGACTGGTAAGTGTGTGTTTATTAAAAGTCGTCAGCTACAGTTTTTGTAGCTGCTGACTTTCAATTTTTGCAGAACTGACTGAAGAACTGTTTTAAGTCCCAGGAGTTGTATAAAACGTATATTTTTAGTTTACAATTTACATTTTTACGAAGTGTCGGAGCATACCTAGAACTGTACTTCTGGCCCTCTGACACTAGACTTTCTGGTCTTAGTACCAGCAACTGCAGAGGGGCACGCAGCCGATCTGCCTGCTCCTCCTCTCTTCCTGCCCAATCACAGAGCGCTTTGTGTTATGTAAACTTATTCCCAAATTATAAAGGCTCCTGTGAATGGGCAGCTATGGGGAGGGGCGGACAGCATTGCTGTGTGTTAGACAACAGTGTCTATCCGGCGAGAGCTTTGGGTGTGTAGCAATAGCTGTACTCCCAGAGCTCTGTAAATCAGATGTAAATTAGAGAGATAAATCCACATGGTGACATGCAGTAGGATGCCAGCACATTTTACAGATCTGATTAATTCCTGGAGTTCAACTTTAGTTACAGTCATCATTAATACAGATGGGTTTTCTTAGTACTTCTTCAGAACTTCAATTGGAGTGCTGACATCATTTCTTTTCCACAGTGCTGCAAAATGAGAGTACTAAACTCTTAACCTTCATGATACCAATTTTCCAAAGGAACTTTAAAACAAAACATATTGGACATGTTCTTCAATATTAGATTAAAGTTGTGTACTAATTGCTACCAAGGGGGCGGAGAAGAGTTCCCACATCCCTGATATAATGAACTACACAGAAAAGACCCTCTAAATGGGATTTTTTTTTAGGACATACATTTCAACATCCAATAAAATTTGACAAAAATCTTTATTAACACATATAAAGTAAGTGTACATATACAATATTGATGAGGTTCCAGATTGATATTGTTTGGAGATATACAGAAATAACCACAACTTTCTGTCTGAAATGGATCATACGAAGAGCGTTTCATTTTTTTTTTAGTTTCTTCTTCAGGGATAGGTGGTTAGTACAAAGCATTGTCTATAATAAAGAAAGAGTATAGTCAGACATCTTCATAATATACCGCATACAGAGTGGCAACACTGTGCAAAATATTTACTGACCCTGTAGATGCAAACATGGATCATAAACAGCCACATCATTTAAAAATACAGTCATTTTGCCGCCAAATTCAGAAGTCCAGCTGGTGGGATGTGCCCAAGAAAACATGCTATCGCTTGCGGATGGTAGGTTAATTCTGCCAATTAAAAGCAGAGTGATCAGTACTTTATTACCATTAAGGATAATACATTTTCTACATTGTAAAGTGTTGTGTTAACTGTTGGCACTATATAAATTGTGTATAATAATAATAAATAATAATACTAAATGTGATAATGGACAAGTCCATTCAACCATATTGCTAGAACTAGCAGGATATGCCCAAAGAAAGACAAGTGCATACCGAGATCCTAGGGTTGATGTATTTATGGGAATATCTATAAAACAAAATAACGATTCTAATTAAATTATTAAATTAATTAGACTAATTAAACTAATTAGCTATTAAATTAATTGTGATATCTAGAGATTCAAGTACATATAACAAGGGCTTACTTTAGAAATTGGAGTAGCAATTAGAGAGGATGTCCCAGCAGATGGAAAAAGGGCAGTAGTGTTAACCCCCACAGACTACTAGTAAATAAATAAGAATAGGCTGTTTAACTGGCAGTTACCTGATGCTGTGCTGAGTAGTAGAGCTGTGTAATCTCAGGACTGGATAGACAAATAGCTTCCATATACTGTATGTATCTGGGTATATAGCTGATTGTCTAGCGTTGAACTTTAATATTTTATTGCAGATGGCTCCAAGCAAGAAGCTGTCCTGGCTAGTGGAACAGCTCGTCACTGTTTCTATGAACTTATGCCCAACTCCAGATACAGAATCACTCTCTATGCACAGATACAGGAGGCTGAAGGACCCGGTGTCAGCATTGTGGAAACAACATGTGAGTTGATGCCTGGCATCACACAGTATGACACATGCTCTGGAAATTGTTTTAAGTAATTTTGTTTTAAGTACCGTAAATAATTTTTCTTTCATTTCCTCAGTGCCAGTTGCAACAGCAGCACCCACCAGACCTCCAACTCCACCACCAACTATTCCTGCAGCCCGAGAAGGTAACAAACACCTCCGTTAGTAGCATTTGTAGACAATTAGGGATCAGCAGAATGATTTTGGTAGATTGGTTATGGGCAAAATTTACCTGAACTGGGATCTCTTGGCTTGGTTCACACTTACAGGTAAGACCATGCTCAGGCATGTTCCTTCATGTCATTTGTAGAGCTTCCAATTCATTTCAGTGAGCTTCCCAACATGTGAGAAACGAAAAACAAATCCCATATTTTACCAAAAATGTGCTTCATCACATAAAAACTCAGAATCTTGGGGGTGCCATTACCAATTAATGGCACACATGTGCTTCTGCCAAATGGCAGTGGTTTCCCCTGTGTGTCAGTAAAACACACGATTTTGTGCGGTTTCCCGACACACAAAAAGGTCTACGATAAAAGAAAACCTGTGTACAGCAGCCCCCCTCAGCCTTCCTAATACTTATCTGAGCCCATCTCAGCAATGTTTCACGAGAGTCTCGGTTGTCCAGGACTCTCCCTCCACATTGGCTGATACAGCAGTGGGTCATGAGCCAATAAGGAGAGAGAGGAGGTGGGGCAAAGCCACAACTCCATGTCTAAATGGACACACAGAGCAGCGGTTTGGCTTGAGTGGCCCCATAGAAAGCTGCTTGCTGTGGGGGCAGGAGGGGAGGACCAGGAGTGTTGATGAGGAACCCCAGAATAGGAGGATCTGGGCTGCTCTGTGCAAAACTACTCCACATAGCAGGTAAGTATGACATGTTTGTTATTTTTAAACAAAAAAAAAAAAACTTTAGTATCACTTTAATTCTGTTCATTTGACTGTTTAGGTGAAATGTGCTTGGGAGTATTTAGGGTAGCTTAGTTTATTTCATTAAGGGCTTGTTCACACCTGGTGTATTGTATCAAAGCAGGCTCCATGCAAGGACACTCTTAGGCTATGTTTATACCCCTGGTTGGGGGGCTTTAAAAAACACATGGCTGAGCTGCAGTACCATCCGCAACATGCAACCTATTTAACTAAAACAGGCTGTTAGGAGACAATATAACCTGGCATGATAGAGAACAAGGATTTGTGCCATGTCTTGCATAGGACTGCAATGGGCAAGGCTGCCACTGCTGATCAGTTTATTCTGATAGCCCAGAGTCCCCACTGTCACAATACAAATGTCTGTGTGGATGTTGGAAGAAAAAAACAAAACAAAGATCCATCTATGGATTTTGTATTTAGCTTTAGGCCTCGTACACACGATCAAATCTGTCTGCTGGAAACGGTCTGCCAGACCGTTTCGGCAGACAGATTCGATTGTGTGTACGGGCGAGCCGACGGATTTGGCCACCCGACAGATTGGAAAGCATGCTTACCAATCTGTCGGCTGGGAACCCGTTCGCTCGACATGTCTGCTGGTTAGTACGCTAACCAGCAGACATGTCTTCTCGCACACGCGCCGAATGGTTTCGACGCATGCGCGGAAGTGTTTTACTTCCTGGTGCGGTGACGTGGCGGCGTCAACGTCACCGCCACGTCACCGACACGTCAGCGCGCTGTCTGCTGGCGGGGATTTTGGTTTGCTCGTGTGTACACGCGAGCAAACCAAAATCCAAGCAGACAGATCTGTTCAAATCGGTCGGTCTGACCGATTTGAACAGATAGATTGCCTCGTGTGTACGAGGCCTTAGTGTTTTTTGTGTATTTTATGTTTCTTTTCTTTTCTATTTTTTTTTTATAACATATAAAAATACAAGAATAAGTCCAAGGTAGTTGAAGTTGAAAGGACCTTTTGTAACCATATGGAGCCATATAAAGACCTTTGCAAAATAGCTGTAATTTCTCCATCCTCATTGGCTCCGATGTATTTTACCAACATTTTGGCAGAATTTTGGAGAAATTTAAACTCTTCATTTTGATACTTTCTATTGTCAAAATATAATATAGCTAAATGTAGTGTATATGTTGACCGAATTAAGAATATATTATTCAAAGCAGATTGGCAGATTAGTTAACATTTTGTTGGGCTGACTGTCTGGGATATGTGTAGGGAAAGGTCCGGAGGATGTATGTACCCAGGATGCTTCTTTCTCTAATGTCGGAACATATGAGTATGAGTTGGCTTTGTAAACTTGCTCACATCATGGGAGTGTACCAAGATACGGCCTCTGTGGTCTATGGTGACTGAATTTATAGCTGATAAATATGACCTCCCCAATATATGCCTCCTGGGAATTTTTGACCAAGAAGAGTTGGAGGTATATACCAAATTATTCCTTAGGGTTCTCTATTCTGGAGATAGGAAACCCATAGCTAGGAGGTGAATATATGGGGATCGACTGCCGTTAGGGATGTGGTTGTAAGTTGTGAATGCGGACATTCTTCTCTACTGTATGGTGTTTAAGGCCAGGGGACTCCCAAGAAGTTTCGGAAGGTCTGGTTTAGGTGGGTTAACTTAAAATATACATTGGAGGAGGATGTGGTTAAGTTAAAAAGCTTAAGGGGTAAGGAGATGCTATTTTGTTATTGTTTTGTTTTTGATAGACCTTGCCTGAGGGAAAGGATATAGGTACTACACGCTGATATAAATGATGGGTTTTAGAGTGATATACTCCATATACCATTGCCATGGTTTTATGTATAACGTTTGGATACCTGTGGGGGAGGGAGATGGAAGCTATGGCCTTGACAGGGTTCAGGGCCCTTGTGGGCAGGAAGGGCTTTCTGCTAATTTCCCCCTGGTGGTATCATTGGGGTTTACATGTTTAGTTGGTTTAAAAAAAAATAAAAAACAAAAGCAGTTATTATTGTTTTGGATTTGCGACTCTGGTTAGAGTCTTCTATAATTAGAAGTGCTTGTCATCCTGACTGGATTACTGTGAATTTTATATTGTCGTTATACATGCTATGTCACTTACCTGTCATTTTGTATGTGTATTTTTTGTTATGCTAAATAAAAATCTTTTGAAAAAAAAAATTGCTCACATCTTTTGTTAGTCATCAGAAATAATTCAGCTTGTCTGTGTTCTCCAAATGTTAGTGTGTAAGTCTGCCAGAGCGGACCTCGTATTCCTGGTGGATGGATCCTGGAGTATCGGAGATGACAACTTTCACAAAGTCACCCGCTTCCTGTACAACACAGCTGGAGCCATGGCTGACATCGGCCCTGAGGGGACACAGGTATGACCCAATCCAAAATTAAAGTGAACCTGTCACCATGTAAAAGTATCTCTACATCCTTCACAGGGACCCAGCACACTAATGACATGTCACTTATTTCATATAAGTATGCAGCTTCATTACACAGCCAAGAGTTGCCTTGGTGAAATCGACATTAACATACATTTTTTCATGCTAGGTGCATGTATGTAATGTGTATGTGTAAGGCCGCATACACACGATCGAATTTATCTGCTGAAACCAGTCCGACGGATCGTTTCAGCAGACAAATCCGATCGTGTATGGGCGAGCAGACAGGTTTTCCCAGCAAACAAGTTTTAAAGCATGCTTTAAAACTTGTCTGCTGGAAGCCCGTCCGTCCGACATGTCCTAACCAGCGGACAAAAATCTCCCGCATGCGCCGAATGGATTCGATGCATACGTGGAAGTATTTTACTTCCTGGAGTGGTGACGTGGCGGCGTCAACGTCACCGCCACGTCACCGCGCTGTCTGTCCGCGGGGATTTTGGTTTGATCGTGTGTACACTGATGAAACCAAAATAGCCCAGCAGACATATCCGATGAAAACGGTCTGTCTGACCGTTTTCATCTGATTTGTTTAGTCGTGTGTACGTGGCCTAAGAAGACTTCCAGGTATTTATTACCTCTTAGAGAGGTCACAATACTTTCACTGACTAAGCACCATCTTTGTTCAGGCACCATCCAGGGCCAGCATCTACTTCCTGCTTTGACAGGGCCGATCCTAGGGTCACAGATGCCTGGGCAACGCTGTATCCTGGCCTAGGCCAACAAGGCCCAGGCCTAGGGCAGCACTTTGCAGGGGGGGCAGCACAAAAAAAGTCGCCGCCTGCTTGCGCTACATTATAGTAAAGAGAAGTGTACCGCTCCATAAAACAAATAATCCCCGTTGCTTCTGTCCCAATCAAACCAAGAGGGTGCTGGCTGTGCATAATTAGCATGGGATGAAGGAAAAATCCTTACTAGTAGCTTACGAGTAAGCATCACATGATGCGAAACATGTCAGCCCTTTTCTCCTTGTCCACTCACCGTTTTTGACTGCATGCATTTTGGCAGTTTTTTTCTATTGAAATTTTATTGTTTGCTTATGCTTAAATAAAGACACCGTTTTCCGAGGAGTACGGCGATCCAGGATTTTTTCCTTCATCTCATGCTTGCGCTACACTGTTAGTGTAGCGCCAGTCTTATGGGGCGGACTGGGCAGAGATGCTAATTCATCTAGTGCCCCCATAAAGCGCCTGCATTGCTTCCGGTATGCAGGCGGACGGCATTGCGCAACTGTGCGCAAACCAATTAATATATGCTTATTGTTGTCCTCCACTAGTTGGGAGGGGGGTAGTTGACACATCCTCAGCTCTGAGGGGTTCATGCTGGGACCTACAGTCCTTCACTTTTGGGAGGGTCACATCCCCAGAAAATGACAGGGAGGAGGTTGGTGGAGCCAAAATTCACTAGGTGCTGAGGGGGAAGAAGTTAAATCCTGCTTTGCTCTGAATACTGGGGCCTCACTCTTCTCCTTGTGATGTCACTGGTTGCTAGATGCCAGGTGATCCAAGCAATCAGTGTGGGCAGTAGAGGCCAGTGGGGCAACAAGAGGGTCTCGGCCGGCCGGAACTGCACTGTTTTACAGCCTTATTTCAAAATGAATTAAAAGTCATTATTTTCCTCAAAATTCTACAATACCCCATAATGACAATGTGAAAAAAAATTGTTTAAAATCTTTGCAAATGTATTAAAAATAAATATGTACATAAGTATTCACAACCTTTGCCATGAAACTTAAAATTGAGCTCAGGTGCATCCTGTTAAAAAATGATCATCCTTGAAATGTTTCTACAACTTTTTGGAGTCTACCTGTGGTAAATTACGTTGATTGGACATGATTTGGAAAGGCACGCACCTGTCTATATATGGTCCAGTGCATGTCAGAGCACAAACCAAGCCATGAAGTCCAAGGAATTGCCTATAGATCTCTGAGACAGGATTGAATCAAGGCACAGATCTGGGGAAGGGTACAGAAACATTTCTTCCCAATGAGCACAGTGGCCTCCATCATCCATAAATGGAGGAAGTTTGGAAACACCAGGCAATCGGTGGAGAGGTCTCTCTAAAAGAGCTCCAGCGTTTCTCTGGGGAGAGAGCAGAACCTTCCAGAAGAACAACCTTCTCTGCAGCACTCCACCAATCAGGTCTGTATAATAGAGTGGCCAGACGGAAGCCAATCCTCAGTAAAAGGCACATGACAGCTGGTCTGGAGTTTGCCAAAAGGCACCTGAAGGACTCTCAGAGAAACAAAATTCTCTGGTCTGATGAAACAAAGATTGAACTCTTTGGTCTGAATTACAAGCATCATGTCTGGAGGAAACCAGTCACCGCATATCACCTGCCCAATAACATCCCTACAGTGAAGCATGGTGGTGGCAGCATCATGCTCTGGGGATGTTTTTCAGCGGCAGGAACTGGGAGACTAATCACGATCGAGAGAAAGATGATTGCAGCAATGTGCAGAGACATCCTTGATGAAAACTTGCTCCAGAGCACTCTGGACCTCAGGCTGGGGTGAAGGTTAAACTTCTAACAAAACTATAACCCAAGATAACAAAGGAGTGGCTATGGGACACCTCTGTGAATGTACTTGAGTGGCCCAGCCAGAGCCGAGATGTGAACCCGATTTAACATCTCTGAAGAGATCTAAAAATGGCTGTGCACTGACTCTCCCCATCCAACCTGATGGAGCTTGAGAGGTCCTGCAAAGAAGAATGGGAGAAACTGCCTAAAAATAGGTGTGTCAAGCTTGTAGCATCATACTCCAAAAGACTGTAATTGGTGACAAAGTATTGAGCAAAGACTGTACATTTTTATGTACTTGGGATTTTTTTTGTTTTTAAAATTTTAATAAATTTGCAAAGATTTCAAAAAACTTCTTTCACATTGTCATTATGGGGTATTGTTTGTAGAACTTTGAGGAAAATAATGAATGTAATCCATTTTGAAATAAGGCTGTAACATAACAAAATGTGGAAAAGGTGAAGCGATGTGAATACTTTCTCGATGCATAGTATATCTGAAATTCAGTCTAAAGCCCAGTACACATGATCAGATATCTGATGGAATCGAATCCAATTGATTTTTTCGTCGGATACCCGATGAAGCTGACTTGCCTACACACCATCGTTCAAAAATCCAATGCGGTGACGTAAAACACTACGACTTGCTGAGAAAAATGAAGTTCAATGCTTCCGAGCATGCGTCAACTTGATTCTGAGCATGCATGGATTTTTGACCGATGGGTTTCCACACAGACGATCGTTTTTTTCTATTTTTTTTTTCACCGATGGAAAACAAACCGATGGGGCCCACACATGATCGGTTTGTGCAATGAAAACAGTCCATCGGTCTGATTTCATCAGACAAACCAATCGTGGGAACCTGCATGTTCCTCTCTCTGCTAAGCTGCATACTGAATATGCTGAATGAAATCAAGGCCTTACCATTGTACCTCTCTCCATTCAGGTTGGTGTCGCTCAGTACAGTGATGATGCAAGGACAGAATTTAAGCTAAACTCGCATAAAACCAAAGAGTCTCTTCTGGCTGCCATAAATGCCATTTCTTACAAAGGCGGGAACACAAAAACAGGTATGCGGGGTCTGTTACAACTTCCAACTTCCTCCCTTCAGTACTGTCTATGACTGATAGGGAAATCTTATGAGGTCCGATAAATTTATCCTGGCACTTAATGAAATAGATTGCTGTTTGCTTTTTTTCCCCACCCTTAGGAGTGTGTATGTTGGCTCTCGCTGCATTGTTGTCACAGATTTACTGAAATGTAACATGGAATTAACAGTGTTTAGTGGATTTTGTATCAACATTTGCTGAGCTGTTTATTATAACTGATAAGTGAAATCTGTTCACCAGTAATGTAACACGCACTCCTAGGTCTATTGAAAGGGAATAGACAATAAAGTAGTATAAAAACCTTCAATGTTTTTTAGCTCATTTGAACACAATAAAAAAACAATTGCACCCTCACTGTGCCCATCAAACGTAGCCACTGTGCCCATCAAACGCAGCCACTGTGCTATAAATTGTCGCCACTGTGCCAATTTTGACTACTGTGCCATCAATTGTCTCCACTGTGGCATAAATTTTCACCACTGTGCCCCTCAATTGTCATCACTGTGCCATGCCAAACGCAGCCACAGTGCCATCAAACGCAGCCATTGTGTCATGCCATCAAACACAGCCACTGTGCCATCAATTGTCGCCACTGTGACCATTAATTGTCACCTCTGTGCCATGCCAAACGCAGCCACTGTGCCATGCCATCAAACGCAGCCACTGTGCCATCAATTGTTAACACTGCGCCATCAATTGTCGCCACTGTGCCATCAATTGTCACCACTGTGCCATCAATTGTCACCACTGTGCCCATGAATTGGCTCCACTGTGCCTATTAATTGCAGTCACTGTGCCCATCAAACGCAGCCACTGTACCGTCATATGCAGCCACTGTGCCATCAAATGCAGCCACTGTGCCATCAATTGTCACCACTGCGCCATCAATTGTCACCACTGTGCCATGCCATCAATTGTCGCCACTGTGCCCATCAATTGTCACCACTGTGCCCATAAATTGTAGCCACTGTGCCCTGTAAAATGCTGATTCGCACCGCACCGATGTGTAGATCACATGCAATATCTCTGCAGTGTGAATTCAGCCATACAGTTGTATGGCTGAACTCGCATCACATTTACACGAAAAAGGTTCAGGAACAGTTTTCTTCCCTGCACGGGAAACTGCGATACGATTTCTGTCAAAATCCACAGGTGGTTGTCAATAACTTTGTATTGACACCTGCAGCAATTTGCAGAGGGCATTGTGAACTGCTTGTGGGGGAGATGCGATGCGGAAATCGATACTGGAATCGCTCTGGATCCCGCATTTCAATAGTGAGAATCCAGGCTGAAACAGGAAACCTGTGGCAGTGGCCATGGTATAATCGTATACTGGAGCATAGGCAAAGATTAAGGGCCAGTTCCATACAGTTTTGTGTGCATTTTTTCTGCACTAAAATGCATACACAGTGTTTTCCATGTATTCCACTGACTCTAGTTGGTTATGGTTTACACCATGCAGTCAGTTTCCGGTGCAGAAACTGACCGGAAACTGACTGCATGGTGTGAACTAGAGCCAACTAGAGCCATTGGAATACATGGAAAACACTGTGCATGCATTTTGTGCAGAAAAATTGCACATGGAACTGGACTGGAACTGGACGGAACAGCTGTATACTCAGTGAGTGATTAAATCAGCTGTTGCTTAGAAAACTAAGGCCAGCTTTAGTAGAGTAGTCAGTCTGGTTAAAGACTGTTCCAGAAATAATATTTTTTCCCCTTATTATGCAGGAAGAGCAATGAAGCACGTCCGTGAAGATTTGTTTACTGTGGAATCTGGCATGAGAAAGGGTGTGCCCAGGGTTTTGGTGGTGATTACCGATGGGCGCTCTCAAGATGAAACTACAACGTTTGCCAGCCAGATGCACTTGGAAGGTATGGTCATTACTCCGAGAAGTTTCTTGTCTTCTATCTTTCTGCATTGTCATTTGGAATTAGACTTTGTTCACACCTACAGGTACAATTAAGTGGTGGACTTGTGTTTTTTGCTTGTTCCCGAATGTCCAGTGTAGGGCAGCACATTTAGTTCAAACTGCCGTAATGCACAAGAAACATGGAAAAATAGGCCCTGATTCTATTACAAAAACCACCACACACCGAACCGCATGGTTTGAAGATGCGTGGGGTTGCATTAACAATTGCATTGTCGTGCGTCTGTTAAAGGGCAACGCGTTTCTGTGTGTTTCGGAAAAGCATGTGATTTGCCTTTCTGACATGCATAGATGTGAATCTAGCCTTAGTAGGTTGTCCACACAGAACTTTTCAAACTGAAGCATAGATAATAGTGCTTGCACTTTTGCATTGGTATCTTGATGAGCAGGTAGGTTGGACTTTGGCACAGAGGATCCCAGAAGAATAGAGGTTTGTATGCCAATAGTTAGGTCTGCAGGGTGTTTAAGTGTAAGAATTACAGAGGTTTAAAGGGTAACAAGGAGGGTTAGTGTTATGCTGCGTACACACGCTTGGCATTTCCAACAATAAATGTTCTATGGGAGCTTGTTGTCAGAAATTCTGACCGTGTGTAGGCTCCATCGGACATTTGCTGTTGGAATTTCCGACAGCAAAAATTTGAGGGCTGGTTCTGAGAGCTGGTTCTCAAATTTTCTGACAACATATGTTCTATGGGAGTTTGTTGTCAGAAATTCCATCCGTGTATAGGCTCCATCGGACATTTGCTGTCGGAATTTCTAACAACAAAAATTTGAGAGCTGGTTCTGAGAGCTGGTTCTCAAATTTTCCGACAACATTTCCGACAACAAATGTTCGATGGGAGCTTGTTGTCAGAAATTCCAACCATGTGTAGGCACCATCGGACATTTGCTGTTGGAATTTCCGACAACAAAAAATGAGAGCTGGTTCTCAAGTTTTCCGACAACAAAATCCGTTCTCGTAAATTCCGATCGTGTGTGGACAATTCCGACGCACAAAATTCCACACATGCTCTGAATCAAATACGAGACGGAAGCGCTCGATCTTGTAAAACTAGCATTTGTAATGGAGATAGCACATTTGTCATGCTGTAACGGACTAAAAAACACGAGGCTAAAAAGCGTGAATTGTCTCTCACCAAACTTCCACTAACACGACTGGTATTGAAAAAACATCCGATACTTACCGGCCCCCAAGCCCCCCGGTTTACTTACCTGAGCCCTCGAAAGTCCCACGTCGATAACGCGCTGGCTTCTTGGCTCTTCTCGACCCGGAATTCTTGGCTCTTCATTGGATAGAGTGAAATAAGCGCAGCCATTGGCTCCCGCTGCTGTCAATGAAATCCAATGACGCGGGCGCCAGCGGGCTGTGTCCGACATTCGTAAATGCTGCACCCAGGAGCGCGCCCACAAGGAAAATCGCTTCCCAGAGGGGTTATCTGATGCGGGGTGGAGCCGAGACAGCCGCCGAGGGACCCCAGAAGACATGGATCGGGGTCACTTTGTGCAAAACGAGCTGCACAGCGGAGGTAAGTATAACATGTTTGTTATTTAAACAAAATAATTTTCGAAACTTTAATATCACTTTAATGAAGACTTTCCTGGAAAGCCATAAAAAAACATAGATGTTTGAAAATGTCATAATTGCACCAAATCAGATGGTGGATAACATATTTCAAAAGGGAAAAGTCCTTTGAGGTTTACATGGATAGCAGTGTCCTCTAGGGTCCAGTTAATGGTCCTATATTTAGATGGTAAAATAAACTTGATCCTTCTCCTCCCTGCTGCACCTATAACACCCAGCAGGAGTTTGGCTGATGCTATTAGCAGACATCAATCTCACCAGAGATGAAAGTTGGATTACTTAGCCGATGTTTGTCTTTTCCTCCTCCCAGGCTTCAGCATTTTTGCGATTGGCGTGGCGGATGCAGACTACAACGAGTTAGTGAACATTGGCAGCAAGCCCAGCGAGAGACACGTCTTCTTCGTCGATGACTTTGACATGTTCAAGAAAATAGAAGATGAGCTGGTCACTTTTATTTGCGAGACGGCGTCAGCAAGTTGGTGCCAATTTATGTCTTCTGTTTTATATCCAGAGCGAATCTTAGATTGTTTGTGAACACATTTATAGCTTAACTCCATCTGTTTCATTATGTCTGACAGATTTCATATTGTCAGGCAAGAAAAAAAAATAGAGATTGCAGAAAAATGAATCTAACAACACCGATGATACAATTGTTATATAGCAGTGGTCTCCAAATTGCGCCCCTTTGGCCAGATGTGGCCCTTTGCTCGTCTTAATCTGGCCCCTGGGGCACTGTTCCTCCCACTGACACAAGGCTCTATTCCTCCCACTGACACCAGCAATAAGGCACCATTCCTTCCACTGACACCCACAGTGGGGCATAATACCTCCAACTGACACAAATGATGCCCCACCATTCTTGCCACCGACGCCCTCAGTGAAGCATAATACCTCCTACTGACAACAATGACTGGGCACTGTTTTCTCAATGATTCTAACAATAGGGCACTATTCCTACCACTGATACCAACCTTGGGGCACTATTTCTTCCACTGACACCAACAACAGGACACTATTCCTCCCACCAATAGCAATGATGGGGCACTATTTCACCCATCGACACAAACAATGGGACACAATTTGTTTCACTGACACTAAGAATGGGATACTTGTCCTCCCACCAATACCAATGATGGGGCACTATTTCACACACTGACACCAACAATGAGGCACTACTTCTTTCACTGACACTAAGGCCCCTTTCACATTGAGGCGTTTTTCACAAAAAAATAGCGCTGCTATACCGCATGAAAAAAACCTGCCCTGTAGCCTTCAATGTGAAAGCCCGAGTGCTTTCACACTGAAGCGGTGCGCTAGCAGGACCGCTCCAAAAGTCCTGCTAGCCGCATCTTTGCTGCGGTATGTTTTTACCGCTCCTTTCCATTAAAATCAATGGGAAACTGCGGTAATACCGCTCGCAATGCGCCTCTACAGAGTGGCGCATTGCAGGCGGTATTAACCCTTTTTCGGGCGCTAGCGGGGGTTAAAACCACACCGCTAGCAGCCGAATACTGCGGTAAATACAATGGTATGGCAGCACTAAAAATCGCGCTGCTATACCGTCAGCGCGGCTCACGCTGCAATGTGACAGCAGCCTAACAATAGGGTACTAGTCCTCCCAGTGACACAAGCTATGGGGCACTACTCTTCTCATTGACAACAACAATGGGGCACTATCCCCTATTTCATCCACCGACACAAACACTTTCCCTCACAGTGACACCAACAACAGGGCACTATTCCTCCAGCCAATAGCATTGATGGGGCACTATTTCACCAACCGACACAAACAATGGGACAACAATTTGTTTCACTAACAATGGGGTACTAGTCCTCCTAGTGACACCAGTAATGGGACATTGTTCATCCCAATAACACCAACAATGGAGCACTATTCCTCCCTCCGTAGGCTGTTTTCTTTCCCCTGTGCCATTTTTTTTTATCTTTATTTGCTTTCACACAGACGGCAGACTTTACCACCCCGCATCTACTGTATGGTGGATTTTATTTTAGCAGCTGAGCGACAGTTTGCTGGTGTTCAGGAAGTAATACTGACACCTTCTCTATGCTTATTTTTTTCTATCTCGAAGGGGTATTTACATTGAAATACTGTACTGCAGCTATGTGCCAAGTGCTTGGCATGCGGTTGTGTCACAGTCCATTTGACTTCAATAGGCACATATGGCAAGTGACACCACCTGTCATGTACAACATGCTGAGTTAAATTGACAAATAAAAATTTGAAGGGCATTTAAATCTTCTGCTACTCTACCATACCTTCCAACTTTCTAAAATAGGAATGAAGGACGCCCCAATAGCAAAAGTATGCAGGCATAGGACTACCCCCCGTCATGCCCCCTTAAAGGAGAATTGTAAAAAAAAAAATGATTGGGTAAACCCACGAGTGTTTTTAATTACCACTACTATTCCTTTATATTGGCTTCTGAAATTTACAAATGACGCAATTTAGAAATTGGATGAAAAGTTTAACACTGGGGAGTCCTTTTCGATAGATAAATAGTGCATTTTTAATACAAATACTGTATATAGATCAGACCAAAATGAGCGGGCAGGAGGGACAGAGGGATTTTGTTCCAAATCAGGGACAGTCCCTCGAAATCTGGGACAGTTGGGAGGTATACTCTTCTAAAGAAAGGGGTTTTCTCATCTTTGGTAAATACTGCACGTCTTGATGATCGGTAGGCAGCTAAAGCTTTATGTAAAGGAGAAGAATTGGGATTAGGGGGTCACTTGCTTGGCATGGGTGTCATTCACAGAACACTTTATTTTCTCAATGAAAACAAAGAATGGCATCACTGCCACTTCATCTCGTCCAATCAGAGAATGCATTGCATTTAGTGAGAGAATGCAAAGTGTTCTCTGAATGATGCCAGTACTGAGGGAGCAAGCGGTGCCTACTACCGTGATTTCCAGTTTCCATGGGGATTGACCATGTATGGCACCCAGGACAAGGAGTAGGCGGGAGGGACGGGAACAATGGTTTATTTCCAGGATTGGGGCTCCCTGACCTTAACCCTAAGGGAAGAGGGGGGGCGCAGTTTGGTATATTTGCCCTGCAAACTGTGCTTACATTGGTGTAAGCTGGTACAATGTCACTATGAAAAAAAATATTCATACTTAAAGGGGGGGATCACCCTAAAAAAAAAATCTAACATTACATTGAGCTGACTTGTGAGACTGACAGTATGCTGGTATGCTGCTCTTTTTTTTTTTTTGCCGTAAATACCATTTCCCCCCCCCCCCCGGCTTCTGGGTAGTGAATTCCGCGGGAGTGGGCGTTCCTATTCACAGGCTAGAAACCAAACGTCGGTGCGCAGGCGCCGTATAGCGCCGTATAGAGCTGACTCGCAGTCCGGCTTCTTTCGGCAACTCGTGACGCGCCGTATGCGCCAGTCGGAAGCATGCCAATCACTTAGCCTGTGAAAAAAAAAAGAGCAGCATACTGTCAGTCTCACAAGTCAGCTCAATGTAATGTTAGAATTTTTTTTTAGGGTGAACCCCCGCTTTAAACTTCAGCTTTAAGCTTTCTATATCCACCTCTGTTGATCATTTTGATGCAAGGGTATCACTTATGCATATTTTCATCACTTTGAATTGCACAAGTTTATTATGGCTCCACCATTTTGGAAAAAACTTGGTCATGTGCAAATATTTGGCTGATGTTTTTATATTTAAGAGTCCTTTATGCAATTTATTTTCTTTGATAGTTCCTTGAATTTCACATTATCTCAGTGTATACATACATAAAGTTGGTGATTTTTTAAACATCTTTCTTTTACAGCTTGTCCATGGGCCCACATCCAAGGCAACAGTGTCTCAGGTAAAATAAATACATTTGCTTCCATTATGTCTCATGTATTGACCAATCACAAGTCATTGTTCAGGATTTACTGCACTTTTTTATTTTTTTGTATAAAACGAGGCAAAGATTTGTTGTATAATAGATTTGATCTTGTACTTGTCCCTCATTTGCTTTTTTAGATGCTTTCTACTTCATTGGTAAGATAAATCTAGTGTGCTCATTGACAAATTTAAAATATTTAATCATGGTAATCTATCAGGTAGTACTGTATTTATTGGCGTATAACACTCACTTTTTTTACCCTGAAAATGGAGGGTAAACTGTGCCTGCGTGTTATACGCAGGGGGCTGTGGTAAGTTTTTTTTCCTGAAACTTCCCTCTAAGGCCGCGTACACACGAGGAGACATGTCCGATGAGATAGGTCCGACGGACCGGTTTCATTGGACATGTCTCCTGGGATATTTTGGTCTGATGTGTGTACACACCATCAGACCAAAATCCCCGCGGACAGAGAACGCGGTGACGTAGGAGACACCCACGTGCTCAAACAAGGAAGTGCAATGCTTCCACGCATGCGTCGAATGAATTCGACGCATGCGCGGGATTTCGGTCCGATGGTTGGGCGTACTAACCATCGGACATGTCCGACGGACAGGTTTCCAGCGGACAAGTTTCTAAGCATGCTTAGAAACTTTTGTCCGCTGGAAACCTGTCCGCTAGGCCGTACACACGATCGAACATGTCCGGGGAAACTGGTCTGCGGACCAGTTTCAGCGGACATGTCTCCTCGTGTGTACGCGGCCTCAGGCTGCATTCACACCTAGGCGTTTTGTCGCCTGAAGCAGGACGCAAATGCAGCCCAAAGACGCTAGAGGGGAAATTTAACATTCCCCTCTATGGAGATGGTTCACATCTCCACGCCGAATGCTGAAACGCCGAACGCCTGAAGCTCAAAACAAGTCCCGGACCTTTTTTTTCAGGCGGCTTCGGCGTTCGGCATAGAGATGTGTACCTGGAAAAAAAATGGGGACTGAAATCGCAGCGTTTTGTCGCCGCAAATCGTGGCACAAGACGCCCTTAATTTCTCGCCGCAAATCGCGGGACAAAACGCCGCGATTAGGTCGCCCACGTGCGAATGCAGCCTTAAAGTGAGGGTGCGTATTGTTTGTCTGTGCGTGTTATATACGATGATAAATACAGTAATTTAATATAAATATAATAATAATATATAATATAAATTGTGAGTAATTATAATCATTTACTATTATGCCGCGTACACACGATCGTAAATTCCGACAAGTAAACCGTAGATTTTTTTCCGATGGAATTTTGGCTCAAAGTTGTGTTGCATAAACACGGTCACACAAAATTCCAACCGCCAAGAACGCAGTGACGTACAACACTAGCCGAGAAAAATTAAAGTGGATGTAAACCCAAAAAAATAAAAAAAATGTTTTTATGTCACAATGTAGAGTATAAGATTTCCTATCATCTGTGCCCAGTCTTGCCACACAGAGTTAATCCAGCGCTGAGTAATCCTCTTGTAATGTTCAGTGAAAATTAACAGAATTCCAGATAAAAACTTGCCAAATTATAAAGTCTGTTTCTCTGTTTTTGCTTTGAGTGACAGGTTATTTACATATCTAGCTTGGACATGTTTATCTTATGTTATGTTTTGTTTATCATAACATGAGGTGATCCAAAGTTAATTGTATATTACCAGGGGAGGGGTGGATTTCTCACTTTTTATACCTCATGTTATGATAAACATAACATTACATATGATAAACATGTCCACGCTAGATATGTAAATAACCTGTCACTCAAAGCAAAAGAGAGAGAACTGACTTTTTATTTAGGCAGGTTTTTATCTGGAAGGCTGTTCATTTTACTGAACATTGAAAGAGGATTACGCAGGTCTGGATTAACTCTGTGTGGCAAGACTGGGAACAGATGATAGGAAATCTTATACTCTACATTTTGACATAAAATATATATATATATATTTTTTGGGGTTTACATCCACTTTAAGTTCAATAATTCCAAGCATGCGTCGTCTTGATTCCGAGCATGTGTGTTTTTTTGCACGTCGGAATTGCATAAAGATGATCAAATTTCCGACAAGAAATTTGAGAACCAGCTCTCAAATTTTAGCTGTCGGAAATTCCGACAGAAAAAGTGCGATGGAGGCTACACATGGTCGGAATTTCTGAACAAAAGCTCACATCAGACTTTTCTTGTTGGAAATTCCGACCGTGTGTATGCAGCATTAGACACTTACTAAAAACTACATTTAAAAATAGTACGATCTGACACTTGCGACTTAGTGGTAGACATAATCATATAGAGGCAGGCAGAGGACGTAGACGCTGTACCATAGATGTTTGCAGCCATTGAGATTTTAGGAAATACCCTTTAAATGTTCTGATTGGTTACCATTTCTGATCTAATATATTTGGCTATGGATTTTTAATTATATTTTTATAGTAGTTTTCCCTTTGGAGACTCAAATCATTTATTTTCTATTGGGGCGGCCATTTTGGGCACACTTAGTAGAATATCACCAATGACCAGTCAACCTACCAGCATGTCTTTTGATTGTGAAAGGAAACCCACACAAACCATAGAAGGAACATGCAAATGTGCAAACTCAATGCAGACGGTGTCCTTGTTGGGACCCAAACCAAGGACCACAGGGCTTAGTACTAACCACTAAGCTACTGTACTGATAGATATGGTCAACTGTCATCTTAAAAAACTTTTTCTGACCTAATCCCAAAAAGTTTCCATGACAATTAATGCCTATACCATGGAGTGTGAATAGGCCACACAAGCATGGGTCCTAGTTGATGTGGAGATGAGGTGTAATGAAGTCTTTCAAAATACACAACAAAATATTACTACAAAGCAAAAGTCTTGCCTACACCTCTGCAGCTTATTGTTTGGTACGAATGTACTGCTGAATTATAAAGGGGTTCTTTGGAACACAAGAAAATAGAAACGGAGCTCGGACCACCCCCTGCACTATTCTAGGGTAAAATCTGATTTTTCTCTACAATGCCATCTACAGGTGAGACCTGGAATTACAGATTATTGTCTGAGATGTGTTTTTTCCTACAGATGAAACATTATATATTAACTCAGGGCTGCTGATAAGGCAGTACAGCCAGCCCTCCTGTACTGGGCCTGGGCCCCATCAGTTCAAAAGGGGAACCTGCAGAGCAGGAGGGCCAGCTGTGCTGTCTTATTATAGACACCGATATTCTTCTGCCTCCCCCTGCAGCTCTGTCAGCTTCTCCTCCTCTTTCTCCCTCCAGCTGCAGTGCAAGGAGAGTGATTCTAGCACATGCACCCCTTCCACCTGCTGTCTGGGCCCACCTGCTGTCTGGGCCTTTTTTCCCCTCAGCAATGCCAGCTTCCCTCCTCTCCTCTCTCCCACTGGCAGCTGCACACATGTGAATGTTTTAGGATGGAGAGCTGAGGAAGGACTGGTAAATATGTAGTTTACTGACCCCTTCCTTTCCTAAATGAACACCGTGAGCGATCGGTGCCAGTCACACCTGTGTGCATTCATCACTTAAGCATAGTAAACTGTGCTAAGACCCAAACCAAGTGTTAACTATGCTTCAGTTTGTGAATGAGCAGGAAGCCTCAGAGCGCGTTCTATTCACTCATGAATGAGACTGGGACTGATAAATGTCCTCAGTAACTTTCGTCTGGGGGGGGGGGGGGGTCTGTCAGGTAGGCCATATGGACCCTCCATGATTTCTAACAGCAGCCCTGTATTAACTATCAGCATAATACACAGTTTAAAGCCCAACTCCAGCCAAAATAGTTTCACTTTGTATTGGATAGGGTGGGGAAGAGTTAAAACTTATGTTAGCAACTGTCACCTAGACAGTAAGTGAGGTGAACTGTCCCTTATGCCTTGTACACACGATCGGTTCGTCCGATGAAAGCGGTCCCATGGACCATTTTCATTGGACGAACCGATTGTGTGTGGGCCCCATCATTTTTTTCCCATCGGTGAAAAAAAATAGAACCTGTTTTAAAATGTTCTGATTGTTAAAAAACCGATAGAAAATAACAATCGTCTGTGGGGAAATCCATCGGTCAAAAATCCATGCATGCTCAGAATCAAGTCGACGCATACTCAGGAGCATTGAACTTAATTTTTCTCTTCACGTCGTTGTGTTTTACGTCACCACATCGGATTTTTAACTGATGGTGTGTAGGCAAGACTGATTAAAGTCAGCTTCATTGGATATCTGATGAAAAAATACATCGGTCCGTTTTCATCGAATGAACCGATCGTGTGTACGTGGCATTATAGGGACACAGAGAGCAATTAAATATATTGTATAAGCTTCTAAAACTGATCAAATTTGAAGTCTGTACCTAGTTGTATTTAAAAGGGGTTGTAAAGGAATTTTTTTTATTTTTTCATAATAAGCATCCTTTACCTGCAGACATTCCTCTTTTCACTTCCTCATTGTTCGTTTTTGCTCAGAAGTTGCTCTATTTCTTCTCTGTTCTGTTCACTTCCTGGTTGTCTAATTGTTAGTCACCACCGTGAAGGGAGACTTTACTGCGGTGGTCAGTGACGTGCTCACCCCCTCCTGGGAACTACATCTGTGCGGCAGGACGCTCTCTACGTGTTAGAGACTTCAAGGAGGTGTGAATTACTGGGCGTGCTGGGGAATTACTGGGAAATGTAGTTCCTACATGAACGAGCGCCGCAAACCAGGAAGTGAATAAGAGAACAGAAACTAGAACGTCGTAGGTGATATAAATGAAGGAATTTAATAGGTATGTACTTGTTTTTTAACAGAATCATTACACTATTCTGTCTGTCTACCTTGCAGACATTAATTTTAGGCAAAACAATTTTTTCCTTTACAACTCCTTTAACCATAATTATTACATGTTGCCGCAAAAGACGGCATGGGTTAATATGTTACTCCAAAACTGTGAAGAAAACCCGATTAGAGAAATGGGATGGTGGCTGTGGATGAGCCATATAGCCAGATGCAATTATCAGAGAGGGGAGCAAAGTTGGGTTTGGCATGAGGGACGGAGAACCTAAGGAGTGTCTGACATGTGCTGGTAAACAATGTATTGATAATTAGCCCATATTGGTTTAAAGCAGAGGTTCACCCTAAATATAAGCTCTCCCATGTGATCCAGCATACTGGCGTCAGCGCCAGTATGCTGTTTTTGTTTTTAAATCCCCCACTTACTGTATTATGTTGAATTTTAATTTCTTTCCCCCGCGGTGGACGGCTCTAGTATAGCGCGTCACATCTTACGAAAATACCCGATAAGGACTCGGGTAATCTCGGCGAAAATGCTCCGAGTCCTATTCCGGCGTTTTCGGAGGGCGTGACGCGCCATAGCCGTAGGACTAGGAGAAATACGGCGCCTGCGCAGTCAGCTCCTAGGTCTGTGCGCAGGCGCCGCATTTTCGCCAAGATTACCCGAGTCCTTATCGGGTATTTTCGTAAGATGTGACGCGCTATACTGGCGCCGTCCACCACGGGGGTAAGAAATTAAAATTTAACATAATACAGTAAGTGGGGGATTTAAAAAAGAAAACAGCATACTGGCGCTGACGCCAGTGTGCTGGATCACATGGGAGAGCTTATATTTAGGGTGAACCACCTCTTTAACCACTTAAGGACTCCCGCACGCACATATACGGCCACAGAATGGCACGTACAGGCACAAGGGCGTAAATTTACGTCCCCGCCTAAGTGCGGTTCGGGGGTCCCATCACTGGGACCCCCGAATCACTGCATTTAGTGTGACAGGCAGTGTAAAATCAGTTAGTGTTAGGTTCAGGATAGCCCCCCCACCCCCCCTAATAAAGTTTTAACCCCCTGATCACCGCCCTAGTTAACCCTTTCACTCCCTATTGCCAGCGTCACTAAGCGATCATTTTTCTGATCGCTGTATTAGTGTCGCTGTTCCCGCTAGGTAGCTATTTTTTTTTATCGCCAATTTTTTTTTTACTAAAGACATGTGGCTAAATAAATTTTGACCTAAATGTTTGACTAAAATTTAGTTTATTTGATTTTTTTTTTAACAAAAAGTAAAAAATAGTGTTTTTTTTTTCAAAAATGTCGCTCTATTTTTGTATATAGGGCAAAAAATAAAAATCGCAGAGGTGATCAAATACCACCAAAAGAAAGCTCTATTTGTGGGAAGAAAAGGACGCAAATTTTGTTTGGGAGCCACGTCGCACGACCGCGCAATTGTCAGTTAAAGCGACGCAGTACCGAATCGCAAAAACACCTTGGGTCATTTACCAGCGTATTGGTCCGGGTCTTAAGTGGTTAAGATAACATCTGCATGCCTTGTTTGGCTTAAAGCCTTAAAAATATTTAAATATTAATTGATCTATAGATCTTTTAGATAAAATAAAGAAATAATCATATAAATGTATATCTTTATCTCTAGGTTTTAAAATGATGGAAATGTTTGGGTTGGTGCAAAAGGAATATGCCACCTTGGATGGAGTCTCCATGGAGCCTGGAACTTTTAATAACTTTCCATGCTACAGAATACACAAAGACGCTCTGGTGTCCCAGCCCACCAAGTAAGTGCAAATCTAAAACTATTTTATGTAAATATAGACCACCTCGAGATTCAGTAATTATTGACAGTATTGTTAACTCCTCTAAGATTATAGAAGTGCAAACCTAAAAACTCATATCTTGAACCATAGTAGAAGAAATAAGAGATAAAGTAGTTCACATGGAACTTATACTGAAAAAAATGCCTGCTTGGAAAATGCTAATTTTGTTTGAATTTTCGGTGTCAAAACGATACAGTATATACAGCACAATATATGACTAAAAGTTTGTGGACATGTTTCAAAAAAGAAGGGGGGTGGGACTTTATATGAGGCATATAGAGATTTTGCCATAGGCCTCCATCCCTGTGGACATGTGACTAACTGTGAGAAACCATGAATCAGACCGAGACAGAAGTGCAGTTAAAGTGGGGGTTCATCCAAAAATAAACTATCTGACATTAGCTACATCCCTCCAGCATACTGCTAACATCTGCAGTATGCTGTTTTTCTTCTTTTTTTTTTCGGTACTTATCGGTATACGAGCCCTTGTTATCCGGCTCCGAGTGGGGGATTACTTCCGAGTATAGGCGTTCCTAAGTGAAGAGGAGTTGATTGACGCGCTGCTAAAGCGCGTCACGCCTTCCGAAAATACCCGAAGTGACACTCGGGTGTTTACGGCGCCTGCGCAGTCAGCTCTACATGGCAGGCGCAGGCGCCGTAAAAGCCCGAGTGTCACTTCGGGTATTTTCGGAAGGCGTGACGCGCCTTAGCAGCCGTCAATCAACTACTCTTCGCTTAGAAACGCCTACTCACCGCAGGATTCCCCACTCGGAGCCGGATAACAAGGGCTCGTATAACGATAAGTACCATGTTTAATGTCAGAAAGTGGATTTTTGGGTGAACCTCCGCTTTAAATACTTGTTTAATGATAATAATAAACAGAGTAAGCATAGTCAAAATATAGCCAGAGTTTAGAACCGGATCGGATAGTCAGCCAAGCCAAATATCATAGAGCCAGAGATAAACATAGTAGAACAGCAAGCAGTATCTGAAGCCAGAAGGAATGTCAGCCAAGCAAGTCTTCAATAGGAACACAGGAGTCTCTGTGATGTTGACCAAGGCAAAGGCAGAGAGCTTTGGAACTGGACGGCTTAAGTAGGCAGGACTGACAAGCAGGATATCATCAACAGGTGATTCATTGTGGAAAGATAGGAGCTGGCAATTAGCCGACAGCTATTATTAATAGCAACGATCATCAATTTTATCGTGACTGAGACATAATGGCGGACACATCGGACACTTTGATACTATTTTGGGACCATTGTCATTTATACAGCGATCAGTGCTATAAAATGCACTGATTCTCCCTGGTGTGGAGTGTCATGCTCGCCCCCTCCCTTGGACTACAAGAGAGTCAGGACGCCCACTAACACACAGCTCCTTTCTCTATCTGCAACGTAGAGAGAGTCCTGATTTCCCTGTAGTCCAAGGGAGGTGGCGAGCACGACACTCCACACCAGGGAGAAAGCCTCGCATTGCTATGCTTAGTTATAGACAGAAGAACAGGAAGTGAGGATTTCTCAAAAGAAATAAGGACAGTTAAAACCAAAATCAAAGGATGAGGTAAGTGAAGGAGGAATGCACTGAGGTAAAAGAAACTATTTAGGAAAAATAAATTGTACCTTTACAACCCCTTTAAGGTTACTCAGCAAGTCCAATTGCTTTTGACTTGTTATTACTAGATATGCTGAGAGTTGGATGACTGTTCCTTCATTTTAGGTGTTATACATGAGCTGTCTAGTGCCCTCCAGCAATGGAAGAAGGACATGCTCTGCCAGCTGGCTTGTAGTATATTCTGAGATTTTGTATTCTTTGCCACCTGGCTACAATCGACTGTCAAAAATGAGCTAGAAGTGCTATCTGCAGTAAAAAGTCAAATTTTTAATATTGTCCTTTTATGTTATCAGACATATCCATCCAGAGGGCCTCCCTTCAGATTATACCATATCCTTCCTTTTCCGAATACTTCCCGATACACCGAAGGAACCATTTGCACTGTGGGAAATCTTAAACAAAGACTATGAGCCATTGGTTGGAGTAATACTTGACAGTATGTTAATTTTTTTGCACATATTTATATAGAGCTTTATTAGGGTCATCTTGTTCCAAAGGACAACAGTGTCAATGTCATGTTGTATTAATCTGTAAATCCATGCACTCGTCTCAAATTCTTCCATAGCTAGGGCCTCTTTTCTGGTCCACCTGCATTAGTATGTATATAGTATAAGTATAAGTATCCTTGTGAAATTATACAGTTTTTCCTCCAAAAATAAGCCCGGGTCTTATATTGATTTTGGCAACAAAGGACACAGTAGGGCTTATTTTCGGGGTAGGTCTTACCACGTAATGTGCTGTTTTCTCTCCCCCTCTCTCTCCATGCCTAACAGGAATCCCCAGTGACTTCAAATGCTTGTAAAATCCTATAATCCACTCTATTACAGTAGTATATAATGTACAATGTGTGTGTTTCTGTAATATAATTGTGCCAAATACCTTCGTTATAGCGGCACTCTGCGCTTCTGTGACCCGCCGGAACTCTCTTCCCCGCATTTATATTAAAGAAACACACATATTGTACATTATATACTACTGTAATAGAGTGGATTATAGGGTTTTCCAAGCAATTTAAACTAGGGATTATATTGCAGCCATCTTGGAAAATAACGCAACATCTTATTTTCGGGGTAGGACTTATTTTTGAGGGAAACACGTTAGTAGTAGTATTGTTTTCATTGCTCTTTTTACCAGCCTGCAGACCCTTTGCTCCCCCATCTTCGTTGTTGTGCTATTGGAAGCCAAAGAAATTTCCTGAGCCAACTAAGTCATAGCTAAAGCTGGCCATGCATGGGTCAAAATGTGGCCAGTTCTGCAGGGACTGGACAAATTTTGATCCATGTATGGGCAGGGTGGTGGTACAGAAGTCGATCTACTGGCTGTGCTGATGTAGTGTATTCCTATAGCAGGGGAGTGTTCCTGCTGTCCGAATACAAAAGGCGGGAGGATTTTCCCATCCACCTTGAATGTGTGGAAGGGGAAATCAAGTAATTTTTCTGGGTGGAATGGTGATGTAAAGTATACTTGTGGTACCCTGACAAAAGTAAAGTATACTTGTAGTATCCTGAAAAGCAGGAAGAACACTGACACTGCTCTGCAAATAGTAAGTGTATCACAAAGTTGTTATAAGAAGATAGGCAAGTGCCCGCTTACCAATCCCAATAACCTTCGGTATTTAAGAGTGGCGTGGGGGCTCCGTAGCAGGCCTCTGCAGAGTCTGGCTCAGGGGGTGGCACTCAAATGGTCTGAATATCTGAATCTCTTCTATTTGCTATATAGATAAATCTTTACAGATATAGATACATCTTTACAGATCACATGGTCAACTTTCTAAGGGTACATGGGCTTAATTGTTTTCTTCTGAGTTGCTTTTTATGGGGCAGAAGCAAACAGATGCACAAATAACTTACACAAGGTAGCCCAACAGCCAAGTTTATAAAGATTCTCAGGGACAGGTTAGACTGAGTGTTGGTAATTTTAGCTAATGGCTAATATTACAGTGTTCACATGACTAGACCAAAAGAAAGATCATTAGAGACTTAGCAAGTTCACTTGTCTTGCCTATGTAGAACAAACCTTGTAGCCAATCTCAACAATTAACTGATCAAAAAGCAAATTTTTTTTTAAAGCCTGAATTCTGAACTGTCGATATTGTCAGTTGGCTTAATCTTGCCTGTCAATTGATAAGCCTGTTTTTAAGGGGATGTTTTAATTATATTAGTATTTAATTTAGCAGTGCAAAGGGTTAGTAGTCTGTCTCAACAATTTGCTAAGACTTTGTAAGTCCTTGTAAGGAGATGATTTTGTCCTTTTGGGGGTATTACCATCAGTGGGTTTCCCTATATACAGTGGGGATCGAAAGTTTATGCACCCCAGGTAAAAATTTGTATTAATGTGCATAACGAAGCCAAGGAAAGTTGGAAATATCTCCAAAAGGCATCAAATTACAGATTAGACATTCTTATAATATGTCAAAAAAAAGTTAGATTTTATTTCCATCATTTACACTTTCAAAATGACAGAAAATAAAAAAATGGCGTCTGCAAAAGTTTGGGCACCCTGCAGAATTTATAGCATGTACTGCCCCCTTTGCAAAGCTGAGACCTGCCAGTCATGGATTGTTCTCAATCATGGTCTGGGAAGACCAGGTGATGTCAATCTCAAAGGTTTTAAATGCCCAGACTCATTTGACTTTGCCCCAATAATCAGCACCATGGGTTCTTCTAAGCAGTTGTCTAGAAAACTGAAACTAAAAATAGTTGATGCTCACAAAGCTGGAGAAGGCTATAAGAAGATAGCAAAGCGTTTTCAGATGTCAATAACCTCTGTTCGGAATGTAATTAAGAAATGGCAGTCATCAGGAACAGTGGAAGTTAAAGCAAGATCTGGAAGACCAAGAAAACTATCAGACAGAACAGCTGGCAGGATTGTGAGAAAAGCAATTATAAACCCACGTTTGACTGCACGATCCCTCCAGAAAGATCTGGCAGACACTGGAGTTGTGGTACACTATTCCACTATATACTTGTACAAATATGGTCTTCAAGTGTCATCAGAAGAAAACCTCTTCTATGTCCTCACCACAAAAATCAGCGTTTGAACTTTGCAAATGAACATATAGACAAGCCTGATGCATTTTGGAAACAAGTTCTGTGGACCGATGAGGTTAAAATATAACTTTTTGTCCGGAATGAGCAAAGGTACGTTTGGAGAAGAAAGGGCACAGAATTTAATGAAAAGAACCTCTGTCCAACTGTTAAACATGGGGAAAATTTCACGAGTAGAAGGAAAAATGGATTCAATAAAATTTCAGCAAATTTTGCATGGTAACTTGATGCCATCTGTGAAAAACCTGAAGTTAAAGAGAGGATGGCTTCTACAAATGGATAATGATCCTAAACACACCGCAAAATCCACAGGGCATTACATCAAGAGGCATAAACTGAAGGTTTTGCCATGGCCTTTACAATCTCCTGACCTCAACATTTGAAAATCTATGGATAGACCTTAAAAGAGCAGTGAGTGACAGACAGCCCAGAAATCTCAAAGAACTGGAAGACTTTTGTAAGGAAGAATGGGCAAAGGTACCTCAAACAAGAATTGAAAGACTCTTGGCTTGCTACAAAAAGCGTTTACACGCTGTGATACTTACCGAAGGGGGCAGTACAAGATATTAACTCTGCAGGGTGCCCAAACTTTTGTAGACGCCATTTTTTTTGTTTTCTGTAATTTTGAAAGTGTAAATGATGGAAATAAAATCTAACTTTTTTTGACATATTATAAGAATGTCTAATCTGTAATTTGATGCCTTTTGGAGATTTTTCCATCTTTCTTTGGCTTTGTTATGCACATTAATACAAATTTTTACCTGGGGTGCCCAAACTTTCAATCCCCACTGTATTACGAGGTACAGATTAATTTGTTGTATACAACACCTAAATGAAAATGAGACTTAGTAATGACTTTCCCTTCTTTTATGGTGTCTGAACATACCTTTAGTAGCCTCCAAAACCAGGGTAATTTTTTAAGGTGCTTTCAGAAGTGACATCTGGACAGCAGTATATAGTTTTATACACTAAGCCTGGGCATAATTGTACATTACCCTAGCCTCTTGTATGTTTTATATAATCTTATATAAAGTGTTATCTCCTTAAACATATTTTTCTTTCCACACAGATAACGGTAAAACACTAACTTATTTCAATTATGACAATAAGGCACAGTTTCAGACTATTACCTTTGAAGGACCCGAGGTCAAAAAAATATTCCATGGCAGCTTTCATAAGGTGAGTTATGTTATGTAATGTGCATAGCATTGTATATCAATGAATTTCACACTATACAATATTACTGTGTGTTGGGGTAGATGTAAACCTTGGGAGAGCAGTGTTATGACTGTAAGCTGCAAATATTTGGCATGAACCATATTGGTCTCTTCTAACCAAGCAGAAATGTACATTGCTCTACTTATGTAGAACAGTGGTGGGAGTACCAGGCATTCACATCAGGTCAAGGAAATGGGTGAGCATCTTATCATTTAAAAACATATTTTTTTCATAATAGATGCACTCCAGTAATGGCTACATGGTATACCTCAGGTCTGGTTTCCTGATGTGACAACTGTAGGTCATGATGTGCAATGCACAAAGGCAGATCCATGTATATATAAATTATTGTAATTACCGGAAATTCTGACAAAACCGTGGATTTTATTCCGACGGTTGTTGGCTTAAACTTGTCTTGCATACACACGGTCGCACAAACGTTGTCAGAAATTCAGAACGCCGAGAACGCGGTGATGTACAAGATGTATGACGTCACTATTAAAGGGAAGTTCAAAACCAGTCGTGTTAGTAGAGGTTTAGTGAGAGACGATTCACGCTTTTCAGCCTCATGCTTTTCAGTCTATTACAGCGTAACGAATGTGCTATCTCCATTATGAATGCTAGTTTTACCAGACCGAGTGCTTCCGTCTCGTACTTAATTTTGTGCGTCGGAATTGTCGACATACGATCGGAATTTATGAGAACGGATTTTGTTGTCGAAAAATTTGAGAACCAGTTCTCAAATTTTTGCTGTCGGAAATTCCGACAGCAAATGTCTGATGGAGCCTACACATCAAAACTTCTGACAAAAAGCTCCCATTGGACATCTCCAGCCTAGTGGCCAGGTCCTGCAGGAGTATGACAGGCCGTGAGTACAGGTACAAACAGCCTTTATAATGAAGGACTTGGGCATTGTTCATAGTTTGTGCTCCACTCAAGAAACAGCACTCCATGCTGGAGAAGAAATTCCATGTCCATCAGGCTGCAAGGGTTGAGGTGGCTAAAAGAGTCTGGAAGACAGAGAGCCGGGATGATTAGGTGAGTGCAGAGGACTGAGGGAATTTGGAGATCTCAGAGGAGTGAGAGAGCCTGGGATGTCAGAACAGTCCCTATCAAAAGGGCCAAGGAGTGGGCCCATACAGCAGTGTTTTGTATCTGAATTAACCTGGGGAGACAGGAGTGTTACGAGAACTGGAAGAGCTGGGAAGGCTGAATGAAACTGTATAAGACCATCTGAGTGACCAGCCAAAAGCCAAAGTTAAGGCTTGAAGAGGGAACCAGGAGGCTCTATATTTTCTTTACTTGAAAATCCCCTGTGTGGGCTGCTATTTTTGTGGAACTTTGATTTTGTTTAAAAAAATAGGGCCAACAAGTCATAAAACCACAGTTTTGACTAGCATGGCTTCACTAGAATTTCTTGTAACTTTGAGCTAAACAACCCCTAATATCACAATATGTATATTTGGTATCTATCTATTTTAGTAGCCTAATCCTATTTTAGTATCTCTTTAAAGTATTATTTTCTTTTATCTGTGCCAGGTACATATTATAGTTACCAAGACTAATGCTAAGCTAATCATCGACTGCAAACAAGTTGGGGAAAAGCCAATAAACCCTGCCGGAAATATCACAGTAGATGGTCTAGAAGTCCTAGGTCGGATGGTGAGATCCCGAGGACCCAAAGACAATTCTGCTCCAGTAAGTACAAACAGGGCCCTACTTTGTTAATGCTTCCCAAAAAGTAGAGATACCCAGTAAATAGCTTGGAGTATAATCGCCCATTCATTGGCAAACCCACTCAGCACATTCCTGTGGTACAACTTACCCCGTTAGGCAATAAATTTACATTTATTACATTTTTCTATTATCCTACCACAGAATGGAGAGCAAGTGTTAATGCAAATACTCCTTACATATATGGGTGGATAAAAATAATTGATTATCGGAGGCTCAAGAACAAAAAGAGCTTTCTACATAGTGCTTTATATTGTAATAAGGACAAGGAAAGGGGATATAGAGTAAAAATGTGTGGCGTCTGTCCAATAACAGCCAGCAGAATCAACAGAATGAATAATTTGTACTAAAGGGTTCTATTGTTTGTAGTGGGAAAGGAAGTTTTGTGTTTGTGTGACAGTCTTACAAGAATTATTGGTTTACTGAGCTGCCTACTTACTGAAAAATGCCCTTCAAGTGAAACTAACTGAAGGATTGATGTTAGGAGCCGTGTAATAAATGTTTATTAAAGCAGTGAATCATATAATTGGTTTTAAGTGAGGGAATTACATTACACAGGCTCTTGAGTTTTTTTGTTTTTTTTTAAATAAGAGGCTAAACATATTTTGTTTGCATGTGACATCAGTTAAGTGATATGTTCCTAAAGCAGAATTAACTGTAAAAAAAAAGAAAATTGTGAACAGGCATGTTTTTTATTGCAGAAGAGATATGCAATATCTTCTTTGCAATTAAATATATTTTCCCGCCTATTCGCAATTCTCTGCAAACGTACACTGAACTGCACAGCTCAATTTACACTGCAAGTATGCCAGGAGAGATGTTGGCCAATCAAATCAGCCAAAGACTGGCACCCAGAAGGACCAGGGGAATATTTGTAACTTTAGTTGCGCATTAACCTTTTCATGACCATATTGTAGGTCACTGAAGCCTAGATGCCTTGTATAAATTTACAGTGTATTCCCAGGTTCACACTATGCTGGTTTCATGGTGGCCACGTTTGTACTGTCACAGCAGCCTATTCATTTGAGTCTTTTAATAATGACATCCTGGTATTGTAAGTATTTCTCTGCTGTTATATTGCAGCATGCAATATCTATACTATCCAGAGAATCCTGGGATCTATGATAACATCCCTGGGCCTGAGGCCGTTCAACTGAACAATCTCCAACCTGTAATTCTTAGGTACTAACTGATGTTTAATGTCTAATTTGCATTTCCTGTTTTTTATCTCAGTTCCAGCTGCAGATGTTTGACATTGTGTGTACATCAACCTGGGCCAACCGTGACAAGTGCTGCGAACTTCCGGCATTGGTGAGTATATAATATCTCTTTCTTTCCTCTGAATATGGGCAGATTGTACTGAGATTGCCCATCTCTGCTTCTAATTGATAGGTGGTTCACCTTTTCTATGTTGGTGGATCAATATCAATATCTCTAGGCCTCGTACACACGATCAAATCTGTCCGCTGGAAACGGTCTGCTGGACCGTTTCAGCAGACAGATTCGATCGTGTTTACGGCCGAGCCGACGGATTTGGCCACCCGACAGATTTCAAAGCATGCTTTGAAATCTATCGGGTGGGAATCCGTCCGCCCGACATGTCTGCTGGTTAGTACACTTACCAGCAGACATGTCGTCCAGCACCGCCGCCGAATGGATTCGGCGCATGCGCGGAAGTGTTTTACTTCCTGGTGCGGTGACGTGGCGGCGTCAACGTCACCGCCACGTCACCGACACGTCAGCGCGCCGTCTGCTGGCGGGGATTTTGGTTTGCTCGTGTGTACATGCGAGCAAACCAAAATCCCAGCAGACAGATTTGTTCAAATCTGTCGGACAGACAGATTTGAACAAATCTGTCTGCTCGTTTGTACGAGGCCATGTTAGCCTCATATGTCATGGGTAGACCATATACAGGTTGACATCCAGCAGACAAGGTCTACAATGATCTTAATTTGACTTGATTCGGGCACAATTGGGTTTGTTGTTTCAAACAAAGAAAGTTTATTACTGAATTCAGATTCCAGGGAACATCATGAATGTCAGTGAATCCTCAGAACTTTGTTAGTGATGACCAATACACACAATGGATGATGGCAAACCAAGATCATTGAAAAAAAAGTATGAATCTGCGCTATATATATGCTATGACAAGTGCGTGACCAATGACTGAATGAATAAATAAATAATTACATCAGTGGCTGCCCCTACATGTGTACTCCACCTAAATGGAGTGTAGATAGAAAGGAATAAAGTATTTAGGTAGTGGCGCCTACTAAGGTGTATGCCAATAAATGCTGTGTAAAAAAGTGCTTTGCTTAAAATTACTGTGAAACAAAAAAATTTAATAAATAATGATTCTCAATATGTGAAACCACTATGGTGTTGTGATAAAGTGCTAATGCTTCTAAAATATTATCACTGTGAACCAATAAATAAATAAATGCATAAATATGAATAAATAAATAACACGTATTCAAAAGTCCATATTAGAAATATTTTCAAACTTCATGGAAAAACTGCTGCGTGCTCCTTGCAAAAATCATATATCTTCAGTGAATCCCTCCGTGCTCTCGCTCTCTATGGTCTAATAGGTCCCACACTCACCAGATCCAATCCCCCATACAGGGGTGACAGGCAGCCACAGTATGAGCTCAGTACAGCATTCTGGCAGATCTTTGTTTGTCTCCCAGTGTAAGATTCTCTTTGTGGTGACCGCTCAGTGAAAGAAATAGAGTGCCCAATAGCATGATACCGTTTTCACATAAACTCAATTTTATTAAATAAAAACAGGTACTCACATTTAAAAAGCTAGATTCAAGCATTGTATTAAAGTGCTGTGACCAAAACATGCGATCGCTCTACCGGTTTCGTCGCTCTGACGTCATCTGGAGTGCCAGATGATGTCAGATCGACGAAACTGGTAGAGCGATCGCATGTTTTGGTCACAGTACTTTAATACAACGCTTGAATCTAGCTTTTTAAGTCCCGGCCAGCCGCCTGTCTGTTTATCTACTTGACTTCCCTGGCAGAGTAATCTTTCTCCACACCCCATAAAGCAGTAACTGGGGGGCCCGGAGAGTGAGACTTGACAGGCTGTGAGGCGGGCCGCAACGGGCAGAGAGTCGCTGATTGTTGCCATTACTAGTAAAAAAAAAATATGTCCCTGGATTTCATTTTAAAAATCTGGACACCTTATGCTAAGTGGCCCTTGGGAACGCTTGAAAGCACCCACCAAGCTCCACTTGTGGTACTACTGTGTGTGCTAGGCCTTACCAAAAAGCTTCTGATGCATTATTTTCATAGTAAAAGATAGATAGTTTCTTTACACCAATCTCTCCATCCAAAATTAATGCACTTGTAAACAGTCTGGATTTTTGCCTCCTTAGACTTAATTGTCTGCTGCTGCTCCCAGGATAAATGATTAGTTTAAAGATTAATGAGTAGTTTCTTCTAGTTTGGCTGTCAACCATCTTGGGTGATTCCCAAAGAGTGCAGACACAAAGCTGCTGGTGCTTTCCAAAGAGCTGATCTAGCATTAAGCAATGATGCTTATTGTGAGCTGGCATATTTACTACATGCTAATAAATTACCTAATCTATAGTTAGTAGGGTGACAGGGTCGTTAAAGCTGAACTTCAGTTAAAGAGGAGGTTCACCCTAAAACTACTCTGTCCCATAGCATCCAGCATACTGGCGTCAGCTGGATGCTATGGGACAGAGTAGTTTTAGGGTGAACCTTCGCTTTAAGTATAAAAACAAATAATGCAATTCTACATATTACGTGTATTTTTTAATTTAATTAATGTAAATGCCCACAATTGACTTGTTATCAGTCTTTTGTAATTCCCTGTACAGCAGCACTTAAGCCAGCCATAGATAGAGCAATTTTCTTAGATTGGAGGAAAGAAGATTGCTTGACTCCCCTATTATCACAGTCAGTGTTGATAGGGGAATCTCTTTTGTGGAGCCATTGTGTTCTCCCAGTGAGGAGAAGGGATCGTGTGTACAGGGCTTTTAGTGGGCGATCTCAACCAAGCTGTGATTGGATTAAACCACCAACATTATGGCGAGGGATGTCACATGGCAGGTCAAGAACATAGAGCTAGTCACAGAGCTTAGTGTGAATGAGAAACACTGCTCTAAAGGTTGGAGCTCACTTTTCCACTTGTGGTGACTTTACAACCAGGAATGTAGGGGAAGTGTGTTGTAGTTCTTCTGATACGTCACAGGTCAGAGAAATACGATAGCCATCTTCTGTAAATAAGCTACAATATTATGTAATTTAGCTGTATCTATATTACAATTTCTCAGTTGTATCCATGCACATGCTTACGGGTTACATTTCTGTTTTCCCTTACAGAGAGATGAAGCCACCTGTCCTCCTCTTCCAAATACCTGCTCCTGCGAGCAAGAGAACAAAGGATTACCGGGGCCCCCAGGACCTCCGGTATGATATGTCACTGATTGTGCTCAGACATGCAAATGCTTGTAGCGCTGGGACTTGCGCTGGTGCTGAAGTTAGAATTCAATATATATGACATGGCAGGTTCCATTGTCTATGTATCACTGTGTAGCTGGCTGTTATTACACCTGGGCTCAAAACTTTCTATGTGTTTAAAAGCTGCCTCTTTTCTTGTCTATATACGGTACTTACTTGCCAACCTAAATAACAGATAAATAGGAACTTGGAAACCCTTCTGACATTTTCACATCTTCACTGTGTTACAAATGCAAATATGCAACTTACACAGAATAAACTCAGCAAGCAGGGAACAGGTCCAACTATTACTAGGCCTGTGTGATTTAAGTTGAAGGCTCAGTAAAGCGGTTCAGTAAAGCGGTCGATAGGCACACAAGTGAAGCTGCATGTGCAGATTTGTCTCTCCCTATTGATGACCAAAATATGTGCTGAACCTCCGTTATCACACGGGTTATAAGCAGCCATAGGAGAGCCACAAATAAAGGTTTTTAATGTCTTCTGGTTGAACTTGATAGACATTCCTTTATCAGCCTGACTAACTGACTAATGCCGCGTACACACGATCACTTTTTGTGATGAAATAAAACAACGTTTTAACCACTTAAGGACCGCCTACTGCACATATACGTCGGCAGAATGGCACGGCTGGGCAGATCAACGTATATATACGTTGGTTTTAGTACTCAGCCGTGGGGTAACGGGCGCGCGCCCGCGGCACGCTCCCGTGACCCGGTACGAAGCTCCAGGACCGGGACTCGCGGACCCGATCGCCGCTGCAGTGCGGCGATCCGTCCCTGGATCTGAAGAACGGGGAGAGCCGTGTGTAAACACGGCTTCCCCGTGCTTCACTGTGGCCGCAGCATCGATCTCGTCATCCCTGTTATAGGGGGACGCGATCGATGACGTCACACCTACAGCCACACCCCCCTACAGTTGTAAACACACACACAGGGAACACTCAAAGTCACAGCGCCCCCTGTGGTTAACTCCCAAACTGCAACTGTCATTTCCACAGTAAACAATGCAATTTAAATGCATTTTTTGCTGTGAAAATGACAATTGTCCTAAAAATGTGTCAAAATTGTCCGAAGTGTCCGCCATAATGTCGCAGTCACGAAAAAAATCGCTGATCGCCGATATTAGTAGTAAAAAAAAAAAAAATTAATAAAAATGCAATAAAACTATCCCTTATTTTGTAAACGCTATACATTTTGCGAAAACCAACCGATAAACGCTTATTGCGATTTTTTTTACCAAAAATAGGTAGAAGAATACGTATCCGCCTAAACTGAGGAAAAAATATTTTTTTTTTATATATTTTTGGGGGATATTTATTATAGCAAAAAGTAAAAAATATTGCATTTTGTTTAAAATTGTCGCTCTATTTTTGTTTATAGCGCAAAAAATTTAAACCGCAGAGATGATCAAATACCACCAAAAGATTTGTGGGGAAAAAAGGACTCCAATTTTGTTTGGGAGCCACGTTGCACGACCGCGCAATTGTCAGTTAAAACGACGCAGTGCCGAATCGCAAAAAGGGGCAAGGTCCTTTACCTGCATTTTGGTCCGGGTCTTAAGTGGTTAAAAAACGTCATTTAAAATGATCGTGTGTGGGCAAAACTTTGTTTTATGTCTTCTGAAAAACGACCAAAAAAAAAAAAAATCGAACATGATTCAATTTTTTATGTCATTTTTTAGAATGTTGTTTTTTGTGTCATAAAAAATGATCGTGTGTGGGCAAAACGACGTTTAAAATTAAGTTTTTAAACCCGTGCATGCTCAGAAGCAAGTTATGAGATGGGAGCTTCAATGGAACAGAGTGCCGTTGAACGTGGTGTACGTAACCGCGCTTTGCAAGAGCATTTACAGAAAACGATGGTGTGTAGGCAACGTCGCTTTTTAAAATGAAGTTTGAAAAATGTCGTTTTGTTTTGTGAGATAAAACAACATTTTTTTACATCACAAAAAGTGATCGTGTGTACGCGGCATTAGTGTCAGAGAGGCTTTTATATGACTGCATTTGACATCCTGCCTTTTGATTTCCAGGCAGATATCTGCTGCATTTGAAGCCACATAAAGCCAGAATATTATAAAGAGATGTCTTTATATTAAGACATTATTGTGTATTTGCCAGAGGACTATATGATAAGTAGACACTATTAAATTTGGGCTTTTTGGCAAGAAACTAAATTTGGGGACACCTCAAGATAAAACAAAAATCACTCAAAGTGTTTTTAACCTTAAAGTGGTTGTAAAGGTTAATTTTTTTTTTAAATAACCTCCTGCCAGTAAAGCAAAGATCTGCCAGTTTGACTTTTAGGCCACGTACACACGATGAGACATGTCCGCTCAAACATGTCCGACGGACCGTTTCCAGCGGACATGTCTCATCGAATTTTGGTCCGATGGCGTGTACACACCATCGGACTTAAGTCCCCTCGGGCAGAGGACGCGGTGACGTGGCGGTGACGTTGACGCCGCCACGTCACCACTCCAGGAAGTAAAATACTTCCACACATGCGTCGAATCCATTCGACGCATGAGCAGAGATTTCTGTCCGCTGGTTAGTGTACTAACCAGCGGACATATCCGACGGACATGTCTCCGGGGACAAATTTCAAAGCATGCTTTGAAATTTGTCCGCTGGGAAAACATGTCTGCTAGCCCATACACACGATCGGATATGTCCGCTGAAGCGGTCCGTCGGACCAGTTTCAGCAGATAAATTTGATCGTGTGTACGTGGCCTTACAGTGTTGGAAGGGGTATTCTCCAATTAGAGAATCCAGTGGATGATCTTTATGATATTTCACCTTTATCTATTTCTTCTGGTAACTCTATTATTATGTTTCTACCTCATTTTAGGGTGGTGGTGGTATGAGGGGACAAAAAGGACCACAGGGAGAAAAAGGGCAACCGGTAAGTGTTTTTATTTTATTTTAAGTTCTATATTGACAATAATTCATATTTCTATGATTATTTTTCCTCTCTATTCATTACAGGTACTTATATAGCGCTGTAAATATATGCAGTGCTTTACACACACACATGTATATATATATATATATATATATATATATATATATACACATTGTGCATTTACATCAGTCCCTGCCCTCAAGAAGCTTACAATCTAAGGTCCCTAACTCATATTCATACATACACATATTAGGGCCAATTTGGACAGGAGCTAATTAACCTACAAAGACGTATTTGGTGTGTAGGAGGAAGCCCACACAGGCACAGGGAGAACATGCAAACTCCAGGCAGGTAGTGTCACAATTGGTATTTGAACTAACGACCCTAGTGCTGCTAGATGGAAGTGCTAACCACTTAACCACTGTGCTGCTGAGTTATTTAAAATGATTTTTTTATATATTTATTCAATTTTTATAGGGTTCAGACGGCCCGCCAGGCCCATCAGGCCCACCAGGAATTCAGGGACAACCCGGACCACAGGGACCAAGTGGACATTCCATTCAAGGACCACCTGTAAGATTATTTCTGTCTTCTTTATTGAACTAAGTTTCTGGAGAATGTTAATGAGCATTTGCACAAAGAACCAGAGAAGTTCTGTGCCACAGAGGACAGAGTCTAGAAGTTGGGTTAATTACAGAATGGAGCAGACACCAGTCAAAGGCGATTATTATCTTAAAATTGTGTGTTACTGGCCTTCTGAAAGTGTCCCTTTCACTAAAGTACATATTTTAAATGAAGACATACCTGTAAAAGAAGTCAGTAAGTACTACCTTTTCTGCTGCCTGTGCTGCAGGTAAACCGACACTTCCACGGGCATTGATCTCCCATGGTCCCCCCACCAGCTCTCCCCTCTCACTGGTTCCTCCTGCTGATCTCCACATCACTGTTGAATACTGTAATGGTCAAAAGGACTAACTAGGAAGAACTGGGAAACTAGGGGACTCAGAAGACTGCCAAAAGTGAAGATTTCTCAGCATTGAAGTAGAGTTTAGTGATGAGAGCAGTAGAAAGGGTGATTATTTGCTGGCTTCCTTAACAAGAACTAATTCATTTAAAATCGGGGGTGCTTTAGGAATTCCAATAATACCTTGTTTTAAGATAGTAATGTCAAAGATGTAGCTGGGCCCTCTGGACATCCACCAAGCCCTAGGTTCCTGTCTGTCAGTTTTTTTTCTTTTGCACCATCATGTCCAACTGGAGAGATTTTCCCTTCAATTTATTGTTTCACTAGAGCAGAGGTCTCCGAACTGCGGCCCGAGAGCTGGATGCGGCCCCTTGCTTGCCTTTATCCTCCCCTTGGTGTACTAAATATCCCTCCCATTGATATGAGGCACTATTCTGCCATCTGACACTGGCCCACCATTTCTCCCACTGACACCACTAATGGGGCACTATTCCCCTCTATGATAACATTGATGGGGCACTATTCCTCCCACTGATACCAGGAAAATTTCCACTCACGCTAGGCAAAGTCCAGCCCTCCTAAAGTCTGAAGGACAATAAACTGGCCCTTTGTTTAGAATGTTTGGAGACCCCATGCACTAGAGGATTTCCCTTCCTATTTTGAACACAACTCAAAATGCTAGATTTCATGTCACTTTCTCCCCAGTGGTCACCAGGACAAATAGAGTGACTCTCCCTAGTGGGCACACAGATAGCAATACAATTTGACGGGTATTCTATCTCTCACAATTGTATCCAACCCCCCCCCCCCCAAATGTAACTTTAGATACATGTTTTGTATAGATGTGTGATATTTACCCTTACTAAAACATACAGTAATATCCTAGATGGGATTAAGTATGAGGACAAAATTCTGTGTCTTACGTTGTATTGCAGAATTAGGAAAGTGGAAGGCATTTTGTGTAATCTTCACTTTTATACATGTTGCTTATGATGAAGTATTTCTAACCTAAGAGTGTAGCATGGTAAAGCATTCCTACAACAGAAGGTATTCACATATATACTTAAGAGGATTATTCCTCATTTCAGGACAGTGAGCTACGTCATGCAAATCAGACCTTTTATGTCCCAGTAGTCAATTGCATATCCAGAACTGCTGGCATAAAGCAAGGATACAGCCTATTATAGAGCCATTTGTTCCAAACTGTATATTTTAGTCTTTTTGGCCATCATCAGTATAGTTTATGGAAATCATGCCTTCTATGGCGCAGGACTTGGGATGGGAAAGTATAACCTTATGGTAGGAAGGGACTAAAGAAATAAAATAGCCCTCAAATGAAATAAGTGTGTAGTTCAGTAGTCTTCTGAGAACAAATGATATTTACAGGGCTCATTGCATATTTCAAAAATACAAGGATTTTTCCCCATTTCAGCATAGTGAGTGAGCCAGGCCAATCATTTCTTTACGCAGAATGTAAGTTTAATTCATACAAAAACAAATCTCTATTTAGATGAGCTGGCTCACTAAAGTTCTTCAGCACAGTGTCACCAGTGAAGTTAGCGGTTTACCATACTGTTATAACCCTATGAATATATATAACTTCTCAATTTTTTTAGGGTTCTCCTGGTTCAAAGGGAGATAAAGGAGAAGCTGGAATGCAAGGAAATCAGGTAACCTGTTGTGATTATTTATATTATAAATGCATTATTACTCTGCTGGGAGATCCAATGTCTAAACTGTAAAAACTATAGACAAAAGGTTGTGGACACCTGACTGTCCCTTTTACACTGTATGGCCAAAAGTATGTGGACTTCTCTCCAAATGATAGACACACTGAAATATTTTGTTTTGGAATTTCATTTTCGTCCGAAAAATTTATTACTTTAGTTACTCCCGAATTTTTTTTTCATTTACTTTGTTTTATTAAAAAATGCATTCTGAAGATCCGAATGAATTAAGGTCGAATCTGTCAATTGAAGGCTTATGGTGTCTGTCGAATGTTCTAAGAAGATTTGACGAAGCAGCTAAACTGTACAACACCGCAATCTATTTGCGTCGTTTACGTAAGGCGTCGGATCGGCGTAAATTTACCCCTGCTATATGAGGCGCAGGCAATGTTAAGTATGGACGTCGGAACAGCCATCAAATTTCAAGTCGGTTACGTCATGGGGCTGGGCGTAGGTTATGTTTCAAGTCGATAGCATTGACTATTTGCGACGTGATTTTGAGCATGCGCACTGGGATACGTTCACGGACGGCGCATGCGCCGTTCGTAAAGAGCGTCAATTACGCGGGGTCATGATAGATTAACATACAACACGCCCACTACCAGCCAAATTTGAATTAGGCGGGCTTACGCCGACACATTTACACTACGCCACCGTAACTTAGGGCGCAAGTTCTTTCAGAATATGGAACCTGCCTCACTAAGTTACGAAGGCGTAGTGTATCTGAGATACGCTATGCCCGCCTAAAGAGAGGTGACTCTTTCTGAATCTGGTCCTAGATCTTTTCATCCATCATCAGTATTTGACCTCACATATTCCCATAGACACTCCAAAATGTTGTGTAAAACCTCCTCGGAAGAGTGCACACTAATATAGTGCCATAAGAAGGAGATTGGGGGCAACTCCACATTAATGCCTATGGTTTTGGAATGAGGTGTCCAGCAAGCTCATGTAGATGTGATGGTCAGTTGTCCACAAACTGTTGTCCATAAAGAATAAGTAATAATAGTGCAGATCACTCCTTCTCTGCCCCATGCACTTGGCAGAATCTGTCAAGGTTTACTGGCCACTTTTAGTTTTTCTAAGGCTAAAGGTTTGCTCAATATGTAAGTGATAGTGACTTGGTATGAAATAATCTTTTTATTGTAATTGTGACAAGCTGGGGTGCTGTTAGGACTTGCTGTTTGGATTTTCTAAGCATTCACTGATATCAGTTTATTGCCTAACAAGATGAAATTGGATGTATAATGTCAAAACATTCACCTATTATGATGTTTTATTTTGTAGGGAGTTCCTGGCACAACGGGGTCTCCTGGAATGGAAGGACCTGCGGGACAAAGGGTGAGCTATTTCATGAACAAACATGAACACTTTATTAATTACGGTGTAGTGAGTTTATCACATTTAAAGTAATATTATAGATGTAAAATTGTAAAAAGGAGACAATATAGATACTGTATTACTTTGTTAATTCATGATGGTGTTGCAGAGCAAACTTGCACTTTCTTCACCTCCTATTTAAAACTGCCGTCCTGATTTTTGAACTCTGTTCTGTTACTGTATACCAAGATAAAAATAGTATCTCCTCTTTTTTTTTTTTTTTACCTTGCATAGAGTGGGAAAGGGTTTCAGGAAAATTTGTTTTTAGGCCTCAATCACATGGGCTTACCTATCTGTACACCAGTACAAAGGGCTCTCTTTGCCCACACGGGATGTGCAGGTGTTCCATGCATCCAGTCCCATTCATATCTTTTGGGATTCTGCAGCTGCATGGTCACAGCTATTGACCTAGTTTAACAGCTTTGCAGATGCTTGTCCCCACGCCCCCCCACGGTTGTCAAATTGGGAACCTCGGCTATGTCCGTGCAGCTGTTGTATCTCAACAAACATAGACACCAGTCTATCCAGTTAAACTTGTGTGGGTGTGTGCATGTGTTTATGTTAATAATAATTCCCATATCCCTGTATACTACATTCGCTAAGATGCCCATCTAACAGTTTTTTTTAAACTATCGACATCCCCTGCTTTCACCAACGCTTTGTAGAAGGGAGTTCCGCATCCTTACAACTATGACAGTAAAGAACCCTCTACGTAGTTTAAGGTTAAACTGCTTCTCCTCCCATTTTATTGAGTGGCCGCTTGTCTTTTTAAGCCCCCTGAGACTGAATAGTTTTCTCCCTATGTGATAATCACCATTGAGGTATTTGTGTATCACTATCATATCTCCTCTCAATCGTCTCTTCTCCAGGGAGAATACTGTAACGGAATGAGACTTTTGAAGGATGCAGTGTACTCCTGTGCCAGCTTCACCAATGACTCTTGGGTCATCCTATGTCCCCTAGGGGCATAGGATGACTGAGGAATTATATCATAAATTACATGAGATGGGACATTACTGATAATTCATGTATTGCAGGATATCTTGAAATATTACAAGTTGTTAAAGTCTTACTTCAACAGGACAATAGAGTGTTTTCATTCAATGTGGGGACACATGCTTTTGAGGTGTTAATTGAGTCTGCTCCTAGATATTTCATTGTGTATGCTAATGACACTGTTTTGTGTGAAGCAGTCTAAAGGTCAGACGTCTCTTTTCAGGTGTAGTGTATTAGCATGTCAATTACGTCTACAAAGGAATGTGCATTATGTAGCAGTGAATAGATTATCTCAGATTTAGAACGTCTGTCTAAGAATGTGACTTGTCAGCTTTAGTAATTAGTTCATGTTAATTATGTCAGACCGGTGCCGAAAAGTCTGTGGGATGTGTATTGGAGACTCGTTAGCCCCCCTATTGTGTGATGTGTGGGTGGAGTGTGTCTTTGTCCCTGTAATTATTGCAGCATGCTTTTTGGTGTATAAAAGACTGAGTTTTACCATTAAATGTATTCATTCATTTTGGAACCAGAACCAGAGCTTGTGTCTCGGTTATTCTGGGGAATGGAATGGGTCGTGTCTGCCGGATTGTGGAGTGTTGGATAAGCTGTCTTGGCTTGGTGGAATGGGAAATCGTAAACGGTGTTGTCCGTTACAAACACGTTTAATGTTTATAATGGTTCCTTGTTACTGAAGTCCTCCAGTCCCCATATTAGCTTTTTTGCCCTTCTCTGGACCCTCCCCAGCTTCAGCACATCATTCCTGACGAGTGGTGACCAGAACTGGATGGCATACTCGATGTGGCCACACCTGAGTTTTGTAAAATACTCTTTTTAATGCATGCTAATATTCTGCTTGCTGCAGCTTGGCATTGCATTCCTGTGATCTACTAGGACCCCCAGGTCCTTTCCATCCTGGATTCCCCCAGAGGTTCTCCCCTAGTGAGTAGCTTACTTTCATATTTTTGGCCCTCAAATGCATTATTTTATATTTTTCAACATTAAACCTCAATTGCCTCACTTGGCACTGAGACTAAACTATCAGAAAAGAAAGTAAAAAAAAGGAGAGGGTGCACCAGCCTTGTGCATTATCCTTTGATGTATTAAAAGAAAATGATTAAAAGCTACTCACAAGCTTCAAAAGAAAACCAAAATGTAACAATCTTTGGTTAATGATGATCTGTCTACTGGTAGCAGTCTCCAGATCCTAAAAAGAGGACATACGAACCGCAGTGGCTGACGCGTTTCAAAGGGTTACCTTCTTCCTCAGCTTAGTGCTCACAGAACTCTCCTCTATGCAGTGATTAATTAGCCTTAGGGACACATATAGGTCCTAACGATCTCCAGCCTCCAGGCTCCAAGCTACCAGCTCTTGATGCATCCCTCAGGGCTCCAGATTCCATGTAGAAATGGAACAATATGCCTCCCATGGTGTAAAATGTTTCAAACATGCAATGGTTTATTAAAAACAAATTGAAGCTTACATTAAAAAGTAGTTAAAAACACAATGGGATTAAAACAACGGTGTTAGAACACCTCTTACATTACTTCCGGTCTGCGAATCACGCTCTACGCGTTACGTCACTTCACATGACTTCATCAGCCACCCCTTGTCTCTGCCCCCTACCCACCCTTTGGTTCCATCCTCTACCCACTTCCCACCCACAAGAAAATACCACACCCAGCAACAAAAGATACACCCCAACAACATTAGACCCCCTTCTCCAGTAGCAAAAATTTCTCTCTCAGCAGCCAGCATCAATAGACCTCTCCCTCATCAGTAGATCTCTACCAGCAACATAAGCCCCCCTCCCCCAGCAACAATAGACCCCCCACCAGCAACAATAGACCCTCACATAAAACAGATCCCCACCAGTGACAATAGATCCCCCAGCAGTCAGCATCAATAGACCCTCCAGCACACCTCACACACCTTGCTATTACATACATTCAGTGCTGGAGGTGCCGGGACTGTGTTCCCCCACATTCCCACTGAAAAAAAGCCCTGTATGTGTATATATATATATATATATATATATATTATCTCTATTGGTGCTAAAACAGTATGGTAGGTAATAGCTATATATCACTTAATGCAGTACAGCATCAATTGTGTTTCTCACCATCACCTGTGCACCTAAAAATGTTTAATTATATGAATAAGTCAACTACTTCATCAGGCTTCTATATAATATATGTGATATCAGAGGGTTAATATTTGTTTCCTTAAATAACTGCCTTAGGAATTGCTCAGCAATTTTGTTTAGGGAGTTTTCTAAACACTTCTAGTTCAGCATTTCAAATTACTAAACCTGTGCCAAGCTGACATCGGGCCGAGCCAGAATGGGTAATCATAATGTAAATGTTACTTTGTACATTATGAACTGTACTGTGATAGGAAAACAGACTTAAAGTCAGCTCCCAACAGATATAAAAGACACAAGCGAATGCAGCTCTATTCATTAATACAATGATTGGGATAGGAAGTCAAATTCTGGTACTTAACCTGTTTGCTTTTAAAAAAAAATTTAATCATGTATTTGGTATTAGCTTTTTATACAGCAGAGCTCAGAGAGGTGGAATCAGTTGTCATGTAGTGCTCATGTTCTAATATGGAACATCCCAATAGAAGAGAGAGAATCGAAATGATAGAACCATTAAAAAGTCAAATGATAGCGTTGCACTCTGGCGACGGAGAAAGCATAATGCAGAAAAAAATAATAATTGGCAGAACCAGTCACAGAAGTGACTTTGCAAATCACTGTTTGTTTGGTTGTCGTTTTTTTTTTATTCAATTTGTAATAAAAAATAATATATTGTTCTTTAATACCTTGCATCTCAATGCCTATAAAGTCCAATACAAATTCCTCCAATAGTATCCTCAAATTAATTGGATGTGGCACATATGTATTTTTCTTGGTGTCCATAGTACCACTCCGTGGTGATACCTTAAAATTCTCAACTGCAGATAATTAGTTGATGTGGCTGTGGCTATAGTGAATTTAGATTTACATTCCCACATTATTCCAGACTTTGACATTCTATGAAAATATGTTACATCATGTAACGTCACACATATGTTACAAAACTGGGAATGATAATTTGCAATGTATGGCTCTCATGTATAGCTATTACGGAGTTTAACTATATGTACTGTATATTACCTTTTTTTACTTTTGGGTATATTTTTCACCAAAAGAGTGAAAATAGTAGTTCACCTTTTCATGGTACTTTTACAAAAAGATCTCCTTTAAATCAAGTCTACTAGAAGAAGGAGGGGACCCCGAAAACGCATTGGCTTCATTATCAAATCAAATTAAAGGACTACCGTCTACAGAAAGTAATGATAAAATGGGCAAAGCTTTTTTATTTTATTTTACCCAAAAGTGGAACTTCCGCTTTAAGCACTCCTCGCCCCATTACATGTCACATTTGGCATGTCATTTTTTTTGGGGGGGGGGGAGTGGGTGCTTTGTTAGGAGTGGAACTTCCTGTCCCACTTCCTACTTCCACCTACAAGCCACCTAGGCGACTCCTCCTCTGCCCCTAAGCGGCCTCTCCCTCTAGGCAATCTCTTGGGACATGACACAGGTCCCAGGAGACCGCCTGTCCACATGCGCAGTGCGCGCTCGGCCGTGAAGCTGAAAGCTGTCATGGCCACGTGCCAGAGTGGCAATGGAGGTGCCGAGGAGCAGGGAGAGGTGCAACGCTCCAGGCGGCCGCTTCGCTGGACCGTGGACCAGGTAAGTGTCTGTTTATTAAAAGTCAGCAGTAAGGCTGCGTACACACGATCAAATCTGTCTGCTGGAAATGGTCTGCCAGACCGTTTCAGCAGACAGATTCGATCGTGTGTATGGGCAAACAGACGAATTTGGCCAGCCGACAGATTTCAAAGCATGCTTTGAAATCTGTCGGCTGGGAACCCGTCGGACCGATATGTCTGCTGGTTAGTACGCTAACCAGCAGACATATCTGCTCGCACATGCGTCGAATGGATTTGACGCATGCGCGGAAGTGTTTTACTTCCTGGTGCGGTGACGTGGCGGCGTCAACGTCACCGCCACGTCACCGACACGTCAGCGCGCTGTCTGCCGGCGGGGATTTTGGTTTGATCGTGTGTGTACACGATCAAACCAGTACAACCCAGCAGACAGATCTGTTCAAATCGGTCTGTCCGACCGATTTGATCAGATGTATTTGCTCGTGTGTACGGGGCCTTACACTTTTTGTAGCTGCTGACTTTTAATAAACAAAAAAAGGCTGGAACTCCGATTTAAGTTAGTTCATTCAAATTTCACATGTTGGTAGAGTAGATTTTCCTCTACAGTAACTTTTCATTGCAGGTAAATATTGGATTCCAAGCAGAAGCAATGTGCGTCAATGAGGTCTTTACAGAAAAGGAGTGCAGGCTGTCTGGCATCCACAGAAAACTATAGAATGTTTACTGAGATTACATCATTGACAAGACTAATGGTGTCAGTGGTGTAATCTCCATAATCGCTCTGTAGCCTTCTGTGGATGTCAGACAGCCTGTACCTCCCTTTGTCAAGAACTCAATGACGGCACGTTGCTTCTGCTTGGAATCCATTATTTACCTGCAATGAAAGAGAAGAGTTACTATAGAGAAAGTGTTGCTCAACAAACATATGAAATTTGAATGACCTCTGTAAGTTATTAAAAAAGTTATGCCCACTTTTACCTACTTTCGGTACAGCCCTTGTATATTGTGTTGGTGCTCTATTGCCCATTGAACTTCGTTTTCATTCAGGGTCCCCCAGTAGTTTGCAGGTACCTATGGTCCAAAGAGCAGTCTAATAACACCTCCACAGGCAGAACTGTCATTGAAGTTGTTTCAGATCCAGCACCAGTCCAAACCCAATTTTCTAAATATTGGGAATAGTAGCATTGATATGTATAAGGAATGTAATAGCTGTTTTCTCTAGCAATTTCATGCAACATGTCCCCAGTCTCGAAAAATATCTCCTGCACAATCCTGCCAGTCTCCACCACTAGAATGTCCCCAGACTTTGACTATGTCTTTTAACGTTTCATATCAAAATTATATGTGCACCCCTGAGGATACAAGGGGCTGCAATTGAGGCCCTTATATTGAGTAAGTTGCCACCACTGGTTTATAAAATGTGTAAATGAGCTCTTAGTAATCGTCTAATTTCCTTTGGGCTCAAAGAAAACCTAATTCCCTATGAACTTTTTATTACTTAGTTTATGTTTTGGTGAAAGAATTGGTATTGTTTATCCTCAACTCACTTTTCTTTTGCAGGGAGTGCCAGGAAAAGATGGCTCGACTGGACCATCCGGACCCCCTGGGCCAATGGTAACATTTCCTCTATTCCAATACTCAGGAATTTCATTTTACAAAGTGAATTATGTTATGTTTGCAATGCGATACTCTGGATTGGACCATATTTGTCCCTGAGTTAAATCCAAAATATATTTTCTGAAACTGGCATGCTGTACTTTACTATACACTTGTACATTTAACCCCAAAGAGGTTCAACTTTTTCTTTTTTTCAGTTCTCTAATTCTTTAAATAAAAAATGTGTGTTCATAAAAAGATACAAGTGATTTTTTTGGGAAAAAAAGAAAGCTGAAATCCCCCTTTTTGTATATAACTTACATTGTCTCCTATCACAGGGTGCACCAGGTAATCCAGGATCTCCAGGCTCTCCAGGAGGCACAGGACGTCAGGGTGATAGCGGACCACAGGTAAGTTGAGTAATCAGTGAACTGATTCATGTTCTAATATATGTAGTATTGATAAGGTACAGAACTATTTATTCAGTGTGTATGAGACACAGCCCATGATGACCTTTTGCAGCTCAACGTATTGGTTATGCAGGATTACATGTGTTCTTCTAAGTAACACATATCAGTGTAAAAATCCAAATACCGTAAATGATATGGCTGAAAAATGTTGACTTATGCAGAGAACATAAATCTCCTACTGAAGATTTCTGGAATTTTTAGCTCTGAAAATATTAGCAAGATGTAGCATAAGGCTCCATGCACACTGAAGCTGATAAAAGCTATAAAAAAAACACCAGTAGCTTTGCAGGGAGCCTTGCAATGTTTAGCTTTTTTGCAATAGGTTTAATCAGTGTTTTTCAGTGTAGCTTTTATCAGCTTTTTTTTTTTTACCTTTTTTTCCGGTGGTTTTCAGCTTTTTATTTTTACCTTTTTTTCAGCGGTTTTCCCGCCAAAAAAGGCACTTTGAATGCAAATTTTGGGCGTTCAGAAAAAAGCCAATAAACTCCAAAGCTCATTAACACTGAAAAACGCCCAGGTGTGCATGGGCACATAGGCTAACATAGAGTTCAGTTTATGGGCTTTAAAAAAAAAAAGCCAAAACGCCAATAAACTGCAATAAACTTTATCTTAAGCTCCATGCACACTGAAGCTGATAAACTGTATTTTATTGGCTTTTTGGCTTTTTTTTTAAAAGCCCATAAACCAAAATTTTTTCGTGTTAACGAGCAGTGGAGTTTATGGGCTTTTTTATGAACGCCAGAAATTTGCATTAAAATTGCAGTTTTTCGGCGGGAAAATGCTCAAAAACGCAAAACGACGATAAACGCTTTTTTTCCGTTTTTTTTGTCTGTTGGGAAAAAAAGCTAAAAAGCGCTACACTGAAAAACGCTAATAAACGCTATTACAAAAATGCTAAAAAACGTTGATAGGCTCCCTGTAAAGCTACTGCCATTTTTTACAGCTTTTTTTTTAGCTTCCAGTGTGCATGGAGCCTTAAAGTATATCTAAACTTCCTGTAAAAAAAAAATGTATATGTAATCCTTACGTCTGAGTGTAAGGAAAACCATAAGAATGAATCTGTTGCTTTTAACCTGAAAATCCTGCCAGTAACCACCACTTCTTGTTGCAGGTCAACCGCGATAAGCCATTGCCTCACAATTGGCAGTAGCTTTGTTAGCTTGTGAGTGAGCTTCTTCAGATTGCTGTTGGGTTGCCTATTTGATAGACCTTGTTGGTAGCCCATAAGGGAACTGATGAAGCATGCGGGTCTGGCTGACAATGCTGCTAATAACTGTGAGCCAAAGGCTTAGCATTATCAGCCTGCAATGGGAAGGACTGTTAGTGTCAGGATTTCTGGGTAAGAAACTGCAGCATTCAGGTTGGATGTAATACTCCTGAGGCAGCGTACACACGTACGAGAACCTCGACGGGCGGAACACATCGTTCCGCCTGTCGAGGTTCTCGCCCGGCCGTCGAAATCGGCAACCCGCCCGTCGGGAATGCCAACCAGCCATTCATCCAGGCGGGCCGTCGAGCAAATAGAGAGCCTGCTCTCTATTCGTTCGCGGGGATTCCCGACGGGCGGGGCGAGCCAGGAGCGTACACACGGCCGAGGTTCTCGCTGGAATGCAGCTCCCAGCGAGGTTCTCGCTGGTTTCTAGCGAGAACCTCGGTCGTGTGTACGCCGCCTCAGAGATACCAACAAACGGAATGATATCCCAATACAGTGACCCCTGACAAGTCCCCCATTGATAAACGACTCCGTCATAGAAGTACCTGACACTAGATAGCTAGGGTTGTTTCCTGTTCTCTTTTCTTCCTTCTTTTCTAAGTCCCTCCTCTCCTTTCCCAATATTTTTTTCCCTCATGGCTATGGTGCCTCGTCTGGTGTGCATCAGTACATTGTATATACCTTATACAGTTCAGGTCTGCCCAAGTATGTTGATGAAGTCGTGAAATATACTGTATCTGGATCCATTTCCCCCTAGTGACCCACACCCATGTTGATGAATATGTGGGGACAAGTGGAAGATCTATATGATTTTCATGGATTGCTACGTATCTGGCTTGTGTATACTGCCTGTAGTTTGGATTTTTTGTTATTCTGCATTTTCATTGTCTTTTTTGCAAAACTCAATAGAAATTTGATTATAGAAAAAAAAGAAACTGCAACAGATTCTCCAAAAATATTTTCTCAAGAAATCTGCAGAAGGATATGCAGTCTGAAATAAATTGCACTATATTATTAGACTATATTTGTACTATACAGTAGCACTTCTTGCTATGTATTTGTCCATTAGGGTGTCAAGGAATAATTTTTTTGGCTCCACCCACTGTCCTAAAATGAGGAATAATCTTCTTACTTTTGGGATATGGAATGAGTTTTGTGAATACATTCTCTCCTATTCTGCCATACTATAAAGAAACAAATATTAGATTTACCGACATTCAGTTGACACTTTTCAAGGATAGAAAAAGACAAAAAAGTTTTCAAATTGTGAGTCATACATTTCACATTTTCTAGTAAAAGATCGGTGTAAACCCCCAGGCTTTTTCACCTCAATGCATTCTAACCTTTCGTGCTGCAGAAGTCCCCTAGAGCCCCCCTTTTACCTACCTCAACCCGATCGTTCCAACGACGAGAACGATCACAGCAGCTCCACTCACTGTCTCAGGTCCTCATTGGACAGATTGAACAGATTGATAGCAGTAGGCTCCCTCTGCTGATAATCAAATCCAGTGACACGGGGGCGGGGCTGAGTCCTGCTGTCTGTGTTAATGGACGAAGCAGCAGGACTTGGGAGCACTCACACACGAGAGTGTCCCCATGGAAGCATCTCTCAGCAGGGGCATTCGATGAGGAGGAGGAGTGCCGCCAGGTGACCAGTGTTAATTTTGGCAGCAAATTTCAATTCAGTTTTAGTCTTAGGCCGCGTACACACAATCAGACCGGTCCGATGAAACTGGTATGACGGAGCGTTTTAATCAGACCAGGCTGAAGTGGTCTGATGTGTGTACACACCATCAGACCAAAAATCCGATCAGACCAGAACACGGTGACGTAGAACACAACGACGTGATGAAAAAACGAAGTTCAATGCTTCCAAGCATGCGTCGACTTGATTCTCAGCATGCGCAGGTTTTTGGTTCGATGCTTTTGCGTACTAACCATCGAACCTGTCCGACGGACAGGTGTCCATCGGACAGGTTTTAAAGCATGTTTTAAAACTTTGGTCTGATGGAAAACGGTCTGATGGGCCGTACACACCATCAAACTGGTCCGATGAAACTGTCTGATCGTGTGTACGCAGCCTAAGTCTTAGGACTAAAATGGCATTTTAGTTTTAGTCCCATTTTAGTCTTCTGCAATTGTTTTAATTTTAGTCGTATTTAGTCAACTAAATCTCCAGGACATTTTAGTCGACTAAAACTCATTTAAGTTATCTAAAATCTAATGAGCGTAATTAAATTTTAATGCATTAGTGAACATTTCTCTACAATTTCCACACTCATATACTGCTGGAGTGAAAAATCTCATATGTTATTATTTATGGTATTGAGGTATGAACATGCATTACAGATCAGTGTTACATTTTAAAGTCAAATTTCAATTTAGTTTTAGTCTCATGCATCCGTGAAAAAAAAAATAGAACCTGTTTTAACATTTTCTGATGGTTAAAAAACCGATAGAAAGAAACAATCGTCTGTGGGGAAATCCATCAGTCAAAAATCCACGCATGCTCAGAATCAAGCCGACGCATGCTTGGAAGCATTGAACTTCATTTTTCTCAGCACGTCGTTGTGTTTTACGTCACTGCGTTTTCACACAATCGGATTTTTGACTGAGGGTGTGTAGGCGAGACTGATGAACATCAGCTTCATCGGATATCTGATGAAAAAATCCATCGGCCCGTTTTCATCGGATGAACCGATCGTGTGTACAGGGCATTAGTCTTTTGAGTAAAATGCCATTTTGGTTTTACTCAAATTTTAGTCGCATTTTAGTCATCTCAATTGTTTTAGGTTTAGTCGTGAGAGCCCAGCCACAACTCCACTTGTACGCTGGAATGATCCACTGGCAAGGAAATGCAGTGTTGCCAGTACCTTGACCAGTGACTGCACTGCTTGTACGCGGTGTGTCTGGCTGGTGATGTCATCCTGCAGGGCTGTGGTAATTTCTAGGATGGCATCAGGGCTGAATCTGAAGATGCGCACCCTGAAATTTTAGTCGTATTAAAATAATATTAATTTAGTCGACTAAAATGTTTTATTAGTTTTAGTCAACGAAATTAACACTGCAGGGGACCCCAGAAAGGGAGGATTGTGACGTTCTGTGCAAAACCCTTGCACAGAGCAGGTAAGAATGACAAAAAAAAAAAAAACAGTCTTTACAATCACTTTAACTTTAAATTTCATGTGCGAGTAAAGGCAGGCGTCCCAATACTTTTGGAAATATAGTATATCTTTTTTATCCTACAGGTACTTTGCTTTCAGAAAATATATAAAGATCTAGGGGTTTCAAATCATTTTAAAGGCCAAAAAAAATGATTTTTTTTTTCATTTGTGCATAAAATGAAAAAATAAAAATAAAAAACGAATGGCGTTTGTAGCAATTTTATATGCTATATTATTTTTTCAACCAAAGAGAAGTTTTCTTTTGAGTCTCTTATTTGATCTCTATAGATAAATAATATTGGTTATTCCTATTTGGTACCTCTTTACCTTTATTTGAATCCATTTTTTTAATAATAGCACAGCTGTGGTATGGACACAGAATCCCTTTTATATTATTTCAATCTAGCCCTTACAGGGAAAAAAGATAAATAAATAGAAGTGTGTTTTACCAGCTTTCCCGGGACTTATGTAAAGCCTGTAAAAGTATGAAATGCCTGGAGCAATGCAAGGGGGCAGGAAGTGGCCCCAGACTGGCAAGCTGAGGGGATCCCATACAGGGGAGATCTGTACATTGTCCCACCGCTCAGCTGTCAGAGCAACCCTCACAATATTCCATTGTCTCAGCGGCACCTGGGGCAGCGCCTGTAATTGGTGGCGTGCGGGATAATTACACCGCAATATTTTTTTCAAGGTGAAGTACTAAAAAAATAAAAATACATTTTTTAAGTTATTGTTATTTGAAGTGGATTTGTTTCAGTAATAACATCCAAGAATTAATTATTCGACAATGACTTTGACAGGCCATAAAATAAGTCATGTGCAAAGAGTGTTAAGAGTTTATAGACTCTTCCTTTATCCCAATTAAACAGGAAAGGGAGTGGCCTGTCATTTAAACTTGAAAACGTGTTTTGGATGCTGTCTGACTTTACAGTTATACAATCCCTTCTTAAAGTGGATGTAAACCCAAATGTATTTATTTTTTTATTGCCGTCACAATGTACAGTATAAGATTTCCTATCATCTGTGCCCAGTTTTGCCACAAAGATTTAATCCCGCTCTGAGCAATCCTCTTTTCTTTTTTTAGTGAAATAAAACGGACTTACAGAGAAAAACCTTAGTCCGTTCCGCCCCCTTGCTGTGAGTGACAGGTTATTTACATATCTCATGCACTAGCCTGGAGACAGGCATTATTTTTTAATTTCCACCCCCACTCCTTTTCTAAAGTCATGTGGTTACTCTTCTGGATTTTCACTGGATGTTAGTGATCATAGCAGAATTTAGTGTAAGGAATACACAGGACAAAATGCATGTTGACAAGGGGAGTGTAGAGGAGGGCGGGGAGTCTACTGACATCACGACTCCACCCACAGAGCTCAAGACAACAGATCCACCCACAGAATCTGCAGTTTTTCGGGTCTCATAGCAGACAGAGTGGAGACATTTGACAGGTAAGGATACATGCAGGAGGCATCTACCGTATTTATCGGCGTATACCGCGCAATTTTTTTCCCTAAAAATCAGGACAAAATCACGGGTGTGGGGTATACGCCGATAGCCGCTTTCCCGCATCTATTTCGAATACTGCGCCGGCATATACTGAGCGCAGTACACTCGGGTATAGTCGGGCAGTCTCGGCTCCTTTCGCGCTCACGTCCTGTACGTCAGCGCGAGAGGAGCCGAGTCTGCCCGACTATACACGAGTGTACTGCGCTCGGTATATGCCGGCGCAGTATTCAAAATCGGCGCAGTAAAAAGCGAGGAGGACGCCGCAGAAGGACGAGGAGGACGCCGCAGAAGGACGAGGAGGACGCCGCAGAAGGACGAAGAGGACACCCAAAGCCGCAGACGGACACCGGACCCGACGAGGAGGACACCCGAAGCCGCCGATGGACGCCACGCAAGACGCCAAAACTGTAAGTACAAAAAACTTTTTTTCCACAGGAATGGGGGCAACTTTAGGGGTGCGCGCTATACCCCGATAAATACGTTATATCCTTATAGATCAGCAGTAGATGGCAGTAGTTTAGAAAGGATGAGAGTGGCTTTACATCCACTTTAAATATTTAACAATTAAAAGATAAGATTTCCATACCCTACAGGATGCATTTTTTTTCATGTTGAGCACTCACTGTAATATCACAACATTTACAATTTCCCTGCATGTTGGCGGGCAGGCAGCTCAAGCAATTAACAATCTCCTCTTCTGCCTTCATTCCCAAATGTTTAAACATAGAAACATACAGTAGAAAAGTGATGGCAAAAATAGACTGAGTAGTCCATCGAGTCTGCCCATTTTATTTATTTATTTAGTTTTTTCAATTAATCTTGTTGTCTGAGTATACATCTATCCCAAGAATGTTTGAAGCCATTTACTGTTGACTGTCTCACTACCTCTGTTGATAGTTTGTTCCAATTATCAACTACCCTTTTAGTAAAATAATACTTTCTAAGATTCGTTTTGAACTGTTCTCCAGTTTGAGGTCATGTCCCCGTGTTCTTGATTTTGGTTTCATATTGAAAAGACCACCTTCCTGAACCTTATTCACCCCTTGGTGTATTTAAAGGAGTCATGTCTCCCCTTTCCCTTCTTTCCTCCAGACTGTACATCTTAAAGTGGATGTAACTTGACGCATTCGGCGTTCCAATTAGAAATATGCAAATGAGTAAGATACGCCGATTCACGAACGTAGATGCACCCGGATGCTTCATATACGCGATTTGTGTAAGGCTTACGTCCGGCGTAAAGTTACTCCTCATATAGGAGGCGCAGGTAATGCAAAGGTATGGGCCAGGGAACGACACCATCGAATTTTACGTCGCGTACGTCGTTTACGTAGCACTACGTGAATAGGGCTGTGCCTAAGTTACGTTCACGTCATAGGCATTTACGCCGACGTATCTTAGGGAGTTTATGCGACGTGATTCTGAGCATGCGCACGCATGCCCAGTTCGATTGGCCATTCATTTACATGGGGTCACACTAAATTTAAATAGATGACGCCCACCTCCTTCCTACTTTGAATTAGACGGGCTTACGCCGGCCAATTTACGCTACGCCGCCGCAACTTACGGAGCAAGTGCTTTGAGAATACAGCACTTGCCTCTCTAAGTTGCAGTGGCGTAGCGTATATTCGATATGCTACGCCCGCCTAAACATACGCTAAGCTACCTGAATCTGGCCCTTCATCTTTATATACTGTTTAGGAAGTTCAGATTTCCTCTTCCTGTTCACCACTGCAGTAAAGCCTGATCATACAGCCAAGGCAGCTGATTGGAGGAAAGGCACACACCCCCTCTCCTCAATGGTAGAGACTTTCATCTCTGTCCCTTGAATCGTTCAGCTTTTTTATATGTGACAGAGAACTTCTTAGGAGTTATCAGGCTGATAACAAAAGAACAGAGCAGGAGACAACTGCAGTACTCAGTGCAGTGCTCTGAAGAGAGATAACAAAACACTGCAGATATATGTGCGCAGCTCAAATTTAATGAATTGTGTCTACATCCACTTTACATTCCTGAAGTCGCTCCTGATATTTTGTATTCCCCACACACAGAGGAGCACCTCCCTCTCACACATCAGCGATATATCACTACTGCCATTCCATTGATGATGAAACTAAAGTGGTTACAAACCCCTACATATACCCAGTGGCCTCAGGTGATATTCAGAAATAAAACAAATCCACCTACATATGTTTTACCTGTTTATCTGCAGTCTTCTCTTCTCTACATCAGTTCAAAGTGCAGAATTTACACAGCTTTTCTGAGCTTTTGAAAACCCTGCAGAGCTCAGTGAGGAGAGCTCTGAGAGCTGATTGGAGGAAAGGGACAACCCCCCCTTTCACACAGCACCCAGGAACAGAGCTGGGACTGTCATTTACAGACTGTGTGCTGGAGATTCCTCCCCGTCACCATTTTTCTTTTGGTGTTAGGAAAGGTTGTCAGAAGTGACTCCTGTTGATAGCAGAGGAAGGAAGCAGCAGACAGAAATTACACTTAGTGCTCTTTATTGAGACAAGCACACACTATAAAGGGATATGTTTTGTTCATATATTTAATGAGGTTTACAACCACTTTAAGGCAAAATAAAAAATATACAGCTCATATCTGCAATACATTCACATTTTCCTGTGTTTTGTCCCTTTAACCCTTTAGACCCTGCAGAAAAATGTCCTGTAAGCTGCCAGAAATGCACTCAGCTGCTAAGTACTATTTTGGACTGCCAATACACAACATTTTTGTGGACTGAGGGGTGTCAGCCCTGCCCAGTGTCATGTGCTGAACCACTCAACCACTACTACTTTCAGATAGACCCCACAACAATAATTATTCTGAAGTCCAAGATAAGAACTAAAGTAAACAAAAAAACTCCAGTGAAAGCGTTATAGTCTCTAAATGACCTTAAGTGAAAAAAAAATTAAAAAGTCTGTAAAAAATATCTAAAAAGATATATGCAGTAAAAACATTGAGGGACCTGGAGGGACTCTGGTAAGATATAGGATAGACCAAATGAGGGATAAGACCTCTTCCAATTAAATCCTTAGAAGGGTTCGCACGCAGCTTGCATGCTGCTGCAAGCTGCATCCCTTCTCTTCTCAGCCGCTGCTCTCCCACTGTCCAGAGGATTACTTTCCGTAGGCTGGTAACGGTTATCCGCAGGAATGCTCCGTTTCATACTACCTTTGTGAATGCAACTTGCTTTTAATTGTTTTTTCAGTCAGTCATTCAGTAAAACTGTATTGCTCATGGAGCCAGTACGCTCTGCCTTTCCTTTTATGTATCAAGATAAGAACTAGGAGGGCTCTTTAGCTGGCCATACATTGGTAGAACGTTGATTGAAATGTTTAGTTTTATGAATGTGTTTGATGTTCTGTTAAAATCAAATTTAATTTTGAAGTGCTTTTAAACAACATATGTTAAGCCATCAAATGTACTGACAATTTTCGTATGAATATTAGTATGAATGATCGTTCAAAAATCTGTGTGTGGCTGGCTTTACTCACCAAATGAGCGAATTTTCAGATCCCCCTCCCATTGAGAATCAAATGCAGTTAAACAGATATTTTCTCTACTCACCTGGAACCTCTCCTTGCCACTAATGATTCTGGAAAGAGAGGAGAGAGAAGAGGTGGAGCTGTCTGGGGTATTCTGAGGAGCCCTGACCAATCCCCAACTTGGATTGGCAGGGGGTAGGCCTCCTTAAATACCCAGGGTTAGCCCAGCTGGAGAAGAGTTGCTGGGTGGAAGTGCTGGAGTGAGAGAGTGTGAAGGCTGTTGGGGCATTTGTGGGAGCTCCCCAGTCTGGGGAGTGACCTTGGGCCTGGGCTCAGGGTGCAGTTGGGACCAACTTCAAGAACACTTGAAAGGGTCCTGGACCGGAGGCACATGAGAGAACAAGGAGAGCACTACTAAGAAACTTCAAAGAGGACAACTGGTGGCAGCCAAGAGAGCTGGAGTGAGAGAGTGTGGAGGCTGTTGGGGCTTTTGTGGGAGCTCCCCAGTCTGGGGGGTGACCTTGGGCCTGGGCTCGGGGTGCAGTTAGGACCAACTTCAAGAGCACTTGAAAAGGTCCTGGACCTGAGGCACATGAGAGAGCAAGGAGAGCACCACTAAGAAACTCAAAGGAGGACAACTGATGGCAGCCAAGTGGGCTGGTGAGTGAGGCACAGTTGGGAGGACTGAGGAGGCACGCCTAAAAGGACTGGGAGATTGCAGTATGAGATGGGTGCAGAACCAGAAGTGTGGACTGTGGAAAATAGGGCAGTGGAGAGGGGCAGCTACAACCAGGAGGCTATAGAGGCCCGTGGTCCCTGCCTGAAAAAGGCAATTGCTAAAGACTGGCTGAGCTAGTGCCAGTCCTAACCACTTTGTGCTAACTGTACCCAAAGAGGAAGCTATGTGCAAGAGGAGAAAGACCTGAAGATTAGAGAGGAAATGATGTGAAGGAGGAGAAATGGAGAGTATATACTAAACTGTATATATAGTTGTCCCAAGCAAGTTTTACCAATTCTACTGGGCATCCCATATTTCCCTTACCCCATCCAAGTTCAATCCCCTCAATAAAACAAAAAACAAAGCGTATGGACTGTTCTATGTCTCTGAGTGTTTAAGAAGTGAATGCCAGGCTGGGTGGAGTGACAGACGATCCAACATTTCTGCAGCCCCTATGGGGGTATGGCTACACAAGTATATGCCGCAAATAAGTGTCTTTGTAAAGGGAAACACTTTGGGTTCATTCATATGTACCATAAATCAAGCAATGCTACACATTGATGTAAGTTGGACTTTGCTGTGGGCTATGGGCTATGGCACTTTCTGCTCGTCTTGCACTGCTTACTGAATAATATAAGTGACCACATACTCTCCCCTATTTGTGGTTCCCAAGTTTACAAGTTGATCACCAAACCGGGCTGCTTTTTTTTATGGGTTTTCAACTCAAACACTTCATAGACCTGAATGCAGAATACCTGTACTGCTGAAACAGAGTCCCATTTAAAGTCTAAGCACAATGCTGAATTTGTTAGGTCAATGCAGTCAACACCTGGGTGGGAGAATTCAGATTTAGGATAACATAGGGAACTAGGGAAGGGGGCAAATGTTCTTTAAAACGGGGGTTCCGCATTGTTATTTTGCCGCAAAAGAGAATTTCTAAAAATATTTGCTGGACGCTTTCATCTTGCTTGTGGGCACTCGGAAGCCCACAAGCAAATCCTTCGGGATGCGGTGAATGCTGATGTCCCAGCATTCACCGCTCTATCCCGCGCATGTGCAGTGTTGACGGCGAGTGGCGCCGTCAACACTACACAGTTGCCATCACGTGGCGCCGTCAACACTACACAGTTGCCATCACAACGGCCGGCATCCTGACAAGGACACGCCCCGTTGTGACGACATCCACATGTCAAATCACGCAAGAGTGCTTCTGCTGGGCTAGAGAATAGTCTCCTGGGCAGCGTCACACTGTGCTCCCAGGAGACACTGGGGCGATCGCAGCTAAAGTGTCACTCCCACTCCCGCAGGAGCTAAACCAGGAAGTGCCTGGTTCAGAAACGACAAACCAGGTATGGAATTGATTTAAAAAAAATTGACACCAAACTTTAAATATAGACACTGAGCCCGCGTGATTGACGTTGACTTAAAATTAGGGTGAACCTCCACTTTAAAACCATAGTGATAAAATAAATGTACCTGCTATTGCTTACCTCTCTACATCATTCTAAACAAAAATCTGATGATTGATCCTTTTTAACCCACATGGTTTACCCCGATTACCCTGTGTAGTACAAACACTAGTTCTTTATGATAAGATGAGATGACCTCAGATATTCCTGTGTGCTTCACATAAAATACATATTTGCCATAACAGACTTGAGAAAAACCAGCTGCCCCACTTGTGTTATTTGTGGCAAATAGAAAACTCCATTGGTCCTTCCAATTACATCTTGTCAGAGTAATTTATTCTAATGCAAACATTCCAGAAAATGATAACAGTGACATGAAGCAACTGCTGGGGGAGCCATGATGTTTGGATATAAAATTGAGACAAAGACATATTTCATAATTGAGAAGACACATACCCGGTCCTGATTAATCATCATTGGCAACGCTGGTATTTTAGGAGAATCCTTTGAGGATGCCGTCACAGAGTATCATTATCAAGCCAAAACTAGTATCACTTTATATTAAAAGACATATACAGGAATAACATAGTTTTTATGTATTTTGTCTGTTATTGTGATTGTTACTTATATGGCACTAGCATATTAGGTAACACTGCAAAGTGACAACCTAAAGTGCAATACTATCAGGGGCGGACTGACCATTCGGGCACTGCCCCAGGAGGGCCCCATGCCACAAGGGGGCCCAATCAGGGTTGCCAGCCTCAGTAAAACCAGGGACAGTATGTAAAAATCTGTGTTTTTTTACATCTGTCCCTGAAATGTCCCTTACTGACACCCTTTTGGTCTAAAAATTCCAAGATTATAGCTGCCCCGCCTCTCCAGTACATTCTCAGAGTGTGTATGTATACTTTGTGTCTGTATGTGTGTATATTTTGTGTCTGTGTGTGTATACTGTGTATGTATAATGTATGTGTGTGTGTGCATACAGTACTGTGTGCCCCCATAATTTCCTATTGCCTGAGGGCCCCATAATTTCCTATTGCCCGGGGAGCCCCATAATCTCCTATTGCCCGGGGAGCCCCATAATCTCCTATTGCCCGGGGGCCCCACAACCTCCTATTGCCTTAGGGCCCCATAAGTTGTCAGTCCGCCCCTGAATACTATTATAATGAAAACAGCAAATAAAATAAACTAATGTGGAGTGGATCAAGGCTATACACCTTTCTCTGAAAATGGGTTCTGAAGGTACAGTATGTTTAAAAGGACAGAGGGACACCCATCCCCCTTCCTCTTGCTGTACCTCTTGCTGTACTTATCTTGGCCATGATCGTACTTCGCGTTCATCATCAAATACCTTGGAAATGCCCAGTACTTCTAAGTATTTTGAAACATGTGAACATCTCCTCTTCCTCCCAGGATACAGTGCTTAGGCATGAGTGCCCAAACACTGCCATATGGGGAGGGAAGAAACCCTGTGTAAGCTCCAACACTGACCACATGCACATTTGCAGATTTCCAAAAAGCATATTGCTGTAGTAGTGGTATTACTACTAGTAGTAAAAAGTTAATCAGATCATTAACTTATTGTTGCTGTATAACCACCATTCTTAACTAGGGTTCCCCCAGAGGTTGCTAGGGGTGACTTGAGCTTTGGATCAACCTCCCATCTGATGGTATCGGTATAGTATTAGGTTCAATGCCACTTGGTAGAGCCAACCAAATGGTGTTGTCTTCACCAACGATCCTTTTTAGTTGACTGTAATGCAACATACACACGTCGGAATTGGGAGCTTCCTATCGGATATTCCGACCATGTGCATGCCCCATCTGACTTTTTCTGTCTGAATTTCCGACGGACATTAGATGGAGAGCAGGTTCTCTGAGCTTTGCCTGATCAAAAGTCTGACCATGTGTTCGCGGCATTAGGGTGTCATTCTGAACATCACTAAAATGGGTTTCCTAATGTTTTCCCAATGACCCTCATTGAACTAATCTCAGAAGGGGTTCTGAGAATTATTTCAAGGATTACTTTGAGGTAAAAAGATTGAGAAAGTTTGGTGTACCGGTATATTGTCTGTGATGATGATGATGATTCTGATGATTCTGATGATTCTAATAATGTGTCTTTATCCTTTCAGGGTTCTCCTGGTGTAAAAGGAGAAAGAGGAGAAAGAGTAAGTATTTTATCAACTGATCTCCAAAAAAAACTACCTTACCTTAATGTGTTGTCATTGTATGAGAAATTACCTCTCTCTTATTCCAAAAATAAAATAAAAATACTGTCCCTAGCCTACATCGTATAGGACCCATAGCCTGTGATTACTAATCATTACTGTCAAGATTTTATTGTTTCCAATGGATTTAAAAAGGGTTTCCACAATGTACATTGCCCATTACAAACTATACATTAAAACAAGTTTTTTTTTAAAGCCCCACTCCAGGCATATTTACTGCACTTAAGTCTACGGCAGAGGTGCCCAAACTGCGGCCTGCAGGTCAGGTGCAGCAACTTGATAACCTTTATCTGGCCCCCTGTCATTGGTATTAGTGGGACTATTCTTCCCATCAATACCAATAAAGGGGCAGTATTCCTCCTATTGATACAAATGATGGGTTGGGGCACTACTCCTCCAACTGATACTAACTATGGGGCACTATTCTTCCCACCTATACCAACGGTGGGGCAATATTCCTCCCACTGATATCAATTGTCAAATCTCTGAGTTTAGCTTTAAAACATTAACCCAGATTAAAAAGATTGTTTTGGTAAGCCAGTCATTAGCCAATTGTGTTCCCATGTATGTCTAAAAACACTAAAAAGTTTAAAGATCCCATTTAAAGTAATAAACTGCCATAAGGTCGGATGCAGGATATAAGCACAAAGGGTACAGATGAGGGGCCTGCACTGGTCCTGTGAGAGTCAGGGGGCTAGACCACTGCTTCTCCTCATTATTTTCCAGCCATGTGTTCACATTATGTTATATGTAAATTCTCCACATTTTAACCATACTTTTTTTTGGATATATGACCCAATGATGTGCTTATAAGCAAACTGGAAAAAAAGCTGTAGCTTGCTTGGTTTTATAAAGGAGCCACAAGGCTTTTAACAAACCTTTCTGGTTTAGATGTGACTTTAGAATCTGTAAACACATCTACAGGAGGAGAGGTGTGAAGACCTACGAGCTTGGGCAACACCACTCTGCTGGAGCTCCCAACTTGTTTTTAGGGCTTCCAGATTGTCTTATTTGTAATAGCAAGCTAAAATAATAATAATTCTAGAACAATGTAAAACAAATGTCTTCAATATTTCCCAGGTTGGAATTTTACTGATTAATCTTACAATGAATAATGTACAGAATAAGGGTGATGTTCCACTTTCAGTCTAGGAGGTGGAATCTTTCTCCAACTCTAAACTCCAACGACCAACCTTAAGTCTTGTACATACTGTAAAATTAGTACAGTATTTGTATTAAAAATTGAATGAGTAAGACCAGAAGAAGATGGCAGCAAACATAATTTTTTCTAAATTGATTTTGTTCACTTTTATTGCAGGGAGACACCCAATCACAGAACATGGTGCGTGCGATCGCTCGCCAAGTGTGTGAACAAATCATACAGAGTAAGTATATAACACATATTAGCATCCTTTACTGAAAAATAAAAAATACTTTTTAATGTACACGGCAGAAAAGAGGAAGCACGGTCTTTAGATCCTCTTTATCTGTAGAAAATTCCTAAAATAGGGATACATTGTGATTGGTGGATCAAGCTTGTTCATGAATAACATTGCAGTTAGCAGTGGCAGCTTATATATTTTGTATGACTGATTGGTACAGCATTATTTCATAGATCTCTAGCACTTAGCACTGGTTTATGAAAAACTCATGAACCCATGTTGTGTTTGTAGCACTACCCTTCGAAGAAGCTGCTGGTTTAGATTTGGGCCTGCCGTTACCTTACTGTTCCTTTCGCTCGCTTCAGGGATTGTCCTTGAATAGTTGTCCACAAGAATGTACGCACCCACACAAAGGGGTTTATTTACTAAAGGCAAATCCACTTTGCACTACAAGTGCACTTGGAAGTGCAGTTACTGTAAATCTGAGGGGAATATGCAAGGAGCAATAAGAAACAGCATTTTTGCTTGTACATTATTGGATGATAAAATCAGCAGAGTTTCCCTTTATTTCAGATCTTCTCAGATCTAAAGGGACTGCACTTCCAAGTGCACTTGCAGTGCAAAGTGGATTTGCCTTTAGTAAATCAACCCCAAAGTCTCTTTCAAGGGTTTTATTAGGCAAAGTTCTCCAACGGAGGGGTAGAAGGATAGGGAAAGACTCAGGCACTTTCACTTTGCGGATCACGAATACCACTTAGATCCAGAGACTTAACTCAACTCCACACTGGATTTCAGCAACCACCAGATAGGCCTTCTCTCACCGGCCTAGCAGCTGATGTGAAACTTGACAAAGTCTCTGCCACAGACTTGATGAGTATCATTAGGCCGCCCCACGATCTTCTTCCACAAGATCATGTAACCGACTGTGCACTCAATATAGTTCCAACAAAAGTTCCACGACTCATGGTGCCAAGAATCTTTCAGCCGGACCGGCAGCACAGTGAGGTAAATTCACCAGCGTACGTCCATCAATTGAATCCCACTGGTTCAGCTTCCTTCCACAGATAAGGTAGCGAAGAACCATTCCTGGATCAGTAGGCCCCAGAAACGCCTGGCCAATTTTTAGTTACTAGGCTTCGGGCCAGCCGGCCCAGAGGCTACAGAACAACTTAACATCCCTGAGGCCAGAAGGACCCTCGGGTCAGGATCGTTAGACGAACCCCACTAAATGGCGTCTGTCCCTTAAGTACCCCTCCCCAGAATGCACAGCAGGTTGACCACGCCCCCCTGAGCCTCTTCTGAGAGAAATACCCAATACGTCCAGCCTGTTGCCTTTCCAACCGTGACCTGTGGTGACAGCGACATCCACCGACAGGGGAAAACCTGTGCAACCCAGCTGAACTGAACAAAGCCAACAATTTAGAATAATCATTCTGAGCCAAAACTAATGCTCAGGCTACTATAATTTAACAAATAGCGCCCACTCAATGGGAGCAGGGCACTACATGTTAATTTTGAAAGATTTCAGCAAAGGCATAGGTCCATTCTCAGTATGTGAAGAACACAAAGTGATAGAACCATGCAGTAAAGCTTGCTCACATTCTTGCAATCCATAGCTGACTTGTAGATATTTTTTTCTGATTGTTTTGGATGTCATTAAACTTGATGACATTGTTTTTTTCTAGGTCATATGGCTAGGTTTAATTCACTCCTGAACCAAGTACCAAGTCAGTCTGTATCAGTCAGAAGTATACCTGGTCCCCCAGGACAGCCAGGTACGCAGGGCCCACAAGGTCCACCTGGAGAACAAGGATCTTCTGGAAGACCAGGATTCCCTGGCAGCCCTGGCTCACCAGGAACACCTGGAGATAGAGGTAAGTGATAGTCTGACATTATTTTTGTCAAGTGGACAGATAACTTCACTCCTGTGTTAGAGAAATACATTGCATTAGAAGGTTATACAAGTTAGCACTATTTGACTTCATGCTGAGCCTTGCAGAGTCCCCCATAAACCTGCAAGGTCATGCTGACCAATTTATTGTATTGAAGGGCAGAGGAAGAAGAAACAGAGAGGTGCAAACTTATCTTGGGTTTTCTATACATGGCTGATCAGTGTTACTACTGCAATCTATCAGCTAGTGGGCATCTATCTGGTCTGGCCAAAAATAGCCTACAGAGACCCAATCACCTTGTCTCAAAGTGACAAAGTCTGTTCAAGGCCTACCATCTGAACACCTTAGCTCACCCTCATAACACTCCCCCACTGCTTTTTCCATCACTATAAAATACTTAGTGCTTCTGGCTATTGGGGATCTAGCAGACAAAAGCTGGACCTGAGCATGTCACCTGATGCAGGAAGTGACATCACCACTCTTTATATGCATCAATAGGAAGGGGATAGCTGTAAAAGTGATTATAAATCCGGGATTGGGCAAGGTGACAGTGTCTCTTTAAATGGGTGACTGTCATGTTACCTAATGTCTGCCAGCTCTGTTGCTCTAAAGAAGGTACGAGAAGCATGTGTAGATGTCAATATTCTCTCTTAAAAAATGGGCAACCCAAATTGTGGACGGTGTATTGAAAGATGTCTGCAGATGCCAATCCTGGTGGCCATTTTGTCAGGGTCTTCTTCCTAATCTGATGCCATTGTTTCTTTGATATAGGCTGTGGGTGAATGTGAGTGGTGGGTAACGTATCACTTGCGCTGCAGTGACACGTTTGACATATGACAACTAGAAAATTGTTGGGCCATTGACATGAAAAAGCAGTAAGAAGGGTCAGGGTGGTCATATAAAGCAATACCACCCCTGCTGCTCTGCAAGGAAATAAATCTGACCCAATACATGAATGACTCAATAATTGAATAAATGAACCAATAATTGACTGAATGAAAGAATAATAATTTAATGGTCAGTTGGTTAAATAACATCTTCTTATAAAACAGGTTTAACTGGTGAAAAGGGAGAGAGAGGAAACTCTGGAATAGGAACACAAGGACCCAGGGGTCCCCCAGGACCACCAGGTAAGAAAACAAAATGGAGCAAACGCATTATACAGGGAACATGAATACATTCAGGTGGTGCCAAATTCTAATAAAGCCAGGGGCAAAACAATATACAGGTTCCGTTTAACTGATCCCAGATGAGAGGATAAAAATCCCCTTTGTTTGCTTTTTGCTTTAGACCTCTCAGCCTTCAAAAGACCAAAATATATAAACAGCTTACAATTAATTCTTTTTTTTTTTTTTAAGGGGGGGGGGGTGTCATCTTTAAACAAGGTTTTTGAAATATAATTAATTACTTTATAAACCACAATATAATGAATGAAAATATAATATTGGCACATCAAAGAGCCAAATAAAATTCTCAGTAGTAAAAAAAAAATTAAAATTTTAATTAAAAAATATATAGTCAGTGATTGCACATTTTTAATATTTACTGCAATGTGAGGTTTTAACATCCTGTACCATATTTCTATTGCTGTATTACATACAGTATATTAGATTTAAATGTGCTCCCTCTTTTGGCAAGATGTATGTCAGACAAAGCAATCAGCATTCTTGCTGGATGCCATTTCTAATAAAGTAAAATTGACATGCCCTTTTTTGTAGATGTACATAAAGTGGTGAGAAGTTAGAACTGTCAAGCTTTTATTTATGTTTGTGTCCCAGTTAGGAAAATGTATTCTCTCAAATTGACCTGATCACCACTGTCACTTGAAGTATAGTAAAGCGTAAATTTACATTTTTGAATTGCTACCAAAACAGGAATAGAAGGGAAATCTTCCAATGGGGCATTTTTTTCTGACAATAGGAGTATTCCCTTCCCCCATTGAAAAATACCCTTTCACTTCCTGGGGGCAAGAAGTGAATTTATATCTCCCCAATGCGATACAGATGGCCAAAAAAGCTTTAACATGTTTTTATGTCCAGGATCCCCAGGTGAAGGTCGTACTGGAAGCCAAGGTCCAGTTGGGGTTCCAGGCCAGCGTGGTATCCCAGGTCCTCCAGGAAATACTGGCTCTATGGGGCCTCCTGGTCCTCAAGGTTATTGTGACGCTTCCTCGTGTGCTGGATATGGTGAGTGCCAGTCCTTTGTTATTAAAATTGATTGTTCCTTAGCTCCCTATGTAGGCACGGATTGACTGTGAGAGTAGGCTAGCTTTGTTGTATTTGCAATCAGAGGCTATCATAGCCATCAGGTGACCCGGAATCAGACGTTCTGGGTCCCAATCGTTAGAACGGTAAAAAGCCCAGTTTAGTGCAACCACATTCTTGCATTCAGTCGACGGATTAAGGAAAAATCCTGTCACTAGAGAAGGAATAGAGAGAAAATCTTCCAATAAGGAAGAAATCTCATCCTTCATTTTGGAAAGATCTCCTCTCTCATCTGAAGTGTGCAAGAACTGGAGGAAAATCTTCCCAATTGGACATATAAAACAAGAAGACAGAAAGGGCTTTTATCCCTTTAGGCCTCTTGCTGTATGGCTGTAAAATGTGGATGTATTTACCTGCCTAGAAGCCTCCTTACTCAGCTGCTATAGAATTCATCATTGTCTACATTACCACAGGCGGAGATACCAAAACCAGCCTGACCCGCATCTAATATTAACGGGCCCATTAGTCCCACTGGGTCTTCACAAATAGCATGTCTATCCTTGATGTCACTTCATGCCATTTCTTGTTGATGAATTCTAAGTTTGAACCTCAAGCTTTTGACTTAGACTTTGAAATTTATGGAGCGATTATGTTTACCATGAAAACCCCTCACATTCTATATTGATGTTCACCTGTGACATATTAACCATATAGGACACTGCAAACGTGGTTTGCATGTCGGTGTGTTTGTACGTGTTTTGTCTGCATGGTTTGCAATGTTGGTAAATGTGTTTTTCTGTTTTCCGTATCAGTGAGTTTCCTAATTTTTAAAATAGAGTTTGGAGTAGTGACATTTGCCTGTTTTTACAAAATTCTTTTAATTTTATACAGTGGAATCTCGGATTGCGAGTAACGCGGTTAACAAGCGTTTCGCAATACGAGCACTGTATTTTTAAAAATCCCAACTCGGTTTGCAAGTGTTGTCTCGCAAAACAAGCAGGATTCAAGCCAAAGCAGTGTGCAGTTCGGAAATGCTTGGAAAGACTTGGAAAAACTCAGTTCCCGAGCCTTTCCAAGGTTTGCAGAGGTCAGCCGAGCTGTCCTCGACCTTAACGTGTGGTTCTGAGGCTCTCCAGCCACATGCGGTATTGCATTCCATTGAAGTCAATGCGGAAACAATTATTTTCATTTCCATTGACTTCAATGGGAAAACTCGCTTTGATATGCGAGTACTTTGGATTACGAGCATTCTCCTTTAACAGATTATGCTTGTAATCCGTGGTTCCACTGTATTTTACAAAACAAAAGAAAGCAAATAAGAGACGTACTTTGTTAGTGTTTACTTTCAGGAAGAATTCCAGGTATGGGTATTGTATACAAAGTTACATTGGACGAGGTGGAGAGGTGGGGCTGTGGCATCTTGCTTTGTGCCTTGTACAATTAGAGAAGGCTTTGCATTCAAAGCCTTCTCTGAATGGTGGCCATGCCAAGTGGCTGACCTTCTGTGTTCAGAATGAATCAGGGCAGCCACACAGCACAGGACCCGCAAGCTAGTGGAGATCACTGAAGTAGTGTTGTCTACTGGCTTCCAGGGGGATTGGCCAGGTATGGTTTATACATGCTAACATTGTACAAAGTATCTATGTATAATATATCCATACCTGGAATTCTTCTTTAAAGGTTACTGAATTCTTTCCGGAATGTTTCTATATTGATAACCTCTTCTTACTAAGGAAACTAAGCAAGAGAATAAGGGACATGCTCAACTTTCCATCAACATCTGAGGATATATCACTACAGAGAAATCCAATCTATTGCACTATACAAATAGTGGGCAGACACTAATCGCATTAAAAATGGGGCTGAAAATGAATCTGTCAGGAAAAAAATATTTGGGCTGACTTGTTTGACAGGTGAAAATTCCAGGGTTGTCAACCTTTCAACAATTTTGTTGATAACAGACTTTAAGGCTGGATTCACATCTATGCATTTTTTGTGCATTTTGCATTTTGCAGATTTGCACTACAGTCCATTTAACATGGTTCCCTATGGAACATATACTGTAGTGCAAATCTGCAAAATGCAAAAAGCACAAAAAATGCATAGGTGTGGATCAGGCTTTAGATCCAAGCTTCTAAACCATGTATTTGGGACAGTGACCCATTAGGTAGATGCAACATATCAACCCTGGAACCTTTAGAAAAAAGGTCAATAGTGGTAGCCCTAATATTTACGCCCACCCAAACCTTCTTTAAAGCAACCCTATCAGTCACTTGAAAAAATTCTAAATTATTTGATTTACCTCTCGAGTCCTGTGTTTCCTACCATTGCTACTTTTCAATGCTTTAGCCTTCATCAGTCTCTTGAGCATTCAACACTTCCAGGAGTGTGGGATGCCCGTGTCCCCTACTGCTTGCTCTGGTTTTATCCCCTGTTGCCTACTTCACTACTGGACACAACAAGGATGTGGAGATTGGAGGATAGAACCACAGTGCATGACCTGGGACACAGACACCCAACCCTCCCAGAATTTCTGAAGAGAGCGGCTGAAGGTGCAGAGCTGGAATGGGCCCTTGGTGGCATACGTGGGCGAGGTGAGGTGCGTATATCACCCCTTCTTTCAACAGGGTTGCTTAAAACGTAATTATTTTTTGAAAACATAAATATTCAAGGCCTAATCCCCCTAATGTAGAGCATATTGTTTGCTCCACCACTACAGGTGCACCTAAACAGGAATTTAGATTTGAAAATTAGTAAAAGGCACTCTTAGGCCCCGTACACACGGCCGAGGTTCTCGCCAGAAACCAGCGAGAACCTCGCTGGGAGCTGCATTCCAGCGAGAACCTCGGCCGTGTGTACGCTCTCTGCTCGCCCCGCCCGTCGGGAAACCCGTTGAGCAAATAGAGAACAGGTTCTCTATTTGCTCGATGGCCCGTCGGGATGAATGGCTGGTTGCCATTCCCAACGGGCGGGTCGCAGATTCTGACGGCCGGCAGAGAACCTCGACGGGCGGAATGATGTGTTCCGCCCGTCGAGGTTCCCTGTCATGTGTACGGGGCTTAAGATTGACACTAGGCATTGGTTGTAGCAAAGTCTTTTATTTGATTGTTAGTTTGTGTGTGCTCAACTATATAATGTGTTGTAACCTGAAGACACATTAATGTTGAATATTTATGAAAAGCGCTGCCTAGGTAACTGCAAAGGTTTTTTTCTGAAAATAAAATGTCTTGAATTTTATTTTGTGGAATACAGCAACATATCACGCCCAGTTACTTCTGCACCAGCTTTCATAAATGAATAGATTGTTATTCTAGCGTACAATTTCTGTAAGTTTTGTGTTTTTATATTTATGTTGGTTCTATGGTATTTTTGTACTGACTTTTATGTTTTTTCTTTCTGGTCCATCATCCTTGTGATCGTCTCATCCCATTCACTTTCTGTTCATTTCCAATGAGAAGGCTTAATACCTTACAATGACTACGAACATTGAAGAGCAAGACCAGTTGTGATACAATCTGCTTTGTCTTATTGGCTCAAACCCAACAATGGAAAATAGGTTGACCAATACATGAAAGACTGTAAAGAGACTTTGCTATGTGACTTTAGTTGAGGATTTTCAATGGAAGAATCTTGTTTTCCACTACTCCCATTATTATGTATATTGAAACAGGCTGGTCAATTTCACTTAGGAAGTGGAAAACCCATTGGCACCCCTTTCTGTTGACTAATGGGGGTTGTCTTCTTCATATCCCCATCAACTGTTTAAAAGGCATTGCCATCTAGACAATTAGTAGTATACAATTGTAGCCACTTGGTTTTTCCACAGGGCTGATCTCAGAAAAGCATTGACTTTCAGTTTGTTTCCATGGCCAAGCCTCATTGTGTTGGGACAAACCAAGAAGGTCGGGGAGGTGTAACTTCAGAATTGCTCAGTGGTGCTTTCTAAGCAATTGATTGGAAGGGGGTGAATAATGCAATAGCGAGGCATGGCAAAATGATTTTCCCCTACTAAGTAAAGGGGAAGGTAACTTTAAGGACAACTCCAAAATGTATATTAAGCATTTATAACAACCACTACTTTCATGTAGCATCTTTTCCTTTTTTTGGTGCAGCTAATCTTTGGTTCTCTTAATGTCCCCCATGGCTGCTTTACTCTTAGGAGTACAACCAGTTTTCTTGGCAGGCAGTTATTACTCATCTCGGTTCTCCATCTTGCTCAGTGCCTAAAACATTCATAGCTACAGATGGGCGGAATCCGTGGTTGCTTTTACTGTATTGAGTCAGTGATTTTGTCAGCCACATCTACTCACAATCTCCTCTCCTAATTCAAGACCCATTACTGGCAAACCCAATTAAAAATATTAATTTGGTGAGCAGTGAATTATGGGTATTTTATCAACAGAAGCATAAATAGGTGATTAAAAATGACAACATTTAATTACTATGGCAAAGTTCCTTTTTGAATCGAGAACATTATACAGTAATATTGTGGAAAGACATATAAAGACATATAAGTATCTTAGCAAATTATCATTTATTGGGGCAACCTGATTAACTTAACGTGGCAGTTTGGTGATAGAGCTGAGAGAAACCAAGACACTGTGACCTGTCAGTCATTTTCCGATGTAAATGTCCTTGAATTTCATGTCCTGGTGACGGTTGTCTAGTCTTCGACTATGTTTCTGTTGACCTGTCTTATTTGTATTAATTGTTGAGTGTTGTAAATTAAAGTACATTATTTAAAAAATATGTACATTATTTAGAAGTTTTCATGTTTTAGTATTTTTTATATGCTCTGCCATGTTTGTATTTAATCCTTTGTACATGGTGATGGGGGTGAAGGTGGATATGGGGGACAACCAGATCAAGGTTCTCCTGAAACCTATGGCCCGGCAAGCCCTTATGACGATGATGATGATGACGAAGAACCAGATCCCTATGGACAATACCGTAACGCCTACCCTGAGTCCTATGGACATGGTGGTTACGTCCAACCAGAGTTCACCCCAGTAGAGGAGGACTCCATGGAGGTGAGGTCACCTGGAATCAGTCGTTTGTCCCGTAGCATTGGAAAAAGATCATCCAAGTCTCTGGAAAAAGCTTAAGAGGGATGAATGGACTCTTTAAAGTAGCTAAACGGCCTTCCTTTGTGGGACTGCCACCATGCATTGTATACAGTACATTGTACATAAGTAACTTTTTTTGTGTTTTTGGAAATTGTTTACATAAATTAGAGTCTCAAAGTAAATATATATCTTCAAAAACATGTACTGTGTGGACAGAATAAATGCTGATTCAGTTTGGGTTTTGCATGAGCCCTGTAGAACTTTAAGGACTGGTTCACAATTATTGCTAATGTAAATTTGGATGCGTTTGGGATTGTTAAATAGATTTATCATTGACTGTAGACAAATTCTGCCTCTAGTGGTATAGAGTGAAGGACCACACCTTCTGCCAAATGGAATTTTCTGTAGAAGTTCTTTACCATATAAATAAATAATAAAGACTAAAGAGAAACCCTATAACAGTGATGGTGAACCTTGGCACCCCAGATGTTTTGGAACTACATTTCCCATGATGCTCATGCACTCTGCAGTGTAGTGGAGCGTCATGGGAAATGTAGTTCCAAAACATCTGGGGTGCCAAGGTTCGTCATTACTGCCCTAAAAACATCAAAAACGGATTCATAACTTATAAGAAAAATCACAATGTCTTACATAAATAGTCCAATTACCTCTAAATCATTTTAATTGCGCTTCCCTACAGTTCCTTCACCTCAATTGAGTATAAAATGGTTGTTAACTTGAAGCAGCACTATAAACTCCCTCTTCTGGCTATACAAGAGTTGCTGATTTTCTTGGCTTCATAGGATAGGATGAAAGTCTGTGGTGTTGATTTCCTAAAGGCAAGTCGACTCATCAAATGCATTTGCTCCAGAGCTTAGTAAATGAGGTAAAGCTTACCTTTGCAAAGAGTACCCAATCACGTGCAAGGAAGATCAAAGCAAGCATTTTTGATTGCATATGATTGGATGATGGTAGTCACCAGATCTTCTGCTCATTTACTAATCCCTGGAGCAACTGCTATTTGCTATCTGCCTTTAGTTAATCAACCCTGATGTGTCCAACTTCAAATTTTGAGATGCAGCAATTGCATCAATCAGCTAGAGGAGCAGATCATGAGAAGGTCACAGGAACTACCAAAGCCAACTTCTTTCAAAGATTGCAATGCTGTCATACGTATCCTCACTCTCCAATGTATGCTTGCAAGCTTTAGACCTGCATGCTGTTTTGGCTCAATAACTTTCTAAAACTAAATCATGGTCAAGAGAAAGCTAAAAGAAGATAGCAGTGTTCGTCTTTCCCCTTTGACAGGGTCATTTGTATCTTGATTGCAAAGCTGAGCATACTTAGACAGCTAGACTACTCCTTTCACCCAAAATATATAGGTTAAAGTGAAGACTTTCTTTAAGGGAAAACTTTCTTAAGATAAACTTTCTTGCTAGTTGCCTGTTTGACATACTGACCTTCTTGCATCAGCACTTTGAGTCACTAACCTGGAACATGTATACATTGGGGAAAATTATAATTTGATCCCCTGCAGATTTTGTAAGTTTGCCCACTTACAAAAAAAAATAAGGGTCTATAATTTTTATCATAGGTGTATTTTAAATGATAGAGACAGAATATTAACGCAAAATACAGAAAAAAACAAATGCTATAAATTAAGTTGCCGTTTAGTGAGTAAAATAAGTATTTGATCCCCAAGCAAAACATGACTTAGTGTTTGGTGGAGAAACCTTTGTTGGCAAGCACAGAGGTCAGACGTAGTTGGTGATCAGGTTTGCATGCATGTCAGAAAGGATTTTTAGTCCGCTCTTCTATACAGATCTTCTCTAGATCCTTAAGGTTTCTTGTCTGCCTCTTGGCAACTCGAAAAAATCATGCTTTGGGGCTGTTTGTCTGCTAAAGGTACAGACCAACTTTGCCGCATTGAGGCCATGTATTCTAAAATCTTGGGTGAGAACCTTCTTCTCTCAGCCAGAACACTAAATATGGGCCATGGATGGGTCTGTCAGCATGACAATGACCCAAAACATAGCACCAAGGCAACAATGAAGTGGTTCAAGAAAAAGCACATTAAGGTTATGGAGTGGCATAGCCAGCCTCAGACCTTAATCCTATAGAAAATGTATGGAGGGAGCTGGAACTTTGAGTTGCCAAGTGACAGCCAAAGAACATTAAGGATTTAGAGAAGATCTATAAAGAAGAGTGGCCCAAAATCCCTCCCGAGATGTGTGCAAACCTGGTCACCAACTACAAGAAACACATGACCTCTGTGCTTGCCAACAAGGGTTTCTCCACCAAGTACTAAGTCATGTTTTGCTTGGGGATTTCTGGATTTTTGTTTGATATTCTGTCTCTATCGTTTAAAATACATCTATGATAAAAAATTATAGACCCTTAATTTCTTTGTAAGTGGGCAAACTTACAAAATCTGCAGGGGATCAAATCAAATCAATCAAATTATTTTCCCCACTGTATATATAATATCTTTTGTCTTAATTCTGTTTTTCCTGATCTGTATACTTGTTCCAGGTAAATAAAGCAATAAACCAACATAATTACAGGTAATTAGCATTTTCAGAAAAAGGGCAGCTCCCATATTCCACTTAGGCAAAGTTTACTTTAACTCACAAGTGCGTCTTCCCACATAATACATTGTTTAATTCAGGTTTAGCTTTAATCATTTATTGGCAGTTAGTTCTATATCAGGCTTATTGACTAGATTGAGAAAAAAAAAAACATTTTAATCTAAAAGTTAATCTCTGTATTAATAAAAAAAAAAAATTATACTTCCCTCTTCTGCAATGACATTTTGTAAAAATTTTAAAAGTTGGGGACACCAGTCCATTCTCTTACCTTAGGTTCTTGGTGCAAGAGGCAAAATGAGTATGTGTCTCTTCTATTTAATGAACTGGACATTCTCCGTGATCTCATATAATATGTACATTTTATTTTTTATCTTTGAAAAGAAGCAAAATTGACTATTAGAATTAACATGCGGGTAATTTATTGTAAACAAATTTCCACTGTTTTTGTAAAGACAAATAAAGATTGTTTAATGTTTTATACTGTTTGTTGCTCCATTTATTTAACCCACAAATCCTGCTATTTTGTTTTTCAGTTTCGCATTGTGTAAACTTAAGTTGGCATTTCAGGGTTGCATTGCTGTCTTTGTCTCTGTTGTGTACATTTTTATTTTTCAAAATTTTAAGTGGAATTTCATTATTCTTGTACTTGTACGCCCTCTTTTCTCTGTGCTTAAAAAAATAAAAATATCCATGTTCCACTTCAGCTAAAAGTTTTCCCCCTGACTTGTTCACTTTCCATCTTAGTTGGGGAAGGGGGTCGGGGTGGGTCAGCCACGCCTTGTGACCTTTGACCTCTGGAAACCCACATTCTGACCTCTGGGGGAGGTCCCTGTTCCAATTCCTGAGTACTAGCCTTATTCTTCAAGGGAAAACCCTAACCCCGAACCTGAACCCCTACCCCCCCCCCCCCCTAACCATATTTTGCGCTGCTCAGTACAGAAAAAAATGACTGCTCCCAGCTGTCACCAGAGTAAGAAGAAGTTGCTGTGACATCACCAGACTGGTTAGAAAGGGTTAGAATGTGCTTTTTTTAATGAAAAAATACACTTTCAATTTTTATTATTTAACAATATAATAAAAATACAAATAAAAAACATTGTGGCATTAAACAATATTCAAAAAAAATGTAAATTGCAGGTTGCTACAAATATTGAGAGAATAGTGCTGTAGCAATCCAAGGCAAAAGGTACATTAAAAATGGAAAGTGATGTAAAAGAATTTCTTCCATAATTGAAAGATGCTAATTTATTTTAGATATAAAGGTGAAAGGAAACCCACGCTGTCAATAATGAATGCACAACAGATATACTGTATATAAAGCAAGTGGAAAAGAGAAAGTGCGGCGCTCAAAATATTACTCTCAGTATGCTCAAAAGATATAAGTGTACATATAACCTCCGTGTTATACTTAATAAATTAATTAAATTGCACACTAAATATGAATACTATGCAAAAGATTAATCAACGTGATTATATAACGCAATCATTGACTGAACAATATTGTGTTATTCAAAATTTGGACTAGATCCAAAATAATATGTGTATGTTGGAAATGCACCAAATGAATATATTGAATAATTAATCAAAATTATATAAATAAATACAAAGTGAAGCACCAAAGTTGGAAATAAACCAAAAAAGTGCTAGTGAACAAATAAAATATAAAGTCCTAAATTGATCCACTGTGAGAAGAAGTGACTCTGTATATAGTTGATTGTAGGCAATCCACCACCACGAAAATCAAAGGCCTACCAGACAAGATGGACCCAGCAGGGCATATGCCTGAAGGATTGAATGAGCTTGTTGGTTTAAGCAACGTTACTTTATACACAATCCTCCCAGTGTAACATATGTTAAAGCGAGTTCCACCCAAAAATGGACTTCCGCTTAATCCACTCCTCACCCCCTTACATGCCACCCCCTTACATGCCACCCCCTTACTGTCCCACTTCCTCCTTCCGCCGAGGGGCTGGTAAGGCGATTAGCTTAATCGCCTTACTGCAGCCCCTCCCTGTAGGCAATCGCCTGGGACACGTCCCAGGCGATCGCCTGTCCAATGGGACGGCGCAGTGCCGCGCAGCGCCGTTCGCGCATGTGCAGTGGGTGCAGGGCCATGAAGCCGAAGGCTGTCACGGCCGGGTGCCCACACTTGGAATGAAGACGCCGAATGAAGGCGCGTCGCTGGAACCATGGAGAAGGTAAGTGTATGTTTATTAAAAGCCAGCAGCTGCACTTTTTGTAGCTGCTGACTTTCAATAAACATAAAAAAAGTCTGGAACACCCCTTTAAGGAGAGTAATTGGGCCACATAGTATAGTTCTGTTTAAAAAGTGGTCATTTATTAAATAAAATGGTCACTCACATTTGAGAAGACAAGTAAAAGCAAATAGGGTCAAAATAACACAGTGGCATCAGCAGAGCCCCTTCCCGGCGTGTTTCTCCTAATAAGGCATTATTAGGAGAGACTAATATGGCCAACTTTAGACTGGAGTTAGAGGCCGCACTTTGCAGATGGACCTTGACAAGGTAGTGTAGCTTTACATACAGTATATGTGCAATGTATGCAACAAAAACCTCATTTTTTTTTCAAATTCTTTATATTTATAGAATAACGTATGTATCAGAGCAGGACAATACAAACGCATTCACATTATTGAGAGCGGTATTTTGCTAGATCCAAAGATAACATTACCTCAGTGAGAGATTTAGAATATGAAAAACGTCAGGCGTCCCGAGAAGACAAATTAAAACGCTCATCGAAAATCCAGGGCTAAACCTAACAAATGTTGCGGAATACATCTAATACAGGAGGTGTGTTATTGGCCAGATCACCAGGTGAAAACAGAAAGGGAAAACACCCCATTTTTTTTTAAAGCAGCCACCACATTTCACCAAACCTTGCTCTCAGTTTTTTCTGTTGCCGAGCAGCAAAGATATGACTTTAAACAATGGAGTTAAATCTGTACCATAATCTGTCTCACTGCTCCTTAGCACGGTCTTGCTGTACAACAGAATTGAGGAATATGTCTCCCTACATTTTGAGATTAGGGGCCCACCCATGACTGGTATTAAAACACCCCTCGTACTAGCTCTTCTAAGCTGTCTCATTGTTTATTCCCCGAGAAGTGGTCCCTAGCTGTGTCCAAAAATTCATTGGCTTTACATTGTCACCAAAACCAGGCAACAGCCAGACCAAGATTTAGTCCTAGGACTATCTAAATGCAGAATATCCCCTTTCATGCCCATCTCTTCGCCCGTCTGATCATCTAGTACAGGGGTCTGCAAACTTTCCAAACAAAGGGCTGTTTACTGTTCTTAGAGGGGCCAGACTGTGGCCATTGGGAGTAGAAATGGTCCTGATGTCAGTGGGGGGGAAACAGTGCATTTTTGGTATGGGGGAGGAATAGTGTCCCATTGTTGGTGTCAGTGAGGTAAATAGTGCCCCATCATTGGTGTCAGTGGGAGGAATTGTGCCTCATCATTGGTGTCAGTGGGAGGAATAATGTACCACCGTTGGTGTAAGTGGGAGGAATAGTGTCCCATCATTGCTGTCAGTGGGAGGAATAGTATGCCATCGTTGGTGTCAGTAAGGCCTCGTACACACGAGGGGATATGTCCGCTGAAAACGGTCCGATGGACCGTTTCAGCAGACATCTCCGCTTGTGTGTATGGGCTAGCGGACAGATTTCTCCACCCGACAGATTTCAAAGCATGCTTTGAAATCTATCCGGTGGGAATCTGTCCGCCCGACATGTCTGCTGGTTAGTACACTTACCAGCAGACATGTCGTCCCCCACCGCCGCCGCGCCGCCGCCGAATGGATTCGGCGCATGCGCGGAAGTGTTTAACTTCCTGCTGCGGTGACGTGGCGGCGTCAACGTCACCGCCGCGTCACCGACACGTCACCGCGCCGTCCGGCGGCGGGGAATTTGATCCGATGGTGTGTACACGCCATCGGATCAAACTCCCGATCGGACATATCCGATGGAAATGGTCCGCGGACCGTTTTCATCGGATATGTCCGATGGTGTGTACGAGGCCTAACAGGAATTATTCCCCATTGTTGGTGTCAGCGGGAGGAATAGTGTCTTGCATTATTGGGAGGAATAGTGCCCCAAGGGCCAGACAAAGGCAAGCAAAGAGCTGTAGTTTGGAGACCACTGATCTAGTAGACAACATATATACAAATGAGTCCAACCACTTGGGTCTTCACCCAATAAACTTGGGATTTACCCTGCTGCAAAACACAGGCATATGGTAAAGTTTTTATAGGACCAACATTTGTTTTTCAATAACTGACCATTTTTTCAGATTTGATTGGCTGCCATGAGTGATTGTAGCCATTGGCGATTGGTACAGACCCCATGTGCACAAAATTAAATATCTGCTCAAGAACAATTTAGCGCACAATGTCGCAAAATTTGGGGCAGGATAAGGGTCTGGTATTTTTTTTTTTACATTTTACGTGGAGTTCCCCTTAAAGATTCATATCAGAATCTGGCATTGTTGGGGATTAAAGTCAGATGCCTGTTCATTGAAGTTGGATGCATGTCCGAATTCGTCACAGGGCAAAGTCCGATCCAAAGCAGTGGCGGCTGGTGCTCAAACTTTTTTGGGGGGCGCAAACAAACGAAAAACAAAACAATTGCAACCTCACTGTGCCCATCAATTGCAGCCACTGTGCCCATCAAATGCAGCCACTGTGCCCATCAAACGCAGCCACTGTGCCCTCAATTGTCACCACTGTGCCATGCCATCAACTGTCGCCAATCTGCCCTGTAAAATGCTGCCACTGTGCCCATCAATTTTCCCCACTGTGCCCTATAAAATGCTGCCACTGTGCTGCCAGGGGGCCGGCCATCTGAATAGTGGACGGCAGCAACAAAACATGGATTCATGCAATGCATAAATCTATGTATTGTATTTCAGTGGCGGTGCAGAAGAGAGGGGGGTGGCGCTCCTGCACCTCTATGGACGTACTGCCACTGTCGTGACGTACCAGTGTGAATCTGACCTTAGGACTTGCTCTGTTGTAATATCAGTTCTGCTCGTTGGATAGCGGTCACCCCGGGTACACAGTGGGCTCACTGAGCTCGGTGACACTATGCACCCTCACACCATGCAAGTCACACTCTGGCAAGTCTGGCAACCATTGTGTTTTCCTTCCAGACAGGAACACATAATTTCATTATACTTCAATAATATTTTTCAAAACTCTGATGTTCAGCATAAATCAGATTAATGCTTGTCTAAACTAGAAATTTAACAGCCACCCTGATGAAAAGTGTACTGAATGTCGAGTCCTAAACTCGTAGTTTTACTGCTCGGAATAGAGATTTTACAAAGGTAAAAATTCAATTTTGCAGAGAGCCAAAAAGGTAGTAGAGAGCAGAGGAGGAGATCTATATATATATACACTGTATATATATATATATATATATGTGATTGAATTACAGTTCATGGAATGTACAGATTTGCCAAGACAAGTATGAAGACTGTTTGGAATATAAAATACTAGAAGCTCGGTTAATGCTCCCCCCCCCCTCAATATAAAACTTGGCATCACCTCTGTTACTTTATAGACAAGGAAATACAGTCTTCAGCCTCGTACACACGCTTGGTTTACTCTGCAAGAACCAGCAGGGAAACTGCTGGCAGAGCTTTCTTGCCGAGAATACCAAGCGTGTGTATAAGGCTTTCAGGTTTCTCGACAAAAGACAACTGCCTAAAATCTAGATGAGAAAAATAGAGAACCTGCTCTCTATTTTCTCGTTGTGAGATTCTCGGCAGTTTTCCTGCCGAGAAACCTGAGAGTGTGTATACTTACCTGTCGCCGTGGAAACCCACGCATACTTTAAATTACTTTGACGCATGCATGGTAGCTTCCTAGGCATAGGTAGGGTGCAGCGAAGGCATTGAATGTGACGAACGCATGCTCGTTGTACGCGATGATGTCACCGCGTTCTTTCCTTTCAAGAGAACCGCAGTTCTTTTGAAAGGAAAGTCTGTACACTCAGACGGCAAGAGATTCTTGCCAAGAATCTCGTCAGGGAAAACAACGTTTTTTTCCTGACGAGATTCTTGCCTGTGTGTACAGGGCTTTCGTATAGAAAACATATACAGAGAGCAACATGAAGTACGCTAGTGCTTTCTGGCTTCAGCACCTTGAGATGCTGACCTGGAGCAAGCAACCAGATAAAACAAAGTTAGTTAGTCCGGGTTATTGATTTCGAAAGCATAAAAGCTTTTTTTTAAAAAAGACAAGCTGTGCAAGGGCCTGAACTTTGCCTGCAGTCTCTGTACAGCAGAGTTCAGACTAGGAGAAGAAGCAGAAGCACAAGGAGCCAGTCGATTGTGCTACAGTGCTCAAGATCCAATAAGGCACACTCTGATAGAAGGAGAGTACAACATGTCAGGGAGATGAGCCGATTAGTCTGCTGCTCCTCTTTTCACCTTCCAGTCACAGGCAAAGGGAGAGACAAGACCTGGAAGCACTACTGAATTGCAGCAGAGAAAAAATTGTAGTGCATCCGGAAAGTTTTCACACTTTTTTTCACATTTTGTTGCATTACAGCCTTATTTCCAAATGGATTAAATTAATTTTTTTTCCAGAAAATTCTACAATACCCCATAATAACAATGTGAAAGAAGTTTGTTTGAATTCTGCAAAGTTATTATAAATAAAACATTAAAAAGTTCACAGCCTTTGCACAATACTTTGATGAAGCACCTTTGGCACCAATTATAGCCACAAGTCTTTTTGTGATGGGGAGGGTCGGTGCACAGCCATTTTCAGATCTCTCCAGAGATGTTCAAATCTTAAGTCTGGGCCACTCAAGGACATTCACAGAGTTGTCCCAAAACCACTCTTTTGTTATGTGTGCTTAGGGTTGTGATCTGTTAGAAGATGAACATTTCCCCCAGTCTCAGGTCCACAGTGCTCTGGAGCAGGTTTTCATCAATGATGTCTCTGTACATTGCTGCATTCATCTTTTACTCAATCCTGAATAGTCTCCCAGTTCCTGCCGCTGAAAAACATCCCTATAGCATGATGCTGCCACCACCATGCTTCACTGTAGGGATAGTATTGGCCAGCTGATGAGTGGTGCCTGGTTTCCTCCAGACATGACACTTGCGATTTAGACCAAAGAGTTAAATCTTGGTTTCATCAGACCAGAGAATTTTGTTTCCCACGGTTTGAGAGTCCTTCAGGTGCCTTTTGGCAAACTCCAGGCAGGCTGTCATGTGCCTTTTACGGAGGAGTGGCTTCCACTGGCCACTCTATCATACAGACCTGATTGGTGTAGTGCTGCAAAGATGGTTGTTCTTCTGTAAGGGTTTCCTCTCTCCACAGAGAAAAGCTGGAGCTCTGTCAGAGTGACCATCGGGTTCTTGGTCACCTCCCTGACTAAGGACCTTGTGCCCCATTTGCTCAGTTTGTCCGAGCGGTCACTCTAGGTAAAGTCCTGGTGATTCCAAACTTCTTACATTTATGGATGATGGAGATCACTGTGCTCATTGGGACCTTCAATGCTGACAGGTGGGCCAGATCGGTGGATCCATGTGAAAGGAGCCTTACACCAATAACACTTCAATAGCCTTTACCACTCAACTAGTTGTATTGTTTTTTTTAAGATTTATGTTTCATTGTATAGATCCATATAGAAGGCTCAAATGTTGGCAGATTCCCACTGAATCCACTGGTATTCAAGATGCGAATACTAATAAAAGGTGTAGCACAACACTACTGTGCCTCTTTGTGTGTCCGACTATGTGATAATAAATTCACTAGACAAATAAATAAAAATGTGTTCCATAAAGATTCTTATAAAGTATTACAACAGAATTACAGTAAATTTAAAAAGTCTACACACCCCTGGTAAAATGTAAGGTTTCTGGGATGTAAAACAATGAGACAACAATAAATCATTTCAGAACTTTTTCCACCTTTAATGTAACCTATAAACTGTAACAAGTGTGCACACCCTTAAACTAATACTTTGTTGAAGCACCTTTTCATTTTATTACAGCACTCAGGCATGGCACATCTTGACACTATTCTTTGCAAAAACATTCCAAATCTGTCAGATTACCAGGTCATCTCCTGTGCACAGCCCTCTTCAGATCACCCCACAGATTTTCAATGGGATTCAGGTCTGGGCTCTGGCTGGGACATTCAAAAACGTTAATCTTCTTCTGGTGAATTGTTTATTTTGAATGTATGCGTTGGGTCATTTTCATGCTAAAAGCAGAAGGATGAAGGTGTTGTGCCAATATTAACTGTTTTTTGGAACTGTTCATAATTTTCTCTACCTTGACTAAGGCCCATGTTTCAGCTGTAGAAAAACAGCCCCAAAGCATGCTTCACAGTGGGTATGGCGTTCTTTTGGTGATGTGCAGTGTTGTTTTTGTGTCAAACATATATTTTGGAATTTTGGGCAAAAAAGTTAAACCTTGTTTTCATTAGACCATAATAAGGCTGTAGGTACTGTAAATATCTCCTAAACTTGCTAGGTTTAGAAGATATTCACTATATCTGCATGTGCCGGCATCATCGTAAGTTTAGGAGCTATTCACAGTACCTACGGGAAATGCTTATTATAGGCTTACCTGTAGGTAAAAGTGGTTGTAAAGGGTTTACAACCACTTTAATGTTGCTGTAGGTCTCTTGGCCAGTTTTCTTCTCGTCTTTTCATCAACTTTGGAGGGACATCCAGTTCTTGGTAACGTCACTGTTGTGCCATATATGCCGACGTACATCGTTGTGAGCTGGTCGGCAAGTGGTTAAATATATAGTATTCTTAGGTTTTTATAGCAGTTTAAAGGAGTGTTATAGGAATTATTCATCCTCTGGGAAAGTATTTTTCCAATTCACGGGTGTATGTGCTAATGATGTGACATTCTTTAGTAGATAGCTTGTCACCTGCAAGTAGTTGCAATTACTACTGTATGAGGGCATTCGGGGTTATGTTTGTAAGCGGCAAAGCTCACGATTCGTGCCGATTAGAGAACTTTAGCTGTGTCTCAGTAGAGATCATTGCAGAGAGAATTTCTGTTGCTTTTACGCATACAGCAGCAGTCTTTCTCTGAAGCATGCCAAGTTTTTTGTTTTTTACTTAAGCTATGGCTGATTTGCAAAGAAAACAAACTGTAAGGTTTCATTCACACCGGGTCCTTAAGCCGAGTTGATCTGCATTAATCAATGGCAGGGAACAATTCTTATGTGCGTTGTTCAAAGTATTCTCTGATTGGCCAAGGTGGAGAGATCATGATGTCACCTCCTTACCTTTCCACTGCATCCAATTCCAGAGGGCTTTGCATTTATTCCGAAAATGAAAGGTGTTCTCTGACTGATGCCAGTGTGGAGTGGCCGACTCCTGTGTTCACAATGCCAGCAGGCTGGCCGCTTGGCACAGGACCCAGAAGCAAGTGGAGATCACTGGAGTAGCGGTGACTACTTTCCATCTTCTAGATGTAATGGTCCAAGCTATACCAATGCAACTTGCCTACTTCAATATAGGGCACTCTTACCCCCTTCCTGCCCAGACCAATTTTCAGCTTTCAGTGCTCCCACTCCATTTGTGAATAATCACACCAACTGTTGTCACCCTCTCACCAAGCTTCTTGCTGATGGTCTTGTAGCCCTTTCCAGCCTTGTGTAGGTCTACATTCTTGTCCCTGACATCTTCGGACAGCTCTTTGGTCTTGGCCATGGTGGAGAGATTGGAATCTGATTGATTGCTTCTGTGGACAGGTGTCTTTTATACAGGTAACAAGCTGAGATTAGGAGCAAGAGTGCTCCTAATCTCAGCTCGTTGCCTGTATAGAAGACACCTGGGAGCCAGAAACCTTGCTGATAGGGAATCAAATAATTTCACTCATTAAAATGCAAATCAATTTATAACTTTTTTGAAATGCGTTTTTTCCCCCCATATGTTTGTTGTTGTTGTTATTCTGTCTCTCACTGTTAAAATAAACCTACCATTAAAATGATAGATTTTGTAAATTTTCCCACTGACAAATGATCAATCAGTAAAGGAACAAATACTTTTTTCCTCACTGCTTTTTTTTTAAACCAGTTCACTCATATGTGTTTTATATACCGTATTTATCGGCGTATACCGCGCACTTTCCCCCCCTTAAAATAAGGGGAAAATCGTGGGTGCGCGATATACGCCGATACCCACTTCCTGCGCTTAGTTTGAATGCCTCCGCCGACATATACCGAGCGCAGTACACTCGGGTACATTCGGCCAGGCTCGGCTTCCATTTGCGGTCACGCTCCTAGCCTTTATACGTGAGAAGTGTACTGCGCTCGGTATATGTCGGCGGCGGCGTTCAAACTAAGCGCGGGGATCCGACTCTGAGACATCGCGGGAGAAGCGAGGACACCACCGAGGCCGCAGACAGACGCCGGACAAGGCCGCCGATGGACGCCGGGCAAGACACCGACGAGGGGCATCTAAACTGTAAGTATATTATTTTTTCAGGATTTTCTCTTCTAGGTTGGGGGTGCGCGTCATACGGGGGGTGCGCGCAATACCCCAATACGGTATGTCGTTTAAATGTTTACACGTTAAACATTTTCTCTTATTATGCTATTAACTTGCACCACCAGGATATGGGCATCAAAAAGGTGGCTGAGGGTAACTTTTTTTTTTTCACAAGAAAGCCGAGGGTACCTTTAGGTCCCTTGATTCACCCGTCACAATTGCGAACTGCAGTAGTTCCTATGCAAATACTGAAGTTTTCTGTAGGTTGGCATTTGAATAGGTATGCCCCTACTCCTTTACCCATAGCACACTGCTCAGGGCTTGTGATAGGTCACTTGGGAACAGGCAGAGGTTCATGCTTTCTTCCACAGATGCCTGGAATTTTTGGTCATCTTCTGCAATGCTAGGAGGAGGAAGACACAGAATGGTCCAGTGACAGACCTAACCGGCAAAGGGGCTTTTGGAGGGGACCAGGGGCTTTTCAAATTCTCCATTGTCCATTGACAGGGCACATGTGCATTTATAAAAATCAAATAATATTGTGCCAATAACTGCCTACTAATATCATAATGAACTATATCCATTTGTCCATCAATAATACTAAAGCCGTCTGTATTTGCCTATAATATTGTTTCTCATCATGATCTTAAAACCCCACCAAGAGGCATATTTAGCAGGTTGTCACTCTCTATATACAGTATATGCATAAGTTGAGTTATCACTGTCACTTATTTTAACTACCTGGGTGGGTAGCCACTAGAAATAATAGTAAAAAATAGAGTCCTGTATTGTAAGCTGGCTAAAAGCCATACATTGTAAGATGGTTTCCTAGCCTGCTACTGTCTGATTGGTCTGTCACTCATTAACTTGAAATTGATTCCAGCTGCTTACTTCCAAAGTTTCACTTTAAAAGGGAGGTTGAAATAGGGAAACTTTCATTAGTAACACATTATGTGACATTAACAGTGGTTGAAGGAGAAAAAGCTGAATGTCTTGGAATGGTCTAGTCAGAGCCCAGACTTAAACCCCATTGAAAATCTGTGGAATGACTTGAAGACTCCAGTCCACAAATGGTCACCGTCAAATTTAACTGAATTTGAACAGTTCTGCAAAGAAGAGTGGGCAAAAATTGCAAAGTCTAGATGTGCAAAGTTAGTAAAGACAAATCTCAACAGACTAAAGGCTGGAATTAAAGCAAAAGGTTGTCCAACAAGATACTGGGGGTGATCATTCTGTTTTTAAGTTTGTTTGTTTTTCTGACATGTTGGTGTTATATATTTCACTTGGCTGTTATAAGTTGCACTGAGTAAATACAGCAGGATAAAACAAAAACTGTGTCTTCATTTCAGGCTGCAAAGCAAAAAAAATTGATTATTCTAAAAGGAGGGCGATTCTTTTCTATACCCACTGTATGCTGCACCTGTCTGTGTGTGTTAGGAAGCTCTCTCTCCAGCAATGTTCCCAAATCATGATCACTGGTGCAACAGAAAGCACCAAATGCCTCTTGTGAGCCTGAAGATAAATTTCTCCACAATGCCTAAAGTTACAGAGATAAAAATTGCTTTAAGTGCATGGTCAGAAATGTAACTACATTGTTGTGTACAGGTTACCTTTAACCACTTAAGGACCGCCTACTGCACATTTACGTCGGCAGAATGGCACATCAACGTATATATACGTTGGTTCTAGTACCCAGCCCTGGGTCACGGGCGAGCGCCCGCGGCACGCTCCCGTGACCCGGTCCGAAGCTCCGGGACCGTGGGACTCGCGGACCCGATCGCCGCTGCAGTGTGGCGATCGGTCCCCAGAGCTGAAGAACGGGGAGAGCTGTGTGTAAACATGGCTTCCCCGTGCTTCACTGTGGCCGCAGCATCGATCACGTCATCCCTGTTATAGGGGGACGTGATCGATCACGTCACACCTACAGCCACACCCCCCTACAGTTGTAAACACACACAGGGAACACTCAAATCCTACAGCGCCCCCTTGTGGTTAACTCCCAAACTGCAACTGTCATTTTCACAGTAAACAATGCAATTTAAATGCATTTTTTGCTGTGAAAATGACAATTGTCCCAAAAATGTGTCAAAATTGTCCGAAAAGTCCGCCATAATGCTGCAGTCACGAAAAAAAATTGCTGATCGCCTCTATTAGTAGTAAAAAAAAAAAAAAAAAAATGCAATAAAACTATCCCCTATTTTGTAAATGCTATAAATTTTGCGAAAACCAACCGATAGACGCTTATTGCGATTTTTTTTTACCAAAAATAGGTAGAAGAATACGTATCGGCCTAAACTGAGGAAAAAAATAATTATATTTATTTTGGGGGGATATTTATTATAGCAAAAAGTAAAAAATATTGAATTTTTTTCAAAATTGTCGCTCTATTTTTGTTTATAGCGCAAAAAATAAAAACCGCAGAGGTGATCAAATACCACCAAAAGAAAGCTCTATTTGTGGGGAAAAAAGGACACCAATTTTGTTTGGGAGCCACGTCGCACGACCGCGCAATTGTCAGTTAAAACAACGCAGTGCCAAATCTCAAAAAGGGGCAAGGTCCTTTACCTGCATTTTGGTCCGGGTCTTAAGTGGTTAAAGTAGAATTTTAGAAAGATCACCATCATATGCTGTGATATACCAGAATTAGAAAACGGGAAGAGAAACAGGATTTGAAATGTATTTATTGAAAACAAAGACATATTAACATAAAAAATAATATATTTGCATTCCTGGCCTCTGTGTTTTACCAATTGCCCTTCCTCATGGCAATTACAAAGAAATAAATCCAAGATGGTGGTGACGATGGCAGTGATGTCCAAACTATTTTGGTAAGTAGTCGGGACTCCTGTAAATAAAGAAGAGAAGATAATTTTCAGTAAATAAAAGAAGTAAATAAAAGAAGTATACAGTATACCTAAACAACAGACAGGCAGTAATGCAATAAAGAATGACTTTGCCCAGTAGTTTTCCTTAAGGGCTCAGTTACATTTGCTTTGACTTTAACACACATTAAAAGGATAAGTTCACCTTTCCTAACATGTTACCCATATTCAAAGTGTAAAATATAACATGTTATGAATGCACCAGCCCCTGCACCTCCCGGATCCCCGCTGTGCATGGCTTGAGAGATCTGCTGATCGCTGGTGCAATGCTTTAAAGACTGCAACAAAATATAATAAATTCAAATATATTTAACTGCAAAAAAATGTGCATTAATTATTTTTTCTTTAAACTCACCCTTTAAAGCGCCTACTGCTTTAAAGGGGTTCTAAAGGTACAAGTTTTTTTACCTTCATGCATCCTATGCATGAAGGTAAAAAAACATCTAGCAGCACCGGCCCCCCCCGAGCCCCCGTTGTACTTACCTGACCGTTCGAATCTCCCGGGCGCGTCCACGTCGTCCTCTTCGGTTCCCAGCCTGGCCGTTGATTGGCTAGGCTGGGCGGATTGATAGCAGCGCAGCCATTGGCTAGCGCTGCTGTCAATCAGGGCGGATGACGCGGCGCGCTGGGGGGCGGAGCCGAGTGATACAGTCGGCGGCTATGGCCGCCGCTGTATCACGGGAGCGCGCTCGCAAAAGCTTTCCTCCATGCGAGCGCCCTCGCATGAAGAAGGAAAGCTTTTGCGAGGAGGAGCCCAGACAGCCGCCGAGGGACCCCAGAAGACAGGTTTCCGGGCCACTCTGTGCAAAACGAACTGCACAGTGGAGGTAAGTAGAACATGTTTGTTATTTTTTTTTTTAAAAATCCCTGACTTTAGTGACCCTTTAACATGCTTTTTTTTTATGTGTTTTTGATGCTTCGGTGATGGTTTGATGATTTTATTTTTTTAAATGAAGCTTGGCAAATGCCCTGTGTATGTTGATTTTCTAATTGCTTTAAAAAGGTGCCCAAGTAGAACCCCAGTTCATTAGTACTCCCGTTCAGCAGATCCCCAGCTCATTAGTAGCCCTGTTAAGCAAGTCCCCCACTTTATTAATATCCTCCTCATTCAGCAGATCCCCTGCTCAGTAGTATCCCCAGCTCTGCCGATATCCTACTCAGTAGTAACCCTCAGCTCTGCTGATATCCCACTTGGTAACCCTAAGCACTGCTGAACCCGCGCTCAGTAGTAACCCCCCAGCCCTGCTGATCCTCCGCTTTCTCTGGTTGCAGGCTCACCTCCCGCTATATTGTTCCCATGCTACTACTGTGAAACCCTACTCCGTAGTAAGCCCCGGCTCTGCCGATGCCCTACTCCGTAGTAAGCCCCGGCTCTGCCGATGCCCTACTCCGTAGTAAGCCCCGGCTCTGCCGATGCCCTACTCCGTAGTAAGCCCCGGCTCTGCCGATGCCCTACTCCGTAGTAAGCCCCGGCTCTGCCGATGCCCTACTCCGTAGTAAGCCCCGGCTCTGCCGATGCCCTACTCCGTAGTAAGCCCCGGCTCTGCCGATGCCCTACTCCGTAGTAAGCCCCGGCTCTGCCGATGCCCTACTCCGTAGTAAGCCCCGGCTCTGCCGATGCCCTACTCCGTAGTAACCCCCGGTTGTGCCGATGCCCTACTCCATAGTAACCCCCGGTTGTGCCGATGCCCTACTCCATAGTAAGCCCCGGCTCTGCCGATGCCCTACTCCGTAGTAAGCCCCGGCTCTGCCGATGCCCTACTCCGTAGTAACCCCCGGCTCTGCCGATGCCCTACTCCGTAGTAACCCCCGGCTCTGCCGATGCCCTACTCCTAGGTAACCCCCGGTTGTGCCGATGCCCTACTCCATAGTAACCCCCGGTTCTGCCGATGCCCTACTCCGTAGTAATCCCCGGGCTCTGCCGATGTCCTACGTAGTAGTAACCCCCGGCTCTGCCGATGCCCCTTCTCAGTAGTAACCCCCAGCTCTGCCGAACCCGCACTTTCCCCATGTTGCACACCATGTGTTCAGTCTGCTAGTTGCTCCACTCCAGTGCAGATCCTGCTCTGTGATGCACACCAGATGTGAAGTCTGCAGCAGACATTTTCAGAATATATACACATGTACCAGAAGTGACTGGTGATGACGTCTTTCTGGTTCACTTGTTGATTTTCCAGTGCATCCTGGAATATCTCCAAAGCAAAGCGAAGCAAACTGAATAAAAACCTCTCAAAAGCCACAGGTGCTGTAAGCGAGTGTTGTCATAGACATCTATGGAGGCTTTGCAGATGCTTTTAAGCACTAGAAGCAACATGGGTATCATTTTTGAAGCGAATCAAAGCGAACACAATGTGTGAACAGGACTATAAGGTAACCAATTTTATTTATTGACAGGGGTTTTGATTGGCAGAGTGCTTTAAAAGCCACATCCATGTCAAATTCAAAACGAGCCCCAGAGTGTGGTCACTCCTCAGCATAAAAGAAGAGAAACTTCCCATAATGCAACAGTAGCCATCTTTAGCTGTCTTCATGTACATTATTCAGTGGGTAAGGTTAATGTAGTGTTATGGTGGGCACAGAGATGATTTTCTGAGTGAACACCTATATGTACGCCAGCTGTTTGTGAAGCACTTTATAAAATAAAGGAAGACAGTACAGTTACAATACAATGGAACGGAATACAAAAGGTTTCGGAGGACCGTGCTCGTGAGTGCATTTCATATGTGTATTTAGCAGTTTGCCTGGAGTCCAGTGTTTAATTCAGAAAGGTAAGCTATCCCAGAATCAGTCACGGTATGCCAACTTCTACATACACACTTCTGCACACACCTTCTGACATATTTGGTACATGCCGTTAAAATCAACTGATCAAGAACACCAGTTCTGTTACAGTTTAGGGGGTATTTAAACTGGAGTGACAGCTCTCTGTCAACAGCAGCCAAAGTGTAACAATAACCACATGGAAAGGCTCTCCATTGCCTTATTTTTTTTTTGTTATTTTTTTTTTTAAAGTGTATTTTGTGCGTGAACTCGAGAGAGAGGAGCCGGACTGCAGGAGTTGGGAGTAGGCAGACCCTCCCCCCGGAGGCAATCGCCATCCTTCTCCATGCCCCCGGTGGCAATGGTGGGTGTGAGGGGGGGCCTCCCACTCACCCCGCCCTACCTGCTCCACTTGGGAGCCCAACTGGGGCCCAACAGGACCCCAACGGGGCAGAGGGACTCCCCCTATGAGGGAGTGAGGGGGCCTAGCCCACCCAGCCAGCCCCGTAGGTCCTTCGCCTCTCTTTAGGAGACCGCATGGCCAAAGTGCGTGCGTATTAAACCAATTTTGTGTGCGTGCAAGTGTGGTGGTTTTTGTGGGGGGGTGGGCGTACTAAGCACAGGCGTACCTTGCATAGCACACCCACCGGGAGCCGGGCTGAGACCACCAAACTCAATTCACATGTAGCCGAGACCGGGATCCGAACCCTTGGCTGCAGAGGTGAATGGCTTGTCAGCGCAGTGCCAATCGCGTTGAGCCACCACAGCTCTCCATTGCCTTATTGACATATTGTATGAGATGGCTTGTCTGCTACTTCTCTGCAGGAAGCACAACCAAGTACTTTACACTAATAATGCAAGACATTCTCCACAATTCTACATAATGACTACCTGATGTCTGGGATATTATGTCCTCCTAGGCTCCTGCTATGACTGACTGTATAAGACTTATATGTGCAAATCAGGTGGCCAACATAACCATCATTGCTACCATAAAAAGGATTATACCTACAGGTAAAATTCCCATATCAGTCAGTGCCAGAAATGTATATACCGTAATTCAATCCAAAAATTATGTAAAGGTATCAATATTCGCCTATTCCTCTTTCTTATGGCTCTCTTCACACCTGTGCATTTTATGTCGGTCTTGGGTTCAGTGCTTTAACAAAATGGTGACCGTCTGTACACAGACACCGGCTCCCCGAGTGATAAATGTGAATGAACTGGATAAAATATGGCTTCAGCTCCTGTCCTTCACCTGTAGAGAGCTCCTCGGCCTGTGGGTATGCCACCCTGTCCAACAGAAACAGGTGGTTTGGCTGGCTTCAGCCGACCGACACCTGGTCAGCGCTTTCAGCCATGATTGGAGTGTTCTGACAGGGGCATACAGAGCGAACAGTTTTTATTTCGTTCAACCCACTGGGTTGAATAAAAAAAATAAAAAAATCAGTGTGTACCTCATTCTAATCCAAGATTACAAATGTTAAGTGGCTGCTTTTTTTTGGCTTTCCCCAGCCTCTCCATCGGCCATACACTCATCCCACAATCTATAGCTTCTAATTTTACAAATGGATAGGAGGTTCTTCCACTCAGCTCCAATATAGCCTATTAGACAACAATTTATCTGCAAGGTCTAGGGACTTGTATGAGTCAAAGTAACCAGTCACCAACTGGTCATTTTGGGTTGGATACTAAGGATTTACACTTTAACTCCCGGGACCTCTCCCTTAGTTACTTTGATTACCTGCTTTAGTAAAAAGGAAAGAAAGCACAATAGTATCAAGTTGGTGGTTGTAGCCAGCAAAAATGCGGGGTACCAACTCACCAATAATTATGGTGGAGACCCTCCATTCAACTCCTGAACACATGGATAGTGTCAAACAAAACAAATAGAACCTATGGGAGTTCTAAAGAGGGAGAAGGGGAATGGGGCAAACAGCGTCCGTTCCTTAAAATCTACATTTTATTGGGTATCAAAAATTGGAAAAAACTGAAGTCATACTGTATGTAATAGTCTATACACAAATTAGTACCGGTGTTCACAGTCACACATGCACGGATATCAACATCATTTATTTCAATTAAGCATATCAGGTTGGAGCAGTGTTTCTCAAATCCAGTCCTCAAGGTGCCCCAAGAGGTCACAATTTCAGGCTTTCCATTGTGATTTGATCAGTTTTACTGCCTTAGTAATTACCACAGCCCTTTTATCTGCGGGAAATCCTGAAAACATGATCTGCACCTTTAGGACTGGAGTTGAGAAACGCTGGGTTAGAGTGAGTGCTAGGAAACATCAGTGGTGTCGGCCGATATTCTGCTTAACAGCACACTGTTGACAACAACACTCACTATTTCACCGATTATACACCAGTTATAAATTCAAAATTGTAGATGTTTGATAGCTCCACCAAAAGGTCAAATAGCTAAGGAGGCAAAGTCCAGATGCCCGAGTACTGATGGCAATGCATTGCTAGAGATGCCGTCTATATACGTACAGGTGCAACCCCCTGGGGGTATTGAAAGTCTATTGTCAGGAGGGAGAAAGCAATGTCTGGGAATAGAACCAGTGCGGTGTATATGAAACGAGCATACAATCACCATTTAATCAAGCTGTTAGACACAAGTGTATGTCTTCCCTGTGCGAAGTACAAGGCTAGTCAAGGCTTGGAAGGGCAAAAGTATGCCGCTGGACTGATTTTGGGGTACTCCGTGATGTCTACCATCAGTGTATAGCAATGGTTGGGCTAGTCCCACTGGAACAATCAACCCCACCTGGGGGTACTCCGAGTTACTTTCACAGGTTTCACAGGTTAATATCTCCAGATAGTGCCAGTCTATCCCAGTCTGTCCAATGGGTATATGCTGTATCAAGCCAGCTTTACAGCCCAGCTTATTTTGATGTGGAAACATGTCCCGCCAGTCCTTCCATTCTGCACACCTTAAACAGTCCTCTCAGCGAGGTGGGCGGAAAGTATGCGAGTCTCGGATACACTAGCGAGAGCCTCGGTGCATTGCAGGGTTGGTGTCTATTTTCTTGCTATCTCTTGATAGTAGCGTATAGCGGCCGATGGTGGGGGGATCGCATGGTGGACCGTGAACATGGGGTGTGCAAAGACACCAACACGTTTCACCCACTAGGTGGCATGAGCTTCTTCAGGGAATGATTACCTGCAACCTGGGAAAATTTGGGATTTGCAACATGGATTTTCACTAGCAGGAACTGGGGTTCAAACTCTTGCACTTCATCCAAAAAAAAAAAAGTGATTTACATGCCCTTTAAACTACAGATGGCAAAATAGATTTTATAAGGCTAGTACAGTTTGTAAAAAATATTTAATCTAATAACTTTCACACATCTTTAAAAAAAAAAATCTAAACATTTCTCTTCATTTCACTCACTATAGGAACAATTGGAGCTACAGTTACAAAGGAAAATGTGTTTTCTGCCAAGGTAAACCCACAAGCTACTTAATACACGTCAGATTAAATCATGTTAATTATTTTTTGGAATTTAGAAAACCTCTCTGGAGAAATGAGATATGAAAAAGCCAAATTTATTGCTGACAGTTTAGGGTTGACGTTAGTGACAAAGGGATGATTGAACGGTAAAATTGCCTGCTTCCGTCTTCTGTACCAGAACAGTGATTGAAGTTTATAATATACGAAGAGTTATTTAAACTGCTTCTGGAAAAGTATGATTGCCCATGTGAAATAAATTATACATAGTCTAGGAAAACGTTCCCCAAGCAGTGTTCACCCAAATGTGGTTCAGGGGTCTTGAAACTTTTTAGGCAAAGAGCCAGTCCATGGTCCTTCAAATGGTTTAAAGGCCAGACTATGGCCAGCGGTCTTTGGGAGTAAAAAAAATGACCCAGTACTGGTGATCAATGTTAGGAAAAAAGCCCAAATTTGGTGGCCCGTGGGAAGAACAGTGCACCATCATTGGGATCAGCGAAGTTTGGAAAGCTTCCTAGCTTTCAGTAACAATTATGGCTGCGTGGGCTCCGTGTCCCCATGCTTCTCCTCTGCTGGCTAGATGACATCATTGCCAACCTACACAGATGCTGCAAAGTTTATTCTCCCTTGAGAAGAGGTGTTTTGCCAAATAGCCGGAACTTGGCCTTGGTTGGATGGACGTTTCTTCCGGCAATCCCAGTATTAACCAACTTATTATTTAATAGGCAACATTCTATTCCTCCATCCTCTATATTTTAATGTTCCTCTTGCTTAAATTCAATTTTGCTAATTATTTGTAATACTCATAGTTTAAGAATTTGTTAAGCAAAAATTATATATCTTCAGACAACTTACTGTTAAGACATGAATACCTTTTGTTTTACCTTACTTATTTAATTGAAAAGTTTTTCTATTCAAATTTGTCTATCTTTGATTATTTCAAAATATGTACTAACATGTACTGTATAATTCTCAATAAAATATTTGAAACACAAGAAGAGGTGTTTAACCACTTAACGCCCGCCGCACGCCTATTTACGTCTACAGAAGGGCACGGACAGGCAGATGGACGTAAATTTACGTCCCTGCCTACTATTAGCGGTTCGGGGGTCCGATCGGGACCCCCTCCGCTGCGTGCTGAGGGCGGCTTACCTCCGGGAGCGATCCGACTCGAGGGGGAGGTGGTTCGTTTCTGTCCGCCCCCTCCGGATCGCTCCCAGCCAATCCTGTGTCGCCGCCGCGTCACTTCCTCCTGTAAAATGTAAACATAGGCAGAGGAAGTGATGCAGCGCTCATCTCGGGGGTATTTTCAAACCGCCGAGATGAGAGAAGAGGCTCCGTAAGTCTGCACCAACACTACACTGACACAAGTACACGCAGGCACATTTAACCCCTTGCGATCACCCCCCCCACACCGTCACTGAATGCAGTGATCATATATGTATGATCACTGCATTTAGTGTCAGTGTGACAGGCAGTTAGTGTTAGGTTCAGGGTAGCCCCCGTACCCCCCCATATAAAGTTTTAACCCCTTGATCACCGCCCTAGTTAACCCTTTCACTCCCTATTGCCAGTGTCACTAAGCGATTATTTTTCTGATCGTTGTATTAGTGTCACTGTTGCTGCTAGGTAGCTAATTTTTTTTTTTTTTCAAAATTCTTTATTTACACACACCAAAGAGCGTCTCACATGGATCATAACAATATTCAGAAACAGCATTATGCATAGATGTAAATACAAACAAGGTGTAGTCATAAGTAAATATACTGTTACTAAGGGTAAATAAGATATCCCATAGATCATCGCATTGCGGTAACAACTACCCTGTACAGGTAGTACTTCTGCAAGCATCGCAGTGGTAGCATTCAATGTCCCATGGTATTTGGCGTGTAATCAGGGATCCGCGGATCCGCTCGCCTTTTCCTAATATTCTAAGGGATAGCAAGAGTGGAGAAAGAGGAGGGACAGCAGATAGGAGTAACTTCCCAGGCGTTTCCTGAGAAGTCAGAGAATGGAGCCGCCCCGTGGGGGGAAATCCCGGCCGGGGGGGCGTGTAGAGGGGGGGGGGGTTGGGAGCACCCGCGAGCATGGATTCACATGTCTAAGGGTCCTGACTGTGTTGCGTTTGGTCCAGTGTATCATCCCTTAAGCTAATAGGGACAGAAGGGGTAGACCCCGGGGGTCCGGTCGGATTCCTGAGATTTTGTCCCTCATCTGAATAAGTGTACATGTTCCATAGTCGCCATGTTTGTATGTGAACTTCTTGTCTGTCTTGGCTCGAAAGAATCAGATCTTCCATCTTATTTATTTCGTCTACTTTCCGGAGCCACATTGCTACGGTCGGTGGTTCTGTGGATTTCCAGCAGAGGGGGATGCAAGCCTTCGCGGCATCAAGAAGGTGTCTAATAATGGATTTTTTATACACTCGTGTTGGGATGTCGTTGGCATGTAACAGTAGAAAGGCTGGGTCGTCTGGAAGTAGTCTGTCTGTAAATTTTTGGGATATCCTTCTGACTTCCGTCCAGAAGAGTCTCAGTCGTGGGCAGGACCAGAAGATATGGAGCAGTGTGCCCTTTTCGGTCTGGCATCGCCAGCATAAGTCTGAAGTCGCTCGGAACAGTTTGCTAAGTAGGGACGGTGTGCGGTACCAGCGAGTCATGATTTTATAATTTGTCTCTTGGATTTTTGTGCAGATGGAGGACTTGTGAGCGAATGTCAATATGTGTTGCCTTTTTGTGGTAGAGAACGTGCAGTGTAGATCTTGTTCCCATTTATCAATGCACGGGATGCGATATCCCTCCGCTGGCGTGATAAGTGTATCATATATTATGGATAATGCGTGTGGTAGCGGTTCCGTGCCTGAGCACAGCTCCTCTAAAGTCGTAAGGGAATGAGTGCCCGCGGGGGGGGGTGTCATGGTGTGTAAGAAGTGGCTGAGTTGATTGGCCCTCAGGAAATCCAAGTGGTAAGTTCCGTTTGGGTCCATCAGATCCGCCAGCGTCTTCCACCGTCCCGCTACGCTAAAGTGGGAGGCCTGGAAAGTGCCTGAATCTCTCAGAGCGCGAAATCGTATGTCTCGTATTCCCGGTTCAAATTGTGGGTTGCCCAATATAGGATATAACGGTGAGATCCCCGCTGTCCGCTTTGTTTGAGAAAGTAGTCTAGCACAGACCTTGAGCGTGTTTCCTACTACAGGGTGAAGTCGTACCGAGCTGTGTAGTGTCGCGAAGCACCATGGTGCTCTCTGTAACGGGATCTCGCTCTGGGCTTGCTCCAGGTGAGGCCACAGTTTGGTGCCTCTATGTCGGCACCAGTCAACTAGACGGTTCAGGTGGGCAGCGTGGTAGTATGCTCGGATATCGGGCATGGCCATTCCCCCATGGCTCTTAGGTAGGGATAGAACCGATCTGTGAATCCGGGGGTGTTTCCCAGCCCACAGAAAGGTCTTAAACGCGGTCTGAATTTGTTTAAAGAAGGTAGCTGGTATATGAATGGGGAGGGCTTGGAGAAGGTATATAAATTTCGGCAATATGGACATCTTCAGTATGTTGCATCTGCCGAACCATGAGTGGAGACCGGTGGTCCATTGGTCTAACAACTTCTGGACTTCTCTCAGGAGCGGCGGGAAGTTAAGTTTGAAAGTTTGGGAGAGGGTCGGGGGGATGCGTGTACCAAGATAGTTTAGGGCCGTATCCGTCCACTGCAGTCCGGTACTGCTGCGAAGGCGTTCTAGAGTTGGGCTCGGGATTCCTATCCCCATCGCTACCGACTTACCCATATTTATTTTGAGGTTGGAGAGTTGTCCGTAGATCTCAAATTCTCTCATCAGACCGGGAAGGGATGTTCCCGGGTCCGTCAGAGAGAAGAGCAGGTCGTCCGCATAGGCGGATACTTTATGCTCTCCACCTCCCACTTTAACCCCTGAGATGTCTGGGTTCGCTCGTACGTGACGTAAGAAGGGTTCAAGGGTGAGTGCGAACAGCAGGGGTGATAAAGGACACCCCTGGCGTGTCCCGTTGGTGATCGGGAATGGCTCTGACAGGACTCCGTTGGCTCTGACTTTGGCGGATGGGTCTGTGTAGATCGCTGTTATCCAATTCAACATTTTATGGCCTAGTCCAATGTGTTTCAGTGTATCGAACATAAATGTCCAATTAACCCGATCGAATGCCTTTTCGGCGTCAGTACTCACCAAGATACAGGGGTTTTTTGTAATGTTCACTGTATGTACGAGGTTCAGCACCTTAGCGGTGTTGTCCCTCGCTTCCCTAGTGGGGACAAACCCCACTTGGTCTAAGTGGATCAGGTTCGGCAGGTGGCTTTGAATTCTAGTCGCGAGGATCTTAGTAAGGAGTTTAAGATCGACGTTCGTTCAGCAGAGAGATAGGGCGGTAGCTCCCGCAGTGGCTCGGGTCCTTTCCCTCCTTGTGGATAACCGCTATCTGTGCTTGCAGCGTCGATGCGTGTAGTCTAGTCCCTGTACTAAGATTGTTAAATAAAGAAATCAGGTGGGGGCTCAGGGACGGAAGGAGTGTCTTGTAATATGTTACGGTTAGCCCGTCCGGTCCCGGGGCTTTCCCCTGTTTGGTGCTGCCCAAGGCAAATTGTAATTCAGGTAGGGTGATAGGTCCCTCGAGTAGGTCTCTAATGTCTGAGGGTAGGGTTGGCATAGCCGAGGAGTTCAGGTAGTCTCTGGAAGAGTCTGCACCGGTGTTCAGAGGTGTAGTGGGTAGATTATATAAGGTGTTATAAAAGTCTCTAAACTCACGAGAGATTGACTGCGGGACCGATATCTTCCGCCCCTCCCGGTTAACCACATGTGGTATGTATGACACGCTGTTTTGCGTGCGCAAAGAGCGGGCCAGCATCTTTCCACAATTGTTTCCCGACTCATATACCTTCCGTCTGCAAACTTGAATGGTTGCCTTAGCTTTGTATGTAAGAATGTCCGTGATCCGCCTCCGCGTGGTATCAAGCTCTATGCCCAGTTGTCTCGTCGGTGTTTGTTTGTGTTGTGACTCTAAGGTCTGTAGCGTGGCTAGTAAAGTGGTCAGTCGTTCCGTCCTCATCCTCTTTTGCCTGGCCCCGTGTTTGATAAGGATGCCTCGTACAACCGCCTTGTGGGCTTCCCACACCACTTCTGGTTTACTGTCTGGGGTGGTGTTGTCTGTAAAGTAGTGTCTCAGTTCCTTAACTACGTCTGCTAAGATGTCGGGGTCTCGTAGTAGGGATTCGTTCAGTCTCCAGGGGTGTCTCCGTTCAGAGCCGTGCTTCGATAGGGCGTAAGTCAGTGTGATCGGGGCGTGGTCCGACCAGGTGATCGACCCTATCTCGACGTCCTTAACCGCGCTTAGGTTTCTGTGTTGTACCAGGAAGTAGTCGATTCGGGAATAGACTTGGTGGGGTCTAGAGAAAAAGGTGAAGTCTTTTTCCCCTGGGTGGAACAGTCGCCACGCGTCCACCAGTTGGGAAGTGTGTAGCGCCGTCTGAATGTGATTGCGGGTTTTAGTGGACGTCGAGGACAGTCCCGTGGACGTGTCTTCCCGTGGTGATAGAGGGATATTAAGGTCGCCCCCTATAATTAAATGTCCGGTAGTGTATCGCGTCAGACGGTTAAGTTGTCGTAGCAGAAAATTATCCTGATGCTCATTTGGGGCGTAGAGGTTCGCCAGGGTGATCTCTGTCGTGACAATCCGGCCTTTTATAAACAGAAATCGTCCCCCAGGGTCCCTGTGAATGTCCCCCAAAGTCCAGGGCACCCCGGCCGCTATAAGCACCGAGACACCTCTGGACTTCGCCTTCGAGTAGGAGGAGTGGTAGACCGTGGGGTAGTACTTATTTTTCAGGATCGGAAGTCTGTCTTCTCTAAAGTGCGTCTCCTGTAAAAGAACAATGTCAGCTTTCTGGCTACGGATGTCATGTAGTAGTATTCTACGTTTCTCAGGGGTGTTTAGGCCCTTGACGTTTAATGACATAATCTTTAGTGCATCCATGCTCGCGGGCAAGGGGTGGGACGGAAATGGGTGATCAGGCAGAGGGAGTGTTGTGCGGCCTAGTGTGGGCCAAGAGTCTGGAGTCCCAGAAAGAAGAGAAGAGAAAAGCTTAAGAGACGTGAGCCCACGCCGAACGTGGAGGGGGCCCACAGGGAAGAACCAGCACCAGGCGGTGAGGTTAAGAAGAAAGTCTAATTTAGCCTAAAATGGCTAGAACGCTCACCAGAAGTAGTCTGGCGAATGAGCGCAGGCCTATGTGGGTAGGTGGAGAGACAAGGCCGGTGGTGGGAGCCCCCGGCTTCATCAATCCCCCCCCGGCCATGTCAGGTGTTGGAATACAATAACAGTAGTGCAATCTGTGGTAATGTATTGTCAATGCAGGAAGTTTTAAGGGAAAAGGACAACAAAAACAATAAAAAAGAAAAAACATGTAAGGCAAGAAGTAAGGCATAAAACAACAGTCGTAGAACTCAAACTTATATATGCAATCTCTCAAGGGTTGCAGAAACAGGTGAATTAGAGGTCTAACCAGGGGTGATATAGGTAAATCTGTAGGGTGGAGTGTCCCCAACTCCCCCCATAACACAATCCCAAGCATCCAGCAGCTCTCCCCTCCCAAACATGGAAATACAGTCCCAATTCACCCAACCAGTCCAGTAGGATCCCCCACCACCCGGATCCCTCTTCACAGGGTGTCTCCTCACCCGTAACTTCGCCACCACCCCCCCATCAACACCGCAGCCCACCCCGTGTTCCTGGCATCCATCATGGGACAGTTTCCATGCGGGGTGTATCATCTAGGGAGTGCTGTCAGTCTCCATTTTTGTAAAAAACGGCATAAGCAGATGGGGGGGGGGGCGGCGGGTAGAGACACGGCGCTCTTTAGCACTGCGGCATCACAAGTCCGTCAGGCGTTCGCCTACAATGTCTGTCGGACATGCAGAGGGCGAAGGGTGGTTGATGTGTGTTTGTTCCATGGAAGAGCAGGGCGCGCCCTAACAGCGCGGAGGCCCAGAAAAAATAAATGAAAAATAAAATAAATAAAAAGGGCAAAAAACTACTCTGTGGGCCAACTCAGGGATGAACCGAGAGTGCAGAGTTCTCCACTCCCCTGGGCTTCGATAAAATCGAAGGTAGAGGATAAGCTCCGATGTAAGGGGGGGGGGGGTCTGCAAGATGTTACAGCCTTAAAACCCAGGTTATCAAGTGAGTATGCAGTTTCGGTCTAGCCATGTAAGGGGCTGCCCTGGGTGGTAGTATAAGGGTGTGGCTTGCAGTCCTTCAGCCCGGGAAGGGGTGTCAGGGCTACATGGGTCTTCCATCGGTCTCCATATGAACAGGGCGCGCCCTAACAGCGCGGGAGCCCAAAAAAGTGTTCAGGGAGGTTGGGCGGGGGTCTGTTTTCCACAACACGAGCAGTCCCGCACCCCGGACCTCCTGCCCGGGTCTTGAGTGGAATATATGATGGGGGGGGACAGCCCTGTAATAAACGGCATCAGCCTGGAATTTACATGCCCATGCAACACAGTGGGATCCTGGGTGTAGTATCGGTAGGGAGGGTAAACTTGGGGGGGTGGGGGGGGGGGGTAGCTTCGCTGGCTCAGCAGAGGGATGGCAGTCTGTGAGGAATCGGGGATTTTGGCCTACGGCCTACTCACGGTGCTCTCCGCCTGATGGCGCGCGGCGTCTCCTCCGTCCTCGACCCTGCTGCCGAGCGCCCAGCCCGGGCCTGAACATCGAAGGGCCTCCTCGGCCAGGAGTGCGAGGGAGGAGCTGCAGCCAGTCTGGGACGGGGATCTGGTCTGTGTCCAGAAATTGGAAGAGGCCTGGAAGGTCCGCCGGCGTCTGCACGGTGAACGCAGCACCATCCTTCCTGAAGGTGACTGCAAGCGGATAGCCCCACCTGTAAGTGCAGCCCTGTTGTTTCGCCAGGTCTAGGATGGGCTTCAACATCGCCCGCCGGCGTAGCGTCGCACGTGACAGGTCTGGCAGCATCTTGATCGTTGTTCCTCCAAGCAGGACCTCTCCTCGTTCCCACGCTCCCCGAATGATGCGCTCTTTCTGTGCGTAGAGGAGCAGCCGGCACACAACATCGCGAGGTCTGTCAGGGTCATCTGATTTCGGGCCTAGTGCGCGGTGTGCGCGATCTACCTCTACCATTTCCTCCGGGTCTCCCAATACGTCTCGGAACAATAGCAGCAGCGATTCTTGTAGGGTATCGGGTTCTATCGATTCCGGTATCCCCCGGAGACGCAAATTATTGCGCCTGCTTCTGTCTTCGACCTCCTCGAGGTGCAGTTGGAGTGTGACCGCCGCTTCTCTATGGAGGTCTCTGTCTCGCTCCAGGCCGGACACTCGCTGTTCTAAGGCTGCCAGGGAGCTCTCGCCTATAGACACTCTGTCCGTTAATGTGGACACCTCCGCCCTCACCTCTTGGAAGTCACGTCGGTGTGTTTCCTCCAGCTTCAGTATGAGTGATTCTATATCTGACCGGGTAGGGAGGGCTTGCAGAAGTGCCCGTATCTCTCGTTCAGCCGGTGTGCCCCCCGATCCTGCAGCGGAGGTGGACATGGTCGGGTGTGCCTCCGGTGTATCCGGCGTGGTATTGTCCTCTGACATGTCGTCTGGGTGGAAGAGCCAGGTCCCCTGGTCCGGATCCTCCATCAGGCCGCCATGTAAGTTGCCACGTGGCGCCGCCACTCTTGCTCCCGGAGAGATTGGCTCTTGAGGGTGGAAATAGTGGTGTAGGTTGCCTGTTTTCACCCCGGAGCGGGTCAGTCGTGTTGTCCCTTTATTCCTATTCCTTTTGGCAGATTGCATGCCTGTTTTTTCGGATCTTTGGCCGGTGAAAGGGAGGACAAGGCCGGGAGCTCCAAAGATCTGCTTCCTCACTCAGCCATGTCCAGGCCACGCCCCAGCTAATTTTTTTTTATTGCAATTTTTTTTTTTACTAAAGACATGTGGCGGAATAAATTTTGGCCTAAATGTTTGACTAAAATTTTGTTTATTCAATTTTTCTTATAACAAATATTGGTGTTTTTTTTCAAAAATGTTGCTCTATTTTTGTTTATAGGGCAAAAAATAAAAAATCGCAGAGGCAATCAAATACAATCAAAAGAAAGCTCTATTTGTGGGAAGAAAAGGACGCAAATTTTGTTTGGGAGCCACGTCGCACGACCGCGCAAATGTCTGTTAAAGCGACGCAGTGCCGAATTGTAAAAACGCCTCTGGGCATTTAGCAGCATATTGGTCCGGGGCTTAAGTGGTTAAGGGGGAATATGATCACTATGTATAAATGAATAACCATTAATTTTACTTACCTGAGCCCGTTCACCTGCTGTGCGCGTCCCATGGTGTCCTCTTCTCCACGGAGTCTGGCCATTGATTGGATGGATTGATAGCAGCGCAGCCATTGGCTCCCGCTGCTGTCAATCATATTCAATGATTTGGCCGCCGGAGGGCGGGACCGAGTCATGCACTCTGTCGATGAATGCAGCGTGTATGACAGGGAGCGCACCCACAAGCTTATCCCCCTAAGGAAAGAGCTTCCCAGAGGGAGTTAGCTTTAGCGGGGAGGAGCCGAGACAGCCATGGGACTGCAAAACAGGAGGATCGGGGCCACCCTGTGCAAAAGGAACTGCACAGTGGAAGTATGTTATGTTTGTTATTGAAAAAAAAAAAAAAGCAAACACATACAACCCCTTTAGTAATCCCAAGAATGCTCATCTAGGGAATAGGCTGAATTTGGCAAGGATCATCTCATATCTAAGGGTCCCCTTAGGTTTCTGCCCTGAAGACTCCTCTATGAATCTTTTAATGAAGGACATGACATTCCATCATCACATTCATTCTCCTGCTAAAAAGCCTACAGCGGGAAAAAGGAGGAATACAAAGGCACCAAAAACAAACAAAACACTAATCAAATAATCAACTTCATCAATGGTGAAGACATTGCGGCCACCTTACCACTCGTACTTAAAGTAAACACACCTGATATAAAAACAAACGCGCAGTGCTGCCCAGTAAAGCCATCTTCCTTGTAAGTACTTCTATACCTGAAGAGTCCTGCTTTGCAGAGTGAGGTAGGCTGCTGACAGATCCATATTCTATACAAAGACCAGCCATAATGGATACGTGCCTAATGCTGAAAATAAAGGTTCTCAAGGTCAGTCCTGGTTGGTGGGCTCCCTGATTGCAATGCACACACACCTTTTTTACATCAGACTGACAAACTAATCCACGAAATGGAACTTTAGATTTAGAAGGTTCAAAAAGAGTCTTCAGCTCCACAAATTTTAGAGGTTTAAAAAAAGACAAACAATTTCTTCTCCACTTGAATATACAATTTTCTACTAGGGGCTCCATTGCTGACTGTTTAGCACCAAAGTGCACACTAGGAAGATTTAAGCCAGTAAACCTTTGTCCATCTAGGAGGTCTATGGGTGTTCTCATTGCTATGCAACTGACCCTTATGTACAAACGATCGGACATTCTGACAATAAAACTGCGGATAATTTGAGTTTTTGACAAATTGGTGTTTGGATACAACACTGGCAACCGAATAGAGCCCAGTGCAGGATATTACGAGCGGACATTCTACTCCGATACTAGCCAACAAAATGGCCGCCTCCGAGGCGGCGACAACTTTGTCCTCATTAGCCGCTGTGCTGTCAAAACAGCTCAGTCTTCCTGTACCGGACTCTGTTCGGTTGTCGGTGTCAATTCATCAAAATCTCAGATTACTGAGGTTTTAAATAAACCGGAAGTGACATGGTTGAAGATATTGACAGAACACCCCAACTTGCTATGTGGGCACCAGAGCCAAGGCTGCATTCTTCCCGTGTCCATTCAGACATGGAGCCGCGGCTCTGCCCCCTCTCTCCACTAATTGGCTCACTGACTGATTGACAGAAGTGGAAGCAAATAGCGTTTCACTACTGTCTAAGGCAGCTAATGAGGAAGCAGAGTCCCAGACAGTGGAGTCTCTTGTGCAACATCGCTGGATCGAGATGGGCTCAGGTAAGTATTAGGGGGGCTGATGCACGCAGAAGGCTTTTAATCTTAATGCATTGAATGCATTAGGATAACAAAAAAAAAAAGTCTGCTTTTACAACCACTTTAAGGACATATTCCACTATAATAAATAATTGACATTGTGAAAGTTGAAAATTTAAAGTGCTGGTGGTATTTTGTTATTGAAAGCTGACAAATTGCCTAAATGTTGCTACTGTGTGGTCAGCAGTATTGCTCTTTTTTTTTTTTTTTAACTGCTTGCCGAACCAGCTGCCGCTGTTATATGGCGGCAGGTCGGCTCTGCTGGGCGAGATCACGTAGCTATACGTCATCTCTCCCAGCAGCCAATAGGGGCGCGCGATCGCTCGTTACAGAGTGGAGCTGTGTGTGTAAACACACAGCTCCAGGTCCTGTCAGGAGAGAAATGCCTGACCGTCTGTTCATACAAAGTATAAACAGCGATCAGTCATTTCCCCAAGTCAGCCCACCCCCCTTCAGTTAGAACACACCCAGGGAACATACTTAACCCCTTCCTCGCCCCCTAGTGTTAACCCCTTCCCTGCCAGTGGCATTTTTTATAGTAATCAATGCATTTTTATAGCACTGATCGCTAAAAAATTGCCAATGGTCCCAAAAATGTGTCCGAGGTGTCCGCCTTAATGTCGCAGTACTGGAAAAAAAACAAAAAACGCTGATCGCCGCCATTACTAGTAAAAAAATTAATATTAAGAAAAATGCCAAAAAAGTATCCACTATTTTGTAAACGCTATAAATTTTGCGCAGACCAATCAATAAATGCTTATTGCGATTTTTTTTTACGAAAAATATGTAGACGAATACGTATCGGCCTAAACTGAGGAAATACGTATACGTATTATAGCAAAAAGTTAAAAAAAAATGGTCGCTCTATTTTTGTTTATAGCGCAAAAACTAAAAACTGCAGAGGTGATCAAATACCACCAAAAAAAAGGACGCCAATTTTGTTTGGGAGCCACGTCGCACGACCGCGCAATTGTCAGTTAAAGTGAAGCAGTGCCGAATCGCAAAAAGTGGCCTGGTCTTTGACCAGCAATATGGTCCGGGGGTTAAGTGGTTAAGGGTGGTGTTGTGGTATGCACAAAAGTATGCTTGGTAGCACACAAAGGTATGCTTACCAGTGTTTTGTGGCTGGTGGCTCTCCATCTTGGCTGATGGTGACTTCTCCAGTCAGCAACAACAATCAGAAATCAGTCAGAGTGGTTCCAGAACATGGGATCACTATGCCAGCTATGACAGGCATTACACGCGAGATTAAGTCTTCACCCTGCACATGTCACTGAAGCATAAAGGGATCAGTGTTCAGGTTTTATACTGTAATAGCCAGATAAAATTAGTTTTAAAAATCCAATTTAAATTTAGAAAATAAAATGCAAATTAGTCTTAGAAACATGAATGTACTTTTTAAAATTTAAATTGTATTTTTAAAACTAATTTTATCTGGCTATTACAGTATAAAACCTGTACTCCGATCCCTTTATTCAAGTTTCTAAGACTAATTTGCATTTTATTTTCTAAATTTAAATTGTATTTTTAAAACTAATTTTATCTGGCTATTACAGTATAAAACCTGTACTCCGATCCCTTTATTCAAGTTTCTAAGACTAATTTGCATTTTATTTTCTAAATTTAAATTGTATTTTTAAAACTAATTTTATCTGGCTATTACAGTATAAAACCTGTACTCCGATCCCTTTACTCAAGTTTCTAAGGCCGCGTACACACAATCAAATCTATCTGCTGAAAACGGTCTGACAGACCGTTTCAGCAGACAGATTCGATCGTGTGTACGGGCGGACAGACAGATTTGGCCAGCCAACAGATTTTAAAGCATGCTTTAAAATCTGTCTGCTGGGAATCCGTCCGTCCGACATGTCTGCTGGTTAGTACGCTAACCAGCAGACATATCTGCTCGCACATGCGTCGAATGGATTCGACGCATGCGCGGAAGTGTTTTACTTCCTGGTGCGGTGACGTGGCGGCGTCAACGTCACCGCCACGTCACCGCGCTGTCTGCCGGCGGGGATTTTGGTTTGATCGTGTGTACAGCGATCAAACCAAAACAGCCCAGCAGACAGATCTGTTCAAATCGGTCAGACCGATTTGAACAGATGTATTTGGTCGTGTGTACGCGGGCCTAAGACTAATTTGCATTTTATTTTCTAAATTTAAATTGTATTTTTTTAAAACTAATTTTATCTGGCTATTACAGTAGAAAGCTATTGACTACCTTCCCTTTAGAGGAAAGCTTTCTCCTAAGTTTCAATAATCATTATAGCCGTTTTAATTAATGCCAAACACACCTACTTTTCCACCAAGGGCTTGAACCACTTTATCTATAGCTTTTATACATGATGTCCCTCATTTCTTTGTTACATCAAAAGTATAGGAAGTTGTGTGCTATGCTCAATAAATCCATTAATTTGACTCACTTAATTAACCATTGTTAAAATTCCAAAACAGGTCCTATTTTTGTTTTTCACCCATGAGGAGGTAAGAGGAGGCACAATTGATTCTTATAGCTACCAATGGCCAACTTTAGTGTGAGAGGAAGATGGGGGAGGAGGATCTTTATCAGTCTGGATATTTAATTATTTCCCATCAGATAGCTGAAATTCTTAACACTTCAAGAGTTGCAATTGTGTATGCTATTTTTTTTATATTTACGATATTTTTTCCCACAAAAGTGTAGTTACCCTTATAAGGGCAAGAGCTACCTAAAATGAATAACAGTTTTGAAAAGCTGATGAATATCAGTATCTAAACATGCTCCAGACCTGACCAGTCCTTTCATCATCCTATAATGCCGTAAGGAATGGAGTTCCTCTCTTTCACCAATCTCCTTCCCTGATGGGGAGCACAGTGCAGCCGAGCTGTTGGCAGCTACGGCTTATTTAGGTATTATGTTCCAGCCTCTAAGTGAAAGAACGGAGAGCACTCTACCTTCAATAATAGAAAGCATATGGTTTAAAGATTTAGGAATTTTCACAGAGGAGATGGCTTCACTTATGAAATTTAGTATTTGCAACACCTGGCCCGCATATAAATGTGGTAACGCAATTAGGCTGAAGACAAAAGGATGACTTTGCACTACAACCAACTTAAAGGGAATGTATATTATTTTTTTTCAGTAACATTTTGAGACATTATGCAATATTTACCTAAAAGAGACTCCGTCACTGGTGGATAAAGGAGAAATAACTGTTGTAGGTAGGAAGTGCAGGCCCCTGGAGGTGCACATAAATGCAGCAACCTCCCAAACCCTCCTGCCATGGCCCAATGACAGACAAAGCTTCCAGATAGTGATAAGGATTGTAGTTAAACCCTGCTCCTGTACATTATAACTGGACACATTTTAGAAAACCGAGACCAGACTACATATACAAAGTGACTTTAGTTTTTAAAATTAAAGTTCCAGCTATCACCGTCCAGCGTCTCAGCCGATTCATCCAGCTGATCTGAGCCTACAGCCGCTCCGTTTACTCATCAACACAGCCCACCCTCTAGAGTGCTTCCTTCCCATCATATCCAGCCTATTACCAACGCCAGCTCTAAGCCTCATTTTGAACCTGTTGCTTGGATCGATAGTGTCGTCACAAGCAGGAAGCCGATGCGAGTGGTGTTTCACGCTGCGCAGCCTTGACAAGTTGACCGCTCGTCATCTGCGATACACATAGCATCATTGCCTACCCATCTCTGCTGGAAAGTTGGCACCCCCCCCCCCCCCCCCCCCCCGAGTCTGGTAAGGCTGATTGTACACGGAGATGTTTCCTGCCTGAGTGTCGCACGCCTCTCTCCCTCCCCCTGCTAGGGAAGCTGCGCCTGTGATTTCATGCAGAGTGTTATGGCTGATTGACTGTTCCATCTATGTACAGACCTAGCTGATTTAACAACTTAACTACTTGAGATCCGCGCTACAGCCGAATGACGGCTCTAGCGCGAATCTAAATTGTCAACAAGCCGTCAATTGACGGCTTGTCACTAGCTGTTTCCCGGCGCGCGCTCCAGAGCGCGCTGCGGGGAAACACTGTGTTGCCCGTGTCCCTTGGACACGGCCAATCACAGATCGCCGCGAACGGCCAATCAGAGTGACCGTTTGCAATGCGATCTGTGCAGCCAATGAGAGATGATCTCATAGATCATCTCTCATTGCCGTTTTACATAGAGACAGCGTCCTGTCTCTGGAAAGCAGGAGACGGATCTGTGTCTCTTGTACATAGAGACACAGATCGGTCACCTCCCCAGTCACCCCCCCTCCACCTACAGTTAGAACACTATGCAGGGAATACATTTAACCCCTTCCTCACCCCCTAGTGTTAACCCCTTCAATGCCAGTCACATTTATACTGTAATTAGTGCATATTTATAGCACCAATCGCAGTATAAATGTGAATGACGCCAAAAATGTGTCAAAAGTGTCCGATGTGTCCGCCATAACGTCGCAGTCACAATAAAAATCGCAGATCGCCGCCATTTCTAGTAAAAAAAAAATAATAAAAATAATAATTCTGTCCCCTATTTTGTAGGCACTATAAATTTTGCGCAAACCAGACGCTTATTGCGATTTTTTTTTTTTACCAAAAATATGTAGAAGAATACGTATCGCCCTAAACTGAGAAAAAAAAAGTTTTTTTTTTTTTAATTGGGATATTTATTATAGCAACAAGTAAAAAATATTGTATTTTTTTCAAAATTGTCGCTCTTTTTTGTTTATAGCGCAAAAAATAAAAACCGCAGAGGTGATCAAATACCACCAAAAGAAAGCTCTACTTGTGGGGAAAAATGGACGTCAATTTTGTTTGGGAGCCACGTCGCACGACCGCGCAATTGTCAGTTAAAGCGACGCAGTGCCGGAAGCTGAAATATCACCTGGGCAGGAGGGGGGTATAAGTGCCCAGTAAGCAAGTGGTTAATATACAGAGGACTGCTGGTATCTTAAGTGTTTTTATGCAATAAACTAATATTGATCTTATTATTGCTTGGACACAAATTATATATATATATATATATATTATATATATATTTTTGCTTTGTACACATACAGAGTGAATTTATTAAAAACAAAATTACATCCAAAACACCAGCAAAAGGGAAACACAGCTAACTTGAAGATACTAGTGAACCATCACCATATAAGCTAACAGAGTAACAAAAGCCAAACAAAACTATCTATATGCAATATACACAAAATGGGGAACACAGAAAAGCAAAGTAAAACTGGAGGTGCAGTGAAAGATGAAAAGGGGGAACAAAAACTGGGATCAGGAACAAGGGGGAGCGAGTACAAGGCAAAAAGATATAGGTACAAGGCAAAAGCATGATCATGAGCAGGAACAGGATAACGAGAAGCAGTGAATAAATCAAGAACACTGAAGTGAGAATCACTAGTAAAAGAGGAACTAAATACCCTCTCAATGGCCAGCATCAGGTGGAGACTGATTACTGGGATCTGCTGGGATTCACCCGCTGGTGGACACTGGAACTACAATCTTCTGCGCTGGATAGCACAGTGCCATTAGCAGGTGATCCAGGTCCAAACAGGGGGACATGGCTGGGAAGCTAATCATAAGTGGTCGGGAAGATGATAGGATAGGATAAGCCAAACAATTCTTATAAATAGATATAAGCAGAACAGTTCGTAATTTGCTGTGAAAATCTCACACAGTCTCGAAGCAAAGACACTCACCAACTCTTCTATTTATAGTTAGTGCTCTCCGATTGACCTGTGGCAAAAACACCCAAGGCTGGGTTCACACTAGAGCATGGAGCGGCCCACAGCAGGGGGGGTCCAGTGTGTCTCCATTAATCGGTTCAAGTCCGATTTCAACCTGAATTTGGACCCAAAAGGGACAAAAAGACGCACATGACTACTGTGCAATTCGCAATGGAGCCACTCCGGAGATGCGTGAACCAGCTCCATGGAGAGCCAGTCACAATCTCCTGCTACGCAAATTGGATGCAGGTTTCGCAATAGTGTGAACCCAGCCTAAATCACGACCCCTGACTGCCATAAATTATGGAATAAACCATAGCTCAAGCTAACGGATGCCCAAAGATTCCAGGACATGGTAGACTGCAAAAAGTTTCAGGTTGATAAGTAGGCATTTTTCCCCATGACTGATGGAGCCAACTGACAAACAATGTGTTATAGAACCCATAAACAGCGCCGTCTACGTGGGAGCTCTTCCAAAACACACAATCACCAGGATGGAGTCTAGAGAACTGAAGTGATTTTCAAGAATGAAAATGTTATTTGGAAATTTCCTCAACGCGACAGTAAAGAATTTAGTTTATTGTTATTCAAACTCTGTTAAGACTTCTAGGAGAAACAAAGAAAATATGTCAGGACTAACGGTGTTAACCTTTCCTTGGCTGGAACTCAAACTTTCAAGAGTCCACTTTATGTGGTGTAGAAAATCATTAATAACAAATTTACATCCATTTTAAAGTGTCGGTTCAACAAAAACCTATAATTTCAGTCTCTGGTAGATGCTGGAGAGATAAACCACATAACATCTTCTTAGAGTTCCGGAGTAATCTTAGGGCAAAATCTTTGCTCTTTAATCCTTGGATCTGCACTCATGCTGTGGCCATAAGGAGGGGGCTTCCCTTCTCCCTGATGGATATTTCAACAATATTTATATTGTGGAGAATATAATGGGAGGCTCATGACCAACGAAAAGGTGGGCAAGAAAACCCCAGAGTCAGGAATTAAAACAGGAAGATCTCACTGTATTTTGACACAAAGAAGGTTTAGTGCACTGAGCATTTCATGCTTGGCGAGATATCTTTCACTGTATGCTGGGGGGGATTGCTCAGGTGATTATGGTATGCAGTCCCTTAACATACAAAGAAAGCTCAGCTTTGCAAGTGTACTGGAAGGGCCTATGTCAGTATATACAAAAAAAAAAATAAAGAAAGAATCTACAATGAAATGCAAAGTATACTGATAACTTGGAGAGCATGTTTTATTGCCAAACAAAACTACAGACTTACAATTCTAATTGCCTAGGCCAGGAGTAGGTAACCTCGGCTCGCCAGCGGTTTTGGAACTACAAGGCCCAAAAGACATTGCAGGACCCTGACAACCATAGGCATGATGCCTAGAGGCAGAGGCATGATGGGATTTGTAGTTTCACCACAGCTGGAGGGCTGAGGTTGCCTACCCCTGGCCTAGGCAGTTGAAGTAGGAGTGGGTATCTGTCAAAATCAGGTACCCATTCACCTCCCCCTTCACCAAAAATTCCATTTTACAAACGGGTGGGGGAGGAGGGCAAAACTTCCCCTTTTGGGTGGAGCTCCACTTTAATACAATTACTATGGATTGTGTATACAGGGAGTGCAGAATTATTAGGCAAATTAGTATTTTGACCACATCATCCTCTTTATGCATGTTGTCTTACTCCAAGCTGTATAGGCTCGAAAGCCTACTACCAATTAAGCATATTAGGTGATGTGCATCTCTGTAATGAGAAGGGGTGTAGTCTAATGACATCAACACCCTATATCAGGTGTGCATAATTATTAGGCAACTTCCTTTCCTTTGGCAAAATGGGTCAAAAGAAGGACTTGACAGGCTCAGAAAAGTCAAAAATAGTGAGATCTTGCAGAGGGATGCAGCACTCTTAAAATTGCAAAGCTTCTGAAGCGTGATCATCGAACAATCAAGCGTTTCATTCAAAATAGTCAACAGGGTCGCAAGAAGCGTGTGGAAAAACCAAGGCGCAAAATAACTGCCCATGAACTGAGAAAAGTCAAGCGTGCAGCTGCCAAGATGCCACTTGCCACCAGTTTGGCCATATTTCAGAGCTGCAACATCACTGGAGTGGCCAAAAGCACAAGATGTGCAATACTCAGAGACATGGCCAAGGTAAGAAAGGCTGAAAGACAACCACCACTGAACAAGACACACAAGCTGAAACGTCAAGACTGGGCCAAGAAATATCTCAAGACTGATTTTTCTAAGGTTTTATGGACTGATGAAATGAGAGTGAGTCTTGATGGGCCAGATGGATGGGCCCGTGGCTGGATTGGTAAAGAGCAGAGAGCTCCAGTCCGACTCAGACGCCAACAAGGTGGAGGTGGAGTACTGGTTTGGGCTGGTATCATCAAAGATGAGCTTGTGGGGCCTTTTCGGGTTGAGGATGGAGTCAAGCTCAACTCCCAGTCCTACTGCCAGTTTCTGGAAGACACCTTCTTCAAGCAGTGGTACAGGAAGAAGTCTGCATCCTTCAAGAATAACATGATTTTCATGCAGGACAATGCTCCATCACACGCGTCCAAGTACTCCACAGCGTGGCTGGCAAGAAAGGGTATAAAAGAAGAAAAACTAATGACATGGCCTCCTTGTTCACCTGATCTGAACCCCATTGAGAACCTGTGGTCCATCATCAAATGTGAGATTTACAAGGAGGGAAAACAGTACACCTCTCTGAACAGTGTCTGGGAGGCTGTGGTTGCTGCTGCATGCAATGTTGATGGTGAACAGATCAAAACACTGACAGAATCCATGGATGGCAGGCTGCATGAGTGTCCTTGCAAAGAAAGGTGGCTATATTGGTCACTGATTTGTTTTTGTTTTGTTTTTGAATGTCAGAAATGTATATTTGTGAATGTTGAGATGTTATATTGGTTTCACTGGTAAAAATAAATAATTGAAATGGGTATATATTTATTTTTTGTTAAGTTGCCTAATAATTATGCACAGTAATAGTCACCTGCACACACAGATATCCCCCTAAAATAGCTAAAATTAAAAACAAACTAAAAACGACTTCCAAAAATATTCAGCTTTGATATTAATGAGTTTTTTGGGTTCACTGAGAACATGGTTGTTGTTCAATAATAAAAATAATCCTCAAAAATACAACTTGCCTAATAATTCTGCACTCCCTGTATGTTGATTGTCCAAGAATGTCAAAAAGACCTCAGATGTCACATTTAGACTAAAACGCAAAAAAACCCACACACAACAAGAACAAAATTTGACATTTGAAAAAAAAATGACAAGAAAATATTGCTTTAAGAAGCATGGGCGGAAGTGACGTTTTGACGTCACTTCCGCCCTGCTATGGGGATGGGTGGGGGCGATCTTGCCCTCACTCGTATCCCAGCCGAGCAGGAAAGAGGACCCAATCACCAATGTCGACGGCTCCGGTAAGCGGTGGAAGGCGCGGGAGAGCGATGGGAGGGGGGCCCTCTCCCGCCTCCAATAACACTGATCTTGCAGCGAATCCGCTGAAAGACCACAGATACCGCTGAAAGGACCGCTCACTGAAAAGATGGATATCTCCGTTGTGGCAGCAGCTGCTGCCGTTACCGAGATATCCCTCTTTACAAAAATGACGTATACAGTGCGGAAAATAAGTATTTGAACACCCTGCTATTTTGCAAGTTCTCCCACTTGGAAATCATGGAGGGGTCTGAAATTGTCATCGTAGGTGCATGTCCACTGTGAGAGACATAATCCCAAAAAAAAATCCAGAAATCACAATTTATGATTTTTTAACTATTTATTTGTATGATACAGCTGCAAAGAAGTATTTGAACACCTGTCTATCAGCTAGAATTCTGACCCTCAAAGACCTGTTAGTCTGCCTTTAAAATGTCCACCTCCACTCCATTTATTATCCTAAATTAGATGCACCTGTTTGAGGTCATTAGCTGCATAAAGACACCTGTCCACCCCATACAATCAGTAAGAATCCAACTACTAACATGGCCAAGACCAAAGAGCTGTCCAAAGACACTAGAGACAAAATTGTACACCTCCACAAGGCTGGAAAGGGCTACGGGGAAATTGCCAAGCAGCTTGGTGAAAAAAGGTCCACTGTTGGAGCAATCATTAGAAAATGGAAGAAGCTAAACATGACTGTCAATCTCCCTCGGACTGGGGCTCCATGCAAAATCTCACCTTGTGGGGTCTCAATGATCCTAAGAAAGGTGAGAAATCAGCCCAGGACTACACGGGAGGAGCTGGTCAATGACCTGAAAAGAGCTGGGACCACCGTTTCCAAGGTTACTGTTGGTAATACACTAAGACGTCATGGTTTGAAATCATGCATGGCACGGAAGGTTCCCCTGCTTAAACCAGCACATGTCAAGGCCCGTCTTAAGTTTGCCAATGACCATTTGGATCATCCAGAGGAGTCATGGGAGAAAGTCATGTGGTCAGATGAGACCAAAATAGAACTTTTTGGTCATAATTCCACTAACCGTGTTTGGAGGAAGAAGAATGATGAGTACCATCCCAAGAACACCATCCCTACTGTGAAGCATGGGGGTGGTAGCATCATGCTTTGGGGGTGTTTTTCTGCACATGGGACAGGGCGACTGCACTGTATTAAGGAGAGGATGACCGGGGCCATGTATTGCGAGATTTTGGGCAACAACCTCCTTCCCTCAGTTAGAGCTTTGAAGATGGGTCGAGGCTGGGTCTTCCAACATGACAATGACCCGAAGCACACAGCCAGGATAACCAAGGAGTGGCTCTGTAAGAAGCATATCAAGGTTCTGGCGTGGCCTAGCCAGTCTCCAGACCTAAACCCAATAGAGAATCTTTGGAGGGAGCTCAAACTCCGTGTTTCTCAGCGACAGCCCAGAAACCTGACTGATCTAGAGAAGATCTGTGTGGAGGAGTGGGCCAAAATCCCTCCTCCAGTGTGTGCAAACCTGGTGAAAAACTACAAGAAACGTTTGACCTCTGTAATTGCAAACAAAGGCTACTGTACCAAATATTAACATTGATTTTCTCAGGTGTTCAAATACTTATTTGCAGCTGTATCATACAAATAAATAGTTTAAAAAAATCATACAATTGTGATTTCTGGAATTATTTTTTTTGATTATGTCTCTCACAGTGGACATGCACCTACGATGACAATTTCAGACCCCTCCATGATTTCCAAGTGGGAGAACTTGCAAAATAGCAGGGTGTTCAAATACTTATTTTCTGCACTGTATATACAGTGGTTAAGCTTTGACAAAAAAAAAAAAAAAACAGTTAGCCGATTGGTTTCTATACATCAACTTCAAGACAGAGGTAAACATCAATCTGATGCCTCGTACACACGACCATTTTTCTCAGCAGGAAAAAAAACAAATGTTTTTCCCCGATGGGATTCCTCTCAAGCCTGCCTTGCATACACACGTTCAGGCCAAATACCACCCATCCAAAGCGCGGTGACATACAACACATACGATCAGACTATAAAAGGGGAAGTTCCTTTCAAACGGCGCCACCCTTTGGGCTGCTTTTGCTGATCCTCATGTTAGTAAAAGTTTGGTGAGAGACGATTCACGCTTTTAAAGCGCTGCATTAAACGATGCAATAATTTGCAGAGTGACGAATGTGATATCTTCATTATGAACGCTAGTCTTACCAGCAAGAGCGCTCCCGTCTCATGCTCGATTCTGAGCATGCACGTTTTTTTCCCCCTCAGAAAAGCATACGCACGACTGGTTTTCCAGACGGGAAAAAATCTGCCCCAGATGAAGACACGTGACTGTGTCGTAACGCGTAGGGTAAAAGGGAAAAGACGTACACCGGGAGTGACGTGCCACAAGCGCTGCAGACGCCGATGTTTTAATCTTCTTGCCCCCTGCTGTTGAGACTTCAGGCACATTCCCTCCACTCATCCATGGTGGATAGCAGGACACCTTAGGGAGACATCCGTGTGAGGAATTACCTGTAAGGCCTGTACTCACCGTGTGGTGTTTTTTCACATGTCTTGGAACAGTAGGCATCTATCAGCAGACCTATTACCATTATGGACTACCTTTGCACATATTGACATTTGACACTTTTTATGCACTTTAATTGTTGAACTACGTTTGTGTTATTTTTTCACTGAATATATTTTTTCACTAATTGTTTTTCACTTATATTCATGTAATTATTTGCTCTGTCTTATATTCTTTGCGCAATCACTCATTATTTTAATTTGTTACCTCTTTAGGTGCTGTGTATGCACTTCATTGTGTTTGCGGCATTGGTTTCACTGCTATTCTAGGACGATTGTTTATAGATTTAGTAGCGCAGAAGCCCTTCTTTACAGTGAAGTAAAGAAAATCATACAGTTGGGCGGGCATACACATGCATGTAATATACATGTGTGTGTATATATATATATATATATACACACACATACACTCTCTTTCATTACATATATGAGTGCGGATTCGCCACTTACATCAGGCTCCCCAGAGAGCCCCCCCCCTACATTAGGCTCTCCAGAGAGCACACCCTTACATTAGGCTCCCCAGAGAGATCATTATAGGCAAGTGATCACTAAAGTCATAAAGAAAATTCTAAAGCGGTATTAAACTCAAAACCAAAAATGTTATACATTGCAGCTTACCAATCATTAGATGTGGATGCATTAGTTTATTTTCAGGCCTTTTTACCTGATGATCTGGCACCCAAACACTCCTCCAATCCCAGAAGACACAATTTTTCAATGGACTTTATGTACTGATTGCAGTTTCACCTTTGGTTGTTTATTGCACTTTGCACAATTTGTTAGCACTTTCACTTTATATCCATACAGTGCAGAAAATATATGATCCCCTGCAGATTTTGCAAGTTTGCCCACTTGCAAATAAATGAAGGGTCTATTATTTTTATCATAGGTGTATTTTAAATGATAGAGACAGAATATCAACCAAAAATTCTGAAAAAACACATGATGCAAATGGTATAAATTGAGTTACAGTTCAGTGAGTGAAAGTATTTGATTCCCAAGCAAAACATGACTTAGTACTTAATGGAGAAACCCTTGTACAGAGGTAAGATGTTTCTTGTAGTTGGTGATCAGGTTTGCCCACATCTTAGAAGGAATTTTGGTACACTCTTTACAGATCTTCTCTAAATCCTTAAGGTTTCTTGGCTGTCTCTTGGCAACTTGAAGTTTCAGCTCTCTCCATACATGTTTTATAGGATTAAGGTCCGTTGGGTTGACTTGGCAGTATGTTTTGGGTCATTGTCATGCTGGAAGGCCCATCTCAAGTGTCCTGGCTGAGGGAAGAATGTTGGCCCCTCAATGCAGCAAAATCAGCGTGCACCTTTAGCAGAGAAACAGCCCCAAAGCATAATATTTCTACCTCCATGCCTGACTGTAGGGATGGTGTTCTTCGGGTCACAGTCAGCATTTTTCTTCCTCCAAACACGGTGAGTCGAGTGAATGCCAAAGATCTCAATTTTGGTCTCATCTGACCACAGCACTTTCTCCTAAACATTCTCTTAATCATTTAGATGTTCATTGGAAAACTTCAGATGGGCCTGTACATGTGCCTTCTTTAAAGCGGAGCTCCACCCTAAAGTGGAACTCCCGCTGATCGGAACCCTCCCCCCTCCGGTGTCACATTTGACACCTTTCAGGGGGAAGGGGGGTGCAGATACCTGTCTAAAGACATGTATTTGCACCCACTTCCGGCCACATAGTCTCGGGTAGACTGCCGGCATGACGTCACCTCCCTCTCCCCCCCATTGTGTGCTGGGAACACTCAGCTCCCAGTACACAGCGGGAGCCAATCTGCAGGCGCAGCGTGACTCGCGCATGCGCCATAGGGAACCGGGCAGTGAAGCCGGGGGGGGGGCTTCACTTCCTGGTTCCATCACCGTGGATGGCGGGGGGCAGCAGAGTGACGAGCGATAGCCCTCTGCTGCGGACGGCGCTGGACTCCAGGACAGGTAAGTGTCCTAATATTAAACTGTAGTCCCAACTGCCTATAGATCATTCACAAGCTCTTCCCACGTAGTACTGGGCTGATCTCTCACTTTTCTCATGATCATCCTTGCCCCATGATGCAAAATCTTGCATGGAGCTCCAGACTGAAGGCAATTGATGGTTATTTTGTATTTCTTCCATTTGTGAATAATCGCTCCAACAGTTGTCTCCTTCTCACCAAGCTTTTTGCGGTTGGTATTGTAGCCCATTCCAGCCTTGTGCAGGTCTACAAACTTGTCCCTCGCGTCCTTTGACAGCTATTTGGTCTTGCCAATGATGGCGGGTTGAATGTAAGAAAGATTCTTTGGATAGGTGCCTTTTATACACATAACGAGTTTGTCGTTAGGAGCACCTGTACCACATGAGCACATACTGTAGTCAGTCTGTGGGAGCCAGAATTATTGTTGGTTGGTAGGGGATCAAATACTTATTTCACTCACTAAACGGCAACTCAATTTATAACATTTGTATCGTGTTTTTTCTGAATATTGTTTCTATCATTTAAAGCAGTGGTCATCAACCCTGTCCTCCAGGCCCACCAACAGGCCAGGTTTGTAAGTTAACTGAAATACATCACAAGTGACATCATTTGCTGCTTAGTGATTGTAGTATTCTAGTCTGCATCTCCCCAAGGTTATACATAAAACCTGGAAAAAAAGGGGTGATACTGCGCTGTCTAAATTCAATACAAAGGAAAAAATTGCATGCGGCTTAAAATGGTGAGATACTCACAACAAAAAACAGTGAAAATATATAGCAAGCTGCGCAACTATGAGAAGCTCTAAGATGATGAAGAGCAATACCAAACAGTAAAAACATGTATATAGTCCATCAACCTATTAATGCAAATGGAGGAACATCTGATGGTATAATACAGCAATGAAATTTCTTGTGTTCAAGCAGATGGTGACATCACAAACAGGAACCTCAGAAAAGTGAAACTGATAGGAAATACACCTCCACCGATGGAAAACACTGTCCCTTACCAGAGGGGAAGATCCCAACTAGAGACCTTCTGATCGCAGATGGCTTTTTCCCCAGCCAGGGGGTTCAATAGCACGAAATCCAATGGTCAACAGCTCCTCCCGTAGTGGACAGGTGGTCAATGTTGGTTGATGTAAAATTATAAGAAAAAAAGGTACATAGTGTAAAACCATTTACCATTTATTAAAATAAAATTAAAATTGCACTTACAAAAATGTAGGTAAAATATGCATGTAAATGTAGCCGGCCGGCTAGCACAACTCGATATCTCCTAGGACACGATTTGCGGTTATGGGCGTCAGCACGCCGTCTCCCTACGCCGTTTCGTCTAAACAGACTTCGTCCTGGTAAATGGTTTTACACTATGTACCCCTTTTTCTTATAATTTTACATCAACCAACATTGACCACCTGTCCACTACGGGAGGAGCTGTTGACCATTGGATTTCGTGCTATTGAACCCCCTGGCTGGGGAAAAAGCCATCTGCGATCAGAAGGTCTCTAGTTGGGATCTTCCCCTCTGGTAAGGGACAGTGTTTTCCATCGGTGGAGGTGTATTTCCTATCAGTTTCACTTTTCTGAGGTTCCTGTTTGTGATGTCACCATCTGCTTGAACACAAGAAATTTCATTGCTGTATTATACCATCAGATGTTCCTCCATTTGCATTAATAGGTTGATGGACTATATACATGTTTTTACTGTTTGGTATTGCTCTTCATCATCTTAGAGCTTCTCATAGTTGCGCAGCTTGCTATATATTTATACATAAAACCTGGCCTGTTAGTGGGCCCTGAGGACAGGGTTGATGACCACCGATTTAAAATACACTTATGATAACAATTATAGACCCTTAATTTCTTTGTAAGTGGGCAAATAATTATTTTGCATTGGGTTATACATATTCCAGGCTGAACATCACGGGTATTCAATGTAAAGGAACAGTGCATGCTTTTTACATTCATTTATTGCTTTTCATATTTTACCATTTTATTGCTTCTCTTATGTTATCATATTGAGAATTAATTGCCATATTTTAAAAAGAAGCGGCACACAATTTTTTATAAATAATTTACACTGATTTGGGTTAATTTTCACCAAAGTACTGTAGTAAAATACATTTGGGCCTAAATTTATGAAGAAATAAACAGAAACAAAGAAAAATTTGTATTTTTTCAAAAAATGTTGGTCTTTTTTTGTCCATTTGGCAAAATATAAAAAAAAACTGGGGTGATTAATTACCACTCAAAGAAAGCTCTAAAGCTCGAAGGCCGTGTACACATGATCGAACGTGTGTACGGTCTAGCGGACAGGTTTTCAGCGGACAAAAGTTTTAAAACATGCTTTAAAACTTGTCCGCTGGAAACCTGTCCGCTGGTTAGTACACCTAACCAGCGGACTGAAATCCCCCGCATGCGTCAAATGGATTCGACGCATGCGTGGAAGAATTTTACTTCTTGGTTTGCGGACATCGCGGCGTCAACGTCACGTCACCGCGGGGATTTTGGTTTGATCGTGTGTACACACCATCAAACTAAAAGATCCCCGGAGACATGTCCCATGAAAACAGTCCGCGGACCGTTTTCATCGGACATGTCTTCTCGTGTGTACGCGGCATTATAGTGTGAAAAGAAATGGCCTGTGCAGAAAGGGGGTGAAAGTTCCAGGTATAGAAGTGGTTAAATCCTTCGATCTTTGGACGAGGCCAATGCAGACTTCATTTATTTGGAACATGACAGCCAGGCAGCTAACACTTTAGCAGATATTTTCTCATAAGTTTCCTTTAACAACAATTAAGAAACCGAAGAATGCACAGAAGTTATGTCACAGGTAACAGTGAAAAGAGTGAAGTAGCTGCTTTGAAAGGCTGCAGGTGTTGGCTCGCCCTGTGGTTTTAAGGCTTCCAGACAATGGCTGGTACTAGAAGACAGCTGTAGAAGCTCAAAGCTTGTGTATTTGAGTCTCAGGATCATTACCTAGAAGCCTTACAGGAAACATTCTGAGTTTACTCAGACTACTGACCCATCAACGTTTGGCTTTCAAGTCAGATAGTAGTGGGTTGCCCTATAATCAAGAGTTGTAAAAACATTTGAGAAGGGAAATAAGATAATTAGAGGTGTCTCTCCAAAGATTTACAAATTACAGATGAAGACCATAACTGAGAACCCCTCTACATTCCCCCACATCTCTTACCTACATCGTAATTACCCATCCTTCAATCTAGCCTCATTATCCAGGTAAGAGGCATGGCTGGCCTAAGAACATGTAACGGATTAGACACAGAAGCCGATTAGGGCATTTGAAGAAACACTAAAAAGAAAAGTTGAAAGCAGATGACTGGAACATGAAATCGCTTTATTAAATGGGCTAAATGTCTTTCAGAATATCATGTTCAGAGTCAAAACAAGGGTGGAATGCATCAATACTTTCAGATCTACCTCAGTATTCTCTGTAATCACTTTTGTATGTGCACAGATAATATTTATCTGCTGCTTTAATGACGAGTTTCAGGCATAGTATATTTTTATAGCGTTACATTGGTCCATATTTGTCCAATGTAACTATTGTGAAGAAGGAAAGGGTACCCCTAGGGGCTTTGAGTTGCAGCAATAAGTATTAATGAGGTCAATATAAAAAGTGTATATGATTGATTCAAAAAAGCAAAATACAGAATAAAACAGAAAACTATCCAATGAAGACCAAAAACTGGGCTCCAGGGTGTCAAGTATACACATATAGGTACAATTAGTATGAATTCATACAACAGTATCGTGATTGCCTTAAACACAAATCCCTAACGCGTTTCGACCCCTATGATGGTATGGGTCTCCTCAGGGGGAAAGGATTATGCAGGCATAGACTCTATAAAAGCATAGTACATATAAATAATCAAATAGTTCAAACTTGTCAAAAAACAAATAGCAAGCAAAAATGCATGTATGGTTCTATTGGTATACAGTCATTGTTGTTATTACTATTTGTTATTTGACAAGTTTGAACCATTTGCTTATTTATACGTACTATTCTTTTATAGAGTCTATGCCTGCATAATCCTTTCCCCCTGAGGAGACCCATACCATCATGGGGGTCGAAACGCAACGTGGATTTGCGTTTAAGGCAATCATGATACTGTTGTATGAATTCATACTAATTGTACCTATATGTGTATACTTGACACCCTGGATTTTTGAATAAATCATATACACTTTTTATATTTATTGACCTCATTAATACTTATTGCTACAACTCAAAGCCCCTAGGGGTACCCTTTTCTTGTGTGCAGAACTTCAATCCACGTTTGATATCGCTTTTCCTATGCAATGCAACCATTGTGACAATGAGATTCCCTGCCACTATATAAATGGGTTTAAAAAGGACACAGGCTACTCAAAGGCCCCACAATAGGGATAAAACTGTGTCGTGGAAGGGAGTTTAACAAGACACATGACCACTCATTAAAATTAGAAAAAAAGAGGTTTAACCTTAAACTACATAGAGGGTTCTTTACTGCAACTCCGGTAAGGATGTGGAATTCCCTTCCACAGGCGGTGGTCTCAGCGGGGAGCTTCGATAGTTTCAAAAATCGATGAGATAAGCATATACAATGTAATACTGACATGTTATCACACACATGTTAGACTTGATGTCTTTTTTTAACCTCACCTACTATGTAACGAGCCAGGTTGGGAAGTGCAAGCAGATGTTTTCTGAGCAGAGAAAATTATGTCTGTATTTTCTCTAGATTTGGTAATTTTGGATCGGGGCTGCAAGCATGAAGATTCCGAAGAGTGTTGGGTGGGAAGTAGTCTTCAGTGCTATGTCAGGGCTTTGCTAGTTGCCTGCAGCCTGTGTGATTGCACAGGTGGTCAGATTGTTTTAATCCAGATTAGAGCATAGCTTAGCCCAGGTTCACACTGGGTACGATTTAGTTCGATTTGAGATGCGATTTCACATGTGAAATCGCATTTCAAATCGGCGGCAATGACACCGTTCTAATCGGTGCGACACCGCATCTGCGGCGCTGGACCGATTTCAAAAAGTAGTTCCTGTACTACTTTTTGCGATTTCAGGACGCGATTTACATTGACATCTGTGCAAAAACCTGCACAGATGTCTCATAAATCGCGCCGAAATCTGGACTGCCAGAGGGAGTGGAATCGCGCGATTTCACTCCCGCAGCCCAGTGTGAACCAGGGCTAAATGCTGGAATTTGGAGACAGGAGACCTGGTTGTTTCTGTTAGAGACTGCATCCCTGGTACGAAGAACTTCTTGCCCAAAGGACTGGGAAGGTTGGGGTGGCTATGTGTGCCAGAGAGACCAGGAGAGAGACTGGGAAAACCGATGCAGCTAGCGAGTCCAGGGAGGCTGGAGGAAGTCTGTAAGTCTCAGAGAGAGTGAGCAAACCAGGGAGGAGGTGGGAGAAACATATTTGGAGGGCAGGGGTGGGACCGTGCAGCAAAGTACTGCAAACAAGGCTGAGTGAGCCAGGTGGCTTGGCCAAAAAGCGGGCTGCCATGCCCTTAAACCAAAGTGTTGACTGCTATGAACTCTGTGTAAAAACGCATTCCATCACTGAATAAAACACCCCTTATATCACATTATGTACATACTATACACTGAAGCAGGCACCATGCATTGCACCCCTCTTGAGAATGCAAAGCGCTCTTTGAATTGCCCCTGTGCTGAGTGGCCAAAGACCTGTGTTCACAATGCAGCCACTAAGCACAGAACCTGGAAGCTAGTGTAGATCACTGGAGCAGTGGTGTCCGTTTCAGTGATTTCCAGCTTCCAGGAGCATCAGCCAGGTATAGTATATATTGTACACTGTATAGGTACATTGTTCCAACCTAGACTATGTAAAAATATACAATACCTGGAATTCTTCTATGAAAAGCAACCAGTTAAAAAAGCTTGTCCAAGGTAAGTAGGACTCAGAGAAAAACCCTTGCTCTCTGCGTGGATGCAATGGCCCATCTGCAGAGATCTGACACCGCCAGTCAAGTCAGAGTGAGAGCTCTACAATCAGACAGAATATGTTTGTTGATTGCAGAGCTACAAGTCTGGCTCAGAAGTGGTTGTTGGGTCAGACTTCTGCAGATAGACCACTGCTTCCACACAGAGAGCAAGGATCTTTCTCTGCAGCATGCTGGCAGAGGACAGATTGTACTGAAGCTGCAGCCGATTGAGAAAGGAAACAAATATGGAATACATTTACCTGATTTAAAATGAAAAACGAATTAATCTTTAAAAGTGTATTGAGTGTAAACAAAGTAAGGATAGAGTGGGAAATGGTTTATATCCCTGTCAAGTTGTATTTTTGTCTTGTTAGGCCCTTTTCACACTACTGTGACTTCAAAGTGATTTTACCACGTTTTTGTTGCGCGATTATGCCTCGATTTCAGGGAATGCCTGAGTAAGTGGTATCAAAATCAGACCAAAGTAGTGCAGGGACTACTTTGAAGTCGGAACAATATGAATGGTTGTCATTGGAAATTATGGGAAAGACTTGTCATGCTACTTTGCCATCACAAATCTTGGGACAAGTCGTATAAGTGTGAAAGGGGCCTTAGGAAGACTCCTCTTCACTTTCTATACTGCAGACACAACAGGAAGTAAGAGAAAACCTCCTGAAAGTCATGGATCCCTACGAAACTATCCGAAAATTGCTCAATGAATGACCATGCTCAAAAGGTGAAAGAGCCGAGTGGAAAAATTGTTGGTTAAAAAGTACTTGCAGCCACTGTTCAGGTATTCCGACAACCGATAGAGCCAGTTGTCAAAATACAATAGGCAAAGCAGGGAACTCCTCCATCTGCGCTGTATAGTATGGATGGAGGAATCTGCCAGTGCATGCTCAGCTTTAAGCCAGGTACACATTGAGTTTTTTTTCGTTCAACCCAGAGGAGTTCAACGAAAACAAACTGTCAGCTCCGTTCAGAGCCGCTGTACTATGCAAAGTTAGAACAGCGATCTCCCTTGCTGAGCTGTTGTGTTCTGACAGGGCGACAGCCCCCCACCAGAACACTTTGATCAGTGCTTCCCACCATTGGCTGAAAGTGTTGATCAGGAGACGGTCGGCTGCTGGCTTTCCAGCATGCTTGTCCTATAGAAGCTGGCCAAATGGCCATCTTCTGCCGGAGAGGGTATTGTACACGCGGGCCGAATGTCGGACATTTTTTTTTTTTAACTGCCCGATGTCTCCCGACATTTGGCCCGTGTGTACAGAGCTTTCACAATAACGAGCATCATATCTAATAATAGAACCAATCTCCAGCCCTTTGTGAACAAACTGCCTTTTGCTACAGAGGACCTGCTGCCATTTTTCTGCACCCCAGTTCCTATGTTTTTATGCAAATGACATAGAAACAAGGCTAAGCGACTCAACTATACATGGAATAATAGAAACTGGGTTGCATAAAAATGGCAGTAGGTGCTCTGAACCGACGAGTCAAAATCTGAAACATTTGACTATAACAGGACAGTTTGTTCACCAAAGGGCTGGAGAGTGATACCGTAATGAGTGGCTGCTGGCAACAGTGAAGCATGGTGGAGGTTCCTTGCAAGTTTGGAACTGCATTTAGGCAAATTGAGATTTGGTCAGGATCAATGCTGTCCTGAATGCTAAAAAATGTAGGCACATATTTAATCATGCCATACCATCAGGGAGGCGTGTGATTGTCCCCAAATTTATTCTGCAACAGGACAACCACCCCAAACGTACATTTATTAAGAACCATCTTCAATGTAAACAACAAAAAGGAGTCCTGGAAGCGATGCTTAGGCCCCCACAGAGCCCTGACCTCAACATCATCAAGTCTTTCTGGGTAGAGACAGAAGTATTTGAAGCAGCCTAAATGCACAGAAGATCTGTGGTTAGTTCTCCAAGATGCTTGGAACAACCTTACAGCAGAGTTCCTTCAAAAACTCTGTGCAAGTTTACCTAGAAGAATTGGTGGGGTTTTGAAGGCAAAGGGTGGTCACACCAAATCTTGATTTGAATTTCTTCTGTTTTACTTTTCATTTTGTTAGTTGATAAAAAATAATCTATTAAACACTTATATTTCTAAAAAGCATGCTTCATTTACAGCATTTTTTTGCACCTGCCTAAGACTTTTGCACAGTACTGTACACTTTAATCCAGTCTGGTCTCATACTTTCTTTTCAATACACAGTGGAACCTTGGATTACGAGCATAATCCGTTCCAGGAGATTGCTTGTAATCCAAAGAACTCGCATATCAAAGCAATGGAAACTAAAAGAATTAGTTCCACATTGACTTCAATGGCATGCAACACTGCATGTGGCCAGAGGTGGGGGGGGGCGCACTGGAGAGCCTCGGAAACACTCAAAGGCCTGGGGACAGCTCGGCCGAAGTCGTAAAACCTCTGAAGGGCTCAGGAACAAAGTATTTTTCTGAGATTTTCCAAGCATTTCCGAACAGCTGCGAATGGCTCCCCTCGCTCTAGGCCCCCCCCCCCCCCCCCAACTCAGGCCAGACGCAGTAACGTACACCGATGTTGCCTGATACCTGCTCGTTTTGTGAGACAACACTCGCAAACCGAGTCAGGATTTTTAAGAATACAGCGCTCGTATTGCAAAACGCTTGTTAACCACGTTATTAGCAATCCGAGGTTTCACTGTAATAAAAGTAAAAAAATACATACATACAGCTACGACTACAAACGACCTGGGTTACTAAAAATGTAGTTAAAAATATATATAATCGTTTTTACAGTAGGATCTCATTGCAAATAATGTGGTTTGTTAATGCAAAACTCACAAATTGAAAATGTAAAACATATGTAAAAAAAAGACCATGTAAAATAAAGATAGAATTTATTCACTACTAAACTATTGTGTACATTTTTGGTAGATCTGAATACATGTCAAGCTTGGCTGCCCATCACCAACCGGCAGACAATGGTTTCCACTTATAGAGGGACTGGCCAGCGTGCCTTCAGCCGCCCAGTCTAGAGTAGGCGTGACCGAGCGTCCAACTAAACACAAGGACTCCCGGTCAGTTCCATCACACATCAAAGCATTCTTTCACCGTAGCTTAGCCCCTACTGAATAAACTGAAGGTTCTGGAAATTAATCAAGCAATCCTTTTTTATTGATCGATTAAAGTCTTGTGTGCAACATTCTTTTTTAATACTAGGACAGCCGACTTTGAATAAAAAAGCTGGTAGGAACACATGGGGAACAATCTAAAGAGATCTTTACACCAGAAGCACATTTAAGAGCGGAAAGTGTCGGCAAGAAGGCACAAAAAGGAGTTTAGTGTGCGATAAGAGGGAGAAAAGGGCATAAAAAAGCATCAAATGCAGCGGATTAACTTCACAATGTGATCCTTGCTCAGCTCACAGACAGGCTGCGATTCAAATGTCAGATTTTTCATACTAGGAGGGTTTAATACCTCCGAGTTCATTAGCAGCATGCAGGCACATAGCACAGCACAAAACATAAAAGAGAGCGGCTTAGAGCAGAAAATTGGGACTCGCTCATCTGGAGCTGTATGCATATTCTGAATGCCAGAGCTACTAAAAAAGTTTGATTACAAAATGTTAGTGCGAGAAGGGACACAGTCATTCTACTCCTTTACATGCTTTGACAACACAAACTAATTAAAAAAGCAACTCTGTCCAAAGATAACTTCTGTGTTGTAGGTGTAGTGGAGGCAACATTGGTTTCCCTAATTCGGCTTTTGTTGCGTTTCTGGAACCATAAAAGGGGGTATCTACCCCTATCCCTTGCACAGCCATGACAACTGAGCGTGGTATTTTAGAGAAGCTACTGCTGGCAGTAATAACTTTGCTGCATAATCAACCCCTTAGCGTCGATCATATGCACATATGCGGCCTCGGCTTGAAATGGTTATATAGCTGCAGGCATCACCCCGGTGCCATTTTTTTTTAGAGCTGGCGGTCCGATTTTTAGTGATAACCAGTGTGGCTAAAAGCCCACTTTCTGTTGCTCTTCCCAGGCCTCCTATCCCACCGGAAAACCCAATCCACGATCCGACACTTCCGCCGGCTAGACTGGGACTGGAACGAAGCCGGAAACAGCTTTGATCTGGGCTCCTATGTAAAAACATGGAAGCAACGTCACAACGTCATTTCCGGTTAACTCAAAGGTCAATGGCTCTGATTTAAAAAAATACAATTACAGTATTCAGAATTGCCGTTCAGCACGAGACCTAGACTGCTAGTGGAGATCACTGGTGTAGCCGGTATCCCAGCCTTTCGAGGGATCCCACAGGTATGGTATATACAGTAAAACCTTGGTTTGCGAGCATAATTCGTTCCAGAAACATGCTTGTAATCCAAAGCGCTTGTATATCAAAGCATTTCTTTTTACAGGGTATAAATGAGAAAAGAGGCACCTCCAAATGTAGCAATAAGTTGCTAAATGTTGTACCCTCATTAAATGTAACCATATTGCTATACTTGGAGGCTCCTCTCTTCTTTTTTATACTCCGTCGTGACCCAACGCTACTTTTATATCAAGACATTGCTTGTATATCAAGGCAAAATGTATTAAAACATTTTGCTTGTCTTGCAAAATGCTCTCAAACCAAGTTCCTCTCAAACCAAGGTTTTACTGTACATAGTTATACTGTTTAAAAGGGAAAATATTTTGTGTGGCCACCATTATTTTCCAGCACTGCCTTAACCCTCATGGGCATTGAGTTCACCAGAGCTTCACAGGTTGCCACTGGAGTCCTCTTCCCCTCCTCCATGACGACATCACGGAGCTGGTAGATGTTATAGACCTTGCACTCCTCCACCTTCTATTTAAGGATGCCCTACAGATGCTCAATAGGGTTTAGGTCTGGAGACATGTCTGGCCAGTCCATCACCTTTACCCTCAGCTGCAAGGCAGTGGTCGTCTTGGAGGTGTGTTTGGAGTCATGTTGGAATACTGCCCTGTGGCCCAGTGTCCGAAGGGAGGGGGATCATGCTCTGCTTCAGTATGTCACAGTACATGTTGGCATTCATGGTTCCCTCAATGAACTGTAGCTCTCCAGTGCCGGCAACACTCATGCAGCCCCAGACCACAACCTTTAGAAAAGTCTTCTTCTGGTATGACAGTCATGCAGGCCCATTTGATGCAGTGTGCGGTGTATGGTCTGAGCACTGACAGGCTGACCCCCCCACCCCTTCATCCTCTGCAGCAATGCTGGCAGCACTCATACGTCCATTTCCCAAAGACAACCTCTGGATATGACGCAGAGCGCGTGCACTCAACTTCTTTGTTCGACCATGGCGAGGACCTGTTCTGAGTGGAACCTATCCTGTTAAACCGCTGTATGGTCTTGGCTACCATGCTGCAGCGCAGTTTCAAGGTCGTGGCAATCTTCTTATAGCCTAGGTCATGTTTATGTAGAGCAACAATATTTTTTTTCAGATCCTCAGAGTTCTTTGCCATGAGGTGCCATGTTGAAATGTAAACTGTTATACAAGCTGTACACTCACTACACAACATTGTAGCAAAGTGTCATTTCTTCAGTGTTGTCACAAGAAAAGATATAATAAAATATTTTACACAAATGTGATGGGTGTACTCACTTTTGTGAGATACTGTATATACCATAGTTTGTAACTTTCCGACAGGCTAAATAATATACACTTATTTGGGTTATTTCATCCAAAAAAAATTTTTTTTCAAAAATGTATAAGAAAACGAAAAACAATGTTTTTTTTTTTCAAAATATTCTGCCTTTTTTCATTTATTTTGCAAAAAAAACACAACAGCAGTGATGTTATGATTTTTTTTTATAAAAATGTTATAAGAGTACAGTGTTGTATGACCTCGCAATTGTCATTCAACCTGCGAGAGCGCTGAAAGCGGAAGATTAGCCTAGGCAAGAAGGGGTTAAAGTGCCCATTATAGAACGAGCTTGAACTACTGAATTCCGCCCATTTGCTTTATCATCACAGCATAGGGATTAATTGTTTTGTAGTGCAAGAAATTAACTATGAAGACTCCATTAGATAATGCAGGAAGTGTACGCAGGACATTTCTGAATTCCTGACATAATCAGTCGTTTTTTTGGCACTTAATGAACAGATATTAGAAAGGAAAGTGAATTAAACTGTATACGGTATTTAAAGGGGTAATTTCCCCAAAAACCTTTTTTTAACATTGATTGAGGCTCGTTATGTCAAGGGGAATCGGGTGTTTTTTTATTAGAAACGAAGCAGTACTTACCGTTTTACAGATGCATCATCTCCGTCGCTTCCGGGTATGATCTTCTGGTCTGGGCGTGCCTATTTGATTGACAGGCTTCCGACGGTCGCATACATCGCGTCACGAGTAGCCGAAAGAAGCCGAGCGCCGGTGCGGCTCTATACTGCGCCTGCGCACCGTCGTTTGGCTACTTTTGGAAAATCGTGACGCGATGTATCCGAACGTCGGAAGCCTGTCAAACAAATAGGAATGCCTAGACCCGAAGACCATACCCGGAAGCGTCGGAGACGATGCATCTCTAAAACGGTAAGTACGGCTTCGTTTCTAAAAAAAAAAACACCCGATTCCCCTTGACAAAACGAGCCTCAATCAATGTTAAAAAAAAGGTTTTTGGGGGAACTACCCCTTTAAGAGGCCAAAAGGGATAAAATAAGAGATACTGTACACATTTAGAGCCGGTTCACACTGGGATGACTCGTCAGGCAGCTCAGCCGCCTGACGAGTCGCGTCCCATTCAATGCAATGGAACCGTTCTAATAGGAGCAATGCAAGTCGCTTCGACTTAGAAAAAGGTTCCTGCGCGACTTCGGGGTCGGCTCTGGGCGACCTGCATTGACTTCTATACAGAAGTCGTTTTGCAAGTTGCCTCTGAAGTCGTGCCGCGGAAGTGTGAACCGGCTCTTAAGAATTAGTTCACCTTATGTATAAAAAATAAATAAATAAAAAACACACATCTTTTTGCAGGAAAAAAAGGGTGCATTATTTTTGTACAGTGGAGCCTGTAAAGCATTGCATCTGCAGTCAGCAGATCACGAATGCCAAGCCTGGATCCTGCAGACTCTCAGGACACTCTCTGCACGATTCGGGCAGGCAGTTACTGAATTGCAGGAAGAATCAACGAACTACAAGTGCTCACCAGCGCCCTTCGCAGTTCATTGAGAACTACAAGCCGTTGGCCGGGGTGGACGATGGTACTTGTAGTTCATTCATTCACAGTACTCTGTGAATGAATGATGCGGCCATGTGGGTGGAGCCCTGCACGGGAGCATGTTTTTTTAAATTGTGACACCGAGTGCGGAGAGAAGATCCCTGCATGCTGTCACAGTGACGTGTCACATGTTCCACCCTAAATACAGGTGAACATGCAACATATTTCAAAAGTGAACTTAAAGGGTCACTAAAGGAAAAAAAAATGTTTTGCTGAAATGACTGTTTACAGGGTATAGAGACATAAAAGTTAACCGATTCCTTTAAAAAAAAATGATTAAAAATAGATAAAAATCAATCATATAATCAACCTACAGTTCTAGTTTCGTTTTTGCGGTCATTTCCTGTCTCTCTGATGTACAGAGCCAGACAGCCAATAGAGGGCAGTGATGGTTTGTCTAAAACCCCTCAGACCAATCTACTTTCAGTTCACACAGTATCACACCTCCTTGATTAGTGACCACAGTGAGAAGGCTCCCAGGACTGTGGTTATAAGGAAACAGACAACCAGGAAGTGTCCAGAACAGAGCAGGATTACAGCAACATCAAAGCAAAAAACTAACAATGAGGACATGAAAACAGCACTGCAGTAAGGTAAAGGAAGCTATTTAGCTAAAAAAAAAAATTCCTTTAGTGACCCTTTAACTTTTAAGGATCAACATGTTTCACAAAATATATTTTTTTCAACTTCATCATTAAAACAGCCTTGCCTACACACGATAGTGAAAAAAATAAAAAAAAAATGCTCTAGCAAAGCGTGGTGACGTACAACACGTACGATGGCACTATAAAGGGGAAGTTCCATTCGGATGACGCCACCCTTTGAGCTGGTTTCGTGTTAGTCAAAGACAATTAACGCTTTTCTGTCTGTTACAGCGTGATGAATGTGCTTACTCCATTACGAACTGTAGTTTTACCAGAACGAGTCTCCCGTCTCATAACTTGCTTCTGAGCATGCGCAGGTTTTTCACAACCCGAAAAATTACATTGTTTAAAACGTCGTAAAAAAATAGAGCTTGTTTTTTTTTTTTCGTTTTTCAGAACCCGAAAAATGCTCTGAAGGCCACGGTCCAATCGTTTTAAATTACATTTTTAAAAAACATTGGGCCACATTCAGAAAGAATTAGATTCCCCGCAGAGTATCAGAGATACTCTACGCTGCCGTACTTTACCTGGCTCTAGGAGGAATTCAGAGAGATTTTGGCCCGTAAGGTACGGCGGCATAGTGCATTTCTCCCGGCGGAATCAAAATACGCGATTAGGGGGCGTGAGGCATTTAAATTAAGCGCGTCCCCGCCGCGATCGAACTGCGCATGCTCCGTTCAGAAATTTCCCGCCGTGCATTGCGCGAAATCACGTCGTTACGTCATTTTTTTTTGGAGTAGCGTCGTTTACGGACATTCCTATTCCCGGACGACTTACGCAAAAAATAAAAAATAAATTGAAAGTCGACGCGGGAACGACGGCCATACTTAACATGGGCCGCGTAACGTTAGACCAGCTAAAAGCTGGTTTAACTTTACGTGGTGAAAAAATGACGTACGCGATTGCGAACGACGCTCGTAACTTCGTGGATCTCCGTAAAAAGCTAATTTGCATACCCCGACGCTGAAAACGACGCAAACTTCACTCAGCGGCCGCAAAAAGATCGCAGCGTAGATCCGAAGGCGTACGAAGACGTAAGCCTCTCGGATTGAAGCCCGAAGCCGCCGTATCATGGTTTGAGGATTCAAACTAGTGATACGGCGCGCGAAATTTGAAATTACTCCTGTCTAACACCAGTTAGACAGGCGTAATCGCTCTGTGAATCTGGGCCATTGTTTTTTACAACCCGAAAAATTATGGTGTGTAGGCGGCATTAGTTTTGTTGTGAAAAAAATCCTCAGGGGAGGGACTCCACTCCCAGCGGAGATAGAATGCGTTAATGAATCAGTTACACACAGCGTAACAAGTGGTCTAGTAGTGCAGGGCTTTCCTACAAGAAAGCTCAGCATCTTTTGCATGCTACAAAATGTTTGCGTTTTATTTCACTGCCATACCCAACATTTGGTAAAAGGAGCAGGTTTTGCATTTTAAATAAAAAAAAGAAAATCCTGAAAACAAAAAATACATACGGAATCCAGAGCTTTGGATAGGCTTCAATCTCCTCCTCTGTGTACTCATCCAGCCTTCGGGGAATGGCTCTAGGTTGCGCAATTTCATTAACCAGATTCCTCAAGATGTCTTCAGGAATGTCCTACAATAACGGCACAAAAACACCAAGACGTGACATGCCTTCTCTGTACATGGAAATAATTCAACAAAAGAGGAATTCAGACACTCCTGTTTCTTAGAGAAAAAATGAATTTTTATTTGGTGAAAAAAATGTAAAAACACACCTTAGAGATAACGGGAATAAATAACACACTTGACGTAGCAGACGCCACTTTCAAAAAGCAGTTAAGATACTGTGATCAAAATCTGTTCTCGTCGCAATAGTGCAGCAATTGGGCCAGACCAAATGAAAAATAGTAAAAATGCAAAAAAAAAAAACAACACCCCACACACACGCCACAACCAATGCATTTCAGGGGAAAAAAATAATAAATCACCTTCATCGGGGCTTTAGTTAAAGTATTAGGATTTTTTCTTAATACAGCTTACCTGTAAAATCCTTTTCTTAGGAATACATCACGGGACACAGAGCCTTAATTACTTAATGGGTTACATAGTCACCACAGGCGATTGGACACTGGCAAACCTAATTAGAATGGAGTTTCTCCCCGATATAACCCCTCCCAAATGGAGAGTACCTCAGTTTTGAAGCAATAAGTGTCCCACGTTTAACTCCAAAGAGGGGCGGGAGCTCTGTGTCCCGTGACATATTCCCAAGAAAAGGATTTTACAGGTAAGCTGTATTAACCACTTGAATCCCCGCCCATTGTCAAATGACACCGGCAAAGTGGCTCTAAATATCCCAGCCGCCGTCATTTGACGGCATCGAGTCCCCCGGCCACTGAGGGGCGCACCCGACGCGTCCCCGAGATGCCGATGCGCGCGCCTGGCGGTCGCGATGTCCGCCAGGTACCTGCCGATCGGCAGTTTTAGAGCAGGGACGTGGAGCTCTGTGTGTAAACACAGAGCTCCACGTCCTGTCAGGGAGAGGAGACAGATGCTGTGTCCCTTGTACATAGGGACACAGCATCGGTCACCTCCTCAGTTAGTCCCTTCCCCCCACACAGTTAGGCCACACCCAGGACACACATTTAACCCCTTCCGCGCCCCCTAGTGTTAACCCCTTCCCTGCCAGTCACATTTATACAGTAATTAGTAAGTTTTTATAGCACTGTATTAATGTGAATGGTCCCAAAAATGTGTCAAAAGTGTCCGATGTGTCCGTTGCAATATCGCAGTCCTGACAAAATTCGCAGTTCGCCGTATTACTAGTAAAAAAAAAAAAAAAAAATTGTCAGAATTCTATCCCTTATTTTGTAGCCACTATAATCTTTGCGCAAACCAATTACTATACACTTACGTTTTTTTTTTTTTACCAAAAATATGTAGAATACATATCGGCCTAAACTGAGAATTTTTTTTTTTTTTAAATGGGATATTTATTATAGCAAAAAGTAAAAAATAGTGTTTTTTTTTTCAAAATTTTCGCTCTTTTTTGTTTATAGCGCAAAAAATAAAAACCGCAGAGGTGATCAAATACCACAAAAAAAAGCTCCATTTGTGGGGAAAAAAAAGGACATCAATTTTGTTTGGGAGGCACGTTGCACGACTGCACAATTTTAATTTAAAGCGTAGCAGTGCTGAAAGCTGAAATTTCGCCTGGGCAGGAAGGGGGTATATGTGCCCAGTAAGCAAGTGGTTAAAAATGATTTTAGCTTGAAGCCCTGATGAAGGTGATTTATTTATTTTTTCCCCTGAAATGCATTGGTTGTGTTGCGTTTTCTTGCTCATACATCACATGACACAGAGCCTCAATTACATAATGGGAAGTCCCATAGCAATGCTAAAATTGAGGGGAGGGAGACACAGATCAGAATAAGACCGCCATTGGGCCAGAGGATCTATACTGCTGCCTGCAGTACACTACGCCCGAGGGGGGGGATCCTTGTACCCTCTCACATCTACCTGGTAGAACTTAGTAAATGTATGGACCGAAGGACCAAGTAGCAGCCTTACAGATTTGAGCCATGGAGGTCTGGTGATGCACTGCCCATGAAACACCAACTGCTCTAGTCGAGTGCGCTTTCAGGAGTCTTATTATCTAAACCAGGGGTCTCCAAACTGCGGCTCAAGGGCCGGATGTGGCCCTTTGCTAGCCTTCATCCGGCCCTTGGGGCAGTACTGCTCCCAATGATATGAGGCACTATTCTTCCCAATGGCACCAGCAATGGGGCACTATTTCTTAGACTAATAGCAATGATGGAGCACTATTCCTCTTCATACTGCCCACCAACACTGGGGCCATGTTTATTTTCACTGGTGCTCGGCCCTGGGGCATTTTCTACCCCAACTGGTCAGAATCCGGCCCCCCTGAAGTCAGAAAGACTGTAAACTGGCCATTTGCTTTAAAAGTATGGAGACCCCTGATCTAAACCATAGGCCTGAATAATGACATGTCGAATCCAACATGCAATAGTAGATTTCGAGGCTGCCTGGCCCTTCCTTGAACCCTTTGGCAGATTAAACAAACAAATCAGTCTTTAGTATCTGACCCGCAGCTTGCAGAAAAACTGCTATCGCTCTTACAACATCTATAGAGTGTAGACTGCGAGTCGGCCCTATACGGCGCCTGCGCAGTCAGCTCTACACAGCTCCTAGTCCGGTGCGCAGGCGCTGTATAGAGCTGACTTAAAGTTCGGCTACTTTCGAAAACTGTTGACGCGCCTTATCCGCCGGGGGGAGTTTTTCTCAGGCACGTTAATCATATGGGCGAAGTCCCAGATGAAATTGCAGCACTGCACAAGAACGCCCAATCCTGCGGGAGCGAGTACCCAGAAGCCGGGAGGAAAATACTGCATATGTACACCCCCCCCCCCCCCAAAAAAAAACGGCATACTGTACATGTTTGAGGTATACTGAATGTAATGTTATATGCTTGTTTTTTGGGTGAACCTCCGATTTAAAGAGTTCCTTTCACTGGAACTAAGGGGCCAAGCCCAACCCCTGAAAAAAAAAAAAAAACACACCATAATCCCAGCTCGACAGAATGATTTGGACCAGTGCATAAAGCAAGGTCCATAAAGACATGGATAAGCAAGTTTGGGGTGGAGGAACTTGACTAGCCTGCACCTCAACCCGACAGAACACCTTTGGGATGAATTAGAGCGGAGACTGCGAGCCAGGCCTTCTCATCCAACATCAGCGCCGACCTCACAAATGCGCTTCTGAAAGAATGGCCAATCATTGCCATAGACACACTCCTAAACCTTGTGGACAGTCTTCCCAGAAGAGGTGAAGCTGTTATAGCTGCAAAGGGTGGGCCAACTCAATATTGAACCCTACAGACTGGGATGCCATTAAAGCTCATGCACCCCAATACTTTTGGTAATATAGTGTATGTAGGGAAGCCAATTGCTGGATTAGGAGAGTTACTAGCCTCAAAACGAAGTCCCCCAGTGGCATGCTGTCACCGCTTCCATCTTCACCCGGTTTTCCTTCTGGGATCGCGTTTGAATGGACAGACTGCGATAATGTCACTCCTGTGTATTCACATGGGGCCCACAGTTGTGGCACAGCACTCTCGAATGTGTCAACCATTCAGAGCACAGTGCGCATGCACCGGTGCACGTTTAGCAGATAGTTATTGCTATAGGCTTAACTGCAGGTGCAATTTATAAAGCGGAGATAACCACCGCTGTAAACCTTGCAGTATGGGAAGGCCCTACTACAAGGGTAAATGTTTTCTTGTGCCTGGAGTTGGAATCTTTATTTTAACATGTGACTGTAATTTTTAAGTCTCATTGGATTTTTGTGAATTGCGCCAACATTCAGTGAATTTATATTGAGTGGAATGTTAACACGTCAAGCCGCTCTAACAGGAAACTAGCTTTGAACTGCAATTAAGTGCGATTAGGTAAATTAAACACAGACTCAGTTTTTATGACCTGGAAATGGAATCATTTCTGAGCAGCATACAGTCAGCATTATACAAGTTTTATAGGGGGAGTCAATTTTCCTGTTTCCTCAGCCACTTAATTAAAGAGTTTCAGCGAGTTATTTGAAAAAGGAACTTCCTCCTAAAGTCAGGACGGGGACAGGCGTCCATATTTGTAATACTACAAATTCTGGATGGACCCTCTGCTAACCCCTTCCCAGCAAACTGTGCAATGAAAAACAGGGATATATAGTTTACATATATTGGAATACATGTTTAAGCTAACCAACTGAATCTAATTTATTCCTCTTCTGGCCAGTCCTACACTGCATTGCCACTGCACACTATGCCACTATGCCAACATGGGGCATAAAGACCCAAGGTGGGGGGAGAGCGACTAGGTTCAAGTCTGGTCCAAATTTTCCACATTTTGTCATGTTACAACCAAAAACCTAATTGTATTTTATTGGGATTTTGTGTAATAGACCAACACAAAGTGGCACATAATTGTGAGGTGGAAGAAAAATGATAAATGGTTTTCAATTTTTTTTATAAATTAACAACGGAAAAGTGTGGCATGCATTTGTATTCAGCCTCTTTTCTCTGATACCCCTAACTATAATCTAGAGGAATCAATTGCCTTCAGAAGTCACCTAATTAGTAAATAGTCCACCTGTGTGTAATTTAATCTCAATATAAATAGAGCTGTTCTGTGAAGCCCTCAGAGGTTTGTTAGAAAACCTTAGTGAACAAAGAGCATCAAGACCAAGGAACACACCAGACCGGTCAGGGATAAAGTTATGGAGCAGTTTAAAGCAGGGTTAGGTTATAAAAAATAAAAATAAAAATATCCCAAGCTTTGAACATCTCATGGAGCTCTGTTCAATCCTTCTTCCGAAAATGGAAAGAGTATGGCACAGCTGCAAACCTACCAAGACATGTCCGTCCACCTATACTGACAGGCTGGACAAGAAGTCCATTCATCAGAGAAGCAGGCAAGAGGCCCATGGTAACTCTGGAGGAGCTGCAGAGATCCACAGCTCAGGTGGGAGAATCTGTCCACAGGACAACTATTAGTCGTGCTCTCCACAAATCTGACCTTTATGGAAGAGTGGCAAGAAGAAAGCCATTGTTAAAAGAAAGCCATAAGAAGTCCCATGTGCAGTTGGTGAGAAGCCATGTGGGGAACACAGCAAACATGTGGAAGAAGGTGCTCTGGTCAAATGAGACCAAAATTTAACTTCTTGGGCTATAAGCAAAACGCTACGTGTGGTGGAAGAATAACACTGCACATCACCCTGAACACACAATCCCCACTGTGAAACATGGTGGTGGCACCATAATGTTGTGGGGATGCTTTTCTTTCGCAGAGACAGGGAAGCTGATCAGAGTTGATGGGAAGATGGATGGAGCCAAATACAGGACAATCTTAGAAGATCGTATTTGCGCTTTGCTAATTTTTCCAGAGAGCCGATTGATTAAAGGCATACATTGATCGTTATGGGGGATCGTGGCAAGCTGGTAAGCAGTAATTTCTGATGATTGGTAGTGGATTCTACACGATTGCTTTTTGGATACGATATCTCACAATATATGGAATTCCTTCACAGAGCACTGGTGTTTCAGTTTATTAATTTAAGCTCATATGTACTAGTAATTTATTGACATGAACTTCTTTTGGTTTCACGTATCAATACTTTGTATGTTTTTTATTCTTTTTTTATTCATTTTAAAATGTATGGATTTATGTATGGTTCATCTACCAATTTTTGATGATCTTACTTGTCATTCTGGTTTAATTCTAATTTGAATGATCATGGGGTTAGCGTGATTTATTTTTCTTCTATTTTCTTAATTATGTATGAAATTTATGAATTATTGCACTGAATTTTATTTATTTGGTAATTTAACAGAGCATTTTTGAGTCACTTTACTTTTTGGCTAGCACTGTCATACATCTCAGTCATAGCCTTACTAAAACCAGCTTGGATCAGTTCCGTCTGCTGTACAGTGTGGCACAACATAGATACAGACTTGGCAAGTATAACAATAACGGTTTACATACAGGAGTGATAAAGACAACACATGTCCATGTGAAACACTTACCTCTTCAGGGAATAAGTGAAGTCTCTGCATAAAGGTCCTCCTGTGAAGGTTTTTCGGCAACATCCCATAAACTGCCAGTTTAATAATCTGCAAAACAGAAAAACAGGAGTTAAAAGGGAAACTATGATTTTGGCAAGTTTTTCTTAACCACTTGCATACTGGGCACTTACACCCCCCTCCTGCCCAGGTAAAATTTCAGCTTGCGGCACTGCGTCGCTTTAACTGACAATTGCGCGGTCGTGCGACATGGCTCCCAAACAAAATTTACGTCCTTTTTTTCCCCACAAGTAGAGCTTTCTTTTGGTGGTATTTGATCGCCTGTGCGATTTTTATTTTTTGCGCTATAAACAAAAAAGAGCGACAATTTTGAAGAAAAATACAATATTTTTTACTTGTTGCTATAATAAATATCCCAATTAAAAAAAAAACACATTTTTTTTTCTCAGTTTAGGGCGATACGTATTCTTCTACATATTTTTGGTAAAAAAAAAAAAAATCGCAATAAGCAACTGGTTTTTCGCAAAAGTTATAGCGCTTACAAAATAGGGGAGAGAATTATTATTTTTTATTATTTTTTTTTTACTAGAAATGGCGGCGATCTGCGATTTTTATTGGTACTGCGACGTTATGGCGAACACATCGGACACTTTTGACACATTTTTGGCGCCATTCACATTTCTACTGCGATCAGTGCTATAAATATGCACTAATTACAGTATAAATGTGACTGGCATTGAAGGGGTTAACACTAGGGGGTGAGGAAGGGGTTAAATGTGTATGCTAGGTGTGTTCTAACTGTGGGGGGAGGGGGGGTGACTGGGGGGGGTGACCGATCTGTGTCCCTATGTAAGAAGGAACACAGATCGGGCTCCTCCTCTCCAGAGACAGGACGCTGTCTCTGTGTAACACGGCAATGAGAGATGATCTATGAGAGATCATCTCTCATTGGCCCACAGATCGCATCGCAAACGGCCACTCTGATTGGCCGTTCGCCGCGATCTGTGATTGGCCGTGTCCAAGGGACACGGACAACACAAGGCTTCCCCGCAGCGCGCTCTACAGCGCGCGCTGGGAACGCCAGAATGACATGCCGTCAAATGACGGCATGTTGGATATTCAGGCCCGCGCTGTTGCCGTCATCCGACGGTAGCGTGGGCCTGAAGTGGTTAATTTACAAAATGTGTTTTGAAATGTTATATTTGTAAAATACTTTTTTATGACAAAGGTTTCCTAAAGCAGTAAGGGTTAGCTAAGAAGAAAGCACAGCAGTAGATATTTCCTTTTTTTACACAGCTAACTTGTACTGGAACTTAAAAAAAAATCTGTTCCGCCAATGTACTTGTACAGTGCCTTGAAAAAGTATTCTTAACCCTTGACATTGCCCACATTTTTTCATGTTACAACCAAAAATGTAAACGTATTGTAATGGGATTTTATGCGATAGACCAACACAAAGTGGCACATAATTGTGAAGTGGAAGTAAAATTATAAATGTTTTTCAAGATTAAAAAAATAAATAAAAAAATACGAAAAGTGTGGCATGCGTTTGTATTCAGCCCCCTTTACTCTGATACAACTAAAATATAGTGCAGGTGTAGGCAACCTCTGCACTCCAGCTGTGATGAAACTACAAATCCCATCATCCCTGTGACTTGTAGTTTCACCACAGCTGGAGGGCCGAGGTTGCCTACCCATGATCTAGTGCAGGAGTCTCCAAACTACGGCCCTCCAGGTGTTCAGGAACTACAATTCCCATCATGCCTAGTCATGTCTACGAATGTCAGAGTTTTACAATGCCTCATGGGAAGTGTAGTTCCACAGCAGCTGGAGGGCCGTAGTTTGGAGATCCCTGATCTAGTGGAACCCAATTGCCTTCAGAAGTCACCTAATTAGTAAATAGTGTCCACGTGTTTGTTATTTATTCTCAGTATAAATACAGCTGTTCTTTGAAGCCCTCAGAAGTTTGTTAGAGCACTTTAGTGTTCCTTGGTCTTTATGTGAAGGCCAAGGAAAAGACCAGACAGGTCAGGGATAAAGTTGTGGAGAAGTTTAAAGCAGGGTTAGGTTATAAAAAAATATCCCAAGCTTTGAACATATCACGGAGCTCTGTTCAATCCATCACCTGAAAATAAAGAGTATGGGACAACTGCAAACCTACCAAGACACGGCCGTCCACCTAAACTGACAGGCAGGGCAAGGAGAGCATTCATCAGAGAAGCAGCCACAAGGCCCATGTGAACTATTAGTTGTGCACTCCACAAATTTGGTCTTCATTGAAGAGTGGCAAGAAGAAAGTGATTTTTGAAAAAAGCCATAAGAGGTCCAGTTTGCAAAAAGCCGTGTGGGGGACACAGAAAACGTGTAGAAGAAGCTCTGGTCAGAGGAGACCAAAATTGAACTTCTTGGCCTTAAAGCAAAACACTATGTGTGGTGGAAAACTAACACTGCACATCACCCTGAACACACCATTTTTTTTCAGCAGGGACAGGGAAGCTGATCAGAGTTGATAGAAAGATGGATGGAGCCAAATACAGGATAGTCTTAGAAGAAATCCTGTTGGAGTCTGCAAAATACATGAGACTGGGGTGGAGGGTCACCTTCCAGCAGGACAACGATCCTAAACATACAGCCAGAGCTACAATGTAATTGTTTAGATCAAAGCACATTCATGTGTTAGAATGGCCCAGTCAAAGTCCAGACCTAAATCCAATTGAGAATCTGTGGCAAGACTTGAAAATTGCTGTTCACAGACGCTCTCCATCCAATCGGACAACAGACTCCCCACCCTCCTCTACACTCCCCTTGTCAACATTGTGCACTTTTTCTTATGTATTCCTTACACTAAATTTTGCTATGATCACTAACATCCAGTCAAAATACAGAAAAGTAACCACATGACTTCAGAAAACTAGTGGGGGTGGGAAATAAAAAATAATGCCTGTCTCCAGGCTAGTGCGTGAGATATGTAAATAACCTGTCACTCACAGCAAGGGGGAGGAACGGACAAAGGTTTTTCTCTGTAAGTCCGTTTTATTTCACTGAACAATAAAAGAGGATTGCTCAGAGCTGGATTAACTCTGTGTGGCAAGACTGGGCACAGATGATAGGAAATCTTATACTCTACATCGTGACATAAAAAAAAAAAAAAAATAAAAAAAAATTTCAGCTTTACATGACGGCGCTATACAAGTACCTATAATAATTTAATCTGCAGCTAAACTGCGCAGCTACTTGCTGGGAGCTGCCCATGACCCATCTAAACAAGCTGCGACTCCACAAATCACAATTGTCCTTCACATAAAAGTAACATGAAAACCACGTCTGACGTTTTCAAGATTGAGAAAAATCCCTTGTTTATGAATACCGGCTCACTACACCACACAATCCCCTATTATTCCGTAACTCCATGATTTGTGGGTTGGATCTAGACAATTGATGGTAATTAGATTTTGTTTTTGAACTCTTGATCTGCAGATGTTTAGCTGCCAACAGCTGGTCCTGGCACACTTCCAACCGTCAATTATTATCCTGCAATCTCCCCGGGCTTCAGAGGAAATCCCCACCGACGTCTACAGCTTGACAGCTAGGACGTCAGGAGTTGGATGAAGCAGTCCAAAGTTTATGAGCAAGCTCTCAAAACGTTCTATACTTACCCCACAGAAGTACGACCCATTAACCACTTTAGCTCCAGAAGATTTACCCCCCCATGACCAGGCCATTTTTTTGCGATACGGCACTGTGTAATTTTAACTGACAATTGCGCGGACGTGCGTCACTCTACCCAAATACAATTTTTTACCTTTTTTTCCCCACAAATAGAGCTTTCTTTTGGTGGCATTTGATCACCTCTGCGGCCTTTGTTTTTTGCGCTATAGACAAAAAAGCCGACTGAATAAAAAAAAAAAAAAGGGCCGACAATTTTAAAAAAAAAAACCCCAATATGTTTTTCTTTCTGCTATAAAACATTTCCAATAGAAATGTAAAAAAAGGAAATCTAAAATTTCTTCATCAATTTAAGCCAATACGTATAATGCAACATGTTTTTGGTAAAAAAATAAAATAAAATAAAAATGTATATTGATTGGTTTGCGAAAAAGTTATAACGTCTACAAACTATGGCATATTTTTATTTATTTATTTTATTTTTATTAGTAATGGCGCCGATCAGCGACTTTTAGCGGGACTGCGATATTGCGGCGGACAAATCAGACACCTGACACTTCTTGGGGACCATTGTTCAGTGCTAAAAAATATACACTGTCACTGTACTAACGACACTGGCAGGGAAGGGGTTAAAGGTTTGTGTTTTTTCACCTTACTGCATCCTATGCAGTAAGCTGTAAAAATACCTCGCTGTCATGGCCCCCCAGCCCCCCCCCCCATTTTAATTACCTGAGCCCGTTCACCTGCTGTACGCGTCCCCCGGCGTCCTCTTCACCACGGAGTCTCTGCGTTGATTGGATAGATTGATAGCAGCGCAGCCAATGGCTACCGCGGCTGTCAATCAAATCTAATGATGCGGGCACCAGGGGGTAGGACCGAGTCATACACTCTGTGTCTATGGACGCAGAGTGTATGACAGGGAGCGTACCCGCAAGCTTAACCCCCTCAGGAAAAATCTTCCCAGAGGGGCTTGGCTATTGCGGGGAGGAGCCAAGACAGCCAAGGAGGGACCCCAGAAGAGGGGGATCGGGGCCACTCTGTGCAAAACAAACTGCCCAGTGGAGGCAAGTATGACATTTATAGTTTAGTATGATATTTAAAAAAAAAAAAAAAACCTTTACAATCACTTTAACGTCAGGGGCGATCAAAGGATTAACTCTGTTCCCTAAAAGTGAATACAAACTGTGGGGGAGATGCTTTATCTGGGGGAATGTAAAGATAAGTTTTCCCACTTTGCAGGAACACAGGATCAGCACATTCCCCTCTCACAGAACGGCAGTCTGTCTTGTTTACATAGGCAGAATGGCAGTCTGCCTTTCTCCCGAACGATCAGGGGGTCCTGGCAGACATGGCTTCCACCAGACCCACTGATAGGCTCGCACTGTGTCCAATCACAGCGGGAGCAGTTTGCCGGTGGTACTCGCACGCCACAGACCTGGAAGTGCCAGATCAAGTACTAGGTATGTGATCTGGAGCAGAGTGGCCGCCCTGCCACAGTAAATCTACAGTGGGCGGTCTTCAACTGGTTAAGGGCCTTCAGCTTCTGTTTCAGGCTTCAAAATTGTTTCTTATATAAAGTGGGAGTTGATTTTTCCTATAGGTAAGCCTACAATAAGGCTTACCCATAGGTATAATAGACATCTCCTAAACTTGCACCGTTTATGAGATATTTACTTGTAAAGCCATCGGTGACATCACTGACACGTGTTCTGAAGGAACGGCTTACCAATGCCGATCCTCCTGAGCCCGTGCCGTAAAAATCGCAGGTGAGTGAAGTCATCGCGGCTCGTCCAACCAAAGAACCTGGAAGGAAGACCGGGTGAAGGTGGAAGCCCTGTCAGTGGTGACAGCGTGCCACTGGAGGGCTTCGTTTTAAGGTATGTTTCACATATGCGATGCAAGCTGAGGTTAGAAGCCGATTGGCTAACCTGCACAGCTGCACTGAATTTTGCACTCTCCAGCACCGATCGCTGTATAAATGACAATGGTCTCAAAATAGTGCCAAGTGTCCGATGTGTCTGCCATAATGTCGCAGTCACAACACACTGGTCCCAGAAGACAACAGGGTCCAGTGGGATTGTTCAGTACGAGTCGTGCATGTGCAATAGGGAACCAGAAAGTGAAGCCACAAGGCTTCACTTACCGAAGATTGTGGCGCCCCCACCAGAGACCCGAGGGACAGATCGGCTTTAGGTGCCAACATCGCAGGCGCCCAGGACAGGCAAGTGTTCATATTTTATAAGTCGGCAGCTGCAGATTAAAAATTCTGCATGTACACACCCTATTTCCCAGTCCATCTCCGGCTACATTTCTCCAACCGCAAGCCCAGACCTAGTGGGCCTGATGATGCCACGTCACAAGCCCTTTCCCTATGCGTTTCGTCACCCAACATTCTCCAGGGGAAAGTTTGTTTATACCTGCCAGTCCATAGGGTTACATGGACCATCTAATCGGATCTGCCCGAAAAATGGACACGTGGATCTGATCCGATCGTCCTCGTGAAAGGGGCCCAATTGAAGCAATGCAAATAAACTGTAAAACATTTTTAAACCATACACTTTGCCTTTAATCTCATCAGCTCTCTGTCACAATACTGAAACTGTAATTCACAAAATAGAGAAATGTCAAAACTCTGTGAAGTCCTACCAATCCCGATAACAAGGGTCATAGGTGAGCCCTGGATGACACCCTGAGAGTGAGAAGAACACAGTTTACCGGGATAAATCCTGAGGAGCTGAGGACATTCTGTCAGGAGAATCATTAAACCTTCCTAGAAGGCAGGAACGTGAGCTGTAACCAAGACGGATATAACTGATAGTGGGAGCTTTAGGTGGTGCTTTTAGGAATGTGTACCCCCCAGCAATGGATTCCCTCCCATACCTCATATAGGAATGTCAGGCGTCTTCTCTCATTTTTGTTAACAGGGATAGTTCCACAGTTAGCGAGTTACAGTTTACCATCATCACCCCCTTCCTATAGCGCAACCCTCAACAAATTGTACTCAATGACAATAAAAAAAAACTAACGGTACTCGTAGCTCACAAAGACACATATAGCTGGAGCACGTCTGAAGGCCAAATAAACTTCAGTTTAGTTAGTCTCAGTCTCAGGGCTCATTCACACCATAAGAATTGGGTCATATCTACAGGTGCGAGCAAGAACGGGCTACTCTAAGCACAGTGGCGTCACTAGTGTTGGTGTCACCAAGTGTGAAAAAAAATTGGTGTCACCCCCCCCCCACCAACTGTCGCGCCCCCCCCCCCCCGCAGTACAGACCCTCCTATCACAGTGCAGACCCCATCCACAAACTACAGACCCCCTCCACTAACTAAAGACCCCCTCCCTCAGTACAGACCCCACAAATAAAAAACGAATTGTACTCGTAGCTCGCAAAGAGACATATAGCTGGAGCACGTCTTAAAGGCCAAATAAACTTCAGTTTAGTTAGTCTCAGTCTCAGGGATCATTCACCCCAATTAGAATTGGGTCGTCTCTACAGGTGCGAGCAAGAACGGACTACTCTACGCACAGTGGCGTCACTAAGGTTGGTGTCACCAAGTAGAAAAAAATTGGTGTCACTCCCCCACCAACTATAGTGGCCCCTCAGTACAGACCCCCCTCCACCAACTACAGACCCCCCTCCCCCCAGGTACACAGCTGCACTAGCTGAGGCACAGCTAATCAGGGGCAGTGGGCACTGTTAGAGGTGCGTGCTGCTACCCACAGGTGTCACCCGGGTGCGGCCTGCACCGCCTAGAAAACGCCTGTCTACGCAGAAGATATGTAGGAAAATCATCCAGACCCCCTCTCAAAAACATGCTACACTGAACTGTTTGGTGCTGTGGCACGGTGCAGTTTGGCACGCATGAAAACTCAGCGCCTTTGTAGATGCTTGGAGGTGCCAGTAACAATTAATGGCACTGCTGCATGTCTGCTAAACGGCAACGCGTTTCTCTGCATGTCAGGAAAGTGCACAATTTTGTGTGTGTTCCCAAGAAGCAAAGGTCTGAACCTAGGCTAAGGTGCATCAGAGCATGCACGTTATCTGTGCATACCTGTGTGTCACATTTAACCGCTTGCTGACCGCCGCCTGTACTTATATGTTGGCAGAATGGCACGCACCACACCAAACTGCATGTTACTATAAAACAGACATATGACCGGCCCACCATAATCAGACGAGGCATAGACTCCACTAGTCTTCTGAAGGTGTGCCGTGGTGGGCCCTCCATGGATCAGACATTGAACCGGTGATCCACTCATTGAAGTTGCAATGCTTTGCAAGACACTTGTGGGGAAAAATAATAAATGCACATTTTTTTTCCCTGCAAAATATGTACATTTTTTTTTTTTTTTACACTAAAATGTAACTTAGCCTTTAACAAGTGCTCCCCCTAAGAATGTGTGCATTTTCCAAAATCATTATTAACCACCAACTTCCATTACAATAACAGAAAAAATACTACAACAGATCTGAATAATAAAAAAAAAAAAAATAAAAAAAAAAAAAAAAAAAAAAAGACGAGGCTTTGCCAAGTAACCAAATCTTCACCGTTGAATCACATGGACAATTGTATTCTTTTACTACTACGTAGTGTGTTTGACATTAAACTGTGTCTACAACGAGTTAAAATGCTAAGCAGTTTGAGATTGCAATCACTTAATGTAGTTAAGGGCTAAAATGTAAGAAGAAGAATTATCAGATGTCAAACAACTACAATCTAGGACAGAGAAACCTAAAATGTTACATTCTGCTGCCACCTAGTGTTTACATTATAAATGACAAAAAAAAAAAAAATCCTGACATTTTTCATATGCATGTTAAAAATCAGTATTTAGTCGCTAGAAAATAACCTAGAATCCTAAAATGTTATATACATTAGGGCCTGTGCAAATGAAAGATGAATTCCTTGATTAATCATTCATTTTTTTGATCGGTACTAGTGGTGCAACGGATCGTAAATGATCTGAACGGGTCACCATAAGAAGATCGGCACACCAAGTGATCCGCGGCGCTCCGCTTCTACCTCGACCATAGGAAAGGCCGCGGCTTTGGCTTAGCTCCCGGAACGGTGGCCATTTTGGTCCAGCCGGCAGCAGCCTAGGTGAGCCTAGAGCGGCGCGCTGTCATCACCCGGCCTCAACTGCTAGTGTTCGGCCGGCTTCTCTGGTGAGACTAAGCAAGCACTAATCTTCCTTATAATGGGGGAGATGTGGATATTACAGTGAGGGGGAGATGTCTGAGGATATTACAGTGGGGGGGGGGAAGATGTCTGAGGATATTACAGTGGGGGGGGGGGGGGGGTGTTTGGATATTACAGTGGGGGGGGGGGTGGCTGGATATTACAGTGGGGGGGGGGGGGCTGGATATTACAGTGGGGGGGGGGGTGGGGATATTACAGTGTGGGGGGGGGGGGGATGTCTGTGGATATTACAGTGGTGGGGGGGGGGGAGATGTCTGTGGATATTAAGTGTGGGGGGGGGAGATGTCTGTGGATATTAAAGTGTGGGGGGGGGGGGAGATGTCTGTGGATATTAAAGTGTGGGGGGGGAGATGTCTGTGGATATTACAGTGGGGGGGGGAGATGTCTGTGGATATTACAGTGGGGGGGGGAGATGTCTGTGGATATTACAGTGGGGGGGGGAGATGTCTGTGGATATTACAGTGGGGGGGGGGAGAGGTCTGTGGATATTACAGTGGGGGGGGGGAGAGGTCTGTGGATATTACAGTGGGGGGGGAGAGGTCTGTGGATATTACAGTGGGGGGAGAGGTCTGTGGACATTACAGTGGGGGGAGAGGTCTGTGGACATTACAGTGGGGGGAGAGGTCTGTGGACATTACAGTGGGGGGAGATGTCTGTGGACATTACAGTGGGGGGAGATGTCTGTGGACATTACAGTGGGGGGAGATGTCTGTGGACATTACAGTGGGGGGAGATGTCTGTGGACATTACAGTGGGGGGAGATGTCTGTGGACATTACAGTGGGGGGAGATGTCTGTGGACATTACAGTGGGGGGAGATGTCTGTGGACATTCCAGTGGGGGGGAGATGTCTGTGGACATTCCAGTGGGGGGAGATGTCTGTGGACATTCCAGTGGGGGGAGATGTCTGTGGACATTCCAGTGGGGGGAGATGTCTGTGGACATTCCAGTGGGGGGAGATGTCTGTGGACATTCCAGTGGGGGGAGATGTCTGTGGACATTCCAGTGGGGGGAGATGTCTGTGGACATTCCAGTGGGGGGAGATGTCTGTGGACATTCCAGTGGGGGGAGATGTCTGTGGACATTCCAGTGGGGGGAGATGTCTGTGGACATTCCAGTGGGGGGAGATGTCTGTGGACATTCCAGTGGGGGGAGATGTCTGTGGACATTCCAGTGGGGGGAGATGTCTGTGGACATTCCAGTGGGGGGAGATGTCTGTGGACATTCCAGTGGGGGGAGATGTCTGTGGACATTCCAGTGGGGGGAGATGTCTGTGGACATTCCAGTGGGGGGAGATGTCTGTGGACATTCCAGTGGGGGGAGATGTCTGTGGACATTCCAGTGGGGGGAGATGTCTGTGGACATTCCAGTGGGGGGAGATGTCTGTGGACATTACAGTGGGGGGAGATGTCTGTGGACATTCCAGTGGGGGGAGATGTCTGTGGACATTCCAGTGGGGGGAGATGTCTGTGGACATTCCAGTGGGGGGAGATGTCTGTGGACATTACAGTGGGGGGAGATGTCTGTGGACATTACAGTGGGGGGAGATGTCTGTGGACATTACAGTGGGGGGAGATGTCTGTGGACATTACAGTGGGGGGAGATGTCTGTGGACATTACAGTGGGGGGAGATGTCTGTGGACATTACAGTGGGGGGAGATGTCTGTGGACATTACAGTGGGGGGAGATGTCTGTGGACATTACAGTGGGGGGAGATGTCTGTGGACATTACAGTGGGGGGAGATGTCTGTGGACATTACAGTGGGGGGAGATGTCTGTGGACATTACAGTGGGGGGAGATGTCTGTGGACATTACAGTGGGGGGAGATGTCTGTGGACATTACAGTGGGGGGAGATGTCTGTGGACATTACAGTGGGGGGAGATGTCTGTGGACATTACAGTGGGGGGAGATGTCTGTGGACATTACAGTGGGGGGAGATGTCTGTGGACATTACAGTGGGGGGAGATGTCTGTGGACATTACAGTGGGGGGAGATGTCTGTGGATATTACAGTGGGGGGGAGATGTCTGTGGATATTACAGTGGGGGGAGATGTCTGTGGATATTACAGTGTACAGTGGGGGGGGGGGAGATGTCTGTGGATATTACAGTGGGGGGGAGATGTCTGTGGATATTACAGTGGGGGGAGATGTCTGTGGATATTACAGTGGGGGGGGAGATGTCTGTGGATATTACAGTGGGGGGGGGGGGAGATGTCTGTGGATATTACAGTGGGGGGGGGGATGTCTGTGGATATTACAGTGGGGGGGGGGATGTCTGTGGATATTACAGTGGGGGGGGGGAGATGTCTGTGGATATTACCGTGGGGTAGGGTGACCAGACATCCCTGGCTTCAGGGACAGTCCCTGGATTGAGGACACTGTCCATGGCCCAAGTCTGTCCCCGGTTTGTCCCTGGATTGGATTTGAATAGGGGCTGGGGCAATTTCAAAGACAGTTAGTGCAGAATAAATAAATACAAAATCATTCTGAATTACACCCCCCCCCCCCACTCTCCGTGCCCCTTTCTGATGATCATGTGCAGGAGCGGAGGGAATATTTCTTCAGTTTCGGTGCATGCCCATCCAGCTCCGCTCGCATGTTCTTCTGCCTTGGCTCAAGTCTCTGCTTATCTCCGTGCCTTCCCTGGCGGAGTGATCTTCCTCTGTACCGCACCCAGTATTAGCCGCGGGCCAAAGAGTAACACTTGACAGGCTGTGAGGCGAAGGGCAACGGGCAGAAAGTCGCTGATTGCCGCCGTTACTATTAAAAAAATAAAAACATGTCCCCGGATTTCATTTTAAAAATCTGGTCACCTTGGCGCCCGTGGATATTACAGTCCGGGGGGAGGCGCCCGTAGATATTACAGTCCGAGGGGAGGCCCCCGTGGATATTACAGTCCGGGGGGAGGCCCCCGTGGATATTACAGTCCGGGGGGAGGCCCCCGTGGATATTACAGTCCGGGGGGAGGCCCCCGTGGATATTACAGTCCGGGGGGAGGCGCCCGTGGATATTACAGTCCGGGGGGAGGCGCCCGTGGATATTACAGTCCGGGGGGAGGCGCCCGTGGATATTACAGTCCGGGGGGAGGCCCCCGTGGATATTACAGTCCGGGGGGAGGCGCCCGTGGATATTACAGTCCGGGGGGAGGCGCCCGTGGATATTACAGTCCGGGGGGAGGCGCCCGTGGATATTACAGTCCGGGGGGAGGCGCCCGTGGATATTACAGTCCGGGGGGAGGCGCCCGTGGATATTACAGTCCGGGGGGAGGCGCCCGTGGATATTACAGTCCGGGGGGAGGCGCCCGTGGATATTACAGTCCGGGGGGAGGCGCCCGTGGATATTACAGTCCGGGGGGAGGCGCCCGTGGATATTACAGTCCGGGGGGAGGCGCCCGTGGATATTACAGTCCGGGGGGAGGCGCCCGTGGATATTACAGTCCGGGGGGAGGCGCCCGTGGATATTACAGTCCGGGGGGAGGCGCCCGTGGATATTACAGTCCGGGGGGAGGCGCCCGTGGATATTACAGTCCGGGGGGAGGCGCCCGTGGATATTACAGTCCGGGGGGAGGCGCCCGTGGATATTACAGTCCGGGGGGAGGCGCCCGTGGATATTACAGTCCGGGGGGAGGCGCCCGTGGATATTACAGTCCGGGGGGAGGCGCCCGTGGATATTACAGTCCGGGGGGAGGCGCCCGTGGATATTACAGTCCGGGGGGAGGCGCCCGTGGATATTACAGTCCGGGGGGAGGCGCCCGTGGATATTACAGTCCGGGGGGAGGCGCCCGTGGATATTACGGGGGGAGGCGCCCGTGGTCCGGGGGGAGGGGGGATATTACAGTCCGGGGGGAGGCGCCCGTGGATATTACAGTCCGGGGGGAGGCGCCCGTGGATATTACAGTCCGGGGGGAGGCGCCCGTGGATATTACAGTCCGGGGGGAGGCGCCCGTGGATATTACAGTCCGGGGGGAGGCGCCCGTGGATATTACAGTCCGGGGGGAGGCGCCCGTGGATATTACAGTCCGGGGGGAGGCGCCCGTGGATATTACAGTCCGGGGGGAGGCGCCCGTGGATATTACAGTCCGGGGGGAGGCGCCCGTGGATATTACAGTCCGGGGGGAGGCGCCCGTGGATATTACAGTCCGGGGGGAGGCGCCCGTGGATATTACAGTCCGGGGGGAGGCGCCCGTGGATATTACAGTCCGGGGGGAGGCGCCCGTGGATATTACAGTCCGGGGGGAGGCGCCCGTGGATATTACAGTCCGGGGGGAGGCGCCCGTGGATATTACAGTCCGGGGGGAGGCGCCCGTGGATATTACAGTCCGGGGGGAGGCGCCCGTGGATATTACAGTCCGGGGGGAGGCGCCCGTGGATATTACAGTCCGGGGGGAGGCGCCCGTGGATATTACGTCCGGGGGAGGCGCCCGTGGATATTACAGTCCGGGGGGAGGCGCCCGTGGATATTACAGTCCGGGGGGAGGCGCCCGTGGATATTACAGTCCGGGGGGAGGCGCCCGTGGATATTACAGTCCGGGGGGAGGCGCCCGTGGATATTACAGTCCGGGGGGAGGCGTCCGGGGGAGGCGCCCGTGGATATTACAGGGGGGAGGCGTCTGTGGATATTACAGTCCGGGGGGAGGCGTCTGTGGATATTACAGTCCGGGGGGAGGCGTCTGTGGATATTACAGTCCGGGGGGAGGCGTCTGTGGATATTACAGTCCGGGGGGAGGCGTCTGTGGATATTACAGTCCGGGGGGAGGCGTCTGTGGATATTACAGTCCGGGGGGAGGCGTCTGTGGATATTACAGTCCGGGGGGAGGCGTCTGTGGATATTACAGTCCGGGGGGAGGCGTCTGTGGATATTACAGTGGGGGGGGGGGAGGTGTCTGGATATTACAGTAGAGACTATATATGGCGGTGATCCGAAAAATGTATGTGCGTTACAGTTAATCGGAATTAGTTGATTAAAAAAAAAAAAAAACACGATCGAACACGAAAATTGTAATCAGTAATAGCTATAATATATATATATATATATATATATATATATATATATAATGGGCCTTACTGACATTTTTTATGTTGCATGATATTTGTGCAGAGCTCTATCAAATACAAATTATCAGGAGAGAGAAAGAAAGAAAAAAAAAGAGAGAGAAAAAGAGGAGAGAAAAAAAAGAGAAGAGAAAAAGAGAGAGAAAAAGAGTTTTGCCCCTGTTCAAATCATTAGTAAGACCTCATCTGGAATATGCAGTTCAGTTTTGGGCTCCAGTTCTCAAAAACGGATATCAGGGAACTGGAGAAAGTGCAGAGAAGGGCAACCAAACTGAGTGATAATAGGCATGGAGGAGCTCAGAAATGAGGAAAGATTAGAAGAACAGAATTTATTCACTCTTGAGAAGAGGAGAATAAGGGGGATATGATCAACATGTACAAATATATAAAGGATCCATATAGTGAACGTGATGTTGAGTTATTCACTTTACGGTCAACACAAAGGACAAGGGGGCACTCTTTATGTCTAGAGGAAAAGAGATTTAATCTCCAAATTACGCAAAGGTTTCTTCTTTATTTTTATGGTTGAACTGGGTGGACTTGTCTTTTTTCAACCTGACCAACTATGTAACCACGGTTCCACCAGGGGTTGCTAGGGATTCTTTGAGCACTGAGCTTCTCAGCCTCTCTCTAGTTCCCACCGACACCATTGATCCTTTTAGCTTTCCCAATGACCACAAGTATAAGGAGCATTTTCCCCACTGACCATCACACCAATGTGTCCTGAGATGTAAATATAGTCATTTATAGTAGGGCTTCCCTGAGACGGGAAAGTTCATTCAAGGGTTTCTTTGCCTATGGCCTATCTATCCATTAAAATGCATGTGCCTCCATTGTGAGGACACTCACTGTTAGTGTTAGGACCACAGAATTATGGGGTGCCTTGGCGCGGCTCTGTGGCTCACGCATGCGTTTGCAAATGCGTGCGGACAAAACCCCTGTTTTTAAAGCACATTGTTAGACAGGTTAATTGGTAGTTCTGCTAGCTGGTCGGTAAGTAGGCTTGGTTATTCCCTGTGCATTCCCCAGGTTCTTGTTGTTATATGTTATATATTTCTTTGCGATGAGGTTGAGAAAGGCAGAGATAGAGCAAAAATTTTAATGTCACAAAAGCGTAATCCGTCCCATTCTGATCCGTTAGCTAAAGGGGCCAAGGTGGGAAGGGATTGTTTGCACATTTTGCTTTCTTCTTGAAGAATAGCTGTAAATCAATCAGTGCTTTCAATCACATTTAAAATGATGAAAAAATAAAAAATAAAAGAAATTCCACCAACTCTAGTGGAATGTCTAATCTGTCATCATGTGCTGTGGCTTGGAGTTGCTCAGAAAGACGCCTCTACTGGACTTCTAGTACAGAATGTGAAGATCCCAATAAAAAGGCATTCATTTCACGGCAGCAGGTGAAATCTTAACTGCTAAGATCTTAACATCTTCTCCCTCTGGCTGCAGGAGAAAAAAATATTACCATCCCTAAATGATTTATTGAACTGGTGGATGTAGCCCGGGGTACGAGGCTGCGTGGAAAAAAAAACCTCTACAATGTGGAACATGACTGACAGGTGGACAGAGTGCGCCTCTAGACTTTGATCAATGAGGCTCTGCACAAAACACACGTGTCCTATCTCGATCATTGTGAGCGAACGAGGGTTGCGGCATACTCAACATTTTTTTCAGAGAAAAAAGGAAAGGCTTTCAGACGCTAAAATATGAAATAAATGTTAATGCCTTTAAACTGTCACCGGTAAGAGATTTACAAGCCCTTTTCAGTCATTGTATCCTCCAACAGGCTATTGTAGACGACAGGCCTTTACTGATATATTTATTGTATCCGTCTATTCTAAGATGCTTATCCCTTTAACCACTTCCATAACGGGCACTTACGCGCCCCCCTCCCTCCCCCCCCCCCCCCCCCCCCCCCCCCCCCCCCCCCCCCCCCCCCCCCCCCCCCCCCCCTCCTGCCCAAGCCAATTTTCTGCTTTTCAGCGCTGTCGCTGTTTAAATGACAATTACGTGGTCATGCTACAAAGTACCCAAAACAAAAACTATCATTTTGATCCCATGAATAGAGCTTTCCTTTGGTGGCGATTTGCTAAAAAAAAAAAATAACGATTTTTTTTTCATTTGTGTTCGTTATACAATTTTATAACTAAGTTTTCTTCTTGAATGATGGGCACTGATATGGCGTCACAGATAAGGAAGCACTGACAATGGGCACTAATAGGCGGCACTGAAGGGGACTCATGGGTGGCACTGATGGGCACTGGTAGGCATCCCTGGTGGCACTGGCAGTGGTAGGCATTGTGGGTGGGCACTGATTGGCAGCTGCCTGGGCACAGATTGGAAATCCCTGGTGGGCATACCTGGTAATCCAGTGTGGTGGCCATCCTGGTGGTCCTAGGCGGGCATCCGAGGGGGGGCTGTGCTGATAAACTATCAGCACAGACCCCCGTCAGGAGAGCAGCCAATCGGTTTGCGTCTGTAAGACGTGAGTGAGGAAAAGCCAATCAACGGCTCTTCCTGGTTACATTGTGATTGGACACGGCTGATCACATGGTAAAGAGTCTCCGTCTCAGTCCCCGGCATTGTAGAGCCACCTTGTGGCCGTCAAAGTACAATGGTCCGGATACGAAGTGGTTAATATCTATTTAGAACCAGTTAAGGACCACCTACTGCACATTTACGTCAGCAGAATGGCACATCATTGTATATATACGTTAGTTCTAGTACCCAGCCGTGGGTCACGAGCTCGCGCCCGTGACCCGGTCCGAAGCTCCGGGACCGCGGGACTCGCGGACCCGATCGCTGCTGGAGTGCGGGGATCGGTCCCCGGAGCTGAAGAACGGGGAGAACCCGTGCATCACTGTGGCCGCAGCATCGATCACGTCATCCCTGTTATAGGGGGACGTGATCGATGACGTCACACCTACAGCCACACCCCCCTACAGTTGTAAACACACGCAGGGAACACACAAATCCTACAGCGCCCCCTTGTGGTTAACTCCCAAACTGCAACTGTCATTTTCACAGTAAACAATGCAATTTAAATGTGTCAAAATTGTCCGAAGTGTCCGCCATAATGTCGCAGTCACGAAAAAAATCGCTGATCGCTGCTATTTGTAGTAAAAAAATAAAAATGCAATAAAACTATCCCTTATTTTGTAAACGCTATACATGTTGTGAAAACCAACCGATAAACGCTTTTTGCGATTTTTTTTAACCAAAAATAGGTAGAAGAATACGTATCGGCCTAAACTGAGGGGAAAAAAATATATATTTTGGGGGGATATTTAATATAGCAGTATTTTTAATAACAGCTTACCTGTAAAATCCTTTTCTTGAAGTACATCACGGGACACAGAGCGCATAGTCATTACATATGGGTTATATGGGTACCTTCAGGTGTGGACACTGGTGTAATCAACTTCACAGGAAGTTCCTCCCTATATAACCCCCTCCCACTGAGAGTGCTTTAGTTTTGTAGCAAGCAATTTCTCTGAGGTTACACAATGTTCCCCAAAAAGAGGGGTGGGAGCTCTGTGTCCCGTGATGTACTTCAAGAAAAGGATTTTACAGGTAAGCTGTTATTAAAAATCCTTTTTTCTTTATCGTACATCACGGAACACAGAGCGCATAGCCATTACATATGGGATGTCCCAAAGCAATGCTCCATGAAGGGAGGGAGACCGTAAGGCCCAAAAAATAGCCAAACAGAACATATATCAGGAGGTAAAATAGCTCCACCAACAGAAAAACAAGGGGGCGTGAACCGGGCCAGAGGATTCTATACTGCTGCCCGTAGGACCGCCTGCCCAAATGCTGCGTCCGTAGCCTTTGCGACGTCCAACTTATAAAATTTAGTAAACGTATGTACGGAAGACCAGGTTGCCGCTTTGCAAACCTGTGCCATAGAGATCTGATGGTGTGCCGCCCAGGAGGCACTCATGGCCCTCGTAGAATGGGCTTTAACTGATAAGGGAGGTGGAACGCGCTTCAGACCATAGGCCTGAAAAATCAGCTGCTTAATCCACCTAGCCAAGGAAGACTTGGCAGCCGGCTGACCCTTCTTAGGGCCCTCCGGGAGAACGAAAAGCACATCTGTTTTCCGAATCTTTTCTGTAGCCTTGAGATAGACCCTCATGGCTCGGACCACGTCCAAAGTATGAAGCAGTCTTTCCTCTCTGGACTGGGGAGTAGGAAAGAAGGATGGTAGGACTAGGTCCTGATTCAAGTGAAAACTGGATATGACCTTAGGAAGGAAAGAAGGCTGAGGCCGCAGAACCACTCTGTCCTTATGCAGAATCAGGTACGGTTCCCTGCAAGACAAGGCTGCCAGCTCGGAGACCCTTATGGCCGAAGCCATAGCCACCAAGAAAACCAACTTTCGGGTTAGCAGCACAAGAGGGATTTCTGTCAGAGGTTCAAACGGCTGCTTTTGTAAAGCTGACAAGACCAGATTTAAATTCCAGGGGCAGAGGGGAGCTCTAATAGGGGGATTTACATGCAAGACCCCCTGCAAAAAGGTTTTCACAAGCGAATGTGTGGCCAAAGGCCTTTGAAACCATATCGATAAGGCAGACACCTGCCCCTTTAGAGTACTAAGAGCCAACCCCTTGTCAACGCCAACCTGGAGGAATCGCAAGATCCTGTCAATAAAAAACTTGCGAGGATGCCCTCCTTGAGACTCGCACCACTCCACATAGGTTCTCCAGACTCTGTAATAGATATTTCTAGAGACTGGCTTTCTAGCTTGAATTAACGTAGATATGACTTGGGCTAAGAGGCCTCTGCCCTTAAGAATTAGGGATTCAGCCGCCAAGCCATCAAATTTAGCTGCTGTGAAGCAGGGTGGTAGATCGGGCCCTGAGACAGCAAATCTGGGCGCAGGGGGAGTGGCCACGGTGCCCCTACTGACATCCTCACGATGAGTGCGTACCAAGCCCTTCTGGGCCAGGCTGGGGCCACCAGGATCACCGGCCTGCGCTCCACCCTGATCCTTCGTAGAAGGCGGGGAATCATCTGTAGTGGAGGGAACGCATACAGGAGAGAAAACTGGTGCCAGGGGCAAACCAACGCATCGGTCCCGTAGGCCGAGGGGTCCCTGGCTCGGGATACGAATTTGTCCAACTTCTTGTTGAATCTTGTTGCCATGATGTCCACATCGGGAACTCCGAATCTTTGGCAAATCTCTTGGAATACCTGGGGGTGAAGAGACCACTCTCCCGGGAGTAACTGTTGACGACTCAAAAAATCTGCTTGAGAATTGTCTATCCCTGGGATGAACACTGCTGAGATGCAGGGTACATGGGCTTCGGCCCATGAAAAAATCAGGTTTACTTCCCTTTGAGCCGCTAGGCTCCTTGTGCCCCGCCGTTGGTTTATGTATGCCACCGCCGTGGCATTGTCGGACTGTATCCTTACTGGCAGACCCTGCAGGGGGAGAGTCCAGGCGACCAGGGCCAACCGAGCAGCTCTGATCTCTAGGACATTGATGGGAAGCAGACTTTCTGCCTCTGACCACTGTCCCTGCTGGGTCCGTTTTCCTAAGATTGCCCCCCAACCTGTTAGGCTGGCATCTGTGGTTACTATTTTCCACGAGATGGGGCAAAAGGTTTTCCCTTTTGATAATTTTTGAGGGATCAGCCACCAGTACAGGCTGCGCCTGACTCCTGGGGAAAGAACTAATGGACGGTCTAATGCCTGTATGGACTTGTTCCAAGCAGAGAGAATAGCTGCCTGCAGAATTCTGGTATGGATCTGGGCATAGGGCGCTGCTTCGAAGGCGGCCACCATCTTTCCCAGCAGTCGCATGCATAGGCGAATAGTCGGCTTCTTTTTGCCTAAGACTATTTGAATCGTTTGAATCAACGACCTGATCTTCTCTTGAGGTAAAAATACCCTCTGGCATTCTGTATCTAACCGAAAGCCTAGATATTCCAACTGTCTTGTGGGTTGTAACCTTGATTTTTCTTGGTTCACAATCCACCCGAACTCTTCTAGATGCCGCACTGTGCGGACTACTGCATGATTGAGGTTGGAAGCTGAGCTGTCGATAACCAGGAGATCGTCCAGGTATGCCAGGACCAAGATGCCTTCTGTCCTTAGGACGGCTAGCACCGGGGCTAACACCTTTGTGAATACCCGTGGAGCTGTTGCCAACCCGAAAGGGAGGGCTACGAACTGGTAATGACTTTGATTTATCGTAAAACGAAGAAACTTGTGATGTGCTGGGTAAATCGGCACATGCAGATATGCATCCTTTATGTCTATAGATGCTAGAAAGTCGCCCTGATGCAGGCTGGCTGTCACTGAACGTATGGAGTCCATACGAAAGGTCTGAATCCTTAGAAAGCGATTTAGGCGTTTGAGGTCTAATATAGGCCTGACGTCGCCATTGGGTTTTGGTATAACAAAAAGGTTGGAGTAGAATCCCAGACCCCTTTCTTGGGTTGGTACTTCTACAATTACTCCTTGGAGCAAGAGGCGATCCAACGCCTTTACGAGAGAGGCCCTCTTTAACGGGTCGCTTGGAAGACTTGACCCCTGAAAATGAGGAGGGGGGATTTCTCGAAAACTCTAGTTTGTAGCCTGAGGCTACTACGGACCGAACCCAAGAGTCGGGAATTCTGGCCTTCCAGACTTCGGAGAAAAACTGAAGTCTTCCCCCCACCCAAGAGAGTGGGGGCGCCCCTTCATGAATCTGACTTGATGACTGGTTTAGCCGACTTGCGAGACCAGGGCCTCTTGTTTGCCGCGGCTTGTCCCTGTGGGCGGCTATTAACTGCTGAACGCCCGGGAGGCCGTCGATACTGACGGGAAGTCGAAGGGGCCGAGCCTGCAATGGCCTGTCGTTTAAACGTGGGCCCACGCGGTCTTTTCTTGACCGGTAAGGAAGTACTTTTTCCACTTGATATGGTGTGGATATATTTATCTAAGTCTTCCCCGAATAGTCTTCCCCCATGAAAGGGAAACCCTGCTAAAAGCTTTTTGCAGGGTGCCTCTGCTGACCAGTTCTTTAGCCATAAAAGGCGACGCATGTGAACCATCAGTAGAGATGAACGGGATGCCTGTTGGATGGAGTCCTTAATAGCATCTATTGCAAAGCAGAGAGCCCTAGGGAATTCTGCTAATTCATGGGTATGCTGAGCCGGCATGTCCTTTAATATATGTTTTGCCTGATCCTTCAGGGCCTGACAAACACCAATGGCTGCTACTGCTGGCTGAACCATGGCACCTACTGAGGTGAAAGCTGCTTTCAGTAGGGTCTCGAATTTTTTGTCGACCGGATCCTTGAACATATGGACATTTTCAACCGGACAAGTCAGGGATTTATTCACGCAGGAAATGGCCGCGTCCACTGTAGGGAGTGCCCATTTCTTTACATATTCCTCTTCCATAGGGTAGAGAATAGAGAATCTTTTAGGAGGGACAAAGATTCTATCAGGTCGAGCCCAATCCTGGTAAATCACGTTCCGCAGAAGGGGGTGCATTGGAAAAGACGCACAAGTTAATGGAGCCTTTAAAGAACCCAATGAGGATACCTCCGGGGCTACTAGTTCTGGCACTGGAAGTTTAAAGGCAGTGCGAACCATATCTGTCAAAGACTGGATCCACAGGCTCTCCGCTTGAGAGGCCGAAAAATATTCATCTATAGTGGAATTTTCCCTGTCTGAACCGTCGGGACTTAGGTCTGCCTGATCCCCTTGTGGGTCCCGTTCCTCTGAAGAGGAGACCTCCGCATCTGAAAACCCCACACTGGGTGAGGGGGATCTAGCCCGCTTGCTACTTGGGCAAGGACGGGAAAACAACGCAGTTAACCTTTTCTCTAGCCCACTCATGGTGGCTGCTAGCATTTCTTCCGTCACGTAAACGGGAATGGGTGGATCGGGGGCCGCCTCTGCCCCCAGCACCCCCAATGGCTCTTGTACTATGCCACTCGGTGTCCTAACTGGCGAGGGTGGGGCCGTAGAAGCCAGGCCCAAATCCTCTGACCCTGATGGAGACCCCTTTTGTTTTTTGGCACCTTTAGCAGCCTTGGCTGGTCCAGATCCCTTTGGAGCCATTGTACAACCTTGGGTCACCCCTATAGCCAACACCTGACTGTTGTAGCTAGGAGTAACCAATATGAGGGCAGGTATGAGGAAAATGAAAAAAGAACTAATTTCTCTCTTTTTCCTTTTTTCTTTTTTTTTTTTTCAAAAATTTTTTTTTTTTTTACCCGCCTGGGAGGTGGCAATACTGAGGAAACCTGTATTGACACACCAATGCCCGTTAGCCGGAGTCCAAGGTAGACTCAGATACTGCTGGAGTCCCTTTAAGCAAAAAACTTCCTTTTTTTTTTTTTTTTTTCTGGTCAATAGTGGACCTAAGTCCTAGACCTGAAGATCCACCAAACCGCCACTAGGTGTCCCTGTGTGGCCAAAAGACCCAGCTGCACGCTCTGTATCCTTTCTTCCTCTGCCTCCAGGAGGGAAAGACCAGCCAGAGAAATTTTTTTCCCTTTAAACAGACCCTGACGCTGCTGGCCCGCCCCCCCGACGCACGCCGCCGCTATAAAAGGCGGCGTGCACGCGCGCGCACAATCGCGCGCACCACACTGAAACCACATGGAGGAAGCAGAGCAGAGGAAACAACATGGACCAGCGTTTAGGCAGCACCAACAGACACCAGGTAAGCACTAATCTTATTGTAGTGCACACATAGCGAGGAAGCTGTCCCCATGGGCTTCCTAAGAAACAGGAGTTTTTACCAGCAATTTCCTCTTTAAAACATGTGGGGTTGCAGTATCAGTGTTAACAGGCAGACCTGGGGTGAGTAGCAAATATATAACTTACACAAGTATACATATATCTACATGTTATCTGGGTAAACATTAGTATCCCATCCTGCCTACACAGACATAGTGGAGATAGTGGCTGATGCACAAGCATACTGTTAGCCAACCCAGAACCCCCAGGGGGATACCTACTGTCGAACCAAGTCCCGCAGGTTCCCTCTTACCTGCTCCACGCCGCAGGGTATTGCAAAATGCAAGAGGCCCAATCTTCCCCCATCTCCGTGGGTATTGTCTTGGACCTTCAGGGACCGGGGTCCTGTGTTAAGGAACCCACACCCCTGGACCTATATAGCATCCTGGCATCAGTAGCGTTTAGTTCTTGGAAGAGACTAAGGCACTGGAGCCCAGAATCCAGCCCTCCAAGGAGAGGCATTATAGGCAAAACCCCACTCCAGCAGGGCCCGGGTACCGTACACCTTGGCTTTGAAGCACTTCGGACGGATCCGGCTAGCTATCCTGGGTCCCGAGACCTCCGAGGGACAGCTAGACGTGACCAACACCTAAGACACTGGCGAAAAAACTAAAGCACTCTCAGTGGGAGGGGGTTATATAGGGAGGAACTTCCTGTGAAGTTGATTACACCAGTGTCCACACCTGAAGGTACCCATATAACCCATATGTAATGGCTATGCGCTCTGTGTCCCGTGATGTACGATAAAGAAATATTGCATTTTTTTCAAAATTGTCGCTCTATTTTTGTTTATAGCGCAAAAAATAAAAACCGGAGAGGTGATCAAATACCACCAAAAGAAAGCTCTATTTGTGGGGGAAAAAAGGATGCCAATTTTGTTTGGGGAACAATGTCGCACGACCGCGCAATTGTCAGTTAAAGTGACGCAGTGCCGAATCGCAAAAAGGGGCCTGGTCCTTTACCTGCATTTTGGTCCGGGTCTTAAGTGGTTAAAGTATAGTCACCCTTTATTGTTTGTTGCACTGGAAATGTCATTGTCTTTGTTGAGAGGCTTGCAAAGAGTCCAATATGTCTAAAGGGAGTGTGGGGGTGTAATGTTTTCTACTAGAGAACTAAAACCGATTATAAGAATATAATAAAGTTGGAGCCATTTTGCATCCATTCTGAAATACAGAAAAACTTTGGTTTGAGAGTAACTTGGTTTTTCAGCGAGTTTTGGAAGACAAGCACATTTTTTAAATACAATTTGTCTTGATATACAAGTAGCATCATGCCGACCAGCCGCCGCAGTTTTACGGTGGCAGGTCAGCTCTGCTGGGTGAGAGCACGTAGTATAACATCACCTCGCCCAGCAGCCAATAGGGGCGTGCACATTCTTCCCTAAATCCCGTGCCCGGCTGGTGTGATCGCCGCCAGGCACCCGCGATTGCTCGTTTCAGAACGGGGATCGGGAGCTGTGTGCGTAAACAGGGCCTGTCAGGGGAGAAGTGCCTGACCAGCTTTTCATACAATATATGAACAGCGTTCAGTCATTTCCCATAGTGAGGCCACCCCCCCACAGTTAGAACACACCCAGGGAACATACTTAACCCCTTCCCTGCCCCCTAGTGTTAACCCCTTCACTGACAATGGCATTTTTATAGTAATCAATGCATTTTTATAGCACTGATCACTATAAAAATGCCAATGGTCCCAAAAATGTGTCAAAAGCGTCCGCCATAATGTCGCACCAAAAAAATATTAATAAAAATGCCATAAAACTACCCCCTATTTTGTAAACGCTATAACTTTTGCGCAAACCAAACGCTTATTGCGATTTTTTTTTACAAAAAATATGTAGAAGAATATGTATTGTCCTAAATGGAGGAAAAAAAATGTTTTGTTTTTTTTTTATATATTTTTGGGGGATATTTATTATGGTAAAAAGTAAAAAATATAAAAAAAAATTTCAAAATTGTCGCTCTATTTTTATTTATAGCGCAAAAACTAAAAACTGCAGGAGGTGATCAAGTACCACCAATAGAAAACTCTATTTGTGGGGAAAAAAATACGCCAATTTTGTTTGGGAGCGACATTGCAAGACAGCGCAATTGTCAGTTAAAGCGATGCAGTGCCAAATCGCAAAACGTGCTCTGGTCTCTGACCAGCAATATGGTCCGGGGGTTAAGTGGTTAATGAAGGCACAACATTTAGCAACATATTGCTACACTGAGGCCTTGTACACACGACCGGTTTCCTTGGCAGAATACATCAAGAAACTCGGTGGGAGACGTGTTTTGCCGAGGAAACCGGTCATGTGTACGTTTTTCATCAAGGAAACTGTTGAACTCGACGAACCAAAAAGAGAACATGTTCTCTTTTTCCTCGACGGGAATGGAGAAAACTGGCTCGTCGAGTTCCTCGACAGCCGAACAAGTAACTCGTCAAGGAAAACGGTGTTTCGCCCGACGAGTTCCTCGGTCGTGTGTACACGGCCTTAGAGGCGCCTCTTCTCTTTTATACTCTGTAGCTCCTGCTGGATTTTGCTTCTAATCTCCTTGTGGAGGCTTCCATTTGTAGATGGACATTTTATGGTTACACAACTATAATCTTTCTATATGGACTATAAACTGAAGGACTTATGAATAAATGGTTGTGGGACAAATCAACTGAGTTTCCATTATTTCCTATGGGGAAATTTGCTTTGATATAAGAGTGCTTTGGATTACAAGCATGCTTCCCGGATCAAATTACGCTCCCAATTCAAGGTTTTACTGTATTCTGCCAAGCTCACTGGAACTACCCTCCATTTCTTCATGTACATAAGATATTTTGTGGCAAGTTTAAAGGATCACTAAAGGATTTTTTTTTTTTTTTTAGCTAAATAGCTTCCTTTACCTTACTGCAGTACTGGTTTCATATCCTCATTGTACGTTTTTGCTTTGAAGTTGCTCTAATCCTGCTCTGATCTCCACACTTCCTGCTTGTCTGTTACCTTATAACCACAGTGCTGGGAGCTTTCTCACGGTGGTCTAAGCTGTCATTACTGTGTGTCTAAAACTTCCCAGAACCAATCAGATTCATTTTAAAAACAAAAACACTGCCCTGGATTTGTTTGTTTTTGTTCTGTGTGTCTCTCTCTTCTTCAAAGAAACATGAAGCCAGTTCAAAAGTGAAACTAACCTGCAGGCACATTATATGATTGATTTTTATCTATTTTTAATCATTTTTAAAAGGAATCAGTTAACTTTTATGTCTCTATACCCTGTAAACAGTCATTTCAGCAACTTTTTTTTTCCTTTAGTGACCCTTTAACTGACTGGCTTCCTAAAATGAAGGAAACAAGGGCCTGTCCGCCAGCACAGTGTGCGCATTCTTGTTTGTAATCAATGCAATTTGTAATAAATGTAACGTCCAGATTATACTCACAGCGGTCGGGTCCTTCCGATGAAGTTTCGCTGCAGTGACTTGTTTGAAACCTCCAGGATAACTGGATAAAACAAAAAATAAAATAATAATGTTATAAATGTGTCCCCTGAAAGCATTACATTTCTAGGCAATAGATCACATTTACATAAATAACATACCGTATATCCTCGAGTATATACGGTACTTTCTTTATGGCTGGAAATTTTTGCAATTGTATGTTTTATTATAACATGTTGTTTCAGAAACTTAAAATACGATATGGATGATAAAGCACGAGTAGTCAAGTAGTCTCTTCAAAAAGCTACAGTTGTCCCCTGATCTCTTTGCCTTGCCTGTTGAAAAAGTTATCTGCTTAAAGCGGAGTTCCACCCAAAAATTGAACCTAAGCTTTTCGGAACCCTTCCCCCTCCGATGTGACATTTGATTTGCCACCTTTATAAGGAGGAGATACCTGTATAATACAGGCATTTGCTCCCACCTCTGGGCATAGATAGCCGCATTATCTATGGGCATACCTCCCAACCGTCCTGGATTTCGCGGGACTGTCCCACGATTCCGCGATCAGGGCAGGACTCCCGTGATTCCGCGGCCCCCGGTCAACAACTGTGATCCGCGACCCCCCCACTCAACAACTCTGACCCCCACCACTCAACAACTTCGATCCGATCTCCGATCGGCACCCCCCCCCCCCCCCCAACAAAAATGTCCTGCAGAGGGAAATTATTAAATGTTGGGAGGTATGTCTGTGGGTATCTACGCCACTACCCCCCCCCCCCCTGCTGCGTTCTGCCGACTCACGCAGAAGGGAACCAGAAAGCGAAGCCGCAAGGTTTCACTTCCCGATACCCTTACCGAAGATGGCAGAGGCAGCATCTGGGAGCCGAGCGATAGATGGGCTTCGGGTGCGGACATCACGGGCGCGATGGACGGGCGCGCAGGTAAGTGTCCTTTTAAAAGTCAGCAGCTGCAGTATTTGTAGCTGCTGGCTAATGAAAAAATAAAATAAAAATCGTCGGACCTCCACTTTAAAGTGGAGCCCCACCCACATGGGGAAACTCTGCTTTTCTGCCTCCTCCCCCACCTCCGCTGCCACATTTGTCAGCTTTTTGCGGGGAGCGTGTACCTGGTTTTGACAATGTGCAAAAGTGCAATCATATATTATAACAAAATTATTATAATCCGATGACAGTAGAAAAAATGTGCATCAAAAATCACAATGATTAAAAATCTCTTCAAATGTGCAAATACCGTATATACTCGAGTATAAGCTGAGTTTTTCAGCCCTTTCAAGGAGGAGACTTCAGGCGACTTGCATTGACTTCTATTGCAGAAGTCATTTGCAAGTATTGGCCTAATTTGCAGCACAATCGACCGATGCCGTTTAATTAAAAAAAAATCAAAAATAGGCCGATATAAACGGTCGAACTCTAGTGACAGGCACCCTTTAACCACTTCCTGCCTGGCTGTACGACTTTGTACGGCCGCAGCGTGGATGCCAATTGCCAGGAGGCCGTCTATATGTCCGCCAGACACCCGCGATCGGTGGTTACAGAGACAAGGACGTGGATCTGTGTGTGTAAACACACAGATCCACGTCCTGTCAGGGAAAGAGGAGACCGATCTGTGTCCCTTGTACATAGGGACATAGATCTGTCACCACCCCCAGTTAGTCCCCTTCCCCCACAGTTAGAAACACTAGGCAGGGTACACACCCCCTAGTGTTAACCTCTTCCCTGCCAGTCACATTTATACAGTAATTAGTTCATATTTATAGCACTGATCGCTTTATAAATGTGAATGGTCCCAAAAATGTGTCAAAAGTGTCTGATGTGTCCGCCATAATGTCGCAGTTCCAATAAAAAAAGTCAAAAAATAAATAAAAAATAATAATTATGTCCCCTATAACTTTTGCGCAAACCAGTCGCTTATTGCGATTTTTTTTTTTTTTTTACCAAAAATATGTAGAAGGATATGTATCGGCCTAAACTGAGAAAAAAACTTTTTTTTGGTGCTTTATTTTTGTTTATAGCACAAAAAATAAAAACCGTAGAGGTGATCAAATACCACCAAAAGAAAGCTCTACTTGTGGGGAAAAAAAAGGACATCAATTTTGTTTGGGAGCCACAGTGCACGACCGCGCAATTGTCAGTTAAAGCGACGCAGTGCCGGAAGCTGAAATTTCACCTGGGCAGGAGGGGGGTATATGTGCCCAGTAATCAAGTTTTTTAATTACTACATCCTATCCCATAATAATTCCACAACTGAAGTTGAGTGAAGAGGTGACACGTACCCCGTGTGTGAGGAGTAAACTTTCTGTTCCCACTTATTCCCGGAGAAGGCGATGTGCCGGGTGTTCTTCACTACCACGTGGTCTCCGCAGTCACCTGTACAAAACACAAATCACAAAATCTGTTACAATAGAAGGCCAATGAGAAGATTTTTTTTTTTCCAGAAAGTTTAGCCTTTAGCAAAAAAAAAAAAAAAATATCTAAAATCCGGATGCTTTGCTTCCCTCGAGACCCCCTGCTGGCAGTGTTTACAGCACCTATTTTTTAATACAGTAGTTATTACTTTTTCAGACATCTTCTGACCAATCACATAACTCTAAGACAGGGTTTGACAAATTTGCTTGGAATCTAGGAGCCAGCTAAAAAAGTTAGGAGCCAGAAAACGCGCCCCGTCCAGACGAGCTCGAGCGCAGAAGCAAACACATACGCAAGTAGCGCCCGCATATGTAAACGGTATTCAAACCACACGTGAGGTATCGCTGCGATCGTTAGAGCTGTCTAGGATATCTGGATCCACCAGGTGCCTGAACTGACACCCGTCTCAGCGAGCCACTGAGAGCCTGAGATGGCTACTCCCGGCCCCTCCACAGCTCAGTGCTTTATTGAGCAATAAGAGAGCAGAGGGGAGAGATGCTGATTGACAGTCAGCAGCTCTCTGCTTAGGGAGCTGTGAGAACCGAGCCATCGGCGGTGTACAATCGCTCGGTTCTCAGTGTAGAGTCACCGGGGGACAGATGCTGCATCGGTCCAATTCTGCATCTACCCAAGTATGATGGGGGAAAGACCCCCAAACCCATACTTGTCTTGCAATGGTGTTTTTTGGGGTCCTTTATGCATGCTATTCTACATCAGGGATATGCAATTAGCGGACCTCCAGCTGTTGCAAAACTACAAGTCCCATCATGCCTCTGGATATCATGCTTGTGGCTTTCAGAGTCTTGCTATACGTTGTGGGACTTGTAGTTCTGCAACAGCTGGAGGTCAGCTAATTGCATATCCCTGTTCTACATGTTTTGCCATATAGCTTCTTCAGAAAGTATGCATAAAAGATACCAGATAAGGACCATCCACCTCCATGCCAAAATCGCACCAAAGGAGCATCGCTGAAATAGACAAACATGTCCATTAATGTGAACAATAGGAGGATAGCCAAGGATAAAAACACAAAAAAAAAAACAGTCATATATATTGTCCTCGATCTTCCACCAGGGGGGTAGTCAGGGTCAGGGCAGTCGACCAGTGAATCACTTATTCAGCTATTCATGGTTGTTCACACAGCCAGCGAGTACCTGCGGTGATTGCTACTGTATGTGCTTTGTGTGTGAACTGCCACGAGTAGCTGCGGCTGCTGACAACCTGTCAATAAAGTATACAGGATTCGGTGGCTGCAGCTAATTGTGGCTGTTTAACCACTTAAGACCCGGACCAATACGCAGGTAAAGGACCAGGCCCCTTTTTGCGATTTGGCACTGTGTCGCTTTAAGAGACAATTGCGCGGTCGTGCGATATGGCTCCCAAACAAAATTGGCGTCCTTTTTTCCCCCACAAATAGAGCTTTATTTTGGTGGTATTTGGTCACCTCTGTGGATTTAATTTTTTACGCGGTTAACAAAAATAGAGTGACAACTTTGAAAAGAAAATTACTTTTTGCTATAATAAATACCGTATTTCTCGGCGTATACCGCACACTTATTTCCCCTTAAAATAAGGGGAAAATCGTGGGTGCACGATATATGCCGATACCCGCGCTTAGTTTGAATGCCTCCGCCGACATATACTGAGCGCAGTATGAATGAATGAATGAAAACTTATATAGTACATGCGAACTTAATCGCCTCTGGGCGCTTGTTGATCCCGTCTCCTTTGGTATCAAAAGAGATGAGTCTTGATCTTTCTCCTGAATGCTAAGTGGTTCTCCTCCACCCGAATATTGGTTGGTAAAGCATTCCATAGTCTGGGACCTTGGACCGCAAATCTCCTTTCTCCTTTGGACTTGTACTTAGCTTTCGGTATCTGGAGTAGATTTTGATTGGTGGATCGCAGAACACGATTGGGGTTATGTGCTTTTATTTTTTTGCATAGATAATGGGGTGCATTCCCATGGATACATCTATGCGTTAGACAGAGAGCTTTAAAAGTGATTCTGTCTTTTACTGGTAACCAGTGAAGGGATCTAAGCGAAGGTGCGATTGATTCCCAAGGTTTTTTCCCAGTCACAAGTCTAGCGGCCGTATTTTGAACGACTTGTAGACGAGCGATTTGGTACTTAGGGAGTCCGAGGTAAAGGGCATTTGCATAGTCCAGTCTGGAGTTTACAATTGCTCCCACCACGATGTCTTCCTTGGGAATAAAAGGAGTAAGTCTGCGTAGTAGGCGCAGTAGATGGTGAGATCCGCTGACCACTCACCCTATTTGTGCGTCCATTGTCATGTAGGAGTCAAAGATGACCCCAAGCCTTTTGACTTTGTCGCTAGGGGTGATGATTTTGCCCAGAATGGGCGGGGGGGTCCAGGTTGTTGCAGGTTGAATCATACACTTGGCGTGAAACAGAAGAAGTTCTGTTTTCGCTCCGTTGAGTTTAAGATAACTCTTTGTCATCCAGTCCTCTATCAGAGAGAGGCATGTCTCTAGATTGAGGTGATGATCCTTTTTATTGCAAATGCGAAAATACAGTTGCGTATCGTCTGCATATGAGTGGTAGAGCAGTTTTTGGCTGCTAATAATCTCAAAAAGAGGGCGAAGATAGATGTTGAACAACACCGGTGACAGGGGGGATCCTTGAGGGACTCCACACGATAATGTGCGTTTCTCAGAAGTGAAAGGTCCTAACTTCACTATTTGCGTTCGGTTTTCCAAAAAAGAGGAGAACCAAGATAAATCGCCTTCTGCGACTCTGGCTACTTCGGCTAGCCGAGTCAATAAAAGCTTGTGGTCTACTGTGTCGAAGGCTGCGCTTAGGTCCAACAGAACCAGAAGACAAGATTCTCCTTCGTCTGCGGCCTCGAGAACGTCGTCCCATATTTTGAGCAATGCGGTTTCCGTCCCGTGTCCAGGCCGGAATCCCGATTGAAATGGATCAAGTAGGTTGTGGGTATCTAGATGCTGTTGCAGGTGTTGTACCACTACTTTTTCCATTACTTTTGAGAGTACATTTAGGCCTGTTATTGGACGACGGTGGAGTGGATCCTTGGGGTCCAGATTAGGTTTCTTCAGAATGGGTCGAATTATACCCTCCTTCAATTGGGAGGGCACTGTGCCTTCCCTGAAAGATTGGTTGATAAGCTGCGTGATAGAAGTCGCCAGGATGTCGGCGCATTCCTTCAGCAGTTTAGTGGGGATAATATCATTCGGCGCGGTGCTGTTACGCAAAGTACCGATGATATTATTAGTGTCATTGATAGAGATAGGTTCCAACGTGAACCTACCTGGTTGTGGTGAATTACTGCAGGTGCTGTGCAGATAATTACGGGGAGGGTTGAGGGGGGAATTGTTTTGCCGAATGCTTTGCCGGATTCCTTCGATTTTGTTAATGAAGTAATCCGATAATTCATTGCAAAATTCTTGTGAGTCCGAATTGGGGGCTTCAAGACATCCTGGATTCATGGTCTGATTGACCAGCTCGAAGAGTTCGCACGGACGATTAAGGGCGCTGTTGATAGCCTTAGAAAAATTGTTTTTCTTGGCTTTGAAGATTTCTTTGTGGTATTTCCTTGTTTTTGCTTTGTAGACGCTAAGGTTCTCGTCTGAATAATTTCTTTTCCAGGCGGCTTCCGCCCTTCTACGATCTTGCTTCAGTAACGCCAGTTGGTTGTTGAACCAGCTGGAGTTATTTTTCCGGATGCGGGTTTTGCGTTTCGGCGCTATTGAGTCGGCTGACTGTAATAGGGCTGTATTTATGGTATCCAGTGTTTCTTCAGCCGTTTGGTTCGGCTGAATTGTATTAATTTTTTTCCTTAATGTGGTTTTGAAGAGTTCCGAGTGGAGCTTCTTCTGACATCTAGTCCAGTGTGTTGTCACTGGATTTGATGTTTTAGTTAAGGGTGGGAATTCGGAAATAATGAATTTAATTGCATGGTGATCTGTCCATGGCAACGGTTCATTTTCCAAGATTTTTATTTCCAGATCTTGTCTGAAAATAAGATCGAGTGTGTGACCTGAGGCATGTGTGAGCCCACATACTAGTTGCTGAAGCCCTAATCCTTCGAGGTGATCGATGCAGGCGTCGGCAACGGGGTCTTGCGGGGAGTTGGCCCAGAGGTTGAAGTCCCCGAGCAGCAAAAGGTGTTTGCTGTTGAGGGTATAGGTGGAGATAAAGTCTGTCAATGATGGAAGAAGCTGCGATTTTGGGCCAGGTGGCCTATAGCAGAGAAGAATCCGGATGGTCTCCTGGGAGTTTATTTACAGTTGCAGAGTAAGGTTTCCATGAATGGAAGAGGGTTTTGGAGGACTGGTTTTGTGATCGCAAGATGAGTTTTATGAATCACCGCCAGTCCTCCTCCTCTTTGTCCTATTCTGTTTTCCGTAATAATACGATAGTTTTCTGGCACCAGTTCTCCTAGAATGGTGTTGCAGTCGGCTGTGAGCCAGCTCTCTGTAATAAAGAGGCAGTCTAAATCGTGTTGTTGAATGAAATCATGGATTTCCAGTCGGTGTTTTACTGCCGATCTTGTGTTGATCAAAGCACATGATATGTGCTTAGGCTGGGGTACACGGCTGAGATTTTTGATAGTCGGCCGTCGATCGACTCTCAGAAGTCGCTCAGCTCTTAGGGCTATTTTAGTGATGGCTGGTAGTATTGCGGCAAATTGCCTCAAATCCCCAATGGTTTCTGCAGAATATTGCAGATTAACCATGGTCGCCAAACACCAGGGGGAGAAGGGGGGGCGGATTATCAAGGATTAACTTAATCCTTGATCCTGCCTTGGTCCAGAGGAAGGTAAAAAAAACCTGGCCGCGCTACGGCAATATGCTACGACAGGGAAAAAAATTCCTTCCTAATTCGCGTGCCCGAGTGTACTGCGCTTGGTATATGTCGGCGGCGTTCAAACTAAGCGTGGGAAGCGAGGATTCGACTCTGAGACAGCGCGGGAAAAGCGAGGAGGACACCACCGAGGCCGCAGACAGACGGCAGACCGGACAAGGCCGCCGATGGACACCGGGCAAGACACAGACGAGGGGCATCTAAACTGTAAGTATATTCTTTTTTTTTTTCAACATGTTCTCTTCTAGGTTGGGGGTGCGCGCTATACGTGGGTGCACACAATCCCCCAAAAATATATAAAAAACTATTTTTTTTTCCCTCAGTTTGGGCCGATACGTATTCTTCTACCTATTTTTGGTAAAAAAATTAAATCACAATAAGCGTTTATCGATTGGTTTGCGCAAAATTTATAGCGTTTACAAAATAAAGGACAGTTTTATTGCGTTTTTATTAATATTTTTTTTTTACTACTAATGGTGAAGATCAGCGATTTTTTCCGTGACTGCGACACATCGGACAATTTTGACACATTTTTGGGACCATTGTCATTTTCACAACAAAAAATGCTATAAAAATGCACCGATTACTGTGAAAATTACAATTGCAGCCACTAGGGGGGCGCTGAAGGGGTTAAGTGTGACCTCATATGTGTTTCTATCTGTAGGGGGGAGGGGCTGACGTGTGACATCATTAATCGCCTTTCCCTATATCAGGGAACAGACGATCAATGACAGCGCCACAGTGAAGAATGGGGAAGGTGTGTTTACACACACCTCTCTCCGTTCTTCAGCTCCAGGGACCAATCACGGGACTCTGGCGCCGATCGGGTCCGCAGCCGCGGTCACGGAGATTCGGACCAGGTCACGGGCGCGTGTCAGTGACCCACGGCTGGGCATTTAACAATCCCATACAGGTACGTGATTGTGCCCAGCCGTGTCATTCTGCCGACGTATATCGGCGTTAGGCGGTCCTTAAACGGTTAACATAGTTTCCCATGAAACACATTCTATAGTGCAAATCTGCAAAATGTAAAAAGCACTAAAAATGCCATTAGGTGTGAATTGAGTCTTTAGTCCCTTTGGCGGTGAGCGGAGTACAATAACTAGAAAGCATAAAACATGATGAACGGCGATGTGTAGATGAGTATTTCCCCGAGACAAGCAGAACAGACTTGCCTGATAGCGATCTCCATTCTTATCATACCAGTAACAAGATGGGGGAGGAGCCCGAATTTAACCCTCCGCTGTACAAATTGACCAATATTCTGATCCCACCACCCAACGCAGTCCTGTGTACCTGCACAACCCACATAAGGCAAGAGATGTGTATCTATGGAAGACGAGCACTTACTAAATACCTATTATGTTCCCGGTGTGAGAACACACATCACCCGCTGCAGGGAAGATGGAAATGGTTTAACCACTTAAGCCCCGGACCAAAATGCAGGTAAATGACCAGGCCCCTTTTTGCGATTCGGCACTGCGTCGCTTTAACTGATAATTGCACGGTCGTGCGACGTAGCTCACAAACAAAATTTGTGTTCTTTTCTTCCCACAAATAGAGCCTTCTTTTGGTGGTATTTGATCGCCTCTGCGATTTTTATTTTTTGCGCTATATACAAAAATAGAGCAACATTTTTGAAAAAAAAATCAATATTTTTTACTTTTTGTTATAAGAAAAATCAAATAAACTAAATTTTAGTCAAACATTTAGGCCAAAATTTATTAAGCCACAAGTCTTTAGTAAAAAAAAAAATCTCAATAAAAAAATAATTAGCTACCTAGGGGGGGAAAAGCGACACTAATACAGCGATCAGAAAAATGATCGCTTAGTGATGCTGGCAATAGGGAGTGAAAGGGTTAACTAGGGTGGTGATCAAGGGGTTAAAACTTTATTAGGGGGGGTACGGGGGCTACCCTGGACCTAACACTAACTGCCTGTCACACTGACACTAACTGCAGTGATTATACATATAATCACTGCATTCAGTGACACTGTAACAGGGGGAGGGGGGGGGGGGGTGATCGCAAGGGGTTAAGTCTGCCTGTGTGTCCTGGTGTCAGTGTAGTGTTGTGCAGACTTACTTTGTGATGTAATCTCTCCTCAGCAGCGATTCACATCACATCACTTCCTCCTGTTTACACAGGAGGAGGAAGTACAGCGCGCATTGGCTGGGAGCGATCGTGAGGGGGCGGACAAAAACGAATAGCCGCCTCCTCATCCCAGATCGCTCCCAGAGCCACGGAGACAGCCGCATGTACCGGGCGGGGTCCCGATCGGACCCCCGACCCGCGTCTAGGCAGGGACGTACAGGTAAGCCAATGTGCCTGTACGTGCCATTCTGCCAAATTAAATGTACATGCGGCGGTCCGCAAGTGGTTAAAGGGAACCTGTCCTGGGAGCAACATGCAGGCTGTTACTGCTGAACTTTTCTTTTAAAGGTGCGATATAAAATATTAAAAGCCAGCAGCTACAAATACTGCAGCTGCTGGCTTTTACTAAATGGACACTTACCTGTCCAGTGTGCCCGCGATGTCGGCAGCAATCGCTCATCTCTCTGCTGCCCCTGCCCCTGGTGAGGGAATCAGGAAGTGAAGCCTTGCGTTGGCTACTGCGAATGCGCGAGTAGTGCAGCGCGTTCCCAGTGACCCCCGCTGTCTCCTGGGACCTGTGTGCTTTCCAGAAGGCAGAAGGGGGGGGATTGTAAGTGAAGTGACTCCCGTAGGAGTCTCTCCCCGGAAGTGGGTGCAAATACCTGTATTATACAGGTATCTGCACCATCCACCCCCTCCTCCCTGAAAGGTGCCAAATGTGACACCGAAGGTTTTGAAAAGCGGAAGTTCCATTTTTGGGTGGAGCTCCACTTTAAATCGGAGCTCCACCCAAAAATGGAACATCCACTGTCCGGATTCCTCCCCCCTCCGGTGTCACATTTGGCAACTTTCAGGGGGGAGCGGATAGCTGGCTTGCATCCCACTTCCAGGCATGGATAGCCGCATTATCTGTGGGTATCTACGCCATGTTCAGCGCCACCCACCTCGTCTTCCAGGAGACACACAGGTCCCAGAAGACAGCAGGGACCATTAATATCATGCAGCAGGAATCGCGCATGTACAGTAGGGAACCAGGAAGTGAAGCCACAAGGCTTTCCCTACCGAAGATGGCGGCAGCAGCATCCGAGTGCCGAGCGATAGATCGGCTTTGGGTACCGACATCGTGGGCGCGCTGGACGGGCAAGTGTGCTTGTTTTAAAAAAGTCAGCAGCTGCAGTATTTGTAGCCGCCAACTTAAAAAATAAAAAAATCGGACCTTTGCTTTAAAGTGGTTGTAAACCACTTTTTTTTACTTTTACCTACAGGTAAGCCTATAATAAGGCTTACCTGTAGGTATAAAGAATATCGCCTAAACCTGTATGGTTTAGGAGATATTCCCCTCGCAATGCGCCGTTGATTGCAGCGGCACATTAAATCTCCCACGCGCGTGCGCGGGAGTGACGTCCTCGCCGCTCCAGCCAATCACAGCGCTGGAGCGGCGATACCCGGAAGACACGCCGAGTCAAGATGACATCTCGCTTGGCGTGCACCAGGTAAGTTCCCTACACCTCGTTCCGAGGTAAGTATTTCATAATGAGCTAATATGCGGTGCATATTACCGTATTTATCGGCGTATAACGTGCACTTTTTTGCCCTGAAAATCAGGGCAAAATCGTGGGTGCGCGGTATACGCCGATAGCCACTCCCGCGTCTATTTCGAATACTGCGCGGGCATATTCCGAGCGCAGTACACTCGGGTATAGTCGGGCAGACTCGGCTCCTCTTGCGCTGACGTCCTGGACGTACAGGACATGAGTGCGAAAGAAGTCAAGCCTGCCCGACTATTCACGAGTGTACTGCGCCTGCATATACCAAGCGCAGTACACTCGCGTATAGTCGGGCAGGCTCGGCTCCTTTCGCGCTCACGTCCTGTACGTCAGCGCGAGAGGAGCCGAGTCTGCCCGACTATACCCAAGTGTACTGCGCTTGGTATATGCCGGGGCAGTATTCGAAATCGTCGCGGGAAAGCGAGGAGGACGCCGCAGAAGGACAAGGAGGACGCCGCAGAAGGACGAAGAGGGCACCCGAAGCCGCAGACGGACCCGAGGAGGACACCCGAAGCCGCCGATGGACGTCGCGCAAGACGCCAAAACTGTAAGTACAAAAAAATTATTTTCCACAGGAATGGGGGCAACTTTAGGGGTGCGCGCTATACCCCGATAAATACGGTAGCTCATTATGGCTTTTCCCTTGCAGGACTAAAAGAAAAAAAAAATTTTTTGCGGTTTACAACCGCCTTAACATACACACTGGATACAAAATAAAGATTCAGATTTTTCCTGCGCTCTCCTTATCTGTGCACTTGCTCCATCACTCAGGATGTATGGAAGCCAGGAACAGCCAGGCAAGGAGCATCTTCAGAAAAAAGTTCAGCAGCGGCAGGTTAAAAACTCAAGCCCAAACCTTTTTGGTTTTATACAAAGTGGGAAAAGCGGTGCGCTTTTTATTGCCACCTGTGTCTCTGTTAACCACTTAAGCCCCGGACCAATATGCTGCTAAATGCCCAGAGGCGTGTTTACAATTCGGCACTGCGTCGCTTTAACAGACAATTGCGCGGTCGTGCGACGTGGCTCCCAAACAAAATTTGCGTCCTTTTCTTCCCACAAATAGAGCTTTCTTTTGATGCCATTTGATTACCTCTGCAATTTTTATTTTTTGCGCTATAAACAAAAATATAGCGACATTTTTGAAAAAAAAAACAACAATATTTTTTACTTTTTGTTATAAGAAAAAAATCGAATAAAACTAAAATTTTAGTCAAACATTTAGGCCAAAATGTATTCAGCCACAAAAAAAAAAAAAAAAAAAAAAAAAAAAAAAAAAAATCGCAATAAAAAATAAAAATTAGCTACCTAGCGGCAACAGCGACACTAATACAGCGATCAGAAAAACGATCGCTTAGTGACACTGGCAATAGGGGGTGAAAGGGTTAACTAGGGTGGTGATCAAGGGGTTAAAACTTTATTAGGGGGGGTACAGGGGCTACCCTGGACCTAACACTAACTGCCTGTCACACTGACACTAAATGCAGTGATCAAACATATATGATCGCAAGGGGTTAAATGTGCCTGCGTGTACTGGTGTCAGTGTAGTGTTGGTGCGACTTACTTGTGAGGTCTTCTCTCCTCTCGGCGGATTGAAAATACCACCGAGAGGAGAGCTGACATCACTTCCTCTGCCAGTGTTTACATTACACAGGCAGAGGAAGTGACACGGCGGAGGCTCAGGGGATTGGCTGTGAGCGATCACGAGGGGGCGGACAAAAACGAACACCCGCCCCCTCGTCCCGAATCACTCCTGCAGGTAAGACGCCTGCCGCATGCAGCGGAGGGGGTTCCGATCGGACCCCCGACCAGCAAGAAGGCAGGGACGTACATGTACGCCCATCTGCCTGTACGTGCCATTCTGTGGACGTACATAGTTGTGCGGCGGTCGTTAAGCAGTTAAAGAGCGTTACCCTTTCATGGTGTCACAAGGATATGAGGGCTTTACCCGTCATGGTGGGCAGGCATACCCCCCCAAACGCCACAGCCTTGGACTTGTGTAGCACTCTACGCCTAACTCACTTGTTGCATCAGGTGACAGGGTGAGCACCTAATGCCGGATCAAATGCCTAAAGCAAATATTACAGGCATGCCTAGCTGTTGTGGGCTTCTGGGTAGTGTTCTATGGGAACTGATCTGGAACCTGCTAGTGAGCCATAAGGCAATAGGCAGCCAGATTGTGATAAAAGATGAAATACCTGTGGAAATATGTCATTTAGTTAAAAATAGTAATAGTATTTTGGCTTTCACATCTCCTCCTGGGGTATGGATTTAAAATTGTTTGCGATATAGAATATTATAATTTCTCTTGTAGTAAACTATGAGTAGCAAATAGGGTGGAAGAGAGAGCGGTATTGGAATATCTATATTTATTGGATTTTGCTTATTCCTTTTCTTATGTTTCCTTTATTGCTTTCTTGCATTTAAATTTAAAAAAATAAAAAAATAAAGATATAGAATTGCAAAAAAAAAATGTATTTCTATCAATAAAAAAAGCCTTTGTAAATCTTTACATACACCCAGTGAAGACACTGGCCTCGGGTAATACACAGAGATTAAACAAATCTTCCTACATGAGTTGTACCTCTTTACCTGTAGTCTTGTCTTCTCTAAAGCCATTCAAAGTGCCAAATTGCAAAGCTCATCTAAGACTTCAGAACTCCACACAGCAATGCAAGGCTTTCTTCCTGGTGTGGCCTTGCATTACTGTGTGGAGTTACAAACAGAAGAACAGGAAGTGAAAAAGGACATTTAAAAGCAAAATGGATTCCCTTCCTGGTATCCCTCTCCTCCCCTTCCCACCTTTCCTACCCCCCCCCTTTTTTTTATGTCTCCTCCCTCATTCCCCCCCCCCCCCCCAGTTTGTCCTGGCTATGTTGTAATGTTCAATGGTTCGACTGTCATTGCACTTTGAAATTGAAAATAAAAATTATACAAAAAAAAAAAAGAAGCAAAATGGAAGTATGAGGTAAGTGAAGGAGGACTGCACTAAGGTAAAGAAAGCTATTTAGGGAAAAAATTGGCGGCAAGGTAGCTCAGTTGTTCTGACAAGACGTCATAGGCCCTATTTTTGTTTATAGCGCAAAAAATAAAAAACGCAGAGGTGATCAAATACCACCAAAAGAAAGCTCTATTTGTGGGGAAAAAGGACGCCAATTTTGTTTGGGAGCCACGTTGCACGACCGCGCAATTGTCAGTTAAAGCGACGCAGTGCCGGAAGCTGAAATTTCGCCTGGGCAGGAAGGGTGTAAAACCTTCTGGGGCTGTAGTGGTTAAATAGTAAATGTATGTACTGAAAAATAGTACGTTTAATCGTCTTTTATTTGTCCAGTAACTCCAACCAGGTATCTGTCTGCACTGCGGGTGCCCAGGTAGCTGGATTATTTCACCACCAAATATGTTGGTACAGCTAAGCAGCATTACTAGACAAACATGTCTATTATAGGAAAGTATATTATCGTTTTTTGATCTCTTTGTAACTTTTACACTATATTTTACAAATAAACATTTAATGCCCCCATTACACCGATCATACAAACCATTCTAGGCTTTCTATAAAAAGAAAAAGCCCAAAAGCCCAGCACTAGCTGCTTACTTACTGCCATACATTCTCAGGAGAATGGGACAGGGTATGACATTCTACATCTCAGGCTTTTTACATCAAAGCTGTAAGACCCTTTTGTGAAAGAGGGGGGCGGGGGGTCCAAGGTTCCAACAGGAAGTGAGGATTTCTCAGAAGAAATAAATAAGGACATTTAAAAGCAAAATGGAAGGATGAGGTAAGTGTAGGAGGACGGCAAAGTCCTGTAAAGGAGGCTATTTAGGGGGGGGGGGGATCCTTTACAACCCCTTTAACCACTTAACGACCGCCGCATGTATATGTACGTCCACAGAATGGCACGTACAGGCAGATGGGCGTACATGTACGTCCCTGCCTTCTTGCGGGTCGGGGGTCTGATCGGGACCCCCCCCCCGCTACATGCGGCGGTCGTTTTACCTGTGGGCGCGATCCGGGATGAGGAGGCGGCTGTTGGTTTCTGTCCGCCCCCTCGAGATCGCTCCCAGCCAATCCGGCATCCCCCCCGCTCTGCACTTCCTCTGCCTGTGTAATGTAAACACTGGCAGAGGAAGTGATGTCACCTCTCCTCTCTGCGGTATTTTCGATTCGGCGAGAAGACATCACACAGTAAGTCGCACCAACAGCATACTGACACCATACACATAGGCAGATTAACCCCTCCAGCCCCCTGTCACAGCGTCACCGATTGCAGTGATCATATATTTACTGATCACTGCATTTAGTGTCAGTGTGACAGTTAGTGTGACAGGCAGTTAGTGTTAGGGGGGGGTAGGGGGCTACCCTGGACCTAATAAAGGTTTAACCCCTTGATCACTGCCCTAGTTAACCCTTTTACCCCCTATTGCCAGTGTCACTAAGCGATCGGTTTTCTGATCGCTGTATTAGTATATTACTGTTGCCGCTAGGTAGCTAATTTTTTTTTTATATTGCGATTTTTTTTTTTACTAAAGACATGTGGCTAAATACATTTTAATTTTAGTTTATTTGATTTTTCTTATAACAAAAAGTAAAAAATATATATTATTTTTCAAAATTTTCAGTCTTTTTCCGTTTATAATCGCAAAAAAAAAAAAAAAATTTGCAGAGGCAATCAAATACCATCAAAAGAAAGCTCCATTTGTGGCAAAAAAAGGACGCAAATTTTGTTTGGGAGCCACGTCGCACGACCGCGCAATTGTCTGTTAAAGCGACGCAGTGCCGAATTGTAAAAACACCTTTGGGCATTTAGCAGCATATTGGTCCGGGGCTTAAAGGGTCACTAAAGGAAAATATTTTTAGCTAAATAGCTTCCTTTATCTTAATGCAGTGCTGTTTTCATGTTCTCATTGTTCATTTTTGCTTTGAAGTTGCTGTAGCTCCACACTTCCTGCTTGTCTGGCTCCTTATGAAAAAACTCATGGCAGCTTTTCACTGTGGTCTAAGCTGTGTGTCTAAAACTCCTCAGAACCAGATTCATTTTAAAAACAAAACACTGCCCTGGATTTGTTTGTTTTTGTTCTGTGTGTCTTCTCTACTTCACACAAACATGAAACCAGTTTAAAAACGGAAGTGAAACTAGAGGCACATTATATGATTGATTTTTATCTATTTTTAAAAGGAATCAGTTAACTTTTATGTCTCTATACCCTGTAAACAGTCATAGAACAGGAAGTTATCATTGGGGCAGAGTAAAGAGAACCGGTCATTCCCTGTTTGGGCAGGTTTGCAGAGGCCACCATGAATGCATAATGAATTCCACATTAAAGGGGCAGTATGAGATGGCATCTACAAGGCATGTCAGCGTTTCAGGTCCTGAAACAAAGAGTGTTTAGACAAGTGATGTTGCTCCGACAAGGATTGGAAAGGTAGAAGAACTTTATTATGATATAGTTGGTGGATGAAAGATATGCCATTTTAATTCCCTCATACAAATACCATTATGTATACAGTTCAAACAAACCCAATGACTCTACCCTGTAGGATTCATTCAACCTTGAACTAGAAATTGCAGAGTTGCAGATGGTGTACAGTAAAGCCAACTCAGAAAGATGTGCGGCGGTGACCCTGACCCCAGGAATACGGAGTCACGCTACACCTCAAGCACCGCACTTCATACGTTTCAGCAGCTGCCACTCAAATATTCAGCACTGACAGCTACACGGCAAAGGTCAGCCAGGCTTTCTGAATACAAGTCCAAACTCTTTCTACCAATCCTTCACACCCCGAGAGTCGAAGCATCAAACACATCCATAGTGTGAGCCTTTCCACACTTCTACATGGAATCACAACACATAACCTCAATGATTCACCTGCGCAATCCATCAGCAGCAAAAATGTCAGTTGTTTATGGGACGCTGGAACAAGTACCTTACCGCCCAGGCCTTGCGGTTAGTCTTCACCTCATAAAGACGACCACAAATTAAAGCCGACATTAGCTTGGAGATTTTTAAAAATAACTGCATGTTGTATCCTCTTATCGCGGTTGTCATCGGAAGCGATGTCTACAAAACGATGTAGTCATGATTAAAGGGTTTGTAAAGGAATTTTTTTAATCTTAATAGCTTCCTTTACCTTAATGCAGTGCTGTTTTCATGTCCTCATTGTTCGTTTTTGCTCTGAAGTTGCTGTAATTCTTCTCTGGTCTCCACACTTCCTGGTTGTCTATTTCCTGGTGACCACAGTACTGGGAGCTTTCTCTCTGTGGTCACTAATCAAGGAGGTGCGATTACTGTGTGTCTAAAACCCCTCAGAACCAGTTTCATTTTAAAAACAAACACTGCCCTGTATTGGCTCTGTGTCTCTGTACTTCACAGAAGCATCAAACTAGATGAAAAATGAAACTAACCTGCAGGCACATTATATGATTGATTTTTATCTATTTTTAATCGTTTTAAAAAGGAATCAGTTAACTATTATGTCTCTATACCCTGTAAACGGTCATTTCAGCAAAAAAAAAAAATTCCTTTACAACTTCTTTAATGCCGGTCTTTTTGTAATCTGTCATGATGGAGGAGGGGGACACCAGTCTAAAGTGTGAACCTTGCTGTCAATTTTTGAATAGAAAATAAAACTAATGCCGCATACACACGATCGGACATTCCGACAACAAAACCGTGGATTTGGTTTTCGACAGAATGTTGGCTCAAACTTGTGTTGCATACACACAGTCACACAAATGTTGTCTGAAATTCTGAACGTCAAGAACGTAATGACGTACAACACGCACAACGAGCCGAGAAAAATTAACTTAAATAGCCAGTGTGGCTCTTCTGCTTGATTCAGAGCGTGCGTAGGATTTTTGTGTATCGGAATTGGCTACACACGATCGGAATTTCCGACAAGGACTTTTGTTGTCGGAAAAATTAAGAACCAGCTCTCAAACATTTGTTGTTGGAAATTCCGACAGCAAATGTCCGATGGAGCATACACACGGTCTGATTTTCCAACAAGCTCACATCGAACATTTGTCATTGCATTGACAGACTTCCTTTTGGTGGGCAGTCATTTGCAGTGATGAACAGTATACCATTTTTACCCACAATGCCACCTTAGTCAGGAGTACCTTGGGATGTCCCCACTTTCAATCTGCCTCACTGCCTTCGCACCACAGTGAACCACCAGGTGGTGTGGTAGACACACTACTTTTTAATTATTTGGCGAGCCAATCTTTGGGCACGTTCTGTTCAGCTTTTCCAATTATGGTTTGGGTATTCTTTCTGCGCTTCCTTTTCTCCCCTTGCCCCCCCCCCCTATTCTTTTTCTCCCCCTTTTTCTTTTTCCTTCCTTTTCCCCTTCCCACCTTTCCCTTTTCCTCACCTTCTCCCCCTCCCCTCATTTTTCCCCCTTCCTCTCCCTCCCAGCTCCCCCCCTTCCTTCCTTTCCCCAGCTCCCCCTCCCTGCTTTCCTTCCCTGTTTCCCCCCCTCCTTTTCCTTCCTCTACGGGTGTCCTATTTCTCTTTCACGCTGTTCTCTACTATTTTTTACCTATTCTACCTATTTTATGCCTCTATACGGAGATTTCCACATTATCCCCCTTTTCCGCTGCAGGGGGGCAATTTTACCTGGGCGGCCTGACATGACCACCCAAATAGTGGGTAAGCTATTTCCTTCTGTAATATCTTCTTTTATGTCTTAATATGGCTATTTTTTTTTTTTTTAAATCAGAAAAGTTTTTATTGCTCACATAACATACAGGAAAATAAGACCAATATGACATAATAGCCTCAGCATATATAGTACACTTCACACATTGCTCTCCAACCAGCATCCAGTACGTTCCAACAGTATCCAGTAACATGCCTTCTAATCCCACCGCCCCTGAACTGGCAAGTCTAATTACCACCCAGCAACCTCCCCTGAACAAGTTCCATAGGGCTCAAGCCAGGTGTGGCCAACCATGCATCCCAAATCCTGTCAAATTTGCCCGCAAATATGGCTATTGTTAAACTACTATATGTTTTGTCTACTTCCAATTGTATCATTTGCTTTATAGATTGGTCCTCTTGAAGCGGTTTTACCGCAAAACTAGTCGAGGTACAGACCAGTCTATACGTTTGTAATAACAGATATTGCTTGGGCGTACCCCAATGCCGCGTACACACGGTCGTTTTTTGCGATGAAAAAAAACGACGTTTTCTGTGAAGTAAAAGACGTTTTTGAAACGTCACTTTTCAAAGACAATTTTGCATACACACCATCGTTTTTTCACAAAAAGCGAGGTTACGTTCACCACTCTTTTCCATTGAAGCTCGCTTCAATAACTAGCTTCTGGGCATGCGCGGGTTGAAAAACGTCGTTTTGAACAACGTTTTTGCTACACACGGTGACTTTTTGTGAAACAAAAAACAACGTTTTGAAAAACGACACAAAATTCAAGCATGTTGGAATTTTTTTTTGGTCGTTTTTTTTAAGACAAAAAACGACGTTTTGCCCACACACGATCAATTTAAATGACGTTTTAAAAAACGTCGTTTTTTTTCATCGCAAAAAACGACCATGTGTACGCGGCATAAGTCTCTGTTTTTTCAATTTTAATCATGCATTTTATGTATAATAAATTTTATGCAATAAAAATGTATTTTTTATTTCAATATGTATGTCACTCCTTACCAAGTCCCGAGATAGTCCATTAATCCTTGGTGGAGGGAATGTTACAGGGTCAGCATCAGCCACTGTCCCTTGTCCCTTTGCCCCCACCCTTTTTGTCACATCGAACATTTGTTGTCGAAAATGTTGCTTTCGGCAGTGCATTAAAGTGTGTTATGTTGTGTGTTAAGCCTTGTACATGCGATCGGTCCATCCGATGAGATCAGTCCGGTTCACCGATGAATGTTAATGAACCGATCGCGTCAGAACGCGGTGACGTAAAACACAACGACGTGCTGAAAAAAATTAACTTCAATGCTTCCAAGCATGCGTCGACTTGATTCTGAGCATGCGTGGCTTATTAACCGATGCTTTTGCATACCAACGACCGGTTTTGACCTATCGGTTAGCCGTCCATCGGTTCAATTTTAAAGCAAGCCCTCTGTTTTTGGACTGAAGGATAACTGACAGATGGGGCCTACACACGAACAGTTTGGACCGATGAAGACTAACCTCAGTCCATTTTCATCGGTTTGAACCGATCGTGTGTACGAGCCTTTAAACGCAGTTGCGTTAAGGCAACCCACTATAATGAATAGGCTGAATATCAAAACAGCTCAAAAAGTAGACCCTATGGTGTGTGGCAGTGCACTGGAGTGCCATTCAAAATGAATGCACACATAACTACAACACAACAATGTAAATGAGCCCCAAAGCAAACCTACAAGGAAGTATGGTTGCTGTCTTTTCTTTTGGGAATGTCAATTCCTTGCCTAAACTCTGTCTTCAAAGTGACTGATCATTAGGAACAAAGGGGCTACCATTACTGATAACCTAACTAGATGCCCATTGCCTGGTTGCCATGTTGATTCTCTGCCTACAAAAGGTTGAATCACTGATCCAGACCAAGTATGCAAAATAAAAGATATGACCTTATCCCAACCTTTCAACTTAACCTCATCCTTTAACCTTACACAATGGACACGGTCCCCCACTCACTCCGATGGCAATACCCTTGACCTTGTTTTCTCCCATCTTAGCACCCCCTACAACCTCACCAACACCCCCTTTCCTTTCTCTGACCAGAACCTCATCACTTTCACAATGTGCTGGTCTCCAACCACCTGTCCCACCAAGCAGAAAAACTATTTCCTGCAGAAACCTTTGCCACTTCATTCCTTCTCTTTTCTACTTTGCAACCAACAAACTCCATGACAAAAATCTCACCCCAGTCTTGCCCCAACCTGGCCACCTCTATCTACAACAGTTCACCTTCATCCTCACTGGACTCTCTTGCTCCTCTCATTACACAAAAGGTCGGCCCCGACTGTTACAACCTTGAAAAATTTCATTGAAAAGGAGAAACTAGCTCACAGAAAATCCTGGAGGCTCCTGCCACATCCCAGATTGAAAAAATGTTTGTAGGGCACGCTCGAGGGATAGTATGGGCAGGACGACGACCATTACAACCTTGGCAGACCAACCAGAAACCTTAACAGGGTTGTAAAGGTTTGTTTTTTATTTTCTAAATAGGTTTCTTTAACCACTTGTCTACCGAGGACGTCATATGACGTCCTCCACTTTGTGCGGGGATATCGGAACATCTTCAGCCGGTGATTCTGTGCACCATAAGAACGATCAAGCGGCGGAACCGCCGTTTGGTCGTTCTTATAGGCAGCGGGAGGGGACGTCCCCCCTCCATCCGGTGCTTCTCCGGGCTCTCCTGTGCCATCGGGGTCCCGGAGAGCGAATCGGCCGGTGCTCGCTGCAGATCCATAGAGATGACTGGTGACCAGACGGTCACAGTCATCTCTTTGACCGTCGGAGGACGGTACCCGTAAGTAAACAAACCCGCTACCGTGGCTGTCGGCATGTGATCGGTGATTTTTTTTTCACCGATTTCATGCTTGTAAGCCTGGAGGAGAGATGTGGGGTCTTATTGACTTTGTTCAGATAAGCGCAGTATTTTTTCCTTTTTATACACTACTCCATACTCGTACTACTCGACCTCTCTGCAGTCTTCGATACTGATGACCATCCCCTCTGCCTCAAAAAACTCCACTTTTGGCCTTCAAGACTCTGCTCTTTCCTCTTTCTCCTCCCACACAAGGTACTAGGTGTAATCCTAGACTCAGATCTGTCCTTTCAGCCCCAAGTCCAAATTGTGTAGACCTCCGAAACATCTCCAAAATATGCCCCTTTCTAACCTTTGACACCACTAAGCAATTTATTCACTCCCTTGTTATCGCTCGCCTTGACTATTGTAACTCCCTCCTCATTGGCCTACTTCTCCGCAAGCTTCCGATTGCCCAACAAATAAAAAAACACACTAACAATAACATACAAAGCCATTTACAATTCTTCCCCGAGCTACATAACCAATCTTATCTCCAAATATCACCCAAACTGTCCCTCTCTGCTCCTCCCATGACCTTCTGTTCTCTAGCTCCCTTGTCTCCTCCCATGATCATTCTCCTGGACTTCTTCAGAGCCTCTCGCATCGTCTGGAACTCACTAGCCCAGTTTCCTCCCAATCTGTCCACTTATAGGCAGTGCTTTAAGTGGGCCGGAACGCGGCGGTACTCAGTACCGCCACTTCCAAAAATGGCCCTGGAGAGTTCCAGCACCTCTCCGTGCGCCCAGTACGTGGGTTTCCCGTACCGGAACGCACTGGCGTAGCGCGGGGGGGTGGCGGATTCCTGCACCGGGCGAAAAATTGCGGAGGGGGAAAATCCTGGCGTCCGCGGAATGCGCCGCCGCCACCTTAAGAAAAGGCAGTGGCTTTGGCCTAGCTCTGGAGCCATCGGCCATCTTGGTACACCCGGCGACGGCGCGCGATGAGTTTTTTTTTTTTCAGCCCTTCCGCCTGGTTGGCTGGTTGAACTGTCTGTCTCCCTTGATGTGGGAGTGGCGGGAAACACCAGCCAACTAGGCAGAAGGGCTAAAAAAAAAAAAACAGATAACGGCGCAGGAGATTGGCGGGCGGTGGAGTGGGAGGCGCTGTACCTCTGTGCTGCGCTGATTGGCCTGGAAGTTGGAACATGTGTTTACAGCGCGGCGGCAAGTTTATCCATCTCCAGCAAGGTAAGCAAAACACTCTCCTGTACCACAGGGGAGAGAGAGAAGGGGGGGTCGGTGTAAATCTAAAGGGGTGCACTGCCTGATCCCCACCTATCCACCTCAGAGCCTGTCATTTTAGTAAGACTGCTGGGACTTGTAGTTCATCTTCTCCTGGGGCTCATGGAGATTGGAGAACTACAAGTCCCAGCAGGTTATACATACAATAAGGCTCTGAGGTGGATGGATGTGGATTGCATGCACCTGAGCACCAGGAGAAGATGGAGAACTACAAGTCCCAGCAGGTTATAATATAAGGCTCCGAGGTGGATGGATGTCCGGACACCCATCCATCTCGGAGCCTTATATTATAACCTGCTGGGACTTGTAGTTCTCCATCTCCTGGGGCTCAGGTGCATGCGATCCACCATCTATGGGACTACAAGTCCCAGCAGTAAGAAAAACTGAACAAAGATGGTGGATCGCATGCACCTGAGCCCCAGGAGACGATGGAGAACTACAAGTCCCACCAGGTTATAATATAAAGCTCCGAGGTGGATAGATGTCTGGACAGTGACAATTGGTGGCACAGTGGTGACAATTGATGGCACAGTGGTGACAATTGATGGCATGGTACAGTGACTGCATTTGATGGCATGGCACAGTGGTGACAATTGATGGCACAGTGGCTGCATTTGATGGCATGGCACAGGGGTTGCGTTTGGCGTGGCACAGTGGTGACAATTGATGGCACAGTGGCTGCATTTGATGGCATGGCACAGTGGTTGCATTTGGCGTGGCACAGTGGTGACAATTGATGGCACAGTGGTTGCGTTTGTTGGCATGGCACAGTGGTGGTGGGGGGGGGGGGTAGGGCGAAAAAAAACGTTCTGCCCCGGGGGGGATGCACCAGCGCCTAATAGAGTACCGGCACCTCTTTTGGCCCACTTAAAGCACTGCTTATAGGCAATCCCTCAAAATCCCTCCGGGGGGCGGAGAGCAGGCTTGGAGGAGGCGGAGAGCCAGCTGAGAACATGCTGATGGGTTGAGAGCGGGGGGCGGGGGGAGGAGGCGGAGAGCAGGCTGAGAACATGCTGGTGGGCAGAGAGCGGGAGGCGGAGAGCAGGCTTGGAGGAGGCGGAGAGCCGGCTGAGAACATGCTGGTGGGTGGAGAGCGGCGGCGGGGAGGAATCGGAGAGTCGGCTGAGAACATGCTGGTGGGCGGAGAGCAGGCTTGGAAGAGGCGGAGAGCCGGCTGAGAACATGCTGGTGGGCGGAGAGCAGGCTTGGAAGAGGCGGAGAGCCGGCTGAGAACATGCTGGTGGGCAGAGAGCGGGATGATGCTTTACCAGATAGTTTTTTTTTTCAGAGACGAGCGGGCGGAGAGCAGCCTAGGAATGTGCTTATGAGCGGAGAAACTGCTGAGAGGGGCGGAGAGCAGAGCGAGTCCTCAGGCGGGTAAGTTGAATTGCAAGGAGGACCTGTAAGGAGCATCCTTCTCACTGACCACCAATGCAGGGGAAATTCGTTTCACTGGCCACCAATGCAGGGGACATTCTTCTACCTGGCCACCAATGCAGGGGACATTCTTCTACCTGGCCACCAATGCAGGGGACATTCTTCTACCTGGCCACCAATGCAGAGGACATTCTTCTACCTGGCCACCAATGCAGGGGACATTCTTCTACCTGGCCACCAATGCAGGGGACATTCTTCTACCTGGCCACCAATGCAGGGGACATTCTTCTACCTGGCCACCAATGCAGGGGCATTCTTCTGACTGACCACCAATGCAGGAGACATTCTTCCCACTGATCACCAATGTACGGAGCATTCTTCATATCATTAGTCTGTATTGTGGTTTGAAAACGGTCACATGACATTTAAAAAAAAAAGGATCGGTATTCGGTATCGGCGAGTACATGAAAAAAAGTATCGGTACTTGTACTCAGTCCTAAAAAAGTGGTATTGGGACAACCCTAATAAAGTACATTGCTTGCACTAAGCGGCTCAAACCCCATTGAAAATCTGTGGAATGGATTTTAAGACTGACACCCACCAAATTCAACTGAACTTGACCAGTTCTGCAAAGAAGAGCGGGCAAATATTGCCAAGTCTAGTTGTGCAAAGTTAGTAGAGACAAATCCCAACAGACTAAAGACTGTAATTAAAGCAAAAGGTGGTCCAACAAAATACTGACACAAGGGGGTGATCCTTTTTCCAACTCAGTGATTCTGTTTTTCATTTTTTTTTTCTGACATGTTGGTGTTAGGTCTCTCACTTGGATGTTTCAAGTTGCACCTACAGTTGGATAAAACTAAAAACTGTGTCTGTCTGATTTCAGGCTGCAAAGCAACAACATGTGATTATTATGTATGTATTATTTTTGTGATAAGGGGGTGATTCTTTTGTATACCCATTGTATATTGCTTCAAGACAACAGGGTACAAGCTGCAACTCACAAGATCAGGTCTGGGTGGCCCCATTATTTTCCTACTTCAGACAAATCAAGTCAATGAGCAGAGCACGAGCACACACACACGAGCACGCACACACACGAGCACACACACACACACACACACCAGTCTACCTAGATCTAGATTTAAAGCTCTGTCCATGGAAAACCGGTTTGCTGCCTCCTTCAAACTAATTTGTAATGCAGCTATGTAACTGCGGGGCATGTGGCGCCTGTCCAGGAAGGATGATGAGGTTCTGCCATTATCCAGCAGGCCAGGTGGAGGCTTCTGGCTCACAGAGGCATTAATAACATCTCCTGTATGTCCTTACATGTTTCAGACGTAACTGTAAAATCTTCTGTTTGAAAAAAAATAAAAAAAATTAAAGATCCCGACATTCCAAAAGTAAATGCCGATTAGTAACTATGTTACCTGCAGTGATTGTGATGAGGAACCGGCCTCAGCACACAGCGAGGCTCCTGGTAACAGGATGGCACTTGGTGTAGGACACGCCGATCAGAGGTGGTGGACAAATGACAGGAGACGGGCACACAATGCACCTAATAAACACAGCTGCCACCTTTATCTATGGCTGTCACAGCTTTATAATGGGGATTTCCAGAGAAACTGGGATGGTATGTGCGAGGGCCCATGTGTGTATAGTAATGTGGAGGAGCCCTCCCAGGGACCGCCATCACATAGGGCTTAATAGGATGTTACTAAGAGGTGGACAAAATTAAAAAAAATCCAGAAACATCAAGATGGTGCAGAGTGTAGGACAATTGGGGCTCCAGCACAAGGGCACCAAAAATGCCACTTTAGGCATTTCTTTTATTGTTTACTGATCTCATCGTTTTCATTGGACCGGGTTTAGATAAAACGTCCCCATAGATTTAAAGAGTAACTCCACTTTCGGGGGGGGAAAAAAAAAAAGAAGCAGAAACTATATATATATATATATATATATATATATATATATATATATATATTATAATATCTTTCTTTAGTGGTAATTATCAGTGTTTCTATTTATATATTTATAAATTAACTTAATGCATGTTTTGATATCAAGTTGCATACATTTTATATATCAAACCTTCCCCCTGAAGATGACCATGTAGGTCGAAACGCGTTGTTTTTTTTTAATAGTACATTTTTTGTAAAACGGTTAATGTTGGTGTTTTCACCCCGCACGATTGAACATCATGTTGTAGGATATAGCCAGTACTTTTTGTTCCTAATCTCAATATGATATCATTATTATATCAATAAAGAACCATTTATTTTATATTTTGTTCACTTATTATATTGCTATGCAAAAGCCCCCTGGGGGAACTTACCCATTTTTCGATTATCTTTGGGGTGTGCAGCACCCGCATCTCTCCTTCATGTGTCTTTTCCTTGCTCTTAAAGCCCAACTCCTGGGAAAACTTTAACATGAGCCTTTGTAATGGGGCAGAGGCTACATTGCATAGGTTACTTCCTTGCCTGGGTCTAGGGGACACAGAAAGGAAGATTTACTTACCCGATCCTCTGCACTGCAGCCCCTTCTTCACTATGCTCCAGTGATGTAAGCTCCTGAGGTCATCAAGATCATTGCAGGGCCCACAGACCAGCACTGGATGTGAGGATGCCGAGGCACAGCCTACTGTTGAAGCGCAGGGGAGTGTTGCTTGTAGTCAGGGATTAAAAGAGCTTCACCTCTCCTCTAGACCAGGGGCCTCCAAACTACAGCCTTCCAGCTGTTGAGGAACTGCAAGTTCCATAAATAAATTATTGGAAGGCTCAGAGAGCCACAAGCATGACTCCCAGAGGCAGAGCCATGCTGGGACTTGTAGTTCCTCAACAGCTGGAGGGCAATAGTTTGGAAAACCCTGCTCTAGACAAGACAAGATACAGTGGAGTATAAGCATAATTCGTTCCAGAAGAATGATTGTAATCCAAAAGCACTCGTATATCAAAGCGAGTTTCCACTCGTATTGCGAAACGCGTTACTTAAATCCGAGGGATTACTTTAACTTCCCCTCAAGGAATACAGTTTCCCAGGGACGAGCTTTAAATAAATGCATATCTAGTAATCTTTCCATGAAGGTCCTTGTGCAGTCACTTCCTCTTATAGGGTGACAACAACGCTTTCTCCTGGTCTACAAAATGTTCTCCTGTGTTGTCACCAAATCACACGATCTCCCAATAGAGTCTACAATAGGGTGACCACATTTCCAAACTGCCATTCAGGGAACCCCCCCTTTTCCTAAAAAAAAAAAAAAAAAAATGTTTTTTATACCTTTTTTTTGTGACCCCATAGATTTCACCGTTTCATCCTGGGACCTGTAGTTCTTCACTGGTTGGGGTGGTAACATCTTCAGCTCTGAGGGGTTAAGGGTGGGACCTGTAGTCCTTCACTTTTGAGGGGTCACATAATATCTAAAGGTGTGACCCCCCTAAATTTGAAGGACTACAACATCCAGCATGAACCCCTGAGATCTAAGGGTGAGATGCCATAGATTCACAGGTTCATGCTAAGACCTGTAGTTCTTCACTATTTGGGGGGCGGGGGGGTCTCACATCTTAAGCTCTGGGGGGGGGGGCTCATGCTGGGACCTGTAGTCACACCCCCCCCAAAGTAAAGGACTACCTGTGCCAGCATGACCCATTGAGATCTAAGGGTGTGATCCCATAGATTTCACAGATCTATGCTGGGACCTGTAGTTCTTCACTATTTGGGGGGCAGGGGGGGTCACATCTTCAGCTCTGAGGGGTTCATGCTGGGACCTGTGTCAGTTTCATTCCGGGACACTGTATTGTCCCAGAGTGAAGGTGCCCGGGACAGGACTGCAGAATGCGGGACTGCACGAGCAATCTGGGACACACTGGTCACCCTAGTCTACAAGTGTCTTCTGCCCCGATAATTGTTGTGCAGGTATGGCCACTGTTGTCACCTTCAGGAAACCTGCTCTGAGAAGTGACATGCAGACATGAAGAAAATAGCATATGCTTATCATAAACGGTGATGTAGCTTACTAAATGTTACATCAGCATGTGGGTGAGAATGTAACTACTGGAGGAAAATTCCCAGATTCCTGAGACAGCAGTGCCTCCTGCTGGTAGAATATGGTACTACAAAAATCACTCTGGATCTGATCACACTGTTCTGCACATTGTCTTGATTCTCAAATGTGCGGAGAGTGCGCCACAATTTTATTTAGAGGTACGAATCACATCTTCATGAAAAAATGTAATTTAAAAAAAAGGGGAAGAAGGAAGTTGCCTTCCCCAGAAAAACACAAAACAGGATCAGATTTTATATATATATATATATATATATATATATATATATATATATATATATATATATATATAAATAAAAAAGCCCAACACAACCCCATGGTTTTGCTAGAAAATTACTTAGAACCACCCTGTCCCCAAGTTGATGAGGACAGGGCCTCTTTCCGACAACCCTGGCCGTTAGTTGTGGGGGGCTTATCAGAATCCGGGAGCCCTCTTTAATAATGTGAATGAGTATGAGGGTCTTCTTCTGACTTCCGGGGTCTCTTGCGACTCTCCTGCCTCTTCTCCCACTCTCCGGTACTTTCACATCGTCCTCTTCCCTCTCCTGGAGAGGTTGACTCAATGCTTCCTCCCGCTGTAATGCCAGTTGCACGGTGCGCAATGATTTATATAGGCATGGGGCGTGGTCACCGGGTGATGCCACCCGGTGACCACGCCCCTGTATGACCTCAAAGTCCCGGGGAATGAAGGGACTGTGAAATCATACAAGGGCGTGGTCACCAGGTGGCATCACCCGGTGACCACGCCCCATGCCTATATAAATCATTGCGCACCGTGCAACCGGCATTACAGCGGGGGGGGGGGAAGCGTTGAGTCAACATTTCAAGAAGAGAAGAGGGAAGAAGGCGACGAGGAAGACCGGGTGCCCGCTAGTAAAAGAGCTGCAAGAAGATAGCAGTGGTGCCCGGCAGAAGGAAGAAAGCACCGGAGAGCGGGAGGAGAACTGGAGAAAGGGAGAAGAGGCCGGAGAATCGCAAGACACCCCCGAAGATGGAAGAAGACCCCCGGAGCTGCCTAATAAATTACTTTAAAAACCTGTGTAGTGTTTTTTTTTTTTAATTTACATTTTTCTTCCACCAGGTAAATCGGTAGGGGTACGATGTACCCCATACTCATTCACATAGGGTGGGTGGCTCGGATCTGGGGGCCCCCTTATTAAAGGGGGCTCCCAGATTCCGATAAGCCCCCCCCCCCCAAAAAAAAAAAAAAGACAACCAAACGGCCAGGGTTGTCAGGTAGAGGCCATGTACTCATCAACATGGGGACAGGGTGCAGGGTGCTTTGGGTGGAGGGAACCGTACCCACCTGCCATGTGGAGAGCATGCAGCCTGGTACGATTCAGGAGGGAGGGCCGCATGCTCGCCCCCACCCCCTTTCCTGACCGGCCGGGCTGCATGCTCAGATCGGGTCTGGTATGGATTATTTTTCGGAATAGGGGTTCCCGTAAAAATCCATACCAGACGTAAGGGCCTGGTATGCTTATGGAGGGGAACCCATGCCGTTTTTTTTATTTAAAATTTGGCTTGGAGTTTCCCCTCATGACCCCTGTTCAGAACGCGACACATGTGCGAATCAGATGCATGCACATAGAAGATAATGGGCCTGAATTTGCACCTGAGCCACACCGCAATGCCTAGAAAACGCACACGTTTTTTGGGCAATGCACAGTGTTAATGCATCGCACATATGTGAACCAGCTTTAATGTATTTTATAATGTTATGCGAATTGGATGCGGTTTAAGCTGCAACCAATTTGCATAGGTGTGAACTCGGCCTTACAGTTAGCTTTCTTTAGAAAGCAGCCACATCTTGGGTTAAACAGCCGGTCCCCTGCCAACAGCTGCAGAGCAGGACACTTGCTCTCTGTAGGAAAGCAGTGGTCTCTCTGCAGAGCTCATACACATCAAAATGTGGAATCAAAGCTACAGCTCTCTAATCAGCAGGGAGCACCAGCTTTGATGAAGGGAGGGAAATAGGTCGGCTGCAATAGTGTAAATTTACTGCAAAAGTGAATTCTAGGTGTGGATAGTTTATACAGAGTTACATTAATCCAGTTGGGACCATTGTAACTATGTACAGTGCCTTGAAAAAAATAAAAAAAGTATTCATACCCCTTGAACATTTTGTCATATTACAACCAAAAAACGTAAATGTATTTTATTTGGATTTTATGTGATAGACCAACACAAAGTGGCACATAATTGTGAAGTGGAAGGAAAATGATAAATGGATTTCAAATTGTTTTACAAATAAATATGTGAAAAGTTTGGCGTGTATTTGTATTCATCTCAAAAGGAGTGCAGCGCTAGGTGTAAATGATAAATATATACATGAGAAGTATAATGGGTAATAAAGCCTCCAAAGTCAGTCCCGGGGGCCAATTAATGCGGCCTCACTGGTAATTTGGATATTTATCTCTTTCGTAGCCCCCAACGAATCTCTGAGCGCCGCACATTCAGAAACTGCATTCATGGCGATTAGATTTCTTTTTACTTATTGAGTGTTTTCTATCATCACATATATCTTCATTTATCACTGATCATTATGATCGTTAATTCAGGGTTTTATTACCCATTATACTTTTCATGTATTTATTTATCATTTACACCTAGCACTGCACTCCTTTGAAATGTATCCTTATCCAAGTTTGTTGTACCCAACTAAAGTGCTAGCTGCTTTTTTTCACTCATTTATCACTTTTTCATTACATTTTTTCATTTCACCCATCATTTTCACCATATAGCACAGCGTCAGCCTGATGGCTTTCTTTTTTCTACATTTGTATTCAGCCCCCCTGAGTCAATTCTTTGTAGAACCCCCTTTTACTGCAATTACAGCTGCAAGTCTTTTTGGGGACGTCTCTACCAGCTTTCCACATCTACAGAGAGGACGTTTTGCCCATTCTTTGCAAAATATCTTAAAGGAACACTAAAGGTTCGTTTTTTATTAGATCAGTTAATTGCTGTAAGCTAGAGCATTTAAATATCCTTTACCTCGTTTTTCCTTTTGACCTCCAAAATACAGTAATCCAGGTTTGAAAATGCCATTTCCTGTCTCTCCTCTTCTTGCTTTCCACCAGCACCTGAGCAGTTTTGCATGGTGAAAAGCAGAATGTGCTCACCCCCTCCCTATGACTACAGCCCTGCGTGAAGATGCTTTCCTATCCATCACAGGCATGGAGGCTAAGCATAAGGGGAACTGTAGTTCCCATTAGGCTGTGATGTAGCAAGAATGAATGTGCACTGCAAACCAGGAAGTCAGTGAGAATAACAATTCAGGAGTGACGGAGGTGAATAAAACAGCTCCATTTCAACAGGTATCAAACTAATTATAATGCAAAACATTACTTTTTACTTCATCAGCTACTGTCAGACTTTATTTTAAGAGGAAAATATTTTTGTCTTTACAACCCCTTTAAGCTCTGTCAGATTGGATGGAGAGTGTTTGTGAACAGCAATTTTCCAAGTCTTCAGTTGGATTTAGGTTTGGACTTTGACTGGTCCATTCTAACACATAATTATGCTTTGATCTAAACCAGGGGTGTCAAACTCGAATTAATCGGGGGCCGCATCAGCCTCCTCCTCGTTGGTGTCACTGGGGTCCCCCTCCTCGCCTCTCTGGTGTCACTGGGGTCCCCCTCCTCGCCTCTCTGGTGTCACTGGGGTCCCCCTCCTCGCCTCTCTGGTGTCACTGGGGTCCCCCTCCTGGCGTCACTGGGGTCCCCCTCCTGGTGTCACTGGGGTCCCCCTCCTGGCGTCACTGGGGTCCCCCTCCTCGCCTCTCTGGGGTCCCCCTCCTCGCCTCTCTGGGGTCCCCCTCCTCGCCTCTCTGGGGTCCCCCTCCTCGCCTCTCTGGGGTCCCCCTCCTCGCCTCTCTGGGGTCCCCCTCCTCGCCTCTCTGGGGTCCCCCTCCTCGCCTCTCTGGTGTCACTGGGGTCCCCCTCCTCGCCTCTCTGGTGTCACTGGGGTCCCCCTCCTCGCCTCTCTGGTGTCACTGGGGTCCCCCTCCTCGCCTCTCTGGTGTCACTGGGGTCCCCCTCCTCGCCTCTCTGGTGTCACTGGGGTCCCCCTCCTCTCCTCTCTGGTGTCACTGGGGTCCCCCTCCTCTCCTCTCTGGTGTCACTGGGGTCCCCCTCCTCTCCTCTCTGGTGTCACTGGGGTCCCCCTCCTCTCCTCTCTGGTGTCACTGGGGTCCCCCTCCTCGCCTCTCTGGTGTCACTGGGGTCCCCCTCCTCTCCTCTCTGGTGTCACTGGGGTCCCCCTCCTCTCCTCTCTGGTGTCACTGGGGTCCCCCTCCTCTCCTCTCTGGTGTCACTGGGGTCCCCCTCCTCTCCTCTCTGGTGTCACTGGGGTCCCCCTCCTCTCCTCTCTGGTGTCACTGGGGTCCCCCTCCTCTCCTCTCTGGTGTCACTGGGGTCCCCCTCCTCTCCTCTCTGGTGTCACTGGGGTCCCCCTCCTCTCCTCTCTGGTGTCACTGGGGTCCCCCTCCTCTCCTCTCTGGTGTCACTGGGGTCCCCCTCCTCTCCTCTCTGGTGTCACTGGGGTGCCCCTCCTCTCCTCTCTGGTGTCCCCCTCCTCTCCTCTCTGGTGTCACTGGAGTCCCCCTCCTCTCCTCTCTGGTGTCACTGGGGTCCCCCTCCTCTCCTCTCTGGTGTCACAGGTGTCCCCCTCCTCTCCTCTCTGGTGTCACAGGTGTCCCCCTCCTCTCCTCTCTGGTGTCACAGGTGTCCCCCTCCTCTCCTCTCTGGTGTCACAGGTGTCCCCCTCCTCTCCTCTCTGGTGTCACAGGTGTCCCCCTCCTCCGCTCAGTACAGACAGCCATGCTCCCCGGGTGATGGTGTCTCTCTTACCTGCAGGTGCACATCTCCTCCTGTCTGCGGTTGTGGTCCCGGGTCTAAAATCAGTGAGCTGAGGCGGTGCAGAGTGTCACGCCGTGCACTGTTTACTAGGCAAGCCCTGTCTCTTCTGGGGTGGAGCAAGATGGCGGCGGTGACATGTCACTTCCTGACAAAACAGCCGCCGCCGGGTGTACCAAGATGGCCGCCGCTCCGCAGCTAGGCCGAAGCCGGGGACTTTCCTATGGCCGAGGCTGCGGAGCGGGTCGCGTGGTGTGCCGATCGGTGACACATGGCAAGGCCTGGCGGCCGGATTTAGCCCGCGGGCCTTGTGTTTGCCACCCCTGATCTAAACCATTCCATTGTAACTCTGGCTATATGTTTAGGGTCGTTGTCCTAAGATTGCCCTGTATTTGGCTCCATCCTTCTTCCCATCAACTCTGACCAGCTTCCCTGTCCCTGGTGAAGAAAAACATCCCCACAACATGCTGCTGCCACCACCATGTTTCACAGTGGGTATGGTGTGTTTAGGGTGATGTGCAGTGTTAGTTTTCCGCCACAAATAGAGTTTTGCTTTTAGGCCCAAATGTTCAATTTTGGTCTACTCTGACCAGAGCACCTTCATCCACATGTTTGATGTGTCCCCCACATGGCTTCTCACAAACTAAACAGAACTTGTTGTGGCTTTTTTTCTGGTCACTTGGCCAGATTTGTGGAGTGCACAACTAATAGTTGTCCTGTGGACAGATTCTCCCACCTGAGCTGTGGATCTCTGCAGCTCCTCCAGAGTTACCATGGGCCTCTTGGCTGCTTCTCTGATGAATGCTCTCCTTGCCCGGCCTGTCAGTTTAGGTGGACAGCCATGTCTTGGTAGGTTTGCAGCTGTGCCATACTCTTTCCATTTTTCCTGATGAAGGATTGAACAGAGCTCTGTGAGATGTTCAAAGCTTGGGAGATTTTTTTTATAACCTAACCCTGCTTTATACTTCTCTACAACTTTATCCCTGACCTGTCTGGTGTGTTCCTTCATGATGCTCTTTGTTTACTAAGGTTCTCTAACGAACCTCTGAGGGCTTCACAGAAGAGCTGTATTTATTTATACTGAGATAAAATTACACACAGGTGGACGCTACTAATTAGGTGACTTCTGAAGATGAAAACTGCTTCCACTATATTTTAGTTAGGTGTATCAGAGTAAAGGGGGCTGAATACAAATGTACACCACACTTTTCACATATTTATTTGTAAAAAATAAATAAAAAATAAAACCATTTATCATTTTCCTTCCACTTCACAATTATGTGCCACTTTGTGTTGGTCTATCACATAAAATCCATTTATGTTTTTGGTTGTAACATGACAAAATGTGGAAAATGAAGGGGTATGAATAATTTTTCAAGGCACTGTATATACCATACCCAGGGGCGGACTGACCATTGAGGCACTCAGGCACTGCCTGAGGGCCCCATGCCACTAGGGGGCCCCCATCAGGGTTGCCAGGCTCAGTAAAACCAGGGACAGTATGTAAAAATCTGTGTTTTTTTTTTTTTTACATCTGTCCCTGATATGTCCGAAACCGACATGCTTTTGATGTGAAAATCCCGAGATTTTAGCTGCTCCGCCTCTGCACTGCCTCCTGGCATGGTGGCCATCTGAAAGCCCAGGGGCCCCATGAGTTGTCAGTCCGCCCCTGACCATACCTGGTTGATGCCACTGGAAAAATCACTGAAATAGACACCACTACTCCAGTGATCTCTACTAGCTTCTGGGTCCTGTGCTGAGCAGCTGCCCTGCTGCTTTATGAACACAGGGGGTCAGCTGGTTGGCATGAGTGCCATTCAGAAAATTCTTGGCATTTACTGAAAGAATGCAACGCTTATTTTGAGCATGACATCACTGCCCCGCCTCTCTGCTTTGTCCAATTAGAGAACACTTTGCATTAATTGAGAAAATACAAAGCATTCTCTGATTGGCAGTAATGCAGAGCGGCCGACCTCCTGTGTTTTTAATGCAGCAAGGATCAGCCAGGTATGATATATACATAGCTACATTGGTCCAAGCTGGGCCAATGCAACTGTAAAATGTTACCATCCCTGTATTTCATCTTCAAGGGTTCACAAGAAAATAAATTATTAGCTACAGCACAAAGCCCAGCAATGCCCCCAGGGACAGGTCTGAACGCTCACAGAGCAATGTGAATGGGCCCACAATCAGCTCAGATCACTGATGACAACATCCACTATTTTCTATTGCATTCCTCTCCAGTAGACTCACTCAGAGCGTGGTAGACCGGCTTGTGTATCCCCTGCAGGTGGGTGGAGCATAGCGATGCGATCTTCCCTGGCGGCTGCATCCTGGCATCAATAACATGCCATACCCGGGAGAATGTGGCCCATTGCTAGACACAAGAAAAACAATATATTAAAATTCAGCTACAGGAAACCAATCAATAAGTGACTTCATATTTCAATCAATGACAATGTGCCAAAATCAAAGAGTTCAGTTTATTTTTAATACAAAATAAAAAATCTATTAACCACTTAAGCCCCGGGCCATTTCGCTGGCCAAAGACCAGAGCACTTTTTGCGATTCCGCACTGCGTCACTTTAACCAACAATTGCGCGGTCGTGCGATGTGGCTCCCAAACAAAATTGACGTCCTTTTTTCCCCAAAAATAGAGCTTTCTTTTGGTGGTATTTGATCACCTCTGTGGTTTTTATTTTTTGCGCTATAAACAAAAAAAGAGCGACAATTTAGAAAAAAAAATCTATATATTTTTTGTTATAATTAGGGTTGTCCCGATACCACTTTTTTTTAGGACCGAGTACAAGTACCGATACTTTTTGCCATGTACTCGCCGATACTGAATACGATACTTTTTTTTTTATATGTGTCCCCGAATGCAGCCACGTCCCCCCACATATGCAGCCAAGTCCCCCCACATATGCAGCCATGTCTCCCCATACCGTAGATGCAGATGCCGCCGCCTAGTTAATTAGTGCAGGGAAAATTACAGCTTTCATTTGAATAGCTGTGTGTTCCGCGTCGCATATAGACACTCCCCCTTGCTCGGGCACTTTGATAGACAGATCACCCATCCAATCCTGGGGATGGGTGATCTATCAAACTGCCAGAGCAAGGGGGAGTGTCTATACGCGGTGCGGCGGGGAACACACAGCTATTCAAATGAAAGTGTTCCCCGCGCAGATTAACTAGGCGGCAGCGTTGCGGTAGCGGGGGGGGGGGGGGGGGGTGGAAGGTTAGTATCGGATCTGGCATCGGGGGCATTTGCGGGAGTACTCCCGCAAATGCTCAGTATCGGTCCAGATACCGATACTGGTATCGGGACAACCCTAATTATTAGTATTATTTTCTTACTAATAATGGTGGCAATCTGCAATTTGTACCGTGACTGCGACTTTATGGTGGACACTTGACACATATTTGGAACCACTGTCATTTTTACAGCGATCAGTGCTATGAAAATGCACTGTTACTGTGAAAATTACACTGGCAGTGAAGCGGTTAACCATTAGGTGGCACTGAAGGAGTTAAGTGTGTCTTGGGGGGGGGGGGGGGGGTGGGCTGTGTGTGACACTACACCAGGGTTTGACAAATTTGCTTGGAATCCAAAAGCCAGCTAAAAAAGTTAGGAGCCAGAAAAAGCCTCCCCGTCCCGACGAGCTTGCGCGCAGAAGCGAACACATATGAGAGTAGCGCCCGCATATGTAAACAAACCACACCTAAGGTATCGCTGTGATCGTTAGAGCGAGAGCAATAATTCTAGCCCTAGACCTCCTCTGTAACTCAAAACATGCAACCTGTAGAATTTTTTGGACGTCGCCAATGGAGATTTTAAAGAGTAAAAGTTTGTCACTATTCCACGAGCGGACGCAATTTTGAAGCGTGACGTGTTTTGGTATCAATTTACTTGGCGTAACATTATCTTTCACAATATTCAAAACAAATTGGGCTAACTTTACTGTTGTCTTATTTTTTAATTAAAAAAAAGTGTATTTGTTTCCCAAAAAAAGTGCGCTTGTAAGACTGCTGCGCAAATACGGCGTGACAGAAAATATTACAACAATCGCCATTTTATTCTCTAGGGTGTTAGAATAAAAAATATATATAATGTCTGGGGGTTCTAATTAGAGGGAAGGAGATGGCAGTGAAAAATTACATATTACATTGCTGTTTAACTTGTAATGCCAACGGCCACCACCAGATGGCGCCAGCTCACAGAAGGAAGAGCTTGGGACTTGACAAGGCCGCGGCCTCAATTACAGGATCCTGTGCCTCCGTGCGCCCCCACCTCCCCCGCCGTGGCCGGCAATTGAGCCCGCGGCCTTGTAGGCCGCAAAGCCGCAGCCTCGATTACCGGCGGGTGCCAGGTCACAATTTCTTGTTGCAATTGCGACCTGGCGCCCGGATATTGTCGACCCCTGCACTACACTAATCACCACTTCCAATTACAGGAAGCTGTAATCAGTGTCCCGTCACTAGGAAGACTGGGGAAATACTTGTTTACATCAGCATTTCTCTCGTTCTTTCACCTTAAGGCGATTGCGGGTATCCCCGCAGACATCGAATCTGTGGGACCCGCAGTCGGAGTCATGGAGCTTGCAGTGGGCGCACGTCCACAATAACACTTCTTAAAGCAGACCTATATATATACGTCCATCTGCCTGCCCGTGCCATTCTGCAGACGTATATCATTGTGCGATGGTCGACAAGTGGTTAATTGATGTATTCTTAGCTCAAAAAAGCCCCTTCAAAAGAAAAAAAAAGCCTCTGCCAAAATTCTTTTGTGGTGTGCATAGCGCAGTGGGCAGCTCCTGATGATGTCACATGATGAAACGAGTAGGGTGGGGCTTTGAGCTTCATCACATCACTTTCCGTTTTCAGCCCTTTGGTCTGTGGAACACAGGGCATCCTGGACATAGATACTATATGCTCATTTTTTTTTTTTTAAAGTGTAATTTTTGTGCGTGTACTCGAGAGATGAGCCGGACTGCAGGATTTGGGAGTAGGCAGACCTCTTTCTCCATGCCCACGGGTGGCAATGGCGGGTGTGAGGGGGTCCTCCCACACAGCCCGCCCTACCTGCTCCGCTTTGAAGCACAACGGGGCAGAGGGACTCCCCTATGAGGGAGTGAGAGGACCTACCCCGCTCAGCCAGCCCTGTTAGTCCTTCGCCTCTCTTTTATTTAGAGACCGCGTGGCCAAAGTGAGTGCATGTTAACCCAATTTCGAGTGCGTGTAAGTGTGGTGGTTTTTGTGGGAGGGGGGTGGGCATACTAAGCGCAGGCTTACCTCGCATAGTACACCCACCGGGAGCCGGGCTGAAACCACCAAACTCAATTCACATGCAGCCGAGACCAGGATCCGAACCCTTAGCTGCAGAGGTGAACGGCTTGTCAGCGCAGTGCCAATCGCGTTGAGCCACCGCACCCCTTTCAGACGTGCGGACCGTATGTCCGCATTTTCATCTATCCGTTTGCGGATGAAAAAGGGACATACATTGGTCCATATGCGATTACGGGTGTCAGTGGATAAACATCCGCTGACACCCGTTATCACCCGCCTCCGCAAACATCCGTTTTTGCGGACAGAAGAAAACGGTCTGTGTTCATCCGATCCCCCCATAGGGGAGAGCAGAGAAAAAACAGGGCGGTCCTTGCACAGTGTGCGGGGACCGCCTTGTCAGCCAACGGCTCAATGGGGATTTACGGAGGGATCCCCGCTGAGCAGACGGACACACAGAGGCGGAGCAATACTGATCCGCCCCATGTGAAAGGGCCCTTAATCGTTAAAAAATTGTGTTCTCGATTCAATCCCCCCTGACGATCTCCAATGCAGAGTTTGCCAATTCTTTCATATTACAAGTGGAGAGACTTTTCTGCTCACTCAGCTGTCAAAAGAAAAAATCTGGGCAGTCTGCCAAGTTCTTAACAATAAACATTGTAACTAATGGTTCCTTCTTAGATCAAATGGATAAACTTCTTCTGTGTGTAAAGAAAAAATCCCCAACTTAGTAACAACATGAAACATTGTAACTAACTTCCTTCTTAGATCAAACTTCTGTGTGTAAATGCAGGAAGTTTAACCACTTAAAGTCCAAATCTTTTTCTACATTTGTTTCTCAAGTTAAAATCAATATTTTTTGCTAGAAAATTACTCGGAACCCCCAAACATTACATATATTTTAGCAGAGACCCTAAGGAATAAAATGGCAATTCCGGCAATATTTTATACCACAATGTTTTTTCCCAGCGGTCTTTCAAATGCAATTTATTGGGAAAAAATACACTTCAATTATTAATAATGATAATAATAAAAAAAAAGTAAAGTTAGCCCGATTTTTTTGTTTTAAAAGGAGTTGTAAAGAAAAATGTTTTTTCACCTTAATGCAATCTATGCATGAAGGAGAAAAAACATCTGATGCCGTGCCCCCCCCCCACCGGGGCCCCCGTTATACTTACCTGACCCCTCAAAAGTCCCGCGCTCGGTCCCGAAGATCCTCTTCGCCGCTCAGCCTGGCCGCTGATTGGCTAGAGTGGATGGATTGAGAGCAGCGCAGCCATTGGCTGGCGTTGCTGTCAATCACATCCAGTGACGTGGCGCGCCGAGGTGCAGGGCCGAGTGATACAGTGAGCAGCTATGGCCGCTCGCTGTATCACGGGAGGGCGCCCACAAGGACTCATCACCATGTGAGCTCTCTCGCATGACTGTGGTCAGTACTTGTGGGGAGGACCAGAGACAGCCACCGAGGGACCCCAGAAGACGTGGAGCAGGGCCACTCTGTGCAAAACAAACTGCACAGTGGAGGTAAGCATCACATGTTTGTTATTTTAAAGGAAATTTTTTTTTTCCTTTACTAACCCTTTAATGTGAAAGATGTTACGCCACGATAATCGTGATCTATCTTCTAAGGAAAAAAAATGATTCTCATTTTAGCCAGAATCGTGCAGCTCTACGTCACGCCCATCTTGGTACACCCCGCACTCTTCCTTAGTAAGGATACAGTGAGAAGGCGGCAAGCGGACATCTTTTTAAACCCGCCGGAGTCTTGCACATTTATTTGTATCAGTAACCTGAGCTTATATAGTGAAATTCTGTATTTCTAAATCCGTAAGACTGTTTTGATGTTGATTTTTTCAAAGCAGTGGTGTTCTGTCAAATCAGCAAACCTGTGAGTCTCCCCGCTGCTTTTAAAATTCAACACCTAAACAGTATGATGGATTTTTAAAAACTGTATTTCACTATATAACCTCCCTTTACTTGTGAAATGTAAGACACCGGTGGGTGCAACAAGATGTCTGCTTGTAGCCTTCTCACCGTGGATGCGTGCGGAGTGTAGAAAGATGGCCGCGACAGAACGTCACTTCCTTTACAAAATCTGACGGGTCGCCAAATCTGACGAAATCCCCGGGGGGGGGGGCAAAAGAACCAGTGTCCCCATTAGAACATTTCTCTTCTATCCCTGTTCTGGTGACAACCAAAAATGTGGTATTTAATTTTAACTTTGTGCAATAATGGTAAAGAGTGCAAATAGAGAGGGTGAATCTCCCTAATGGTGAAAAAATGTCAAACCCGGCAGAAAATCAAAACCACATCACTTCCTGTGACGGGGAATCAGCAGTTGCAGACACTGCATGTCCTGACGTGGGCATTGATAAAGTGGCACTTATGGGCACTGATGAGGAGGCACTAATATGTCGCACTTATGGGCACTGATAGGTGGCACCGAAATTTGGCATTAATGGGCAGCAGTGATAGCCAGCACTGACTGGCACCACTAATGGACACTGATTGTGGGAACCGATTGGTGCTATAATGTAATCAGTGCCCTGATTACATGCGAGCAGATGCCGCTGATTAACGGCATCTCCATGTTTATATGTGACAGCTGTGATTGAACACAGCCACAAAGATCAGGGTCGCGCCGTGTCCTAGTAATGTGGCCGCGATAGCTGCCTTCCTTGCCCCTTGCGGGCGTGCAAGAGCGGCAGTTCTGGGACAACATCATATGACAGTGGATGGCCGGCAAGTGGTTAAAAGTAGCAGTGTTCTGTCAGGTTAGCAAACCTGTCAGATCTAAAGGGATCTTCACTGCTTTTAAAATTCAACGTCAAAACAGTGTCACAGACTTCTTTCTAAATACTGTCTCGCACTATTTAAGCTCAGATTACTGGTAAAAATAAGGCCCTTTTCACACTTGGGTAGGGGGTGCGGTGGCGCTATTTTTACCGGCGCTTTACCAGCAGTATTCGGCCGCTAGCTGTCTCGCACTATTTAAGCTCAGATTACTGGTAAAAATAAGGCTCTTTTCACACTTGGGTAGGGGGTGCGGTGGCGCTATTTTTACCGGCGCTTTACCAGCAGTATTCGGCCGCTAGTTGTGAGGTTCTGCTAGCGCACCACTCCAGTGTGAAAGCCCTCAAAGCTTTCACACTGGAGAAACAGCAGCCACTGTTTCAGGTCGGTTTGCAGACGCTGTTTATAGCGCAATAGAGCCTGCAAACCGCCCCAGTGTGAAAGGGGTCTACGCCGCCTACACGACCGAGTGCAGGGTGTAGCAAGATGGCCGTCAGTTGACAAATTTGACATGCAGTGTCCTGACACCAGCGATGACGCACTGCGCAGTGCGTGTCGTTTTCTGCAACAGCTGATTCCGCGTCACGGGAAGTGGCCTGGTTCGATATTCTGCCAGGTTCGACATTTTGTCAGAACAGCAGCAGACAGCAATAAAACCTGACAGGGGTTCTAATCCCTCTCCACTCCATCCAATACTACAATAAGAAGTCTGTCCTTCAGTCATACTGTAAGGAATGATCGATGTGATGTCGGGCGCACACATTGCGGATATTTCCAGGTCGGGTCTGACCAGCGGAGTCTTTGCAGGCCTCATACACACGACTGGGGATACGGAACATAACATTCCGTGTATTTCCCCACCCAGGAGTCACATGTACACCCCCCATAGATATCCATGGCTGCCACGCACTGTGCGTTTACACACGTACCTGCGTACAGCCATTGATTCCTTTTGGCGGCTGTATGCAGCACCTGTGGCTCCTTGGGAAGGAAACACATCCACATTTTACATACATTCCCCTCAGTGGATCTAAAGAAGATTGTGCCATCAGATTGTATGTGTATGGGCAACTTTAGCCCATTGCTTTGACCTAATTGTCATTGAAAAGGCTGAAAAGCAGCCCTTGTGTATGGCCATTGTGCAGCCATGTGAGAACGCTTTCCCAGGTCTCCTATCACTGACAGACATCATTACCTGGGCAGCTCTGCCGTAACTCGCCATCACATGGAGGTCACCATGACACACATCCAGAACAGAACACTATATTCACTAGAGCTCCACTGCTAGTATTTTATGTCTCCATCTTCGTAGACATCTTTGGTGAGTCTATTCCCCCTAGACCTCAGTATTACACGGTATACGACAAAATGGCTCCCCCTATGTATTAACATACGCAAAAAAGGACATCTGTCAGGAGTATTTCCTCCCTGGTGCATTCTTGTATCCAGCAGCGGAGACATTTTTCCTACGTCTATTGCCTAGCATTCAACGGTGTGTGGTCTTTGACAAAATGGCGTTTGTCGTACATTACAAAGCTCACATAACCGGACACTTAATCTGAGTGAGTTTTTTTTTCCCGCCAGCCAAACTTGCAGTTTGCAAGTTAGTTTTGACTGAAACGTCTTTGCTACATTATTCAGGAGGAACATTGTAGTCTCATTGTTGTCTCAACATTGTTGTGACAGTGTGCTAGAGGAACTTTGTTGCCGGGGAAATGTTTCCGGTGGGGAAGGTCTTAGTTGTGACAGCTGAGCGGAAGTACGTCACTGGCGCGGCGATTTGATTTTTCCCGGATTCTGTTTTGTGTGTGGGTGTTCTAAAGAGGCAAGTTCCGGTTCGGTGAAGCGGAGCTGTCCGGGTGTATGGATCGCTATGTGCTGCTCGTCAGCTGGCAGAAGAGGACGGAGGGAGCCCGGGAACAACAACAACAGGCCCTCCCCGCAGGTAGCACACAGCTCATTGCCTTTCCATGGGAGACTGATACTGCAGACCTCTTCCACTGAAAATACCAGCTGCCTGGCTGCAATGCTAGCTCAGCCTAAGACTAAACCAAAGTCCTGACTTCAATGGCCGCATGCTTGTTCCTCCACAGCCAGGCAACCAGCATTTTCAGAGAGGTGTCAACTCCGGCGGCCTACACATCAGAGCCGGACTTCAGGCACACCATGCAATAAATATACATGGTGATTCTGTGCGGCCAGGTCTGTGATGAGCACATCTGCCGCACTGTACAGCCAGGACTTTCCTGGCCCAGCTTCCTGTATCACCTCTGCGTCTCAGACCAGTTCCAGGATCATCATCTCTGGGGGGATGGGAAGCGACAGACAGTGCCGGTGTTCTGTCCATATGTGCCCACGTCGCATGCGCAGAATGGAAGGGCAGTCCAGCCGAGTTGTCGATCTGGAGTGTCATTCCATAGCACATGAATATTAATAAAATAAAAATGTTGCCTTTACTTCACCTTTAACACTTTAATTCTGTACAGCCGGTGTTGTGATTTACACCCTGGAAGTTCTTTCGCTACAAATTCCTGGCCGGTGTTCTATCGATTTGTGCCCTCCATCGAAAAGTGCCCCGATGGTGAGGCATTCCAGCTGAGTTTCCGATCAGTTGCAGTGTGGTTTCATAGCGCATGCGCACGCAGAGCTGTGGAGTCGGAAGAAATTTTGGGTACCTGAAGTCGGCAAAGGATCCACCGACTCCTACTAAATTTAGATTGTCGGAACATTTATCTACCGACTCCACAGCCCTTTTTGACGGAATATATCATTTTTAAGGCACAATTTAACCACTTAAAGGGGTGTTCCAGCCCTAAGTTGTGTTTATTAAAAGTCAGCAGCTACAAAAAGTGTAGCTGCTGGCTTTTAATAAACACTCACTTACCTGCTCCTGCGTTCCAGCGACGCGCCCGACCGGGGCTCCGCTCCTCTGCCCCCCTCCCCGGCCGGCGTCTCCATCCCGACTGTGGGCACCCAGCCGTGACAGCCTTCGGCTTCACGGCCGGGCACCCACTGCGCATGCGCGAGCCGTACTGCGCATGCGTGCGCGGCGCGGCTCACCGCTGATTGGAGAGGCGATCGCATGGGACCTGTCAGTGTCCCATGTGATCGCCTACAGGGAGGGGCTGGTGTAGGCGATTAAGGCTTAATCGCCTAACCAGCCCCTCGGCGGAAGCAGGAAGTGGGACAGGAAGTCCCACTCCTACTGAAGCCCCCACTCCCCCCCAAAAAAAATTACATGCCAAATGTGGCATGTATGGGGGTGAGGAGTGGATTGAGAAAAGGTCGTTTTTTTGGGTGGAACACCCCTTTAAGCCCCAGGACCAATATGCTGCTAAATGCCCAGAGGCATTTTTACAATTCGCCACTGCGTCGCTTTAACAGACAATTGCGTGGTCATGCGACGTGGCTCCCAAACAAAATCCACGTCCTTTTCTTCCCACAAATAGAGTTTTGTTTTGATGGTATTTGATTGCCTCTACGATTTTTATTTTTTGCACTATAAACAAAAATAGAGCGACAATTTTGAAAAACAAACTATTTTTTACTTTTTGTTATAAGGAAAATTGAATAAACTAAATTTTAGTCAAACATTTAGGCTAAAATTTATTCAGCCACATGTCTTTAGTAAAAAAAAAAAAAATAGCTAACTAGCGGGAACAGCGATACTAATACAGCGATCAGAAAAATGATCGCTTAGTGACGCTGGCAATAGGGGGTGAAAGGGTTAACTAGGGTGGTGATCAAGGGGTTAAAACTTTATTAGGGGGGGTACGGGGCTACCCTGAACCTAACACTAACTGCCTGTCACACTGACACTAAATGCAGTGATCGGTACATATATGATCACTGCAATCAGTGACAGGGGGGTGGGGTGATCGGAAGGGGTTAAATGTGCCTATGTGTACTGGTGTCAGTGTAGTGTTGGTGCGACTTACTGTGACTCTGTGAGCTGCATCACTTCCTCTGCCTATGTTTACATTTTACAGGCAGAGGAAGTGACACGGCGGCGGCGCACGGGATTGACTGGGAGCGATCACGAGGGGGCGGATAGAATCGAACCGCCGCCCCCTCAAGATGGATCGCTCCCGCAGGTAAGCCGACCTCCGCACGCAGCGGAGGGGGTCTCGATCTGACCCGCTAGAAGGCAGGGACGTATATATACGCCCATCTGCCTGTACGTGCCATTCTGTGGACGTAAATAGGCGTGCGGCGGTCGTTAAGTGGTAAAGTAGAGGAAAACTTTATTTATTTTTTCATTATTCATTTCGATAAAGTAAGGGAGGGTTATAATCCCTGTTAGACTTTTTTGCTACCTGTGTCCCATTGGGGAGATTTCTCTTCACTTCCTGTCCTATAACCAAGCCAGGAAGTGAGAGGAAATCCCTCCCAAAGTGAGGGAATCCCAGAACGTGTGTCCCCATTGAAAGATGTCCCCTCTTTTCCTGTTTTGGTGACAGCCCAATTTTTTATTTTTTTTCTTTCAATGATGATGGTAAACGGGAGAAGGAGAGAGGGGGTGAATCTCCCTGTGATGAAGACACAGACGGCAATAAAAAATGACAGTTCGAATCTTCTCTCCATACTAAAACAAAATTGTAACTGAAACGTCCCACACTCAGCTTGAGTGCTTGTCGTATACCACTTCCTCTACAACTAGAGGTCCACCGATATGGGTTTTTCTCTGGCCGATGCCGATATTTAGAAATCAGGGCGGCTGATATATGATGCTGATATTCAGGCCGATTTTTTTTTTTTTGGCACTGGCAGGCGCTGGTTGGCATTGGTTGGCATTGGCAGGTGGCACTGGATGGCATTGGCAGGTGGCACTGGCAGGCGCTGGTTGGCATTGGCACTGGTTGACATTGACATTTTTTTTGGCAGGTGGCACTGGTTGGCATTGGCAGGTGGCACTGGTTGACATTGGCAGGTGGCACTGGCAGGTGCTGGTTGGCATTGGCACTGGATGGCATTGGCAGGTGGCACTGGATGGCATTGGCAGGTGGCACTGGCAGGCGCTGGTTGGCATTTGCACTGGTTGACATTGACATTTTTATTGGCAGGTGGCACTGGTTGGCATTGGCAGGTGGCACTGGCAGGTTTCACGGTTGATAGTGTAACTGCTCTCTGCAGCCCCGCGTGTGAAACTGTATGGACAAAAGAGAGAGGATCTGAAGCATTCGGTGTAATGTCGGAGGTGGGCAGGACCCAGCAGCTATCCAGCCAACGATTAGACTGTTTAAGAAAGGGGTGGGGCCACATACACGTAGCGGCCCTCCCAGATCCCATCCCATTGCCAGGTGTTGTATAGCTGGGTCCCGCCCACCCCTGGCATCCAACCTCAATTTTGACAGCTCCTCTCTCTCCCTGAAGTTTCACACACAGCGACACTGCTCTGCCAACAGTGTGGAGAAGGGAGAAGGATTCTCCACACTCTGCTGGCAGTGGTACGATGCCGATTTCTCCAAAATGGCCGATATATCGGTCGACCTCTACTGACAACTACAAACAAGACGATACTTGTTTAGTTGCTGAGCATGGACTGTTTATTAGAACCAAAGTCTTATATACAGTAAAAGAGGAGCCCCCTCCTGCTCATATTACTCTAACAATACACCTGTAACCAGTAAAATAAATTAACACAAGCTAATTAACTAATCCCTTAAGGCCCCATGCACACGAGAAGCAAAAGCAAACACTTCTAAACTCAAGTTTTCAAATGCAAAAACCGGCGTTCAAAACGCCCGTTTTTGCCGCGAATTTCGCTGCGTTTTGCCGCGTTTAGCGGCGTTTTACCGCGATTGCGGCTATCAGCGTTCAGAACCACTGAATTGTAGACCCTCCCAAAGCTTATATATTTAACCATTTCTGCAATTTTCAACAGAGAGAGCAGCAGCAGAGAGAGCACTTGCATACATTCATTATTCTCCTTTGTGAAATGGATCCCATAATGATTATATGCCAAGAAATTGTCCTTACTTTGCTCTTGATGAGGCTTCAACGCCGTCGCAAACTATGTGGACGACCCATTCGCAGAGCTCGTCGTCGCTATTGGACCCATCCGTTGATGGCACAGAGATTTTCAGTTGGGTATTTTACATTTCGAATTTTCAAAATTTCGATTTTTCAAAATTTCGATTTTTCAAAATTTCGATTTTTCAAAATTCAAATTTTCAAAATTCAAATTTTCAAAATTCAAATTTTCAAAATTCAAATTTTCAAAATTTCGAATTTAGAAAAAATCGAATTTTCGAAAATTCTAATTTTTAAAATTCGAAATGTTAAAAATTCTAATTTTCTAAATTCTAATTTGGAAAATTCTAATTTTTGAAAATTCGAATTTTGAAAAATACGAAAAATTAAAAAATGCGAATTTTGAAAATTCGAATTTTTGAAAATTCGAAATATTAAAAAATTCGAATTTTCGAAAATTCGAAATTTTGAAAAATTCGATATTTGAAAATTCGAAATTTTGACAAATTCGATATTTGAAAATTCGAAATTTTGACAAATTCGATATTTGAAAATTCGAAATTTTGACAAATTCGATATTTGAAAATTCGAAATTTTGACAAATTCGATATTTGAAAATTCGAAATGTTAAAAATTCGAATTTTTAAAAATTCGAATTTTTAAAAATTCGAAATTTAGAAAAATTCGAAATTTTGGAAAATTCGAAATTTTGGAAAATTCGAAATGTTAAAAATTCGAATTTTGGAAAATTCGAATTTTCAAAAATTCGAATTTTTTAAAATTCGAATTTTTCAAAAAGTCTTTTTTGACTCTGTCTGATACAGACTTCCATCTCTTCTGAAAATCTTTCACTGTACAAGGAAAAATAAGAATATGTCAGAAATTTTAACTAGTTTACATCCCAACCAAGCCCAAAGCTGTATTAATCTTACCTCTTTTTTCTTGGTGATATGGGTTCAACTGGTTCCAGTTGGATGTCAATTATTTTCCAATTTCTTGCCAAGTCCTTTGCTTGGCTGTCCTGTCTGAATATAGTTCATGGGACTTGTCCCATATTTGGGGATGAACCTGGACTGCCTCTATAAGTTGTACTAAAGTAACATCAGAAGTCATTTTTGGAGATGTCACCTCTTCAACTTCTAACCAAAAATGAAGATTTTGGGAGGTGGCTTGTGGACAAAGGTCAGGAAAAACACATGTCTTGGGGTTGTCTGCTGGCTAGACAGCATGCCAGGCATTCATATGCAAATTAGACACTGATTAGATTAGTTGGGCTGAATGGAAATGCAGGTGGACAGACGTTGTTGAAAGTACAACATATAGGTTTAAATTCAAAAGGAAAATTTTGGAAAGTGCAATGCTGGTGGTGTATTGAATTATTGAATGAATATATATCATCTTTAAATTATCTGAATGATAGACATAATTTAAAACGATTTAAATAATTTTTTAAAATTTTTTTAATGATATTTCCCTATTTTATTATGTTAAAAAAAGGGTTCCTTTAAAAACGCTTAAACCTAAACGCGGGTGCCGCGTTTAGACGCGTTTAGACGCGTTTAGCGGCATTTAGCGTTTAAAACGCAAAAGCAAACGCTTCTGAACCCAAAATTTTGCGTTTGAAAAAACGGCCCTAAACCCAACTGCTTTTAACCGCCAAAAAACGTGATTGTGTGCATGGACGCATAGGATAACATTAAATGGGTTCAGGGGCAGTTGAAAAAAATGCCCAAACGCCTCTGAACTCGAGTTTACCAGCGTCTCGTGTGCATGGGGCCTAAAGCAGCCGACTCTGTGTCCTCCCTGGGCATTATGATCAGGATTTCACTACAGGTCAGACTTGTCACTGAGCTTCACACAGATTATACATTATCATAAGTATAAACACAGGACACCCTCTCACAATAGCAGGAGCTCCAGCAGGAGTTGGCCATCTCCTACATTGTACAGAGGCCAATGTGATCAGCTCTTTCAACTAAAATGTTGAGTTCAGAATCTAACAAACCAAGAACAGTCTTTACATATATCCTGGGAGATATTGTGGATAAATATTACTGTCCCATTTTAAGTAATCCAAGATATGTTTTCTCAGTCACCCGGTACCAGGGTAGCACAGGGTGACTTGGACATAAGAGGTGCATGGGGAGCTGAAACAAGGGTATCCCGACCTTTCCAAGAGATTCGGGGTCCCATGGGCCCTCCCATCACAAAATTCTTGGGTTATACTAAGGCTGGCCATACATGATACAATTTTCTGTGCAATTTTCTTTTAGATTTACCAAAAAACATATAATATAAGGTCAAACTAAACAACACTTTCAATTGTATGCAATCAGGCAGGCCCTTGTACTACATAGTTGAAGGTAAATCTAAAGAAAATTGCACACAAAATTGTATCATGTATGGCCAGCCTTAGAAGAAGGGTATTAGCTTGGTCCCAATACTCTCCTGAATAATGTTCCCGTGTGCCTCCTCTGATGGTGACCTCACTAATGAGGTTCTGACAGTGGAGGCCGGTGTTCTATCAGATTACTGCTACCTATCAGATGGTGTAATGGAAGTGATGTTCCTACCAAAAAATACTTACTGCCAGGGTGGATTTGATTTATATCGAGTTGTTTTAAGTCATTAGTAAAATAGCTTGATTTAATCATAATTTTTAAAGAGCAACTGTCATCTCTGACCCCCGCTGTTGGCTCTTCCTCTGACCCCCGCTGTTGGCTCTTCCTCTGACCCCCGCTGTTGGCTCTTCCTCTGACCCCCGCTGTTGGCTCTTCCTCTGACCCCCGCTGTTGGCTCTTCCTCTGACCCCCGCTGTTGGCTCTTCCTCTGACCCCCGCTGTTGGCTCTTCCTCTGACCCCCGCTGTTGGCTCTTCCTCTGACCCCCGCTGTTGGCTCTTCCTCTGACCCCCGCTGTTGGCTCTTCCTCTGACCCCCGCTGTTGGCTCTTCCTCTGACCCCCGCTGTTGGCTCTTCCTCTGACCCCCGCTGTTGGCTCTTCCTCTGACCCCCGCTGTTGGCTCACCGACAGTCTCATTCACTTTAATTGGACAGCTGGTAATGCGGCAGTGACACAAGAAGGTGAGGGACGTGACAGCAGCAGGTGAGTGGATGCCCAATAACAGGTGCTGCAAAGATGGATCTGAAATGACAGGTGCTCTTTAAATGTAAGGACTCATTCTTGCTGGTAGTTAAAATCTTTAATATTTGCAAACAAAATGAAGTTTTCCTATTTAGAAAAAAAAGCTGTCAGGTTAGTAAAACGGCGATATCAGAACCTATTCATTCATACAGTTTGTAATGTACATAAATTTGCAAAACAAGAGGATAACGGAGTATTCCTGAACTTTGTTTTATCTCCTGGTTACTGTGAAATTGTGTGACTGCATCAATGCAGTGCATGTCATCTCAGCTTGCAGAGCTTGGATTCATTGAATGAGTTTACCAAAAATGTAAATATTGAAGAATATACAGCCTCATGCTACACAACTAAGCTCCATTTCATGTTGAATAAACAAAATTATTAATGTATCCTAAATGGGAAAACTAGCTTTGGATGATAGACATCCTCCAGGCTGCAAATGGTTTGGGCTCTATTATGATTTGCTACAAATTCTTATGCTCCATTATGGGAAGCTCACAGTGTGCCGTGAAATCAGAGTGGGTGGTTGCAGTCCAGGGGAGGAGCCTATAGAACTGTGCAAGACTGGAGATGAGCTTCAAAGGAAACTTGGCTTTGATGAGCTCTCCTACTGCTATGTGCCTGGCTGACCTCAGCCTATATTTTCTAAAGGCATTGATGCAGCCAGTAAAGGGAAAGCCTCAAGCTTTACTCTTCTCTCAGATCCTCAGAAATGAGTGAAGCTCTGGGGTCTCCCTGACACCCCGTATTTCCAGGAGATGAGATCAGTACCGTAGTCTACATGTTCCTCTGATTACTGCTTTTATTCTCATTCTGTTTCATTTCCTCCTTTTGCAGGTTTATCAGATGTGCAGGATGTTTACAGTCAGCTGAAAGATTACTCCACCAAACACACAGACACCTTCCCAGGTAAGTCGTTTTCCTTCACACACATTTCTTAGGGTGCTCCATGTGCATCCAACAGAAACTCTGCCAGTTACTTCTTCAACCAGGTAAGTTGTCCCTTCGCAGGCTTTTCTATAGATTTCATGGATCACTCTACCTCTACTACTGTCAAGTGCATGAGATAAACAATCACAGATGGGGCGCATTCAGTGCAGCACAGTGATTGACAGGTAAGGAGGAGGGAGTATATTGCTTCCTCCCTGCTTGATTTAACCCTTTAAAGTATAACTAAAGACAGCTTTTTTTTTCTTCTAAGCTTTGAATAGCGTTGAGAGTAATTGGAACACATATTGGTCGCAGGGCACCCCCCTGCCCCAGAGCACCTACCTCCCCATGTTGAGGGCATGTGGCCTGGCACAGTTAAGGGGGGGGGCACTCGCTCGTCCCCACACCCCTTCCTGACCGGCCGGGCTGCTGCTCAGATACGGGTCTGGTATGGATTTTGGGGGGACCCCCATGTCGTTTTTTTGGTGTAGATGTTCCCCTTTAAATCTGCACCAGACCCATGGGCTTGGTAGGGGAACCCATGCTGTTTTTTTTTTGTTAAATTTGGCGTGGAGTTCCCCCTCAAGATTCATATCAAACACAGTGCCTGATATTGGCAGGGATCCCCGCTCATTGAAAATCGCACTTCAAGTCACAGGGCAAAGTCGGATCAAAGTAGTATCCTGTTCATGAAAGTCAGATGGATGTAGGACCGATGTCACAGAGCAAAGCAGGATGAAAGTCGTGTAGTATAGTGTGAACCCAGCCTGCAGCGAAGATTTATATCCCCAGTGATTGTAACAGCTACAATATATTAAGGCCTCGTGCACACTGGTCATTTTCACAGCTGCTGGTTTTTGGCTTCAGGTGTTTTTCTACAGCCTGTAAATGTTTTCCTATGTGTCCATGCACACATAGGCTGGCTGCTATCAGTGTTTTCTGGTTGGAAAAAGAACCCAGATTTTGTGGGATTTAAGAGAAATTTTTTAGCTGTAGAAACGCTCCAACTCTGATAAAAGCTGAAAAACTTGGCTTTTAGGCGTTTTTCTCTGCGTTTTTTGAGTTCCACCCACAAATGGAACTTTTCAGGATTCTCCCCCCTCTGGTGTCACATTTGGCACTTTTCAGGGGGGAGCAGATACCTGTGTAATATAGGTATTTTGCTCCCACTTCCCGGGCATAGAGAGACGAGCTACCCTCGGCTATCTTAGCCATGTTCATCGCTTCCTCTGCCCCCCCCCTTTTTTTGGGGGGGGACACATAGGTCCCAACAGACAGCAGGGACCAATGGAATTGTTGAGTGCAAGTGCGCATGCACAGAAGGGAACCAGGCTTCACTTCCTGATTCCCTTACCGATGATGGCGGCAGCAGCACTCGAGAGCCGAGGGACAGATCAGCTTCGGGTGCCGACATCGTGGGCACCCTGGACAGGTGAGTGTCCTTATTATAAAAGTCATCAGTATTTGTAGCTGCTGACTTGAAAAGAAAAAAATGAATAAAATTGGTGGAACTCTGCTTTTACGCTTAATTTGAAGTATCGTTTTGCTATAAACAAGCTGAAAAACACTAGTGGAAAAAACACTGCAAATCTCATTCTACAGATAACACTACTGGCATTTTTATAATGTCTTATGTGCATGAGGCCTTATAGTAAGCTTGGACGTTTCCAACCTCTCATTGTTCCTTCCAGCTTGTTCCCTTTCCGGAGATCCAGGAGTAAGAAAATGGTTCTTTGCTCTCCAGGTTGCCTTTGGATCCTTTCAGGTGAGAAATGTTTGTTATTAACTTTATAAAAGTAGAATACAGTTGACCTTCTAGATTGGGGGTGGGGAACCTGCGGGCCACATGTCATTCCATCTGGCCCCCCCTGTGCCGCTAAGTGTGTGTCTGCGGAGCTGTCAGAAGGAGCCGATGTTTACCTTGTAGTTCCGGCTCCTTCTGACAGTGTGAGTCACAGGCGGAGTGCATTCGATATCCCTCGGCCTGTGAGAGAAGGCACCGTACAGATGAAGCAGCGGCTTTCTCTCTACTACAGCCGCTGCTTTCTCTCTACGGCGCCTTCTCTCACAGGTGGAGTGCATTTGATATCGCTCCACCTGTGAGCGCTGGGATCAAAAAATGTCCACAGTGTGCCGCAGCCCGCTCACGGAGCCCAGGCCCCAGCAGCCCCACAGAGCCCAGTACCACAGAGCTCGGCACCACAGAGCCCAGCACCACCGGAACCAGGGATTGAGGTGAGGGATTGCATTGTGCTATTTGGGGGGGGGGGGTGAGGGACTGCAGATTGTGTTTTGGGGATTGGGGGAATCGCATTGTGGGGATTGTGTTTTTGTATCTACCATGACACAAAAACTTATACGTCTGGCATGCATTTTTTGACCAAATGTAACAGGCTAATTTTTAAGTTGATCATTTTGTACGGCCCCCGAATGATGTTATAAAAATCCAAATGGCCCTTGGCAGAAAAAAGGTTCCCCACCCCTGTTCTAGATGAAAGATCCCATGAAAAAATAGGAAAAAGCTAAATACAGAGTTTGAACGTGTCTATAGCAACTGTTTCATGTCTCCAAAAGATGTCAAGTAATATACATACTGGGGTTGATCTACTAAAACTGGAGAGTGCAAAATCTCAATGTACTTTACCACTGACCCACAGGAGGAAGCATTTTTGACAGAAGAGCCTGTTGGGGTCGATTATAGCAGCTTCACTAAATTCTAATTTCAAAACTGAGCTCTGTGGGTATTTGAAAACGACCTGTGGGCCTCCCAACCCAGCCCCCCCCCCCCATCCCTCGCACTTTAAGGGTAGTTCTTAAGAGAATCTCCCTTGGGTTAAATTTTAACCACTTCAGCCCTGGAAGTATTCGCCTCCTTTTTGACCAGACCCTTTTTTGTAATGCAGCATTGTTTTACTCTAACTGACAATTGTGCGGTCGTGCGACGCTGTACCCAAACAAAATGTATGTACTGTTTTCCCCGCAAATCGAGCTTTCTTTTGGTGGTATTTGATCACCCCTGCATTTTTTTTTTTTAGCACGATAATTTTGAAAAAACACAATTTGTACTTTTGGCAATAATATCCATAAATTGTTTAGACCAGTATGTATTCTTCTACATATTTTTGACCAAAAAATTGAAATAAGGGTATATTGATTGATTTGCACAAACGTTATAGCGTCTACGAAATAGATGTATGTCTGTTTTTTTTTTTTATAATTTTTTACTAGTAATGGTGGTGATCTGCGATTTGTGTGTGGGTGTTTTTTTTTTTTTTGTTATATCGGGACTGTGACATTGCGACGGACAGATCGGACACTTTTGACACATTTTTGGGACCAGTGACATTTATACAGCGATCGGAGATAAAAATAGCCACTGTATATTGTATAAATATCACTGGCAGGGAAGAAGTCGACACTAGGGGGCGATCAAGAGGTTAAATGTTTTCCCTAGGTGTGTTCCAACTGAGGAGGAGACCGACCATTGTTCCTACTTAGTAGGAAAACACGATCTGTCTCCTCTCCCCTAACAGAACCAGTATTTGTGTTTACACACACATCCCTGTTCTCATTCTGTCACAATCTGGTGGTCGGCAGACAGCCTGCAATAGTATCTTAAAGACCTGATGTATACCTATGGCGATTTGCGCAGCCGAGCCAACCTGCGGCAGTATAACTGCGGCAGTTGGTCAGTTAGTGGTTGAAATGAGAATCTGGAGAAGCCGCTAGAGTCAAAGGCAATGTATAGTGCTTTGTTATTGTCAGGACTAATGTTTTTTTGTTTTTATTTTTTTATCAATCGTGTAAAAATTTCTTCAGTTCTCTAGTTCGGATTGGGAAGATGTGAGCCTGGTGACATCCCCTGATGATGGATCAGAACCTCCTCCATGCGCTATTGATGAATGTGTGTGTGCGCTGCAAAACTCGGAGGAAGATGATGACGACAGCAGGGACTCTGTGTCCCAGACCGGGTATGTTATCTCACCACAGGCAGGAGGAAAGAAAATTACTTAATTCCTCCATCAACACAGTCCATCTGTTGTTCCTCCCGCTGCGCTATTGTATATTGCCAGCGGGGATCACGGAGAGGCTTCCCTGCCAGAAGGACACAATGGAGACTTGGAGGAGTAGGAAGGAAGTAGCCCCTGGTGTCCAAAAGATCGCAGACTTGAAAGTAGGTTAAAAGATATTTATTTGTATTAACAAGTACAAAACCCCAACGCGTTTCGTGTGGAAAGCACTCTCCCCCTTCTTCAGGGGTGTTACTGCATGGCTGCTATTTCAATTGGGAAAAAAATACCCAAGCCAGATAAATATTTGCAAGGTATCGGAGTGCGCGCTGACAGAATGACCGCTGTGCTTGCAGCTTATTGCTGTACCTGTCATTCTCTCGGTGTGCACATTTTGATACCTTGCAGATATTTATCCGGCCTAGGATCTTTTTGTCAATAAAAATAACATGCAGCCCTGCAGAGAGGGGGAAGTGCTTTCCCTTGAAATGCGTTGCTTTTATGTACTTGTCAGTATTTTGAATAAATACCCTTTTAACCTACTTTCAAATCTGCATTCTTCTGGACCCTGGGCGCTACTTCCTTCCTACTTCTCCAAGTATACATGGGGAAACAACCATAAGGCTGTACTATAAAGTCAGCAGCCCAAACCTCCAAGAGCCTTCAATACCATCCCTTAACCTCCCTGGCGGTATGATTCTGTCTGGAATTGCATACCAAAAGCGGTACAATTATTTTGCATGAAAATTTGGCATTTTATACTGTAGGCTTGTAATTCTTAGGAATAACGCACTTAAATCTATCCAAACAAGACATCCCGGGTATGATAAAGTTTGAAACACAAAATCATAAAATTATAATAAATAACTATAAATAATTATAACAAATGATAATGTAATTATAATAATTATTCAATAATGTAATCAAATCAAAATCACTGAAATTTGCTCAGTTGCAGAATTGTCGCTGTCATTACTTTTTATTTTTTTATGACGGATTTCCCTACACATCGCTATCGCTCAATTCTGCAAGTGATTCTAATTTATTATCGCTGTTTTCTAGCTGCTCTAAAAATCACTTTTGACATAAAGGGACACTTTTGGTTGCTATGGACAATCTACAGTTTGCAGGCACAAAAAAAATATCTAGTGCACTGGGCAGACCACTAGGGACCAGGGGGGTGTGTATTTTTTACATACAGTACTGTAATCTATAAGAATACAATATACTGTATGTAATGTGTTTGTTTACATTTTTGAATTTGCCGCCGGTCTCCACCCCCGTGCATCGTAACGTCGCAGGGAACGGAGATCGGCGGCGCGCAGGCACTGTGTGAATCGAATGGAGGACGCCACTCGCTCACACAGCACGGATGCATCGCTGGATCTAGGGACAAGGTAAGTACCGTAACCTGCCTGGAAAAGGTAAGCCAGCATGCGCTGCACACTCTGCACATCTACCCCGAGCGTCACGCTCGGGTTTACCGCTAGGGGGGTTAAAACTGGGAATTATCTACAGGAAGAATTCCTCTCCTATTTTGCCCACACACCCACGGATAGTGACTGATCCAGTCAGCCCAGCGCGATCTCCAGCACAAACAAGGCAGAAGACAATGGTCTCTGCTGGCACCTAGAACCCCCGACAATGACTGCAGAAATTAAATCTGACAGGCTGGTTGTACTGAAGTTGATAAATGTATCAACTTCAGTACAACCAGCCTGCCCATATATAAATTGAATCTCAGCCGGTACAAAAGGGACCAGCCGAGTATTCGATCCAACTATGGCGGGCTTTAGATTTAGATTTAGATTTTGCTGCACACAGAGGGCTTTTATTTTTATTTTTTGCTCACTTAAAGGAATGGTAGATCTGGTAGCTGTGTTTGTGTGTCAAGTCCTTTTTCATAGCTAATTATTCAATATGTGGCAATTGCACAAAATTGTAGCATTGTGCATAAACGTTCTTTCTGTTCTTCACCTCTCAATCTACTCCCTCTTTACTCTGTCAGCTTGTATGAAGAATGTGCCGAGTTACTCCACCAGTTGGCTGACAAGCTTCCAGCACCAGGTAATGTTTTCACTTCACTTTTATTTAAGTTTTTGTAACTATGTCTATTTTACTAGACTTTTTACACTTTAAATCTCCCTAACTTAAGGGGTTTGTAAAGGTACAATTTTTTTTTTCTTAAATGGCTTCCTTTACCTTAGTGCAGTCCTCCTTCACTTACCTCATCCTTCTATTTTGCTTTTAAATGTCCTTATTTCTTATGAGAAATTCTCACTTCCTGTTCTTCTGTCTGTAACTCCACACAGTAATGCAAGGCTTTCTCCCTGGTGTGGGGGGTCGTGCTTACCCCCTCCCTTGGACTACAGGAGAGTAGTACATAAACCCTGCAAGAGAAAGGCATAATGAGCTAGTATGCATAGCATACTAGCTCATTATGCATAACTTACTTAAGATCGAAGCCCCCGAAGAACTCATCGTTCCCCTCCGTTGCCATGTTAGCTTCCAGTCTCTTCCGTGTATCGCCACACTGGCGCTGTGACTGGCCGAAGCACGACGTCACTCCCGTGCATGTGCGTGGGACTGGGATGATCCCATTGATAATGCCGGGATGCTCAGTGCGCCTGCGCTGTTGTCTACGGCCCGCATGCGCCGTAGACATCGGTGCAAAGTTTTCTGCAAATCTCTCCTTAACCGTGTGGGTTAAGGAGATATTTCTTGCACCTACAGGTAAGTCTTAATCTGGGCTTACATGAAGATGCAAGTTGTCGAAGTGGGTTTACAACCACTTTAAAACCTATATAAAAATCGTACCTACCTAGGTGTGGATGCTGCATCTGTCCCCTTGCCCGCCTCTAAGGCCGAGAACTGAACAATTAACCACTTGCTTACTGGGCACATAAACCCCCTTCGTGCCCAGGCGAAATTTCAGCTTCCGGCACTGCATCACTTTAACTGACATTTGCGCGGTCGTGTGACGTGGCTCCCAAACAAAATTGACGTAATTTTTTCCCCACAAATAGAGCTTTCTTTTGGTGGTATTTAATCACCTCTGCGGTTTTTATTTTTTGCGCTATAAACAAAAAAAGAGCGTCATTTTTTAAATTATATATATATATATATATTTTTTTTTTTTACTTGTTGCTATAATAAATATTCAATTTAAAAAAAAAAAAAATATTATTTTTTTCTCCGTTAAGGCCGATACGTATTTTTCTACGTATTTTTGTAAACAAAAAAAAAATCGCAATAAGCGACTGGTTTGCGCAAAAGTTATAGCGCTTACAAAATAGGGGACAGAATAATGTTTTTTGTTTTTTTTTCTAGTAATGGCGGCGATCTGCGATTTTTATTGGGACTGCGATATTGCGGCGGACATATCGGACACTTTTGACACAAATTTGGGACCATTCACATTTATACAGCGATCAGTGCTATAAAAATGCACTAATTACTGTATAAGTGTGACTGGCAGGGAAGGGGTTAATACTAGGGGCTGAGGAAGGGGTTAAATGTATTCCCTGGGTGTTCTAACTGTGTGGGGGGAGGGGGCTGACTGGGGGAGGTAACCGATGCTGTGTCCCTATGTACAAGGGACACAGATCGGTTTCCTCTCCTCTGACAGCACGTGGAGCTCTGTGTTTACACACAGAGCTCCACGTCCCTGCTGTGTTCCCGCCGATCGCATGTACATCGCGGCCGCCAGATACACACATCGGCTCTTCAGCGATGCGCCGGGACAGTGTTTACCCGCTGCGCGCCACTGGGTAATGCACTTAAAATGACGTCCAAAGATGTCCACTTGCCACTTGAGAGCCGCGCTGTGGATGTCTTGTCTATAGCGCGGATCTCAAGTGGTTTAAAGACCATTGATCACTCTGTTCTCAGTCTTCAGTGAGACAGTGACTGTCAGTCACCAGCTCTCTGCTCTGCCCCTCGAGCACATAATGGAGCGGTTGGCCCAGGCTCTCAGCAGTGCACTGAGAGGCTGAGTTCACCATTTCAAAAAAAAAATGTCCAGAGCAGGGGATGAGGTGGTTCTATGACCGGACATTTCTAGTTTTCCAACATCAACCTTTATCTTTTTGATTGTCATGAGGGGTCTGGACAGGCTGCCTTTTCTGGTGAAACAGAGACCACTGGCCATGCTGCTTCTGTGTACATTTTGACTTGATATACCAGCAATGTCTTGATATACAAGTAGCATCATGTCACAACGGAGGATAAGAGGGGTGCCTCTAAGTGTAGCAATATGGCTGCATTTAAAGGGGTGTTCTAGCCACATTTAGTGTTTATTAAAAGTCAGCAGCTACAAAAAGTGTAGCTGCTGGCTTTTAATAAACACACACTTACCTGCTCCACGATCCAGTGACGCGCCGGCCGGGGGGTCCGCTCCTCTCCCCCCCCCCCTCCCCGGCCGGCGTCTTCATTTCAACTGTGGGAACCCGGCCGTGACAGCCTTCGGCTTCACGGCCGGGCACCCACTGTGCATGCGCGAGCGGCACTGTGCATGCGCGAGCGGCGCGGCCCGCCGCTGATTGGACAGGCGATCCCATGCGATCGCCTACAGGGAGTGGCTGGTTAGGCGATTAAGCTTAATCGCCTAACCAGCCCCTCGGCGGAAGCAGGAAGTGGGACAGGAAGTCCCACTCCTCCTGAAGCCCCCACTCCCCCCCCAAAAAAATTACATGCCAAATGTGGCATGTAAGGGGTTGAGCAGTGGGTTAAGCGGAAGTTCCGAATTTGGATGGTACTCCGCTTTAAAGTGGTTGTAAACCCTTTTGCACCACTTTCACCTACAGGTAATCTTATAATAAGGCTTACCTGCAGGTACTGTGAATATCTCCTGAACGTGCACCGTTTTCAAGATATTTACAGTATCCGCATGTGCCAACGTCATCGGCACATGTGCACCGAAAAAATGGCCCGCTCGTGCTGTCTCTTCAGTAGCCGTGTCGTGACGTCATCGCGGCTCCGGCCAATCGCAGCGCCAGAGCCCGCAAACCCAGAAATAACTACGGGAGACATGTCGCCGGTCACAGCAGTGTACGGCGAACGATGCAACAGTTTTGATCCAAGGTAACTATTTCCTAATGCGCTAGTATGTGATGCGCACTAGCTTATTGTGCCTTTGTCATCGCCCCCTCCCCCAGAGTTTACAACCACTTTAATGAAGATACAACATTTAGCAACTCGCATGGTTGATTAAAAGAGGCACATCTAAGTATGCAGGCATCCAGGGTGAAGCTGTCCACATATGAATGAATGAATGAAAAACTTATATCGCGCAGCACATGCAAACTTAATCGCCGTCTTCTTTGCCATCAATGCCATCCCTTCCACACTGCACTCCATGTGAGTGGTTCAAGCCTCGCTTTCAGATTGCTCTACTGCAGGGTAGTCTTCCTTGTCACGATTGCAGTGACATCCGGTGGTGTGGGGGGTGGTCTAAGTTAACAGCTTTACCCCGGATGCCTGCATACTTGGATGTGCCTTTTTTAATCATCAACCATGCAAGTTGCTGTTGTACCTTCATTAACCACTTAAGACCCGGACCAAATTGCAGCTAAAGGACATTGCCCCTTTTTGCGATTCGGCACTGCGTCGCTTTAATTCGGCACTGCGTCGCAGTCGTGCGATGTGGCTCCCAAACAAAATTGGCGTCCTTTTCCCTACAAATAGAGCTTTCTTTTGGTGGTATTTGATCACCTCTGCGGTTTTTATTTTTTGCGCTATAAACAAAAATAGTGCGACAATTTTGAAAAAAAAAAACATTTTTTTACTTTTTGCTATAATAAATATTCCCCAAAAATATATAAAAAATATATATTTTTTCCTCAGTTTAGGCCGATACGTATTCTTCTACCTATTTTTGTTAAAAAAAAAAATCGCAATAAGCGTTTGCGCAAAATTTATAGTGTTTACAAAATAGGGGATAGTTTTATTGCATTTTTATTAATTATTTTTTTTTACTACTAATGGCGGCGATCAGTGTTTTTTTTTTTTTTTTTTTTTTTTTTTTTCATGACTGCGACATTATGGCGGACACTTCGGACAATTTTGAAACATTTTTGGGACAATTGTCATTTTTCACAGCAAAAAAATGCATTTAAATTGCATTGTTTACTGTGGAAATGACAGTTGCAGTTTGGGAGTTAACCACAGGGGGTGCCTTAGGGGTTATGTGTTTAAAACTGTAGGGGGGGTGTGGCTGTAGGTGTGATGTCATCGATCGCATCCCCCCCCTATAAAAGGGATGACGCAATCGATGCTGCCGCCACAGTAAAGGACCGGGAAGCTGTGTTTACACACGGCTCTCCCCGTTCTTCAGCTCTGGGGACCGATCGCTGCTGGTCCGTGAATCCTGCGGTCCCGGAGCTTCGGACTGGGGCATGGGGGCGCACGCCCGTGACCCACGGCTGGGTACTAGCACAGCACGTACCTGTACGCGCGTGTGCCCAGCCGTGCCATTCTGCCGACGTATATGTGCAGGAGGCGGTCCTTAAGTGGTTAAATGTAACCATATTGCTACATTTAGAGGCGCCTCTCATCTCTTGTAGCTCCTGCTGGATTTTGCTTATAATCTCCTTGTGGAGGCTTCCATTTGTGGATGGACATTTTATGGTTACACAACCAATCGCATCGTTATAATCTTTTTATATGGACTATAAACTGAAGGACTTGTGAATAAATGTGGACCGAATCATTTGAGTTTCCATTTATTTCTTATGGGAAAATTTGCTTTGATGTTACAAGTGCTTTGGATTACAAGCATGTTTCTGGAAATAAATATGCTTGCAATCCAAGGTTTTATTCTACTTCATTGGCTATAGTTTGTTGTTCAGAAGCAAACCCCTGAAGAAGACCACCAAGGTCGAAACGCATCTGGGCCTTTTGGAAGCATACTATCAGAATTAGTTGCTATATGGTGTGTTTTTACCATTTGTGTGTTTACATTTGTTGTTTGTGCTTCTACTCGCTCTTGGACATTTTCAGTTCCATGGGAGATAGTTTTAACAATTCTCACAATAAAATATTCAATTTTATCTATACCTTATGTGTTATCTCTTTGGGTGTCACAAAGCCCACGTGTCTTTTTTTTTTCTTTCCCCGTTCCCTCTGGATTTTCTTCATGAATAAATGCACCTCTTTTTGCAGATAAAAAATCTGCATTTATGTTTTTGGGAGTCTGCAAAGCAATTGTACCCATGATCAGCAGATTGTTGGTGCTATGCAGAACTCTTGCGGCCATTGTGTAAGCAGTGTGCTTGTACCCCGTACGAGTTTACAGTAACACACTTTCAATAAGCTACTACAGCGCCGTGATACTACATTGAAAACTACAACCCAACAGCCGCAAAGGCTATCAGTAGTTATAGTTTTCCATTCACAGAACTCTGTGAATGAGTGATGTGGCTGGCTGGGTGGGTGGAGATTCCCCGGTCTGCTGTCAGTGGGGATCCGAGGGGGCAGCTGAATACAGATGTAACATGTTGGAAAAGGTAAACTTATCCTTTTTAAAGTCTGGTTTTCTCCACAGCCTGCATTGGCTGAGTGAGTTAAAGTCCATTGGTGGCTGAAAACTGGTCACGGGAGCGCAGAACGAAGTGCGCTCATATGACCCACACATAGGCGTGTGCACAGGGTGTGCCAGGTGTGCCCACGCACACCCTAATCACTCCATGCAGTGCAGATTCCCCCTGCTGCCCAGTGTCCTTTCCCACAGCATGGCTGTCTTCCCTCCTCTCCCATTGGCTACTGCAGTGGGCACACATAGATGATATTTAAGGATGAGTGGGGGAAGGGGTAATGTAATTTTCCGGACCCTTCCTTTTCTGAATGAACACCATGAGAGATCGGTACTGTGTTTTTGAGCTTTCAGGTGCACACCCTAATGTAACAGGCTGTGCACACCTATAGACCCACAGGAGAAGTACAGCCAAAAGAGCTTTGGCCGAACTTTTCCTACTTTAGCTGTGAAAACCAAACTCCAGAATCCAACGTCCTTCCTTCTTTGAATCTCTGATGCCTTCTCACCCCAATTGGCTGTCATGTCACTACAGCATTAACACATGAATGTTTATTGTTCTTTAAAGTTATGTTGTTTTATTCTGATTTACAGGGAAAGCATTGGTGGACATCCTACTGATCTCTCCGGATGTTCCGAAGTTGAAGGAGTGTTTACTTGCACTGGGGGCAATCAAACACCTGAGAGAATGGCATGCGGCCAAGACAACTATTGTGACAAGAGAAAATAAAGGGTAAGGCTGAACCTAGACTCAAGATGTTTTGCCCTTTTTGGTGGTACTTTTTTTATCTTCACTATATAAAAACTCTTCATAACCGCTTCCAAGTTATTTGAGGAAAACTCAATGGTTTTTGATCAGGTTCATTTTAGTTTAAGGCCCTTTCACACTGCCGGACTGTTCAGGTCCGCCTGTCCATTTTTTCGGTGGACTTGAACGGCCGCTCCATGCTTATCTGTGGAGCGTCAGATGTCAGCGGTTTCATGTCTGTTGACATCCGATCCAGTTTGATCCGCTAAAATCAGACGTACGGCGATACGTCGCCATCTGTTCTATCGGATCTGGTAAGATCTGATGGAAATGGACAATGCTGTCTGTTTTCGTCCGATCGCTCCATAGCAAGCAGCGGTGCTCAACAAGCCCCTCCCTGCTCAGTGAGCAGAGGGGGGCCTGTCATCCGCCGGCTCAACGGAGAGATCTGCTGCTGAGCTGGCGGACCGCTGCAAATGGACCTGCCCCATGTGGAAGGGGCCCTAGGCTTTATATGTAAGCTTGAGTTTAGGAGCTGTGTGTGTGGCTGTGTGTGTGGCTGTGTGTGTGGCTGTGTGTGTGGCTGTGTGTGTGGCTGTGTGTGTGGCTGTGTGTGTGGCTGTGTGTGTGGCTGTGTGTGTGGCTGTGTGTGTGTGTGTGTGTGGCTGTGTGTGTGTGTGGCTGTGTGTGTGTGTGGTGTGTGTGTGTGTGTGTGTGTGTGTGTGTGTGGCTGTGTGTGTGTGGCTGTGTGTGTGTGGCTGTGTGTGTGTGGCTGTGTGTGTGTGGCTGTGTGTGTGTGGCTGTGTGTGTGTGGCTGTGTGTGTGTGGCTGTGTGTGTGTGGCTGTGTGTGGGGCTGTGTGTGTGTGTGTGTGTGTGTGTGGGGGGCTGTGTGTGTGTGTGTGTGTGTGTGTGTGTTGTTTTTTTTTTTTTTTTTTAACCAAAGCTCCTAAACTAAAAGAGGCAGTAAACTCTGATGGGTTTTACTTCTTCCTCTTTCATTCCCCTGCAAAGTAAAAGCATAATTGGCTAGTATGCATGGGCCACTTTAGTGCGCAAGCCCTGAAGACATTGGCACAAGTGTATATGGTAAATGTCTCCTAAACTGTGAAGGTTTAGAATTTTTTTTTTTTTTTTTTTTCCAGTACCTACCTACAGGTAAGCCACCTTATAGGCTTACCTGTTGGTAAAAGTGGTGTGTAAGGGTTTACAACCACTTTAATTCCATAAAAGCCTGTGTTTCCATGTACAGAGAGACTTTTACAAGAGTTTAGGAGCTGCTGCAGTTAGGGGAGGTTCAACCTATCTCCCGAACATGGAAGAATCGCGTTCAGGATAGGAGCGATTTGACCGCCCACCACAAAATGCAGTAAAATCATGGCAAGTTTTCCCACGGCCAGTGGTCAACCTAGTCTGTGTGTACAAGGAGCCCTTAGAGGTGTTTGTTGTGGGGTTTTTTTTGCCCTGGTTCACACCAGTACGGCTTTAAAATAATGCTGCTCCAGCGCAATTTTTTTTTTAAAGCTGCAGATCAGTGCGGTTTTGATGAACCCTTCACTGGAACTAAGGGGCCAAGCCCAACCCCACACCATAATCGCACAAGTTCCATACGGACATGAATAAGCGGGTTTGGGGTGGAGGAACTTGACTGACCTTCACCTGACAACACCTTTGGGGTGAATTATAACAGAGACTGTGAGCCAGGCCTTCTTGTCCAACATCAGTGCCTGACCTCACAAATGCGCTTCTGGAAGAATGGTCAAACATTCCCATAGACTCACTCCTAAACCTTGTGGACAGCCTTCCCAGAAGAGTTGAAGCTGTTATAGCTGCAAAGGGTGGGCCAACTCAATACTGAACTCTACGGACTAAGACTGGGAGGCCATTCAAGTTTGTGTGTAAAAGCAGGTGTCCCAATACTTTTTTAGATATAGATTTCGCAGTAGATACTGTGTTCAGTATTGCGCCAATCACGGATGTCCTTTTGTCTAAGGATGAAAGGGCATCCGTGATTGGCGGGAAGCTGAGTCGGAGGATGAGAGAACGTCCGTGATAGGCTGCACTGTGTCTTAAACAAGGGGACCGTGACTTAATGAATGGACGTTTGCAGTCTGTCAATCATTTTATGTACACTGACTCGAGTATAAGCTGAGGGGGGTGTTTCCGCCTTTAAAGAGGCTGAAAAACTTGGCTTTTACTCGAGTGTATACAGAATTTTTTTTCAAAGGTAATTTAGTTTGATAAAAGTGTGAATTGCCTTCCAATATGCTTTTTTCCAAAAAACAAAACAAAAAACAAATTCTCAAGTTTGTATTCTTGCAGGTGGTATAAGATATCCAACTACCTCTCGGCTTCTATTGTTGCTTCTGAATGTCTTAGGAGTTCAGTTGATCCACAAGAGTTATGGAGAGGCTCTACGGAAATAAATGAGCGAAAGGTAAACTTTTTTATGCTTTGAATGCAGGCTTTAGGTTTGAAGTTTAGGCACCATTGCCCTTCTTAACCACCACAGGGACCCCAAATTTTAGGCCCTAATGTGCAAAGAAATGTGGGAGGTGGCAAATACTCCAACCCCATCATATCTTCTGCATCTCTTTATTGGTTCTTCAACATGATCAGCAGGCGTAGGAACTAATGGCAAGTTGCAGGAAGGAATGACCTAGCTCTTGAACTCTTTTGAAATCAGAATGTGCATATTCTCCTAAATAAAGAATTAAAAGGAGAAAAAAAAGTGCGCATTCTAGCACCCTATATTTTGGGTTTGACTTGGTGATTGTAAAGTATCGTGTTTTATTATAAAAACAAAACTAAGCAAAAAAAAAAATGTTCTTCTTGCCTCCCCTTCTACAGCCCCGATCCTCCTTTTCTTGGGTCCCTCTTCACTGCTCCTGGCCCCTTGCTTCTGTCGCATGGCCCCACAGCAAGCAGCTTGCTATGGGGCCACCCGAGCCGAGTCAGAGCCCTGGCCTCGCCCCCTCTCTTCCTATTGGCTAACTGGCTTTTGAGCACCACTGCTGTGTCTCAGCCAATCAGGATGAGCGTTCCGGACAGCTCAAGACACTCGTGGACATCGCTAGATAGAGATGGGGCTCAGGTAGGTAATTAGGGGTTGCTGGGGACCCTGCTACACACAGAAGATTTTTTTATCTTAATGCAAAGAATGCTTCAAGATAAAAAACCTTCTGCCTTTTTAACTCCTTTTAAAGTATATGTGAACCCTTCCCCAGTAAAACAACCCAGCAGGGTTTATTTACTAAAGACCAATAGACTGCACTACAGTTTTTTTTTTTTTTTTAAAGTACCGTATATACTCGAGTATAAGCCGAGGCACCGAATTTTACCACAAAACTGGGAAAACGTTTTGACTCGAGTATAAGCCTATGGTGTCCATGCCCATGCCTCACTGTGCCCGCGCCTCACTGTGCCCGCGCCTCACTGTGCCCGCGCCTCACTGTGCCCACGCCTCACTGTCCCCACACTTGTAGAGGAGAAATGGAACTACATGTGTGCCAAGTTCCGGGTCTAGGACCCACGACTGGCCGGTACCGGGTCCCCAAAGTCATTGGAGAAATGACTGTTTAACATTGGAGTCTATGGAAGGGGTGCCCAGGTTTTGAAATATCGGTGCTCCCGGGCGGTAGGTCCCCAGGATAACAAACCTTGCACACTTGCAGAGGAAGAGTTGGGGGGGGGGGGGGTTACATGTCTGCCAAGTTTGGGGTCCAGGGGACTGATGGCCTGATTCCCCCCCCCCCCCCCAAAAGTCCGGGAAATGAGGCGCACAAAAGGTGACTCAAGTATAGGGGGGGGGGGCATTTTCAGCACAAAAATTTGCCGAAAAACTCGGCTTATACTCGAGTATATATGGTAAATATAATTGTGAATATTTTGCAAGGATAATAAAAAACAAAAAAAACTTTTTTGCTTGCACATGATTGGCTAATGGAAGTCAGCAGAGCTTTACCACATTTACTAAGCTCATTACTGTGCTCTCGCACCTAGTGTGGTCAGTTTTTTTTTTTTTTTTTTCAATAAGAGGGACTGGCAGGAACACCAGGAAGCAATACAAAGAGAATGGAATACTTTTTTCATACAAACTTTGCTTATCTTATGTAAATGTTTTTTTTTATTTTCAGCTTAGCTCAGAAGTGGAATTTCCAGATTTTTGTTTGAGATCTTCTTCTGATGTTACCCCATCACATTTTCTGAGACACAACAGTGTGCTAAATCACAGTAATGACAAGAATTCTTTACTATCTGAGGTATGTATATTCCATTATGACACATATGATGATACGTTGTACCATGTGATTTGTGTTTTTTCTAAGCCAGTATCTTAAAGGGGTGTTCCAGCCAATATTTGTGTTTATTAAAAGTCAGCAGCTACAAAAAGTGTAGCTGCTGGCTTTTAATAAACAGACACTTACCTGCTCCAGCATTCCAGCGACGCTTGGAACTCCACTTTAAATCTAGCCGCAGCTGTCTTCAGTGTGAATTTTCCCATTCACCAAGTGTGAACACCTATTGTCCCTTCAAAACCATCAGCTGTTTCGGACCCATTTCCCCACAAGGTGCTAAATATACAACACTGTTGCTGCTGTGCAGATGTGTTTTTGTCAGGTCAATAGCTGAGCCCTCGCTTCCATACCCGAACACACTTCTCAGATTGCTTGGGGTAGGCACTGTCATACAATTCACTCTGTACACAACAAGAGGCTTTCTCTACAGAGCAAAAACAGGCAGGACTCTGCAATAAAGTATGTTAACCGGTTAAGACCCGGACCATTATGCAGGTTAAGGACCAGGCCCCTTTTTGCGATTCAGCACTGCCTCACTTTAACTGGCAATTGCGCGGTCGTGCGACGTGACTCACAAACAAAATTGGCATACTTTTCCCCCAACAAATAGAGCTTTCTTTTGGTGGTATTTGATCATCTCTGCGTTTTTTTTTTTTTGCGCTATAAACAAAAATAGAGCCACAATTTAACCGATTGCAGACCGCCCATCGTAGTTTTACGGCGGCAGGTCGGCTCGGCTGTGCAAAATCAGGTAATAACGTGATTTTGCATTGGGGCCACTAGGGATGCGCTCGCCCCTGGTGCTGATGCAAGTGCCCGGCGGGCGCCATCACAGCCGGGCACCCGCGATTGCTCGTCACAGATCGAGAATCGGGAGCTGTGTGTGTAAACACACAGCTTCCGGTTCTTTCAGGGGGAGAAATTACTGATCGTCTATTCATACAATGTATGAACAGCGATCTGTCATTTCCCCTAATCGATCCCTTCAGTTAGAACACACTTTAGGGAACATAAATAACCCCTTAATCGCCCCCTTCCCTGCCAGTGATTGGCTGAAGCCACAAAGACGTCAGTCCTGCAGTAACGGTACACTGACTGAAGCAACGGCACATACGTGCCGTTGCTTCAGTTTGCTGAATTGCGCATGCGCCAATGACATCGGCACATGCAGGGGACAGGGGATATCCTGGGTAGCTACAGGAATGCCTTTATTATAGGCTTACCTGTAGCATAACGTGGTTGTAAAGGGTTTACACCCACTTTAAATCTCAGAGGTTCCAGTTCTTCCCTCCTTCTGTGGTGATTTTAGTGGGGCCTTTTTTCCTTATTGGGTTGGACAGTTTTTATTTTGTATTTTTTTTTTTTTTTTTTATTTAAAAAAAAAAATCATTCTTTAAAGAAATTTGAATAGCTTATAGTATACAAGGTACCAAGTGTACATATAGTATACAATGCCTTGAAGTTTGGATACAATAGGATTTGACTACAGGCATTTAAAATGTGTTATCAAAACAGTAGGTGTGTATACAAGGCGTGGTCTCCCAATCATGCTCCAGCATTATTATCCTATCATATACAACCTTGGAGAATACGGTAGGTGGCTTCTGTAAGGTTGGAGATGGCAACGGACTGACTCAATCAGTGGTAGGTCAATGGTTGGGTGATGGTGGGAGCGGATAGGAAGAGTTTTCTTCCGATGCTTTCTGCACCACCACACCATAGGGAGGTCGTTGTACCTTTTTTATAGGTGGTCTGGTCTGCTGCCTTTGGCTACGGCCTTGAGGTCGTTTCCATGTGTAGAGGTAGAAGAGGAAGGAGTGCCAAATCTCCATTGTAATGTGAATCGAGAGGTAAAGTTGTTTATTAAAATTAGCAACAAATCGTCGCTTTACCGCTGTTATATCGGCACTTTTTGGCTGCTAGTGGGGCACACTTAACCCCTGTCACTGGCCGAACAGATGTTTCAAAGCGACGCTGCCCATTCAGTTCAATGGCAGGGGTGGTGGAAGATCGGTGTATACACCGCCGGAAAGATGCTGCTTGCAGGTCTTTTTCTAACATCCTGCAAAAGCACCGCCTTAGTGTAAAAGCCCCCGGGCTCTTAGCGCCTTAAAAATGCCTCGGTGTGAAAGGGGTCTTAATGTCTTCCACTTCGTTTTTTATGTTTTACTTTCATTATTAATAAATGAAGGGTCATGCAGCAAGTGTAAAACTATATTTGATTTGAAGTTGGATGCAGAAATCTGTCTGCTCTGTACTAGAGGGGGATCTATGAAGCCAGGCAGAGACTGATCTTACACATCCCCCAACAATTGGACGTATAAGGTTTGATTGAACCTTCATTTTTAAGCATCTGTTTTTATTCCAGGCTAGTTTATAACACTGTGGCTACCTTCATGTTTTACCAGGTCTTCCATTACTATGGCTCATCGTTGCAGTTTGTACAAATGGTGGAGATGTCAGAACTTCCAAAATATTTCATGTCGGACCATGAATTTGAACTGTATCCTTGCCGTGGTTTTCCAAGCTCTGTGTTTTTTCTTATAGTTTTGCCTTTCTGCCTTTTTTTTGTGAATATGAGGGTAACAGTCTATGTAGTGCCATTCACTAATTTGAAAGTTATATCTAAAGCCACAATTTTTATTTTTTTTTTCTTTGTCGAAGCTTAGATTAAGTAGTTAAAGTGGTTGTAAAGGTACAATTTTGAATTTTTTTCCCCTAAATAGCTTCCTTTACCTTAGTGCACTTCACTTACCTCATCCTTCAATTTTTCTTTTAAATGTCCTTCTTTCTTCTGAGAAATCCTCACTTCATGTTCTTCTCTCTGTAACTCCACACAGTAATGCCAGGCTTTCTCCCTGGTGTGGAGTGTCGTGCTCGCCCCCTGGTGTGGACTACAGGAGAGTCAGGATGCCCACTAACACACGGCTCATTTCTCTATCTGCAATGTAGAGAGCGTCCTGACTCTCCTATAGTCCAAGGGAGGGGGTGAGCACGACACTCCACACCAGGGAGAAAGCCTTGCATTACTGTGTGTAGTTACAGACAGAAGAACAGGAAGTGAGGATTTCTCAGAAGAAATAAGGACATTTAAAAGCAAAATGGAAGGCTGAGGTAAGGGAAGGAGGACGGCACTAAGGTAAAGGAAGCTATTTCGTAAAAATAAATAGCACCTTTACTACCCCTTTAACTTCTTGTCCTGTGGACTCAACAGGAAGTGTGTGAATATCTTTGTTGTGATGTATAATTTGCTCTTAAACACTTGTCGCGAGAACAAGTGTGCCATTGGAAGGTTTACCCTCTAGCCCTGATCTGGTGACACCTCCCTAAGGCCCCATGCACACGAGAAGCAAATGAAAACACATCTGAACTCACGTTTTCAAATGCAAAAACCGGCGTTTAAAACGCCCGTTTTTGCCGCGAATTTCGCGGCGTTATGCCGCGTTTTACTGCGTTTGCGGCTATCAGCGTTTATAGCACAGACATTGTAGACCCTCCCAAAGCTCTGAAAGCAATATATTTTTAACTATTTCTGCCATTTTCAACAGAGAGAGCAGCAGCAGCAGCAGACTTTCATATGCAGACTTGCATACTTTCATTTGATTCTTCTTTTTTTAAATGGATCCCATATTGAATATATGCCAAGAAATTGTCCATACGTTGCTCTTGCTGAGGCTTCAACGCCGTCGCAAACTGCGGAAGAGATCCGTTGGCAGAGCTCGTCACTATTGGACCCATCCGTTGATGGCACAGAGATTTTCAGTTGGCTATTTTACCAATATGTATGTCCAGCTGCGTACTTATCCAGAGAAATTTTTTAAATTTTCAAATTTCAAATTTTTCAAATTCTGAAGTCCGAAAATTGAAAAATTTGTAATTCAAAAATTGAAAATTTTCGAATTTCCAATTTTCGCAATGTCGAATTTTTCAATATTCAAAATTTTGAATTTCTAATTATTCAAAATTCAAAATTTTTCGAATTTCAATTTTTTCAATTTTCGTAATTCGAATTTCAAAATTTGGAAGATTTGAAAATTGAAAAATTCGAAATTGAAAAATTCGAAATTGAAAAATTCGAAATTGAAAAATTTGAAAATTGAAAAATTTGAAAATTGAAAAATTTGAAATTGAAAAATTTGAAAATTGAAAATTGAAAAATTTGAAAATTGAAAAAATTGAAATTTTAGATGATTTCGAAATTTGAAAAATTAGAAAATTGAAAAATTCGAAATTTGATTGTCCTCTTGCCACGTCACCTGCCACAAGTTGTGGATTGTCCACTTGCCATGTCACCTGTTCACATCACCTGGCCACGTTACCTGCCACAAGTTGTGGATTGTCCACAATGCAATGCAAGCAATTCGTTTAGGTTTTTTTTTAATGTTTTTTCATCATTTGCCATAATTTTTAAAATTTCTAATGTAAAAAAAATAGGTCACCTTTAAAAACGCCTATAAACAAAATCGCGGCAAAACTCCGGTCTGTTTTGCCGCGATTTGCGTCTGAAATCGAAAACGCCAAAAGCGTCTGAACCCATTTTTTTGCTTCTGAAAAAACGAGCCTAAACCCAACTGCTTTAAAACGCAAAAAAACGTGAATGTGTGCATGGACACATAGGATAACATTAAATGTGTTCAGGGGCAGTTGAAAAAAATGCCCAAATGCCTCTGAATTTGAGTTTACCAGCGTCTCGTGTGCATGGGGCCTAACAGACACAAATGGAAATAAAAACCCGACAAGGGTTCTGAGTCTGACCATCGCTACTCTATCCCAATCTATAAAAAAACATTTTTGTTATGCTTTAAGGGCACTTTCACACTGGTTCACTTCAAAACCACCAGTAAAACGCCTATGCGTTAATGGAGCGTTTTACAAGGACGGCTGGGGGGGCTTCGATGGCTTCGGGGGGTAAGTAATTCATAATGAGCTAGTTTGCTATGCATACTAGCTCATTTTGCCTTTTGTCTTGCAGTCTTTTTTTTTATTAAAGTTTCCAACCACTTTAGCCGGTTAAGACCTGAACCAATATGCAGGTTAAGGACCTTGCCCCTTTTTGCGATTCGGCACTGCGTCACTTTAACTGACAATTGCTTGTGTCGTGCGACATGGCTCCCAAACAAAATTGGCGTCCTTTTTTTCCCCACAAATAGAGCTTTCTTTTGGTGGAATTTGATCACCTCTGCGGTTTTTTATTTTTTTGCTATAATAAATATCCCCAAAAAAGATATAAAAAAACATAATTTTCCCTCAGTTTAGGCCGATACGTATTCTACATATTTTTGGTAAAAAAAAAAAAAGCAATAAGCGTTTGTTTTGCTCCAAATTTATAGCGTTTACAATATAGGGGATAGTTTTATGGTATTTGTGTTTTTTTTTACTAGTAATGGCGGCGATCAGCGTTTTCTTGTTTTTCCTGACTGTGACATTATGGCGGACACTTTTGACACATTTTTGGGACCATTGTCATTTTCACAGCGAAAAGTGCCATAAAAATGCACTGATTACTGTGAAAATTTCAGAGAAAGCACACCCCCGTGTTTTTCTGGGTTCGCGGGAGCCCTCCGTTCCACCAAGAAGCTCTGAAGTTCTGGCACGATACGCCGGACCTTCAGGGGATATGCGCCGCTGATGCCATCGGCTGCATGCAGGTTTAGGAGATATTCATTTTACCTAGGTAAGCCTTATTATAGGGCTAACTGTAGGTAAAAATTGCCAAGCTGGTTATACAACTGCTTTTAACACCCACATGGACAAAATCGAATCCACATACTGCATGAAAAACGAACACAGGTTTTTGGTGCCGACAGTTCAGCACTTTGACCTTGGAAGTCATGTAGGTAAGCAAGTTTAAATATCCATGAAATATGTTATCTGGTCTTTTCTTTACCTACCATCAGATGTTTGACAAGAAATTCACTGCAAGGAAAATCTAGACTAATGCTGGATCAGTTGTGCTCAATAAATGACAAGGTACCTGGCTGAATGAGTTTTTTACACACTATTTTCTATTTTTCTATTTTTCTTTTGCACTATCAAGTGGATATTATCTGGACTGGCAGTTTAAAAAAAAAAAAAAAACTTGTGGAAAAACACGGGATGAATCTCAAATGCATGAACATTTCCACATATTTTGTCTCTTTAAAAAAGTTGCAAGTACAGAAAAATAACTGATGATCTTGTGAGAGAGAAAGTGAGTTCTAACTACTTGTAAACTGTGCCTATGCCAGGGATATGCAATTTGCGGACCTCCAGCTGTTGCAGAACTACAAATCCCATGAGGCATAGCAAAACCCCGACAGCCACAAGCATGAGACCCAAAGGCAGAGGCATGATGGGACTTGTAGTTTTGCAACAGCTGGAGGTCCGCTAATTGCATATCCCTGGCCTATTCTATACTGAAATACCAATTAGTGTTTATTAGCTCTGGACAGTTCACTTTTGGGGACTACAGAACACCTTCCCTATGATATGAATATATGCAGCTATGTGTGTAAGAACTGGTAGGTTGCAATATATAAATGTTATTGGGTTTAGATGCACGTTAGAGATCTTAAACCCTTTTTTTTTGTTGTTTTAATAACATGTTGCCTGCTCTATGTAATGATTTTGCACAGTGCAGCCACAATCCTAATCTTATGGTGTCCCCTGCCAGAGCTCCTGGCTCCTCCTGCCTTTGAGTACTCCCCCCTAGCAAGCTGCTATAGATAGTGGGGCTTTGCCCCACCAACCACTCCCTCGTCATAGGATTTGATTGACTGCACCAGGAGTTATTGGCTCCTGCTGCTATCAATTAGCCCTGTGAGGAGGGAGAGGGCACTTGTGCACATCGCTGGATTGAGATTGGGCTCAGATAAGTACGCTGTCTAGGGGGGCGAACCTGTACACAGAGAATGCATTCAGGTATAAAAAAACTTTAAGGCAGGAGTGTCCAAACTGTGGCCCGAGGGCCAGATGTGGCCCTTTGGTAACCTTAATCCGGCCCTTCGGGGCACTATTTCTTCCACCGATTTGAGGCACTATTCCTCCCACTGACGCCAACAAGGGGGCGCTATTTCTTCCATTGATAGTAATAAGATTAGTATCCCATTATTTTTAATAGGGGCACTACTACTCCTCCTACTGACCACAAACCTTAAGGTCATATTTATTCTCACCGATGCTGGTCCCAGGACAAATTCTGCCCTCACTGGCCACAGTCCGGCCCTTCTAAAGTCTGAAGGACAATAAACTGGCGCTTGGTTTGAAAAGTCTGGAGACCCCTGCTTTAAGGCTTTAGAACCATAACATTATTCTTGAAATGTGATCCGACGCCAAACCACATATTCATTGGCTCTTCCGAAGAGTTCTTCCAGCCATTTGAGAATCCTCATTTCTCACCCAGTATGTAGCGCTATGGAAAGAACTAGGGTTGTCCCGATACCAGTACCGGTTCCGAGTATTTGCGGGAGTACTTGTACTCCCGCAAATGCCCCCGATGCCTGAATAGAATACTTGCCGCTTTCGTTTGAATAGCTGTTTTCCCCGCCGTGTATAGACACTCCCCCTTGCTCGGGATTGGACGGATCTGTCCAATCCCGAGCAAGAGGGAGTGTCTACACGGCGTGGCAGAGAACACAGCTATTTAAAACGAAAGCTGCCTGTAATGTTCCCCGCACGCGGATTAACGCGGCGGCATCATCATTTAGGTACGGGGACATGGCTGCATATATGTGGGGGGGGGACATGGCTGCATATATGTGGGGGGGGACATGGCTGCATATATGTGGGGGGGGACATGGCTGCATATATGTGGGGGGGACATGGCTGCATTTGGGGACACATTTAAAAAAAGTATCGGTACTTGTACTCGGTCCTAAACAAGTGGTATCGGGACAACCCTAGAAAGAACCATTCAAAACCGAGAGTGGCGCTCACAGGTCATAGTGCTGGTGGGGCAATGGAAAGAACTTGAAAGAAAAGCCAGACACGGTAGACGGCTTTACAAAATCTCAGATACAGGAAGTTGCTGCAAATTCTGCTGTAACAAGCTGTACATTATCATGCAACCTCCCTGAGAGTAGTTTGCAACGGTTGACATTTTTGGAGGGGTAACCTTTTTGTTCCCTCTGTGCTAGAATTCATAATATTAAATCGGTAAAGTAAATCAAGCAGTGCTTTGTTTTTTCCAGGTTGGGGCTTTATTTCTGCTGTCATGTAATGTGTGTAGTCTTTCTCTACCCCCCGAGTCCCAGCGTAGTTCCAGGAAATGGAAGGAGTACTTGTCCAGGAAGCCGAAAGAAATCAAAGGTGGGCATTCTGTTTTGTGATCTGTATGTGCAGCTCAGCTATTTGTCAAAGCTGAAATTCAGGTAAAGAAATAATAATAATAATTAAAAATCACAAAAATGCAAATGAAAATAATTTTTAATAAAAAATATTTTAAAGGGGTGGTAAAGGATTCCCCCCCCCCCCCCCCTAAATATCTTCCTTTACCTTAGTTCAGTCCTCCTTCACTTACCTCATCCTTCCATTTTTGCTTTTAAATGTCCTTTTCAGAAATCCTCACTTCCTGTTCTTCTGTAACTCCACACAGTAATGCAAGGCTTTCTCCCTGGTGTGGAGTGTTGTGCTCGCCCCCTCCCTTGAACTACAGGAGAGTCAGGACATCCACTAACGCACAGCTTCTTTCTCTATCTGTAACATGTAGAGCTTCCTGACTCTCTTCTAGTCCAAGGGAGGGGGCAAGCACGACACTCCACAACAGGGAGAAAGCCTTGCATTACCGTGTGGAGTTACAGACAGAAAAACAGGAAGTGAGGATTTTTAAAGCAAAATGGAAGGATGAGGTAAGTGAAGGACTGCACTACGGTAAGGGAAGCTACTTGGGGGGAAAAAATATTTTACCTTTACAACCTCTTTTAAGGTTTCTCTGAGTTGCTGTAGAGGGCGTCTTCTCCTGTAGTACAAGTACCCTCACATTAACATGCATGTACCCTCGTTGTAGTTTAGCCTTTTTATGTAAGATGACATATCACTGGTATAGCACAGCAAGTAGAGAAAAAATTATAATTTTAACCACTCAATAAGGGAGGGATACAATCATTGTGTTGCAATTGGACACGGACAACATGACCTACACGGTTATGTAAAGTATGTTTGGCCTGTAAGTTTATTGATCCATTATGAAAGTTCTACGTTGCACTACTCTGTTCTGTATTTGTAATTTGGTAATCTTCACTTTCTCATCTCACCTTCCAGGACGGCGACACATGGGAGATACTGGGCTCCTCCCTACAGGAAATGCAATCTGTTCACAGCTGTTAAAAGGCCCCACCTTACTCCTTCTCCCTCATTATTGATTGTGTTTCCCCACAGCAAAACGTTTTTTATTTATTTTTTCTCTGATCAGAAATCCAGAGTGTCGGATGGTACCCCCGTGAACCAGTTTTAGTAACGCCAGTGAGGGGCGCATTAAACTGCCTGTCTTAGAGCTTCTAGCAGGTCGCCAATGGTGTTGTGCAGGTGGTTTGGGTGTAGCTGAGAATTTCCACGCCGTTGCACACCTCTCAGCAACTCGGTTCTCCTCCCGTCTCCCCCTATGTGCAGTGGGTGCCATTTTTTTTTTTAAAGTGTATTTTGTGCGTGAACTCGAGAGAGAGGAGCCGGAACTGCAGGGGTTGGGAGTAGGCAGTCCCTCCCCCCGGAGGCAATCGCCATCCTTCTCCATGCCCCCGGTGGCAATGGCGGGTGTGAGAGGGGGCCTCCCACTCACCCCGCCCTACCTGCTCCACTTGGGAGCCCAACTGGGGCCCAACTGGACCCCAACGGGGCAGAGGGACTCCCCCTATGAGGGAGTGAGGGGGTCTAGCCCACCCAGCCAGCCCCGTAGGTCCTTCGCCTCTCTTTATTTTAGGAGACCGCATGGCCAAAGTGCGTGTGTGTTAAACCAATTTTGTGTGCGTGCAAGTGTGGTGGTTTTTGGGGGGGGGGGGGGGTGGGCGTACTAAGCACAGGCGTACCTTGCATAGCACACCCACCAGGAGCCGGGCTGAGACCACCAAACTCAATTCACATGTAGCCGAGACCGGGATCCGAACCCTTTGCTGCAGAGGTGAACGGCTTGTCAGCGCAGTGCCAATCACGTTGAGCCACCACAGCTCCCACAGTGGGTGCCATTTTGCTGGAGTCAGGTTATGTAAGACACCAAGGGGAGGAGCTAGCATGCTCAAAACCTCGATCTAAAACTGGCATTTGTGGAGGCTGGATTCCTACCAGGATTCAGCGAGCTGCAAGGAGAAAAAGTCTGCCAGATCCCACCTCATGGAGGAGGAAGATGGAAAGGCAGCACAGGTGGCTGCAGGCAACAGCAAGCCTGGACCCAGTAAGTCCCTTTTTTTTTTTTTTTATTACCTATTACGGGGCGTGACACCAGGCTAGCCTTGAGTTTTTCCTGGGAAAGCCCCCCACACTCTCACCTTTTGGACAAGGGACCTGCAGCCCCTTAAGGGGGGGGCAGGAAGAGTGACCAGGGATTGTTTACTCTTCTTTTTCAGATTTCCCAAGTGGAGCTCAGTTCTCTTACAAACCACCCTCTACATCCGCTAGCACTCGCTCCACTAAAACATGCAGTAATTGTGGGGAACGATGGTCTAAATCCCACACAAAGCCATTTTGTTGATAGCTGAAGGGTAATTTCAGTCCTGCAAAGGCTGGGCTGGCTGGTAAACATGGAGAAATCATCCCTGGAACCAGCTTGGCTCCAAACCTACCTAGGCTACCATGTATACTCTCTGGCTCAAAAACGTACCTCCTTATACAATAGGAGGTAAGTGATTAAAGACCCCTTGTAAACCGGTTGGGAGAATTACTTAACAACTGAGGGTCAAGGGGTAAGGTGGGGCTTTTTAACAGCTGTGAACGGCTTGTGTTTTTCCTGTAGGGAGGAGCCTATCATCTCATGTGTTGCCGTTCTGGAAGGTTTGTAGAAACACCCTTACCGGTAAGTCTAACCATTGGTTTTTGTTCTCTAGTTCCAGGGATTAAAGTTAAAGGGGAGTATTGCAGTTACTACTTCTTAATCCAAGGTTTAAAAAATGGAGTGTGCAAAGCATCCATGCTCCACTCTGCCAATCATATCAATGGAGCGGCCTCACTTGTTTTGCTGCATCAACGACTGCATGATGGGCCTCAAACAGACAATCCAGGTAAGTAAGAGGTGTGGCTCTGTCACTAATTCATGCCAATTGAGATGAACATCTTAAAGTGGTTGTAAAGGCTGAAGGTGTGTTCTATCCACACCCCCCTCTGATACTCACCTGAGCCTCCTCTCAATCCAGCGATGTTCCCAAGAGCCTCAGCTGTCCCATTGGCTCCCACTGCTGTGAATCACAGCTAATGAGCAGTGTGGAGGACTGGGCCAAGCCACGGTTCTGTGTGACACATAGAGCAGGGCTCGCGAGCGAGCAAGTACCAGTTTCCCGCTAGCAAGCCGCTTTCTTTCGGGGGCACTGGGCAAGGGAGCCAGGAGTGCTGATGGGGGACCTGAGAAGAGGAGGATCTGGGCTGCTCTGTAAAAAACCATTACACAGAGCAGGCAAGTATAACATAATTATTTTTATCTTTTTAAAGCGAACCTTTACAACCACTTTAAGTTAAAATAGTAACGTGCAAATGCTAAGCTGTATGTATTTGTGAGTATGTTCCTGCTTTCTCGAAAGTGGACACCCTCTTCTTTGTAACCACCTTAGACACTGGAGGGTCTGCTTTCAGTTGGTCCTCATCCCCAGCCCTGTAGTTGGCCAAGGTCCTAGCAGGGGCTGGAGGAGCTCATAGTCTGCAAATACTGTTTTTAGTGCAGATTTTCCCTTGGCCTGCCAGGACCTTGGCTGACAACAGGACAAGGGAGAAGTTGCAAGTGCATTTTTGTAGATCATGCCAGGGGTGGTTCAAAAGGTTTTTAGCGCAGTGGGGGTCAAAACATTTTCTAAGAAATAGTTTGGCACGTGTTTATGAAAGTACTTTACTTGGGGGTGTTTATCTTAATAGACATGCATTGGTGACCAGGTATTTTTAATGTAACACTAAATATATATTTTTGGATAATGGCAGTTTTGAATTTATTAATGCTTTCTAGTACCGGTATATACTATCCTAATTCTTCCACCACAAAGGCAGTCATTTTTGTGGCTGATCAGCACCTATGGTATAATAAAATTTTCGGTTTAAATCTACTAGTCAACAATGTTTTGCAATACATATTTTGGAAAATAGCCCCAGCCTGAGTAGTAGAGCGTGTGCCGATGCTGTAGAGAAGGACTTTTGTTCTGTGTGGAAGCGGTGGTCTTTCTGCAGAAGCCCCATATGCCCAGTGTGGAATCCGACAATGCCCCCCCTCGGCTTATACTCGAGTCACCTTTTTGCGCCTGATCTCCTGGACTTTGGGGACCCGCTACCGGCCGACCGAAGGTCCCCTGGACCCCTAACTGGCACAAATCTAGCTCCACTCTTCCTCTACAAATGTGCAAACTTTGTTGTCTGGGGGACCTAGGGCCGGGGAGCACCGATTTTTTTTTTTTTTTTTTTTTTTTTTATTTATTTTTTTTTTTTTTTTTTTTCTTCCTCTCCAAAGGCAGGCACCCCTTCCATAGACTCCCATGTTAAACGTCAGTCTAGTTGTGGGCACAGTGAGGCATGCAGATGGACACCCTAGGCTTATATTCGAGTCAATAAGTTTTCCCTTTTTTTTTTTTTTTTTTTTTTTTAAATAAACCACTTTGAAGCAAAATAATGGTCAGTGCCAATCAATGCAGCCTAATAAGTGTCCATCTGCAGCCTCAATGCAGCCTGATGCCCATCTGCAGCCTGATCTGCCCCACCCAATGCAGCCTGGTGCCTATCTGCAGCCTTACCATCTCTCATGCAGTGTAGGAAATCAGGAGGGGGATGAGCACCGCCAAAATCACTGAGCTGTCATCTTCCGTTTACAGTACTCGGCTCTCAGTCGGCAGTCACATACACAGTCTAGCCTCCGCCATCACCATTGGACCAGCTATTGTGATTGACAGAACACTGGTCTAATGTCTGTGGCAGAGGCGGTATGTGTGTGTGATTTCAGAGCCGACTAAACAGGACATGACGGCTTGGTGATTCTGGCGGCGCTCGTTCTCCGAGGTACGGTATAGGCGTATAACACAGTAATGCAAGGCTTTCTCCCTGGTGTGGAGTGTTGTGCTTGCCCCCTCCCTTGGACTACAGGAGAGTCAGGACGCTCTCTACATTGCAGATAGAAAAAGGAGCTGTGTGTTAGTGGGCGTCCTGACTCTCCTGTTCTCCAAGGGAGGGGGCGAGCACAACACTCCACACCAGGGAGAAAGCCTCGCATTACTGTGGTGAGTTAGACAGAAAAACAGGAAGTAAGGATTTCTCAGAAAAAATAAGGACATTTAAAAACAAAATGAAAGGATGAGATAAGGGAAGGATGACTGGACTAAGGTAAAGGGAAAATTTAGGGAAAAAAAATTGTATCTTTACAACCCCTTTACATTTTTTAAACCATTAACTGAGTAGCTTTCCTCTTTTTCAGATTGCAGCATACTGAACAATCTACCTCTTTTGGATGGTGATCAGATTCTGCGGAGGGAGAGGGCTCTGGCCCGTACTCGGTCCTTAGCGGTGGAGGAATTTTTCAGTAAGTGCTGGATGCCACATTTTCTTTTTGAATAAATATATCTGTTCAAGTAACTTTACCATTATTATTTATTATGATGATTTTTTTTTTTTGCTTTCCAGAAAGAAAAGCTGGTTCGCAATCACTTACCCCTGCAAATATTAACTCACTGAGGACCTTGTTTAAACTGACTCGGGATGCAGTTTTCAGGATTTATGATAGCAAAGTGCCCCAAGACATGTCCAAGCAGGATGAAAAACCCAACAGCTCTGGAGCTCTCCCTGCTGGTAAGCGTCCAGTATTGAGAACTTGCGCATCCGAGGAACTATTCGATCTGGCATCTGATATATTGTGTGGTTGGCCCCTGCAGAGCCCAGGTTCCGTAAAGGAACACAACAGCTGTCATTTTTAATATACACTATACTGCCAAAAGTATTGGGACACCTGCCTTTACACACACATAAACTTTAATGGGGTCTTAGTCTTGTGGGGTTCAATATTGATTTGGCCCACCCTTTGCACTATAACAGCTTCACCTCTTCTGGGAAGGCTGTCCACAAGGTTTAGGAGTGTGTCTATGGGAATGTTTGACCATTCTTCCAGAAGAGCATTTGTGAGGTTAGGCACTGATGTGGGCAAGAACGTCTGGCTCACAGTCTGCGCTCCAATTCATCCCAAAGGTGTTTTATCGGGTTGACATCAGGCAGGGCTGCTGATAGAAATCGCGGGACCCCTTATAGACTACCTGACAGCCCCCCCCCCCAAAGAAAATATTAAAGCTATATTTCACTAAAAATACAGAAAGGGAGAGAAACAGAGTTGGGCTCCATGCAGACTGGGCTTAAAAAAAAAAAACCCATATAGTATTTTTTTGTACAAAGTTTTGATGCGTTTAGAAGAGTTTTTACGTTTTTTTGTTTTTTTTTGCCAGTAAGCTGCAACCAGAAATGCAATCCAGAAGTTTTTTTTTCCTGCTATTAAACGTTGAGCTTAAAATATGCCTGTAGTTGCCATAATGTGCATTGACACATACTATAGGATAACGTTGAGCTGCTTGTACAGGCAAAACACCAAACTCTTGCAGAAGCAGCAATTTTTAAGCCATTGTGCTTGGAGCCTTACAGAGATGATAAACTCGGGAGCAGAGCTAACATTAGAGCCAATGCTTGGGGGGGCGCACAGGGAGGGGGGGATTAGTGAGGGAAAACTGTCTTTTTCTCAGCAGATTAAAGCTGGCAGCAGGGAGAGGAGGAGAGACCATATTTCTAGTTTCATTTTTGCATGTTGTTTCCTGCCTCTCTGCTGTACAGGGCCACAGAGCCATAAAGAGCATCCAAAGGGGGGAGGTGCTGTGGGGTTTTAGACACACAGTAATCGCACCTCCTTGATTAGTGACCACAGAGAGAAAGCTCCCAGCACTGTGGTAATCAGGAAACAGACAACCAGGAAGTGGATATCAGAGAAGAATTACAGCAACTTGAGAGCAAAACGAACAATGAGGACATGAAAACAGCACTGCATTAAGGTAAAGGAAGCTATTAAGATAAACACAAACCCTTTAAGGTATTGGCATACTAAGACATTTTGGACAATTTGTGTGAACAGTTTGGGAATGGCCCCTTCCTGTTCCCACATGACTGTGCTCCAGTGCACAAAGCAAGGTACATTAACCACTTAAGACCCGGACCAAAATGCAGGTAAAGGACCTTGCCCCTTTTTGCGATTCGGCACTGCGTCGCTTTAACTGACAATTGCGCGGTCGTGCGACGTGGCTCCCAAACAAAATTGGCGTCCTTTTTTCCCCACAAATAGAGCTTTCTTTGGTGGTATTTGATCACCTCTGCGTTTTTTATTTTTTTGCGCTATAAACAAAAATAGAGCGACAATTCTAAAAAAAAATGCAATATTTTTTACTTTTTGCTATAATAAAAATCCCCCAAAATATATAAAAAAAAAAATTTTTTCCTCAGTTTAGGCCGATACGTATTCTTCTACCTATTTTTGGTAAAAAAAAATCGCAATAAGCGTTTATCGGTCGGTTTTCGCAAAATTTATAGCGTTTACAAAATAACGAATAGTTTTATTGCATTTTTTAAATTATTTTATTTTTTACTACTAATAGCGGCGATCAGCGATTTTTTTTTTTCGTGACTGCGACAATATGGCGGACACTTCGGACAATTTTGACACATTTTTGGGACAATTGTCATTTTCACAGAAAAAAATGCATTTAAATTTGCATTGTTTACTGTGGAAATGACAGTTGCAGTTTGGGAGTTAACCACAGGTGGCGCTGTAGGGGATGTGTGACTATGTGTTTTGTTTACTACTGTAGGGGGGTGTGGCTGTAGGTGTGACGTCATCGATCGCGTCCCCCTATCACAGGGATGACGCGATCGATGCTACAGCCACAGAGAAGCACGGGGAAGCCGTGTGTACACACGGCTCTCCCCGTTCTTCCGCTCCAGGGACAGATCGCCGCACTGCAGCGGCGATCGGGTCCGCGAATCCCGCGATCCCGGTCCTGGAGCTTCGGACCGGGTCACGGGCGCGCGCCCGCGACCCACGGCTGGGTACTAAAATCAACGTATATATACGTTGATGTGCCCAGCCGTGCCATTCTGCCGACGTAAATGTGCAGTAGGCGGTCCTTAAGTGGTTAAGACAACGATGAGCGAGTTTGGTCAAGGAACTTGACTGGCCTGCACAAGGTCCTGACCTCAACCCGATCGAATACCCCTACCTGGAAGAGTTGGATCACGTCTATATTTGTGATCCGTAAAACTGCTATAGGGCGAGACCTTAAGTGGTTAATGTGGTTCCGAATAGGTAAAGTTTCCATGTTGGAAATTTGAAAGGGGGAACCATGTCAGTCTATGTGGAAATAAGTGAAGAGCCTAGTATATAAAAAAAAAGAAAAACAAGGAAATGAGGAAAGAAAAAAAGTGTTGCCCATCTCAGCAAAGGTGAGTTTGCATCTCATTTATAAAGGCATTGTCTGACTGTACACAGCCACGTATGTTTTTGTTTGTATGAAACCAGTGGCATACAGTTGTCACATAATCACCTCTTTTTTGTATTTCCAGAGCTTTTGGGAAGGCTATAAATGTAATTTGTTATAAACTTTGCTTGTTGACAATTTTGTTTCAGAATCCCAAACTGCCATAGTGAATCCATCAGAATGGCCAGAGAGAAATGTTCTACAAAATCTGGAAAACTTCGAGAAAACCCAGCAGAGAATCGGGTGAGGATATCCTTCATTAATCACATACTGGAAAAGTGCTTACACTCTTCAGAGAGTCCTAGACGTGGGCAATTTGTTTAGTTAAATTTGTTAATTGGTTAATTCCGGATTTTGGGGACCATTTTAAATTTGGGGGCCATTTCCAAATTACGAAAAAAAGCTAAAAAACCGAATGAAACGAAAATGAACACATTTTTCAGCAGTGCCCATGTCCTATAATGTCCCTTTACTCCCAGAGAATGTGAAGTACTTGCACAAAAAGGCGCCTTTCACACAGACGGCTGTTCTGACGCAGTTAAAGCATGTTTTTCTTTTGAAATTCAAGACTCCAGGCACGGCGATCGGTTGCATTCGTACACTGTGATTAGCTGCGTTTTACATGCAGCTACGTTTTAGCTGCAGTTGGCCATTATTGTCATCCCCATAGCTACCGTTTTTATTTTGATGTGCTTCCTGTTTTTTTTTTCTTTTGTTCATGCTGCTATCCGCAGCTGACACAGTGCACTGCGATTACCTGCAGTTATGTGCAGATAGCTGCGCAAAATCGTTCCCGGACGCAGTCAAACCTATTTTTTCTAAACGCAGTGTGTGAATGGGGCCATAGGAAAGCATTGTGTGCGTTTAGCTGTGGTAGATAATTTGAGAATCCGCAGCTAAGAGCACCATTCTATCCGTCCGTGTGAAAGGGCCCAAAAGGTCCTCCTCTTTTCATACATTCCTAACCCTTTAGTGACCAGAGATTGAGTCCTAGCTTCCCAGATAAAATTTATCAGCGTTGGTATGTAGCAGTTAACTTCACAATGGCTCTCTGACCTAATTTACACCATTTATAGCAGGGGTCTTCAAACTACAGCCCTCCAGTTGTTCAGGAACTACAATTCCCATCATGCCTAGTCATGTCTGTGAATGTCAGTGTGTTACAATGCCCCATGGGATGTGTAGTTTCGCAACAGCTGGAGGGCAGTAGTTTGAGGATCCCTGATATAAAGGATGTTGTATGTGGTCGGCAGAAATGGGGGAATAACTTATAAAGGTCCCTTTCACACTTGTACTACTCCAAAGTCACGCGATTTTGCCGCGATTTCAATGAATGCCTTTGTAAGTGGCATCAAAATCGGACCAAAGTAGTGCAAGGACTACTTTGAAGTCGGCACTACTTAAAGTCGTGCCAGTATGAATGGTAGTCATTGAAAATAATGGAGAATGACTTGTCATACGATTTTGCAGTCCAAAATCGTGGGACAAGTCGTATAAGTGTGAAAGGGGACTAACTGTAAATGTATCTGTCCATTACAATATTAAACTGATAATAAAACCTCAGGTTGGAGACTTTTTTGATGTAATAACCCTGCAGCACACAGATGATTCACTATAGATTATAACTAACCTGGTGATCTAATGCTTGGGAATCATTCATTCCCAGTTGTTGGGAATGGACCTGCCAACTAAATCTGGGATCAAAACAAAACACCCCACCTGCCCCCTGAGTGGCACCCACCCCCCGATCGGTCCAGCATCGTGGTGTAAAGGCTACGTATCCTCTCCTCCATGGCAGCTTCCAGCTCCTCCCCTCCTCCTAGGCGTCAAATAGAATCGCCTGTCTTTTCAGCCAATCGGGTCACCTGTGTCAAGTACAATATGCCCACAACAACTTTTTCTCATGTCCTGATTGAATGTCTTACAGGGCATCTATGCTGTCCAACTCAGCAGAGCATTTACTGGGCCGGAAGGACAATCAGAAGGAAGGACTGACATTGCTGGATGCCAAGGAGTTGCTGAAATACTTCAATCCACAAGGGTTCGCGATCGGAGAGCTTCAACCCTTACAGGTCCAGAGAGGGTAAAGGTCACTTTTTATTATATCTGTAAAGTATTACCCAACAGGCATATTATAACCCTTTTTATCTCAGGAAGTCATATTCTTGGGAAGTTATGTTATTCAAGGTGGGAGAAGTATATGGGAATAATAAAAAAAATATATATATTACTATTTGGTTACAAGTGAAACTAAATCCCTTCATCTCAATTGTACCGGTGTCTTGTCGATCTGGTTCCCGTATCGAGATGGTTCACTGCCTGACTGCACAGGCACGGACGAAGCCCACGGAAATCTCTGAACCTCGGGTGGCGTCCAGGCTCATTCCTTAACATCCCCGTGGATTGGAGGATGTTAAAAAAAAGAGCCAGGAGTCCGAGCGAGCACCGCAAAAAAGCCACTTACCTCAAACTCCACGTCACCCTGGAGGTTCGGTGATTTATGTTGGCAAGTATTGCGCCTGCGCAGTCAAAACAGGAAACGTATCGATAGACGGAACCATATCGTCAGATCACCGGCAACAAAGATTAAAATGTAGAACACCATATTAAAGCAGAACTTCACTTAACATTGATTATTTTTAATGCTGATTGGCAATAAATAGGAAGGTAGATTTATATTAACTTTATTTTTTTTTCCAGTTACTTCCTGGTTTCCAGGCCTAGGCAAATAATGTCATACATCCCAGAAATATGGGAGGAGGGTTTTAATGCAGAAGAGGCATGCTTTGTTTTTTCTGCCTTAAAGCTACTTTACCTGCCTGTCGCTCCCCCCCCCCCCCCCCCCAGTACAAAAAGTGCATGTGCAAATTGCTGCACAAATTTGGCAATGACGGCGTGACGTCATCTCCGCCTAGCCAATGATGGCAGCCGGCGATCTAGCCCCCGAAGCGGGCTGCCCAAAGATATCAGCGGCCGGTGGGGTGTTCGGGGGAGGGCTCATCACTGTGTTCAGGGTGAGTATAGTTCCGCTTAAATCAATCCCTGTTAAGGAACGAAGCTTACATCAGATGATCTCTCTCCTCCTTCAATTTGGGCAGCACATATAGCATGTGTAAGGGGATTTTTAATTCAGCTCTGCTTATGATTGAAGAAAGCACATAACCTTTTGAACTAAAAAACAAACAAATGGCACAATCCTTACCCAAACCTTTATTATAGATCGAAACAAGTGCATGATAAATTTAAAGAATAACTCAACAACTGTTGTTGAGGAGAAAAAAACATTCCCCTCTAGGTGATCAATGTACATTGCAAGGATTTTTAACAAACTTTGTTTCAGATACTTACCCGTTTTCTACTCTGAGACCAGGTCTGTCTTAATGAATGGGCACACTTGGGCACTGCCCAGGGGCCCCAGGTGCATGGGGGCCCATGATCGGGGCATGGAAAAGGTGTGGGGGGGGTGGGTGCTATTGGGTGAATGAACTGCATTTTGGCTGCTCTTTGACAGGAGTAGCTGCAATGTCACTCCTGTCATAAGGCGCTGCGACTGGCTTCTGCTGGAGAGAGGATTCAGATATCTCCTACCTCCTGTAGGAAGCGGAAGAGAGCAGGCACTGAGACTGAGAACTCGCCTCAGTCTCAGCGTGTGAGAGAGGAAGGAGCTGCCTTCATTGTAGGTGGGAACAGCATTTATGATCTGTGAGTACAAGAAGGTGCACAGCTCTGTAAGAGGCAATGTGATGGGGGAACCTGATGTAGGGGTGTACTGATGCAGACTGGTAGGGGCCCCAGCTATTTACTTTTCCCAGGGGCCCATGATGCTATTAAGATGACACTGTCTGAGACCCCTTTAACACTGAAGCGCTTTTCAGGTGCTATAGCGCCTGCAAAGTGCCCTGAAACAGCCGCTGCTGTCTCTCCAATGTGAAAGCCCCGAGGACTTTCACACTGGAGCGGTGCGCCAGCAGGACGGTAAAAAAGTCCTACCAGCAGCATCTTTGGAGCGGGTTGTTTACCGCTCCTGCCCATTGAAATCAATGGGCATCGCGGCTATACCGCCGGGAAAAGCGCCACTGCAGAGGCGCTTTGCGGTGGTTTTAACCCTTTCTCGGCCGCTAGCCAGGGGTAAAAGTGTCGCCCCCCCGCTAGCGGCCGAATAGCGCTGCGAAATTGACGTTAAATTGCTGTTAACAGTGGCGCTTTACCGCCAACGCACCTACCACCCCAGTGTAAAAGGGGCATGACTGAATAGCTGTTTGTTAGATCATGTCTGATTCTGAAAGGGGGTGACTAATTCATTACAAGCAACGGCTATGTTTTACAAAGTATATATACAGTGATATTCATAATCCTCAAATAAGATCCTGTATAATATTTTCCACCAGAATCGCGATTATATAGAGCTGGAAACTGTATTGTATATAATAAACAACCACTAGATGTCACTGCTGTACCTTCTGATGTGTCATTTATTTTTTCAATCACACTGTGCAAAAGAATTTCGAGTCCACGCCATTCATGGGGATAGATATTCAAAGACTATAACTTGAATTAAAAAAAAAAAAGTGCCAATAACGGCCAACAATAAATACATATTCATTTTAAATTGATATTAATTCAAAAGTCGAATATACTACAATTATAAATATATATTTTCTCAACCACTTAAGACCCGGACCAACATGCAGGTTAAGGACCTTGCCCCTTTTTGAGATTCGGCACGGCGTCGCTTTAACTGAAAACTGCACAACGTGGCTCCCAAACAAAATTGCCGTCCTTTTTTTCCCACAAATAGCGCTTTCTTTTGGTGGTATTTGATGACCTCTGCGTTTATTATTTTTTGCGCTATAAACAAAAATAAACACAGTTTCGAAGAAAATTCAATATTTTTGTTTACTTTTTGCTATAATAAATATCCCCAAAAAAGATATAAAAAAAACATATTTTTTCCTCAGTTTGGGCCGATACGTATTCTTCTACATATTTTTGGAGAAAAAAAACGCAATAAGCGTATATTGATTGGTTTGCGCAAAATTTATAACGTTATATATATATATATATATATATATATATGCTAGAAACAACTAATTGTGTGATACCTTACTAAGATCAATCCATTAGTGATAATTATTCAAAACCCTATATAGGGGAATAAACCGTCCCTGTAGAGTAGATGGTAAAATAGGGTTAAGCAATGTTAATTAGCAGCAGCGTGAGAGTGTCACTGTATACAACAGCTCTGTGAAACAGGTGCCTTATGCTCAGCTTCAAAACACTTCAGTAACTACAACGACACAGCCTTGGTCATTAGTGCAAAAAACAGGCTTCAGCCCCCCTTCACAATACACCACAGCAGGTGTGGGACATGTAAGAAAACACAATAGTGTAATACAGCCAGACATAATACCGCTGCCAATGCTATGCGCCGATCCACTCACGCCCTCCCCGTCTTTGAATCAAGCCACTTGGTAACGAAAAGTGTAGAGGTCCTCACTCGGGAACTTCCGACAGATCTCGTACGGCAGACTCCTCCCCCACGCGTTGCGTCACTTGCCATGTGACTTAATCATGGGTAATGTCCATAGAGCATTTGCTCAGGGCTCAACAAAATCTGGGCGCCCGGTCGCAATTGCGACAAGAAGTTGTGACCTGGCGCCTGGGGAAGCTTAGGCCTGCAGAAGGCCGCAAAGCCGCGGCCTTAATTACCCGTGGGCGCGATCGCGGCAGACCCGAGCCGGCCGGTAATTGAGGCCGCGGCTTTGCAGCCTTCAGAGAAGGAAGCTTAGGCCTGCAGGAGGCCGCAAAGCCGTGGCCTCAATTACTGGCCGGCACGGGCCGGCCGGTAATTGAGGCCGTGATTTTGCAGCCTTCTGCAGGCCTTCGCTTCCTTCTGTGATCTGGCGTTATCTTGTGGTGGCCGTTTGGCATTACAAGTAGTTACATTGCAAGTAGCAAAACAGCAGTTCTAATGTGTTTTTCACTGCCATCTCCTTCCCTCTAATTAAAACCCACAAACAATATATATATTTTTTGTTCGAACACCCTAGAGAATAAAATGGGGGTCGTTGCAATACTTTCTGTCACACCGTATTTGCGCAGCGGTCTTACAAGCGCACTTTTTTCATTTAAAAAATAAGACAACAGTAAAGTTAGCCCATTTTTTTTTTTTTTTTTTATATTGTGAAAGATAATGTTGCGCCGAGTAAATTGATACCCAACATGTCACACTTCAAAATTGCGTCCGCTCGTGGAATGGGTCGTAGCGACAAATTTTACCCTTTAAAATCTCCATAGGAGACGTTTAAAAAATTCTAGAGGTTGCATGTTTTGAGTTAGAGGAGGTGTAGGGCTAGAATTATTGCTCTCGCTCGAACGATCGCGGCGATACCTCACATGTGTGGTTTGAATACCGTTTTCATATGCGGGCACTACTCACGTATGCATTCGCGTCTGCGCGTGAGCTTGGTGGGACGGGTGCCTTTTTTGGCTCCCAACTTTTTTTAGCTGGCTCCTAGATTCCAAGCACATTTGTCAAACCCTGTTTTACTTATTTATTTAATACTTGCCTTTTTCAGAAATCTTCAGGTTGCTCACAAGATGCACTCTGGGTCATCTTCCCCATTCTTTTTTTTTTTTTTTCTTTTTTTTTTTACTCCAGTGGGTGGTCTTCTGATAATGCAGAGAGGGATAATGACATCTGTGCCGCTGTCTGCATTGTTGCACTGGGAATCAGTGGCGGCGCGTCTATAAGAGGGCTCATTGCATGAATCTATGTTATTGTTGCCGCTGACTATTCAGATGGCCGTATGGTGAGGGCCGGCCACCTGAATAACGGCAGCTGGTTGGCTGTGTGGAAGTGCCTATCAGAGCCAGCGGCTCTGATGGGCTTCGAGTACAGCCCTCAGCCTTTCAGAAACGTATCCTCGGGATGTACGGGGGGGGGGGGTGCATTCCTTAGATAAGACTGACGGGCGTCTCAGCCAGTCAGGTTCACCGGTTCAGGTTACTGGTAACCTGATTGGCTAAAGCGTCATCGAGGGCGGGAGAAGACCTCGAGAGACGTGGAAGGAGGATGGCTGATCCCAGAAAGGTAAGTGCCGGGCATTTTACAGGGCCCAGTGGCGACAATTGGGTCCAGTGAGGCTGCAATTGTGGGTTTTTTTTTTTTCGTTTGTGCCCACAAACATTTTGAGCACCAGCCGCCACTGCTGGGAATAAAAGCTGGTGTGGTGCAACACCCTGCAGGGAGCATTTCTGTGATGTGCTGTCAGTTTTTAGTTTGAATGACGATGGGTGTCATCCAGCACAGGGGTCTGAGGACATCTGGTGGCAACAAGCCAGTACTGCGGGTGACAACTCCGGTATTGCCACATGCACTGTTTATTCCTAAGCTATCGCAGGAGCATCATTTCATTAAACTAGGTTTAAGGCACTAAAGCAGCCCTTGAGCTAGTGGGACAATATAAATGTTACATTTCTCGAACGCCCTTTAAATTTTAAATGGCTGTTGCAAAAGTGTTGTTGACTGAATGCAACGCAATTCCATTCTTGTGACATGTCAGATATGATTTTTTTTTTTTTTTTTTTTTTTTTTTTTTTAGGTTTAACCACTTAAGACGCGGACACATATGCTGCTAAATGACCCAAGGTGTTTTTACAATTCGGCGCTGCGTCGCTTTAACAGACAATTGCGCGGTCGTGTGACGTGGCTCCCAAACAAAATTTGCGTCCTTTTCTTCCTACAAATAGAGCTTTCTTTTGGTGGTATTTGATCGCCTCTGCGATTTTTATTTTCCCAAAACGGCTTTCAGGACAGCCACCTGAGAGATCATGGCTCCTCCCTCCACAGGAAACACCTCCACCATTCGGTCTTTAAAGGGAGGCCTCCCCTTCCACTCGTCAGTTTTTTGTGTTTCCTCCAGCTGGAGGAACACCTCCGGTGGGAGCCATGATCTTTCAGGTCCGCCTGGGAGACAGAGGTTCTCACTACAAATGTTTTTTCTTGGAGAGTGTCCTTACCACCTGCCTCGAGCAACGATGGCGCAGTGGTCTCCTTCTTCCCCTTCCGTGCTCGGGGAGAGCCTGTACGCGCGGAGGTTGCGGCCCGTTTTTTTCGGCAGAGCGGGGTCTGGTTATGGGGGCTTTTTTCTCTCCATTCTGCAGGCTCTGGCGTCTGGGGAGGGCCTCAGATGCGCCCTGGATACAGGGAGAGGCCGCGCTTCCGGGTCGGCGCGCGCTTCATTTGGCGCATGCGCAGAGGAAGAAGGCAAGGTCACCTGGTGCCTTCAGTAGGACTTCCGGTTCCGGGTCAGCGCAGCGGCGTTTTTGAATCCTGGAACCGTGTCCTAGCAAGCACGCTGCTGCAAACGCTCCCATGGAGGAAGATATTGCAGACAAGGGGACAAGCCAAGGCACCAGCAAGGTTAAGGTAAGGGAGTGCCTGTATTACCTTCTAGCTTTCTCCTATGGGGGTTACTTCACCCATCTCCCCCTCTTCTCCCCCACCCTCCACCTCCTAGTTTCTGGTCATTGTGGGAGGGTTCCTTTCTGCCTAGTAATAGGAATTTATGGTGGTGATGGTGTTTTGGCTTGTAGGGCACAAGGAGTGTTGGTTTCCTAAAGGTGCACCTGGGTGTCAGAATTTTTTTTACTGAATACTTCCTAAGCGTGCGTTTTTCTTGCTTGTTATCTGTCTGTACAGGGGAAAGGCTCTGCTCAGATTCCAAAGAGAAGATGCCCTGTTTGCAAAGAGAAGCTCAGCGATGCTTGGAAAAAATCACTTTGTGCAGACTGTGCAAGCAACGTACTTAAAGAGTCTCCTTCCTTATGTGGAGAGTTGATATCCACTATTAAGGAGGAACTCCGTACTACCTTTCAGGCTTTTAGGTCTAACCTAGGGGAACAAACAAGTTCCATGGAAGAGCCGGGAGGGTCGCAGAACTCTTCACTGAGCGAGTCTCAGGCTTTAGTCACCCCAATATCCCAAAACCTTTCTCAGGAATCAGTTCTGGTAGATTCAGACTCTGAGGAAGAAGATGAAGCCGAGTCGTCTTCAAAATATAAATTGTCACTAGAGGAGGTCGCAGGCCTTGTTAAGATGATCCATGCGACTTTGGGGATAGAAGAGGAGAAAAAGGAACTTTCCCTACATGACCGAATGTATGCAGGTTTAGGGGATGCCAAAGGCAGGGTGTTTCCAGTACATTCCTTAATCTCAGATATGATTAAGAAGGAATGGTTGGACCCAGAGAAGAAGCCATTTTTTTCAGGGGCACACAAGAGGAGGTTCCCTTTCGAGGATAGTCCGGATGCCATTTGGAATAAAGTCCCAAAATTGGATGCGGCATTCTCACAGGTTTCGAAATCTTCTGATCTAGCCTTTGAGGACATGGGCACGTTAAGAGAACCCATGGATAAGAGAATGGATCTGCTATTAAAAAGGTCTTGGCAGTCCGTGATGAACAACCTTAAGCCAGCTATGGCAACAACCTGTGTTGCCAGAAACCTGGAACACTGGATAGGCCAGTTAAAATCACACATTTTGGCAGATTCCCCGAAGCAGGAGATTTTAGACTCCTTCAGTACCCTTTCGGCTGCGGTGTCTTACATCGCTGACGCCTCAGCGGAGTCTGTTCGGATGTCAGCAAGGTCAGCGACTTTGACAAACTCCGCCAGGAGGGCTCTCTGGCTTAAAACTTGGCCAGGGGATGCGGCCTCAAAAAATAGGTTAATTGGCCTACCCTTTTCTGGAGATTTATTGTTCGGTTCGGAGTTGGAGTCTATCCTTGACCGGACAGCGGACAAAAAGAAATCTTTTCCAGAAAAGAAAAAGCCTGTACCTACCCGCAAGTGTTTTTTTCGTCTGCAGGGGCAGGAGAAAAAGGTACAAAACCAAAGGAAGCAGTGGCCGACACAAAGGGGTAAAGGTAGGGGTGGAGTACTCTTCCGTCCTCCTTCAGCCCCCGAAAAACCTCAATGACTCGCAGCTACAGGTAGGGGGAAGACTCCAGAGGTTTGTTCCCCAGTGGAGGGACAGCACCTCAAGCCAGTTTATTCAAAACTTACTTTTGAAGGGTTATGCAATAGAGTTCAGGGAAGAACCCCCGAGAAGATTTCTGGCAACAAATGTTCCAAAGGATCCCGCCAAGGCTCTCGCTATGAAGTCCCTGATTCAGGAGCTGATTTCTCAGAGGGTAGTGGTGCCGGTTCCGTCCAAGGAATGTTTTCGGGGGTTCTATTCTCATGTCTTCCTGGTCAGAAAACCTTCGGGAAAATTTCGACTCATCCTGAATCTAAAAGAGCTGAATCAGTCGGTAGAATACAGGAAGTTTCGGATGGATTCGATTTTTTCCGTAAAAAATCTACTAAGTCAGGGTTGCTTCATGGCAACAATAGACCTGCGAGATGCTTACTTGCACATTCCCATGGCAGACAGCTCCCAAAGGTTCTTGAGACTAGCTTTGAGGGAGGGGAAAAAATTGACACACCTACAGTTCAGAGCTCTCCCCTTTGGCCTATCATCATCCCCAAGGGTGTTTACAAAGGTTATGGCAGAGGCACTAGCTCCGCTGCGTCTAGAGGGGATCTCAGTGGTCCCTTATCTAGACGACCTTCTATTCTTTGCCCAGACCAGAGAAAATCTTTTGAGAAATCTAGTCAGGGCCCGGTCTCACTTGGAATCCATAGGGTGGATTCTAAATCTCCAGAAGTCGAGCTTGGTCCCCTCGCAACAAGTTTGCTTTCTGGGGTTTCTGATCGATTCAGTGGGACAAAGGATTTTTTCTCCCAGAAGAAAAACAAAAGAGGGTAATAGAAGCTGTGTCAACCTTACAGTGCAGTCAGCAGATCTCAATCAGAAAGATTATGTCAGTGCTGGGAACTCTAACTTCGTCAATACCCGCAGTTCAGTGGGCCAAGTTCCATTTCAGACCTCTACAAGAATTCTTGTTAAAAATCTGGGACCGCCACCAGAGGTCTCTGGACCTTCTGGTGAAGATTCCCACCAAAGTCAAGAGAAGTCTTTGGTGGTGGAAAAATCAGGGAAGATTATCAGAGGGTCTGTTGTGGTCCTTTCCAACCCAGGCGAGGATAACGACCGATGCCAGCTCCTGGGGATGGGGCGCCCATATAAACGGTCATTGGACTCAGGGGTCTTGGTCCGCAGAGGAGGCACGAAGATCCTCAAATTGGCGGGAGCTGAAGGCAGTGGAGTTGGCTCTACTGAGCTTCATAGTAGAGGTGCAACAACAGCATACGCAGATCCTGTCGGACAACGCCACAGTAGTGGCCTATATAAACAGGCAGGGGGGCACCCGAAGCAGAGGACTTCAGGCTCTAGCCAAAAACATTCTAGGATGGGCAGAGTCTCATACTCTATCCTTATCAGCGGTCCACCTAAAGGGGACCTTGAACAGAACTGCAGATTTTCTCAGCAGGAACTTAGTTCAGGAAGCAGAGTGGCAGTTGAACCCAGAAGTCTTTGCTCTCTTAGCAAAGAAGTGGGGGCAACCAGAAATAGATCTCTTTGCAAACAAAGGAAATACACAGACCCCCAGGTTTTTTTCTCTAGCCAGGGACAAAGCAGCACTGGGGGTGGACGCCTTAGCACAGGTGTGGGATTTTCACCTCTGTTATGCATTTCCCCCTTTTCAGCTCATCCCTCAGGTGATCTCAAAGATTCGGAGGGAAGGCACAACGGTAATTCTTGTCACTCCGTTTTGGCCCAAGAGGCCGTGGTTTTCGGCTCTACTGCAGATGCAGACAAAACCTTATTGGCATCTGCCGCTAAGACAGGACCTGCTCTTACAGGGTCCTCTGTTTCACCAAGACTTAGGAAAGCTAAACCTTACAGCCTGGTTTCTGAGGAACAGCTCCTAAAAAGGAAAGGTTTCTCGGCCAGATTGGTAGCAACACTCCTGTCCAGCAGGAAGCAGGTAACTAGATCTATATATTTTAAAATCTGGAAAGTTTTCAATACTTGGTGTACATCATCTGGCAGGTCGGTAAGGCAGACGTCCTCTGTCCTTGAATTTTTACAGGACGGAGCCGATAAGGGACTAGCGGTCAGCACACTAAAGGTCCAAGTAGCGGCTCTGGGAGTTTTTTTGGAAAGGGCAGTGTCCTCACATTCATTAGTTAAAAGATTCTTCAAAGCCCTCAGTCGTTCTAGGCCAATCATAGTGAAAGATTGTCCATCATGGGACTTGCCAGTCGTATTACAGGCCCTGACTAGGGAACCTTTCGAACCTCTGAGTTCAGCATCCTTAAAGTTATTGACGCTAAAAACTGTTTTTTTGGTGGCTGTCACAACAGCCCGGAGAATCAGCGAGTTACAAGCCCTGTCTATCAGGGAACCTTTTTGTTTAATTTTTTCAGACAGAATTGTCTTGAAACCTGACCCAGGTTTTTTGCCAAAGGTTGCTTCAATCAAAAACCGGTCTCAAGAAATAGTACTTCCCACGTTTTGTTCCAATCCAAAGGGGAAAAAGGAAGAGGAATTCCATACCCTAGATGTTAAAAGGGCAGTTTTGAGTTACTTAGAAGTTACAAAAAATTTTAGAAAGGCGGACGCCTTGTTTATTTTGTTTTCCGGAGATAAGAAGGGAAAACAAGCATCAAAAGGAACCATTGCCAGATGGCTCAGAATGGCTATCACGAACGCATATTCTTGTTCAGGACAAGAATGTCCAAAAAATCTACGGGCTCACTCTACTAGAGCAGCAGCGGTAAGTTGGGCCGAGAAAGCTGGTGCCACCCCCGAACAGATCTGCAGGGTAGCCACCTGGTCAAATTTGTCTACCTTTGCCCGCCATTATAGATTAGATCTAATGACAGCGGACGACCAGGCGTTTGGGAGAAAGGTCTTACAGGCTGTTGTCCCGACCTAATAGGGGTAAGTCTCGACTGTCCTCTCAGGTGGCTGTCCTGAAAGCCGTTTTGGGAAAAATGCAAGTTAGGCTTACCGGTAACTTGTTTTCCAATAGGCTTTCAGGACAGCGGTAACCCGCCCTTGGTTTTCATATATAATGATACAGCTGTAATACTATGCAATAACTGTCACTTATGTGTTGCAGCCGGGGCTGGAGGTCTCTACAAACAACTGACGAGTGGAAGGGGAGGCCTCCCTTTAAAGACCGAATGGTGGAGGTGTTTCCTGTGGAGGGAGGAGCCATGATCTCTCAGGTGGCTGTCCTGAAAGCCTATTGGAAAACAAGTTACCGGTAAGCCTAACTTGCATTTTTTTGTGCTATAAACTAAAATAGAGCGACAATTTTGAAAAAAATCACTATTTTTTACTTTTTGTTATAAAAAAAATCAAATAAACTAAATTTTAGTAAAACATTTAGGCCAAAATTAATTCAGCCACATGTCTTTAGTAAAAAAAAAAAAAATCGCAATAAAAAGAAAAATAGCTACCTAGCGGGAACAGCGACACTAATACAGCGATCAGAAAAATGATCGCTTAGTGACGCTGGCAATAGGGAGTGAAAGGGTTAACTAGGACAGTGATCAGGGGGTTAAAACTTTATTAGGGGGGGTACGGGGCTACCCTGAACCTATCACTAACTGACTTTCACACTGCCTGTCGCACTGACACTAAATGCAGTGATTAGATCACTGCATTCAGTGACACTGTGACAGGGGGGTGATCACAAGGGGTTAATGTGCCTGTGTGTGTGTGTGTGTGTGTGTGTCAGTGTTGTGTTGGTGCACACTTACTGTGGATGTCTTCTCTCATCAGCAGCGGTGGAAAACACCGCTGCGATGAGAGATGACATAATTTCCTCCTCCTGTGTAAACACAGGAGGAGGAAGTGACACGAAGGGGGAGCGCTCCCATTGGCTGGGAGCGATCGCGGGGGGGGGGGGGCGGAAAAAACGGACATCCGCCCGCCCGTCGGCGATCGCTCCCAGAGCCAGGGGGTCCCGATCGGACCCCCGAACCGCACAAAGGCGAGGCCGTATATATACGGCCTTGTGCCTGTACGAGCCATGTTGACGTACATAGGTGTGGGGCGGTCCTTAAGTGGTTAAAAGGCAAAATCTTTTTATTTTTTTTCAGTGGCTTTTGCCTGTCTTTCACTCGGCTGATTGTTTTCGCATTGAGCGTTCTCTGTAAATGGTTCTCTGGCAGTGTCTTGCTCACAGGTTCGTGGTTTCATTTACACTTGGTTAAACTTGTTAGAGTTCACGTGAGAAAGATTCCCAACTATGTAATGTACCCTGACCTTTGTATGAACTGCCGGGCACCGAATTGCCAGCTTGTGTTGGAGGAGGAAGAAAGCATCGCTCAAGTAATGAGGGTGACGAAAAACCTGTCCGGGAACGCAGACCCCTCCATTCAGCTGTGTGCACTGCAAGCCATAGAAATAATAGAGCGCATTATTCTGTATAGAGGGCAGCCCGTGAGATGTTACCTGCCTGAAATTTGTTCAGACAGAAGGCAAAATAAGATTTTTTAACAGCAAAACTTGAAATGTTTTTCCGCTATCGCGTGTTTCAGTTAAAGCGGTGGTTTTCAACCTTATTGAGACCAGGGCCCACTCAATTTTTCCGAAACCTTCCATATCCCAATGATAAAAAAATAAATATTATATTCACAATACAAAATTATTGAAAAAAAAAAGTAAAATCAAGATATGTATTGAAATTCTGGAAGGCTCTGGTTGGGGCGGGGTGTCGCTGTAAGGAAATAGTAGGTTCTGAAGGTTAGGAGCCTTCACTACAGACCTAGTGGCCCTGAAGGAGATGGCGTCTGCATGGACTTGGGGCAACTGGGGAGATGGGGTCACTGGAGGGGGCTGGGAGCTTTGCAATAGCACCGTGGGATGCTGGAGGGGGCTGGGAGCTTTGCAATGGCACGGTGGGACACTGTTTGTGGCAGTATCATATTGAGGGCTTTTTAGGGGGCCTGAAGCCGCATACACACGACCATTTTTCATTTTGTGGAAAAAAAAAAGTTTTTCCCGACATGATTTTTGTCAAGCCTGCCTTGCATACACACTGTAACGGTCACCACCGTTTACGATATCCATTCCATCGGCCTAACCATGACAGCTTAGCCGACACTCTGACAACCCCTGTAGACACGATCCATTCCCCAGAGTAAAGACGAGACAAGCTCCGTTCTCTCTGTGTTCAAATGAATGAACGTTTTAATGGTACACTCTCAGGTTTTTATACAGTTCAAGCATGAAAGGAACAAAAACTCTCCACCCCCCTTATATCACACAATGAACTTCAATCACATTCTTTTAGTTAATGACATTCAGCTGAGGTAATTATTAGTCATCCCCCAGACGTCCCGTCTCCGCAATTAGAGGAGGTAATTACTACAGCTTGACAAGTTCCCCTCACCTGTTACACAAAACACATTCCTTTACTAAACATAATTGACATGCTAATTCAATACACCTGAAGAGAGACGTCTGAACTTTAGAGTTACAACATATCTATACACAATGAAAGGTCTTTCAGAAGCCCGACTCACTTGGCATCTCAACAGCCTGGGTTAAGCATTGAGAGAGTCATTCTTATTGACAGGTTGTGGGTCAACATGAAATCACCTGTAATCTGTCCCATCTTCTGCAATACATGAATTATGATTTATCTGCCACCCTAAGCCCAAAAGGGGCACAGGGTGACCCTAGACCCAAGAGTCCTTAGTGACACTGGCACAGGAGTGTTCCCCATCCCTCAAAAGTCTCTGGGTGTCACGGGTCATTCCGACACGCACGCGATCATGAAAAAAAATGCTTAAAGTGCGTTGACGTAAGACGGCACTATAAAGGGGAAGTTCCATTTGATTGGCGACACCCTTTGTGCGGATTATGCAAATTGCCCTTCTCATAACCTGCTCCTGAGCATGCATAATTTTTCCCCGTCATTAAAGCCTACACACAACAGTTTTTCACAATGTGAAAAAACAACGAGAAAAAATAGAGCTTGTTCTACATTTTTTAATGCCCATTTTTTCACGTTGAGAAAAATGCTCTGGAGCCTACACACGGACGTTTTTAATGACCAATTGCATTTTTCTCGTCATGAAAAAGGGTCGTGTGTACGCGGCACGAGAGGTTGTGGGCCACTATATTTTTTTTTTAATCGTCAGGTAAAAGTTATTTGAAAACCAACAAACCATTCAACAAAAGAAAAGTTTCCAGAGTGTCCATATATTATAACGTGTACCATCCAAAAAGACTACAAAACAATATATACTAATACATTACTGTGCAATAAGCATTTGTACCTTAAGGGCATTATTACAAGGGTTATCATCACTAGTGGAGAGCAGGCTCCTGCTGCATATTCCCTTCATCCCTCTGTCAGCCAAGCAGGCAACGTAAAGCTTTATATTGGCAAACTGTCCAGTATTAGGCCCACAGGGGTAAACCTGGTGCTGCCAACCATCTCCCCCACACCTTTTCAAATGTATACAGGTCAGTTCTATTTTTATAAATTGCCTTTTCGCATCTATGGGTAGTGGTCATCTGATCAATCCACATCTGCATTTAGTCCCCATTCACACTTGGATGGCAAAATCGTATGACGAGTCATTCTCCCTGATTTTCATTGACTACCATTCATATTGGCACGACTTTAAGTCGTGCCTACTTCAGAGTAGTTCCTGCGCAACTTTTTTTTTTTTTAAGTCGGATTCCGTATTAACAACAGATCCGACTTTTGCATGCGACTTGTACACGACTTGAAGGGGAACTTCACGCCATTTTTTGGGTTCCCCCTTCATGAGCATAGGCCCATATGTCTGGTATGGATTTTAAGAGGAAAACGTTTTTTCCGGCGTGGGGATTAGACTGGTATCTGTTCCCCCCTGAAAGGTGCCAAATGGGATACTGGAGGGAGGGCGGATCCTAAAAGCGGAAGTTACATTTTTGGGAGGGACTCTGCTTTAAGTTTACAACCGCTTTAACCTAGTGTCCTGGCCTGGATTTGAAGCCAGAACCCTAGTAATGCTAGGCAAAAGAGCTTACCACTATGCCACTGTGCTGTTATCAACCATTACCATAGTCATTTTGAGACACTCAAGTACTATTCCTTGAACTATAACTGTTGTAGTATTTACCAGTTTGAAGTTGTTGTTTTTTTTTAAAGAGTTTTACATTATGTTCTTTACAAAGACATGCAGCTGCCTTTCGTGTAATTGTTCGTTCTGATGTGACAGGCCCTTTTTAAATATTTTCTCAGAATGATTATTGTTGCTGTAACTGCCTGTCCTGTTCCTGGGAGATTGGTCTCTACATTGGTCTCTGGGAAGTTGTGACACTGCAGCAGACATGGATCATCCTTGTACAAGTGTTACAAAAATCTTGCAGTTTGGGCCGCGCTCGGCGCTAAGCACTCCATATGTGTGATAAACTGTCTCTTCCCATTAGCCTCCAGGAGACTGTCCGTCCTTAGAGATTTCAGGATACCAGAAGAGTTCTGCTTTTTCTGTGAAGTTACCGATGTTGGAAGATGCTGTGGCGATACTATCCAACATATTAATCTTGGCTGCTGATTCGGAGTAGTTAAAACCCCAAAATCTGTATTGTATCATAGATTGCTGGTTTTAAAGTGGGATAGGGGCTGTTTTGCCTTTGGTAGTTACTATAATTTTGCCAGAGATGTAATAAGATGACAACACAGCCTCTGCCCTACTGAGTGGTGTTTTAAGCCCTTCCTTGGCTCGTCTCAGTATTACTACAGAACACCTTCCCATTATTTTATGGAGTTGAGAAGAGAGGGCAGTGTTGTCATCTCACTACAAGAAGGTGGGAAATGGGATAACTGTATGTATGCATGGGTGTGTGTGTGTGTGTGTGTGTGTGTGTATATATATATATGTATTTATGTGTGTATATATATATATATATATATATATATATATATATATATATATATATATATATATATATATATATATAATTAGTATTTGTATGTGTGTTGGGCTGGGGAAAAAATCTATTTGAATCGAGTTGGGAGGTCAAATCGATTTCAGATTTTAACAAAATCAATTTTTTTTTTTTCCCATTGGACCAGCACTCTGTGTGCTCGCTAAAAAAACTTGCCCGCAGCTTGCCGCAATCCTGGGAAAAGGCTGCACGCCGTGGACTAGGCCGAAGCCGAGGCCTCGCTGGCTTTTCCCAGCATTGCGGCGAGCTACCGGCAGGACTTTTTAGGTGAGGCTTCAGCCTGGTCCGTGGCCTTTTCCCAGGATCGAAGCCGCGGCCTCACCTAAAGTCTCCTGCCTGCAACTCCTTAGGACCGGAGCGGTGTCCATCAGAAAAAAAAAAACACGATTCGAATCATGAAAGTTTTTTATATTTTTTTTTATATATATATTTATTATTATACAGGATTTATATAGCGCCAACAGTTTGCACAGTGCTTTACAACATCAAAGAGGACAGTACAGTTACAATACAATTTAATACAGGAGGGATCAGAGGGCACCGCTCGTTAGAGCTTACAATCTAGAATATATATTTGCCAAGACATAAAGGGAGAACTGATCACCACTGGGCTTGAAAATTCCTAATATTAATTTTTAGTCATGTAAAGCCTGTACACACGATCAGGCTTTTGCTCGGCCAAAAGCACATCGGAATTTAGATGGAATTCCATCGGAGTAAAATAGAACATGGAATTCATCGGAATTTTTGCGATGGGGCACACACACAATAGGAATTTCTGATGGAAAAAGTCCGTCTGACTTTTTCCATCGGAAATTCCGATCGTGTGTATAAAGTATCAGTTTTATAAGCAAACATGGATCTTGCCTGCTTTCTATAGATTTACATAATCCTGCAGGCTTTTATATAATTATGTTCATTACAATTGTCTGATTGACTAAACACTGAGAGGAGAGCAGCCTTATTCCTGATCATGGGCAGGGTGTCTAAATGGCTTTTCCAAAAAATTAAATGTACTTGACAATGTGTAGAATGTGACCGCGGCCATTCAGTGTTATTTCCAGAATGTTTTGCTTTTCAGCCAAGTAGAATGAAGGCATAGCTTTGGTAGTCTGCAATACACTGCAGTATTGGGTTATCATATGTATGGTATACAGCAGGGGTCTCCAAACTGATGTGGCCCTTTGCTAGCCTTTATGTGGCCCTTGGGGCACTATTCCTCCAACTGATACGAGGCACTATTCCTTCAGCTGATGCCAAAAAGGGGCGCTATTTCTTCTACTGATATCAATGATGGGATACTATTCCTCCTGCTGATAGGCGCCCTACTCCTCCTCCTACTGACCACCAACCCTGAAGCCATATATATTCTCACTAGTGCTGGTCCCGGGACATTTTCTGCTCCCACTGGTCACAATTCGGCCCTCCTAAGGTCTGAAGGAGAATAAAGTGGCCCATTGTTTGAAAAGTTTGGAGACCCCCTGGTATACAGTATAAGAGATGGATATATATCCATTTGTGTCTCTGTAAACGGCTGTATAAAATACTATGCACCCCAGAGGGTAGGAAATGGGTATCGACCAGTAAAAGAATGAAGAAAATCTTTAATAGTCATTATAATAGTGTATGTGTTTTTTTTTTTGTTTTTTTTTTCCCCCTCTCTGCAGAGATAATGTCTTCCTACTAACACCCCAACTTACCCCACGAAAGTTGAGTGGCCTACCATTTGAAAAAGCCTCTGAATGTCACTACCACAACCTTGAGTAAGTTTTTTGTATGTGTCTCAACTTATAATTTTTTTTTTTTTTATTGCCTTTTGTTTTTATTAAAGTGGAGTTCCACCCAAAAATGGAACTTCCGCTTAATCCCCTCCCCTCCCCCTTACATGCCACATTTGGCATGTAATTTTTTTTTGGGGGGGGGGGGTGGGGGCTTCAGTAGGAGTGGGACTTCCTGTCCCACTTCCTGCTTCCGCCGAGGGGCTGGTAAGGCGATTAGGCCTAATCGCCTTACTGCAGCCCCTCCCTTTGGCGATCGTCTAGGACACTGACAGGTACTAGACGATCGCCTGTCCAATCAGCGGCGGGCCGCGCGCGTATGCACGTTTTTTTTTAAACGCTGCATATGTCCCAGCGCCAGAGGTCCTGTTTAGGGCAGAGTGCTGCTTAGTCTTGGAAGAATGACAACGGGCTAAAATAGTCTTCTTTAGTTAAACGTTTTAAGAAAATGATATAACGTTTTTTATTTTTTTGTTTAGCTATTTATTTTTTTAATGCTGTAATTGTATCAGTTACAGTATTAAACAAATAAAAGCTGCCTCTTTCAATGTCATCTGTAGGCTGAAGGCGTATTTTGTTAAATTCCAGCACACCTGTGACCGCTAGGAAACACTGATTAGTTTACGATCGTCGGTGACGACCGGATACAATCGTGACATTTTTGGTGTTAGAGCTAGCAGCCACACAAATTGTAGGCCAATAGCTGTCCAAAGTTTTTAATAACATATCCTCTGCAAACGGCATCATGCTTGGGATCATCAATGTAGGAATTGTGGGCAGGAAGCGGTCCGTAAAAAAAAAAATCAGTTTAAAAAGTTTTACTAAAACAAACTATTGTAGTATCCCCATTAAAGTAAAAACAAAAGCCTGATTTGCACCTATTCAAGATAACGGATCCCATACATCTATGTGAGATTGCTTTGTTTTCTTTGATTCAGGTATTGCCTCGATGAAAGGAAAGCGTTAGATCGTGATGTTGGCTTTTCGGAGCTGCAGTCTCGACTCATTCGCTATGAAACGCAGACCACTTGTAACAGAGAGTGCTGCCCTCTACCCTTCGCTCTGAGTCCCCTTCCATCTCCTGCTGTCCTTTCTGAGCCGGGCAGTGTTCCAGACGGAGAATCTTTGCAAGACCCCCTGAGGCTAAAACGACGATCTAGGGACCTGGATGGATTGATTGCCAGTAAGAGGTAAAATACTTGTCACATAAGTGTGTAGGTTCTCTGTTCTGTGTGGACAGATCATCCCTGACCAGATATAGGGATCTGCTGTTGGAATCTTTGAGTTTTTGGTTCCTGACATCTTTATAGTGAATGAAACCTAAGATAACAGCCCAGTCACAAGAGTAGTCAGGTCTTGCTTGCACTTATGCCATTTTTCATCATCCACTTTATTAGGTACACCTTTCTAGTACAAGGTTGGACCCCTTTTTGCCTTCAGAACTGCCTTAATTATTGATAGATTCAACAAGGTGCTGGAATTATTTTTTTATTTGCGTTTTTTGATCCATATTGACATGATGGCATCGCACAGTGGCTACAGATTTGTCGGCTGCACATCCATGATGCAAATCTCCACCACTTCCAAAAGGTTCTTTATTGGATTGAGATCTGGTGACTGTGGAGTGAGTAACTTGTATAGTGCTACAAACTCAAGGCTCTTATTTCCATCCGGTGTCGTCCTGATCCTTCAGAAGAGTTGGGTCTTAAGTTTTTTTTCATGAAGGCCCAATGGTTTTCTTCCGTGCGGATGTTTGTGGGAAGAACGTTCAATAGCCGTGGTCCTCGGACTGCAAGTCTTCGTTCTCCCTTCGATTTGTAGTGGGACTTGGGGATGTGGAGGAGGTTTTGGTTAGTTGATCGGAAAATGCGATTGGGGGTGTACGGTTTTATTTTCTCGCATAAGTATTGAGGGGCCTTTCCTTGTGTGCATTTGTGGGTGAGGCAGAGGGTCTTAAATGTGACCCGATCCTTTACGACTGGCTAGTAAATGGAGGGTCCTCAGGGATGGGGTGATTGATTCTCAGGGATTTTTCCCTGTTACCAGTCTGGCTGTTGTATTCTAGACAACTTGTAGGCGCAAAATCTGGTATTTGGTTAGTACTAGGTAGAGGGAGTTTGCGTAGTCGAGTCGAGAATTGATAATTGCTCCAACTACTACTGCTGTATCCTCTTCCAGGATGAAGGGGATGAGTCTACGTAGCAGGCGGAGAAGATCGTGAGATCCGCTGACTACTGATCCTATTTGTGCATCCATCGACATCTCTGAGTCAAAGATGACTCCAAGGCTTTTGACTTTGGTACTTGGGGCAATGATCTGTCCAAGGATGGTGGGTGGTGTCCATGAGGTCCTAGCTTTAGTCTTTTGGTTTGCGTGAAGGAGGAGAAGTTGTTCTGTTTTGGATCCATTGAGTAGTGGAGGCCATTGGAGTACAGTGACTTCATTGTCATGTTCAAGAAACCAGTGGTGAGATGATTGGATATTTGTGACATGGTACATTATCCTGCTGGAATGAGCCATCAGAAGATGGGGACACTATAGTCATAAAGAGATGGCATGGTCAGCAACAATACTCGGGTAGGTCCTGGCGTTTTAAATGATTCTCAATTGGTACTAAGGGGCCCAAAGTGTGCCAAGGAAATATCTCCCACACCATTACACCACCACCAGCCTGAACCATTAATTCAAGGCAGGATGGATCCATGCTTTCATAATATTTATGCCAAATTCTGAGCCTATCATCTGAATGTCGCAGCTGAAATCGAGTCTTATCAGACCAGGTAAAGTTTTTCCAATCTATTGTCCAATTTTGGTGAGCCTGTGCAAAATGTAGCCTCCGTTTCCTGTTGGCTGACAGGAGTGGCACCCGGTGTGTGGTCTTCTGCTGCTGTAGCTCATCTACTTCAAGGTTGGATGTGTTGTGTTTTCAGAAATTGTATTCTGCATACCTTGCTTGTAATGAGTGTTTTGTTTTTATTTGAGTTACTGTTGCCTTTCTATCTTCTTGAACCAGTCTGTTCATTGGCTGATATCAACAAGGCATTTTCCTCCACACAACTGACGCTCACTGGATATTTTCTCTTTCTGACCATTCTCTGTAAAACCAAGGTGTGTGTGTGTCTGTGTGTGTGTCTGTGTGTGTGTCTGTGTGTGTGTCTGTGTGTGTGTCTGTGTGTGTGTCTGTGTGTGTGTCTGTGTGTAAATCCCAGTAGATCAGCATGCCACTTCAATCTCCTTTCTGATGCTCGGTTTGAACTTTACGCCGTCTTCACTACGTCTAGATGCCTAAATACATTGTTGTTTCCATGTGATTGTCTGATTAGCGATTTGTGTTACCAAGCAATTGAATGGGTGTACCTAATAAAGTGGCCAGTGAGTGTACATGAATTGTTATCCTTGGAAAACATGGGGTGCGACTTGTCACATGGCTTTGATATCCAAAGTCGCATGATAAGTCGCACAAGTGAGAAAGTGGGTGTAAGGACGGGTAAGTACTGACCCTTTTCTTTCTCGTACATCACGGGACACAGAGCGGCATATTCATTACTATGTGGGTTATATGGAGTACCTTCAGGTGTGGACACTGGCAATCTTCAAACAGGAAGTCCCCTCCCTATATAACCCCCTCCCCTAGAGGGAGTCCCTCAGTTTTTTCGCCAGTGTCTTAGGTGTTGGTCACGGAATAGCTTTGCTCCACATCCTTGGGATTAAGGGCGGGCTAACCGGATCTGTCCAAGGAGCCTCAGTGCCAAAGTGGACAGTACCCGGGCCCCAGACCGTGGGGTTTTGCCTATAATGCTCCTCTTTGGAGGGCTGGACCCTGGGCCCAGGACTTGGAGTTTGCAAAACCATAAAGTTCCTGTTTGCCAGGGTGCTATATAGGTCCAGGACAGTGGGTACCTTCATAGGACCCCAGGGCCTGAAGGTCTACTACGCTACCCACGGAGATGGGAGAAGATTGGATCAGTTTGCTGGTCAAACATCCTGCAGCATGGAGCAGGTAAGGGGGAGCCTGCGGGACTTGGTTCGACAGCAGGCTCCCCGGGGTAACCTAAAAGGGGGGATAGCCTAAGTATGCTCTGCATGGGCAACCGTGATCACTATGTCTAAAAGACAGGATGACACCCTTTCTCCCCCCATCACTAGGCCCCCTGTTTAAATATGTGTTGCTAGCTAACCTGCTGTTTCTTCCTAGGGCTAGTAAGGATCCCTAGGGGCCTTGAGAGAGTCCTACCTGGCCGGGGGTTTGAATCTGCCGCCTGTTTCTGCGTGCCTGGATCTCCAGCAGCGCGGCTCCTCCATGTTCCTCCTGTTTCCGGCATACGCGCGCGCGCGCACGTCTTATTGACGTTTTTCCGCGCCGTCCAGACAGGAGGGCGGGGGGGGGCGGGCCTGCGGCGTCATACAGGGGCGCGCCTTTGTGCTGTTATAGACAGCAGGCTTTGTCAGTGCTCAGTCTGAGGCTGATCTTTCAAGGAGAGGACGCAGAGCGGCAGAACAGTGACTCCCGGTGGCGGAAGAGGGGTAGTACATGTGGACTTTGTTCCAATGCCTTTATTGTTAAGCCAAGAATCCCCCTTATTTTGCAGCAGGTTGGAGGCTGGCAAACTTAAAGTAGGGTCACTGTATGTTGTCAAGAAATATATAATATATAATTATTTAAAAAAAAAAAAAAAAAAAAAGAAAAAACCAACATACGGGCCCATCAGTTTTTGGGGACACTAAGTGATCTATTCTCCCCTAAACTCTGAAATTTGTACTCCTGCCCACTACAGTCTGTTGTGTGGGCGGAGTCCCTCGATTTTGTATTATGGCTTCCAAGGGTTCGGGGTCAAAGGGTACAAAAAAGACCAAAAAACAAAAGGGTTCCCTTTCTGATTCTGATATGCCGATTCTTTCCCCGCAGCTTATTAATTTAAGGAGCGCCTTGGATGAGCCATTAGGGGGATCTGGTGCGGAGGCTGGCCCAGATCAGCCCAGCCCTGTGTTTATCACAGAGGAGATGCTAGCCGTATCCCTAGGGGGGCTAGAAGAGAGAATAGCGGCATTGATCGCTAGAGCTATTCCTGGTAAGAAACGGGTTAGATCCCCATCACCAGGGGGTGTATCCTCAGATGCTGAGATTCTCTCTCCGGAGGAATTAGAATCACAGGAGGATCAACTGGACCTGAACCAAGAGGGTTCAGGGATGGAGGGGTCTACCTCTGAGGAACCATTTTCAGACTCCCAGACAGAGAGACTGTGGGTACAGTCTTTGACGGACATGGTCCGCTCGGCATTTAGTTTACCATTGCCAGAACCTCAGGTTCCTCCGGTATCCTCTCTGGGCTCTTTGAAAGCCCCGTTAAGCAACGCACTAACTTGCCCGGTGGAAAACATACATATGTTTAAAGATGATAAAAGATTAGAGACACTTTTAAAAGCATCCTTTGCTACGGCAGGAGCAGTGGTGCAGCCAGCGGTAGCTGCAATTGGAGTTTGTCAGGCATTAAAAGACCAGACAAAAGAGATGTTAAAGGACATGCCTACCCAACAAGCAGAGGAGTTTGCTGACATTCCCAGAGCTCTGTGTTTCGCGGTAGATGCTATAAAAGATTCCATCCAGCAGGCTTCTCGTTTATCACTATGTTTGGTGCACATGAGAAGGCTCTTATGGTTGAAGAACTGGGCGGCGGAGCCCCCATGCAAAAATCTTCTGGCAGGATTTCCCTTCCATGGAGGACGACTCTTCGGAGAAGATCTGGATAAATATATTCAGACTATTTCAAATGGCAAGAGTACCCTTTTACCGGTCAAAAAGACATTCCGGGCTCCTACATTTAGGAGGCAGTTTTTTTCCTGTCTCGGGGGCCCTCTAATTCCAGGCAGTATCGACGGCCGCCTGCACGATCCAACGTTATCAGTAGATCGCAAGGACAGACCCCTGGGGGTAAGAAGCCGTGGTATCGCAAGCCGTCAAAGACAGCCCCTAAGTCTGCATTATGAAGGGGCGCCCCCACTCTCAAGGGTGGGGGGAAGGCTTCGTCTCTTCTCAGAAGTTTGGGAAGCCAAGATCCCCGACAATTGGGTCCGGGCATCTGTAACCACAGGTTACAGACTGGAGTTTCTAAGATATCCTCCGCCTCATTTTCAAGAATCAAGGCTACCAAGGGATCCAGCAAGGAAGGCCTCAATGCTGGCAGCTTTGGATCACCTGCTTTGCCAGGACGTAATTATAGAAGTGCCAGCCCAAGAGCAAGGCCTAGGTTTCTATTCCAATCTCTTTGTCATACCAAAGCCCAACGGCGATGTCAGGCCAATCTTGGACCTAAAGAGGTTAAACGGTTATCTAAGGGTGCGTTCCTTCCGGATGGAATCCATCCGGTCAGCAGCCGCCGCGCTTCAGAAAGACGATTTTCTGGCCTCCATAGACATAAAAGATGCTTACCTTCATGTACCAATCTTTCAGGCGCATCAAAGGTTTTTACGCTTCGCGGTGGGGCAGCGACACTTCCAATTCAGGGCGCTCCCTTTCGGGCTGGCCACGGCCCCCCGGGTATTCACGAAGATTCTAGCCCCAGTTCTGGCCAATTTAAGGATCCAAGGAGTCACAGTCCTAGCATACTTGGACGACCTTTTAATCATAGATCACTCACGGACGGGTCTGCAAAAGGCAGTAAACCTCACGGTTCGGTACCTCGAAGAATTCGGCTGGGTCCTAAACCAGGGAAAGTCAGCATTCCAGCCTACAAAGCAGTTGGAATACCTCGGCATGAGGTTAGACACAGAACATCAAAAGGTGTTCTTGCCCCTTGTAAAGATCAAGGCGATCAAGGGGTTGGTTCAGTTGGTTGTAAACAAGAAAAGACCAACTATTCGCCTGTGTATGCGATTACTAGGCAAGCTAGTGGCCACATTCGAGGCAGTACCATACGCTCAGATCCACACTCGCGTCCTACAGGCAGCCATTCTAGCAGCCTGGGGCAAGAGGGCACATGCCTTAGAGTCCCCTTTGACGCTATCATCAAGGGTCCGACAAAGCCTGGCCTGGTGGTTGAACCCTCAGAACCTTCTAAAGGGAAGATCCTTCAGCCCTGTTGTCTGGAAGGTAGTTACCACAGACGCCAGCCTGGCAGGCTGGGGGGCGGTCTTCGAGGGGTTCTCCCGCCAGGGAACTTGGGTGAAAGCAGAGAGGCAGCTCCCCATCAATATCTTGGAAATCAGAGCTGCTCGCCTAGCCCTGTTGGCGTGGACCTCCAGATTAAAGGGGTTCCCGGTGAGAATCCAGTCAGACAATGCCACGGCGGTGGCATACATAAACCACCAAGGGGGAACCAGGAGCCAGGCCGCTCAAAGGGAAGTGAACTTGATTTTTCAATGGGCAGAGGTTCATGTACCCTGCATTTCAGCGATATTCATTCCCGGAGTGGACAACCTGCAGGCAGACTTCTTAAGTCGCCAGAGTCTGTTGCCAGGGGAGTGGTCTCTGCATCCCCAGGTCTTTCAGACAATCTGCCAGAGGTGGGGAACGCCAGACGTAGATATAATGGCATCCAGGTTCAACAAGAAACTAGACAGGTTCGTGTCGCGAGCGAGGGATCCTATGGCCTGCGGAACCGATGCGTTGGTTTGCCCTTGGCATCAATTCAAACTTCTATATGCGTTCCCTCCACTACAGTTACTCCCCCGCCTGTTGCGCAAGATCAGAGTGGAGCACAAGCCAGTCATTCTAATAGCTCCAGCTTGGCCCCGGAGGGCTTGGTACTCACTAGTCCTGAATATGGCAGTGGGAGACCCTTGGACTCTTCCTCTACAACCAGACCTACTCTCACAAGGCCCGATCCTCCACCCTACATTACAGCGTCTAAATTTGACGGCCTGGAGGCTGAATCCCTGATTCTCAGGGGTAGGGGTCTGTCTAGGCAGGTAATCCCTACCCTGATTAAGGCTAGAAAGCCGGTCTCCAGGGTAATTTATTACAGGGTGTGGAGGAACTATATAGGCTGGTGTGAATCCAAAAGATGGAATTGCCGCAAATATACTATTGATAGGGTGTTAAGTTTTCTCCAGCTAGGAGTGGATAAAGGCCTGGCACTAAGCACAATCAAAGGACAGATCTCAGCTATGTCAGTGTGGTTTCAGAGGCCGCTGGCCACCCACTCGCTGGTAAAGACCTTCTTACAGGGGGTCTTGCGTATTAATCCTCCTGTCAAGTCACCAGTTTGTCCTTGGGACCTAAATCTTGTCCTGTCCACTCTACAGAAACAGCCTTTTGAGCCTTTGGCTGAGATTCCTTTACTCTTACTGACAAGAAAACTGGTTTTCTTGGTCGCCATAGTTTCGGCCAGGAGAGTGTCAGAATTAGCAGCCTTATCGTGTAAGGAACCATATCTTGTTCTGCATAAGGACAGGGCAGTTCTCCGGCCCCATCCTTCCTTTCTACCAAAGGTTATATCCAAATTTCACTTAAACCAGGATTTGGTACTTCCATCCTTCTTTCCAAAACCTACATCTAGAAAGGAGGGGTTGCTGCATACCTTGGATATTGTCCGGGCCATGAAGGCCTATCTTAAAGCTACGGAAAAGATCCGGAAAACAGATGTGTTATTCGTTCTACCAGATGGCCCCAAGAAGGGGCAGGCAGCTGCAAAATCCACCATCTCGAGATGGATTAGACAATTAATCATTCAAGCCTACGGATTGAAGAGGTTGCCCCCTCCGTTGTCGGTAAAGGCCCATTCTACCAGGGCCATGGGCGCCTCTTGGGCAGCACACCATCAGATCTCTATGGCTCAGATATGCAAGGCGGCAACGTGGTCATCAGTCCACACGTTTACAAGGTTTTATCAACTAGACGTGAGAAGAAATGCGGATACTGCCTTTGGTCAGGCAGTACTACAGGCTGCAGTTTGAAATCCTCGGGATCAGAAACACCCTTGGTTATATAAAAAAAAAAAAAAAAAAAAAAAAAAGAAAAAGGTTCTTCTTTCTTGACTAATTTGGAAATATTATTATGATTTGAGTTTAGCTCTAAAATTGAATCCTTCTTTGGAAGATGTCTCCCTCCCCTCATTAAAGCATTGCTTTCGGACATCCCACATAGTAATGAATATGCCGCTCTGTGTCCCGTGATGTACGAGAAAGAAAAAGGGATTTTTAAATACAGCTTACCTGTAAAATCCTTTTCTTGGAGTACATCACGGGACACAGAGCTCCCACCCCTCTTTTGGGTGACCATTTTGGGAGGCATACTGCTTGCTACAAAACTGAGGGACTCCCTCTAGGGGAGGGGGTTATATAGGGAGGGGACTTCCTGTTTGAAGATTGCCAGTGTCCACACCTGAAGGTACTCCATATAACCCACATAGTAATGAATATGCCGCTCTGTGTCCCGTGATGTACTCCAAGAAAAGGATTTTACAGGTAAGCTGTATTTAAAAATCCCTTTTTCTTTGTAGGGTGGTTGCCTTTTTATAACAATTTTCATCTAGTGACGGTCCTTTTCTTTCTTCCTTTTTTTTTTTTTTTTTTTTTGTCTCTAGACTTGCTAAATCTGAAAGCTCCGACTCTCTGATGTCTCTGGCGAGTGAGGGTAGTGGTCCTCGTCAGCCATCCAGGGTGACCAGGCTACGCTCTGAGAGGACGGCTCCAGCGTCATCCTCGGTTGTACAGATTTCCACTCCTGCCGTCCGGAGAACATCATTAGGCAGCAAACCTGTTCAGCCAATGCAAACTGCCAATCCTGAGCCTGAGAACAAGGAATCTAGATCTCAGAAACACAACAGGGTAACGTGTTCTGTCACGTCTTATGTCATGTTTGTGCTGCCTTGTGTAATGAGGCCTCTGCATGCCTTCTGTTGATTCTTTGCAGAGCAAGTTAAATATAGAGAATTTCCCGGTGCGCTACGATGATCCCCAACTAGAACTTAAAGGAGCTTTATAGTTTCTCTTGTAGATCGAATCCAGATCGGAACTTTCTGAGAAGTAAAATAAACATGTCTAATAACTGGGCAATGCAAACTGAGCATATGATAAAAATTCATGAGAAGGCCATGGTTATTCTGAAATCTGCATTAAAAACAAAAAATATGTACCGTATATACTCGAGTATAAGCCGAGGCACCTAATTTTATCACAAACAAATGGGAAAACGTATTGACTTGAGTATAAGCCTAGGCTGTCCATCTGCATGCCTCACTGTGCCCATGCCTCACTGTGCCCATGCCTCACTGTGCCCATGCCTCACTGTGCCCATGCCTCACTGTGCCCATGCCTCACTGTGCCCATGCCTCACTGTGCCCATGCCTCACTGTGCCCATGCCTCACTGTGCCCATGCCTCACTGTGCCCATGCCTCACTGTGCCCATGCCTCACTGACGTTCAACATGGGAGTGTACGGAAGGGGTGATCGGCTTCGAAAAATCAGTGCTCCCCGTCAGTAGGTAACCCCGGACAACAACATTTGTAGAGGAAGAGTGGTGCTACATTTGTGCCAAGTTTGGGGTCCAGGAGACCTACGGCTGGCCGGTACCGGGTCCCCAAAGTCCGGGAGATCAGGCGCAAAAAGGTGACTTGATTTATAAGCCGAGGGGGGCATTTTCAGCACAAAAAAGTGCTGAAAAACTTGGCTTATACTCGAGTATATACGGTACTTTTGGCATTATTTGTTAAAGTCTACATTTTTTTTCCCTGTAAAATTTAAGGTTTGCCCGCCCCAATATGGCACAGATGGCAAAACATAAACTGACAGAGGTAATAACCCTCC